>JASXTE010000014.1:6608155-7208155 GCA_030280995.1 Hemileia vastatrix | reverse complement strand
AGAGCTAATTTGGCTCTATATTTTATGTCACAATTTTTTCATAGCTTAATTTTGTGTTTTAAGGGTTTTAGTAGTTGTGGTAGATTTTTCTAAGTATTTTGGGCTTTGTTGGAGGTTTTTGGTGGTTTCTGGCTTCAGGGAGGTCTGGCCACTTCTAGGGGGGCCGCCTGCCTTGGTTATAGAAGGCCGGGGAGAATTACTAGAGGTTTTTTATTCAATTTGGATGTCAAAAGCGCCAAATTTATTGCTGTGCATGGATTTTTTAGATGGTGGTATGTGTGTACATACTGAATAAGACAGTTTGGGGAAACTCTAATTATCATACAACCATCCGGAAGTGATATCATTGTTTCTCACTCAGTTTTCAATGTTTTTTGCCACAATTAGTTGTGTTTTTTGCAAGTTTAGTTCTTCATTTAACTTAACTTTGGCAACAGGTTTCTCTGGTGTAGCTTTGTAACCTGCATCAAGTATTATTGCTGTTTTCTGTGCAACAACTGCACATTGTTTTGTTTTTCTGGTGTGGATCTTTCTGCATTTCAGGTTTCTGGCTCTTTGATTCTCAGTGGTCTGCTATTGGCTACTGTCTTGACTTGTTAAGCAGTCAAGTAGTGTATTGGAAGGGATATAGTAACAGTCTTTAATTTGCTGTAGCAAATAAATCTCACCTGGTATTTCTCAAAGAGACAGGGGTTTTTCTTTCCAGTTTTGCTCCAACTGCCTTGGTCAAGGCCTATAGCTAGTACTATAGGATTATCTACAACCTCATGATTTCAATAATTTTTTCCAAATCTAGAGTGGCTGCTGCAAATATATCTCATGCTCAAAGCAAAAAAAGACGATGTTCAAGGAATAAAAAAAATTGACAAATATGCAGAAATTTTATGAGTCTCATAATGATTCTATGCAGAAGATGAATCAAAAATATTCCCACCATAAATATCAATCACTTAATTTTTACCTGGTTGATGGTGTTTGTGGTTTATTTCTTTCTTCACAGGACCACCAGCTTGTGTCAGCTTCAGACTGTTTAGAATTCATAACACAAATTGGCCTCCTTAGGAAATACAGTGATAATAATAATCAAGGCAGTGGAAAAATTTGAAAAAATCTTAATTTTAATATCTTTAATATTATCAATCACTTAATAGATAATTATGGGCCTATGCCCTTTAATTTTAATACTCCCACCCTTAGACATATTGCTAAAGAAATGGCAGGTGATTTTCTTGATTATTGGAATTTTATTCAGCCAAATTCTTCATTTTTCTCTGTTGTTGACGTAATTAATACATAATCCTACTTCATGTAAATGTATCCTGTATCCTATTGCTAGATTTTTTGTGTAAATCAAATTATTTATTTATGTGAGATTTATTACTGAATCTGAATAAAGATGCTCAGACTATTAACAAATATTATTGTATAAACTTCTTAAAACTTTTTGCTATTCAGTAAATATTATTTCAATAATCATAACTCAAAATCATGAAGAATCAAAAATTTGAAAAAAAAAATTAAGAATATATTATAAGTCATTTTTCTCATAACACTATATATTTCTTTAAGATGGCAATACATCTTAGCATTTTTGTCAGGCTGGATATCCCCAGGACTGAGTAAAAAGTACTTATAAGTTATGTTAAACACATTTACTATACATGGGAGCAATAAATTAGACTACACAAATAGTATACATAAGTAAATTTATGATAAAATACAAAATATGCCATTATAACACCTTATATACATGCATATATCCATCTTTTATAAGTCTTATGTACTCAATATTAAGTTGGAATATGTTAGGGTAATATTAAGAACCTTTAATATAAGGCTAAATAACTTTAAGTAGACTTAAAGCTGTTTTTTTCATTATTTTATGTGAAAAACAAGAAATGTGCTTTAAATCACTTAAAAGTTGACTATATGCACTATAGATTTAATAATATTAAAAATGTGCTTTGACAGATCAATTTGTCTTAATTAAAGCTATTGATTTGCCTACTCAAATATATAAAAATAACACTTTTCAAATTCGGTGTTTTCTATGCCAGAAATGGCTTCTGTGTACTGGGCACATAGTGCCTCAATTTTTCCCATGTGAATAGCTTCATTTTAGGCATAGTTAGATTTTTCAAACTATAATTACCCCACATTCTAAACCCACTGTAGGGAAACATGCAAAAATAGGCGACAGGTGCTTATTTAGTGTCCTAGCTTAATTACAAACGCATTGACCCTCTTTATATGCACTAATTTCATTAATAACCTCAATCTTGGCACTTTAATTCACTTCCATGCTTAAATTCTCCTAAATTAGTCAAGGATTTACCTGTGAAAGCGCCTTCCAAGAACTGAATGTAGTTACCCCACATCTCACACCCTTTTTTGGGTTTTTAAGTGTTTTCTCAGTCAATTTTGGTTACTTTTGAATGGGTATTTCACATAGTATAATGTTATGATTAGCCCCAAAATTTCTACTTTTAATCCCTCTTATTATTTTTTAATAATTAGTCTTAATTTTCACTTTTTATTCTTTTATTTTAATGTATAAAATGCATATACTCTCCTTTTTGCTTATTCTTTATTTTTGATGGATTATCCCTATTCCTACAGGATTTTGGCAGGTGATATTGTTCTGATTATGTTACTAGTAACTCTTTATGTTTTTGGGAATGTCTATTAGCTGGAATGAGTCATCATTAACAGTGTATAGAGCTGGTAAATCAAGGGTTTCATTGGGGAAGTTATTGTGTATAAAAGGAGGGGGTTTTTGGTCTTGTTTTCTACATTCTTTATCATTACAATTCAAATATATAACCAATAAAATTACAATAAATATCAACAGCACTTATAAAGTCTTTGAATAGTATCTGAATTATTAATTTTTTTTTTTCTACCAGCTATAAGATTGTAAGCCATATATATAATTAGTGAGATTTAAATTACTGAGACCCTTATATTGAGTTACATTTTTAATACTTATTGTATTTTTACTACAGTATTCATATAGGATCATTAAAATCTTCTAGATAACTGACCATTCAAGCTAGTTCACGTCTTTGTACTTGACCACAGCTTGACAATTTGTCTCAAATTTTAAGATAATTATTACAAAAAGTTGAAACATTTTCTATCAATGCTTTTCAGCATGTCCAAAAGTATAAAATCTTAAGTGTAATAAATTTTTGCTCACAATTCATCAAAGATTTTTCTTAAGTTTACCTTTCTTAATCTAATTTCTATAATTTCTAGTTGCATAATTATTTCAATTCTACTAAGTATTCTCTATGAAAAACTCCTTGATATATTTTTGAATTAAATCAATAATAAAAACATATTAATGTGGCATGAAAAAATAATATCTAGACATTTAAATAATGAGGAGCCATCATAAGGGTATGAAATTATATTAAAGTGTCTGTCAAAATTAGTTAAATTTAAAAAATTTCTTTTTTTCAGTGTCAATTATTTTGAAAAAGAAAATTTACTCTACATTTTTATGATCTATAATTTGGCTTGCTGTATTTTGATTCACATTTTATATTGATTCTTTTTTACACTTATAGATTTATGTATAGATATCAAATTTTATTAAATCATTTGAAAAAAAAGATATTTAATTCTTTCTACGAAAGCAAAAAAATAAAAGAAAGCAACTAGGGTACTGCTTATCAAAAACTTATAAACATTATTTCTATAAATATTAAAACAATTCTTTTTTAGATTGCCATCCTTCTTTTTCATCCATAAATGTCAATAATAATTTATTGAAATTTTATTTTTCTTCTAAAATTTCAAGTGAATCAAATTCTACTTACATCTACCTGAATAGATCAAGGTCAATAAAAATGTATCTACAATATTTTTCTAGGTTTTTAAGATTCATTCAACTCCAAGAAAAAAGAAATATCTATCTACAACTCTTAAAATTAATTCAATGGATAAATATTCAAACACTTTAAAATAGAATTCAATTTGATTGTGTTATATTTATTTTTAAATATATTGAGGTCCCCTCTCTCACAAAAGTAAAAGCCCTTTAATTATTATTAATATTTTATTATAATATAATAAAATTTACTTAAAAATGATGTAGTAGTATCTATTATACATAATTTTTTTTATGAATTTAAAAAAAAAAATTAAATTAGATATATAGAGATATCATCATATAATTCAGCTTTTGGAATTCTGCACTTGAATTAAAGAAAGATGATGAAGTCTAAGTCAAGATCTAGAAAGAAATTTAAATTCATATTAATTAAATATTCCTCTTCTACAAGGCAAATTTTAAAACTAGAATTAATTTTCATTGGAGATCTAAATGATTAACAGATTCATTATTCTCAATATATCTCATTCCCTTTTATTGATTTTTTTCTTTCTACTTTTGCAGTTATATGCTTCACTAAAATATAATTATATGATGAAAAATATTCAATTTTTCAAAAAACATACGGACAAGTCACACTAGTGTACAAATTTTAGTGAATTTAAGATCAAAAAATTCCACTTAATTAATTCAAGTTTGATATGAAATTAAATAACAAATGAATCAAAGAAAAAACTTTATATTTATTTATCCATTAATTTTTTTTATTTTTTTGACTTAAATAAAAATAAAATAATACATAGTTTTACTTTACTTATTAATAAGAAAAAACTTATTGCAAAAATTAGCACATTTTTAATATTTTTAAAAATAATATTAATAGTAAAGATCTATTTATGATGATGCATATGATCTTGTAGGAAGTATTTGTAAGATATTTTATATTTTTAGTTTTCATTTGAAATAATTAAGAAAGTTACAAAGCTATATTTTTTTTCTTATATTTTATTATATTTTATTATATTTTATTTTATTTTACTTGTAGAAATGGTAATTTTTTATTGTATTATGATTTTTCAATTTTTACATCCATTTTTCTTGAAACTTTTATTATTTTAGGTTTTTCAGTAGATTATACATAATCATCAGCTTCATAAAAAATTTTTATAGAATTATTTAAATATATCATTCTACCACTAAACTAAAACTATACCTGTAAAATACAATCACATTTTCACCTATCACTACTTAATGGTCTTTTATTTTTATTTTTAACATGTATATCAGAATCATTTTCTGTATTTAAATTTTCAATGTCTTTAGTAACATTAAATATATAGTAATTCTCTAACTTTTTATTTTTGTTTTACAAATCAGTCTTTTCATTGTACTTAGAAAGTTTCATGAGAAGAAATTTACATCTTTCTAACTTTTTATTTATATCTAAGTACTCAGAAATATCTATTTCAAAGTCTTGGAGTTTTTTAAACATATTGAAAAGTCTTTTACTAACTTGAATAGAAGAGTAAAGGCAAGTGAATCCACCAATTTCATAACATCATGAAGGGAAATGATTAAGAAGGTTTTCTGGCCATGGAATCCCTGTGATGCCATTAGTGGCCTCCATCTCTACTTTGTAAGCTATTTCAGGAAAATGAAGCTCTCCACCTTTTTGACATTGTTTATTTGAGTCAAAAGATTGATGAAGAGAATCTTTTTCAGTGTCTTAAGGCATGAAAAGTCCAAATGTATACTCGCTATGGTCTGAGTCACAGTGAGTACTATTCAAAAACCCATTTCCATTTGAGCCTGTTGTCTAAGTAACATTTCCAGCAAATTTTTCTGCTTCTTGATCATTAAAATTTTCTCCAAACCCAGGAATCCCAAGCTTTTGACAGAGTTTTACTGCTTTTTGATACTTGACATTAGATATATTTTGATAAAAAAGTTTAAAGAATAACTCTATTTTCTTCATGCAATGATCATACTCTACCAAATCTAAGGGCTTAGAAGTATATTGAACTAAAAAATTAATTAAAATAATGGAAGATTAAAACTATTCATAAATAAAACTATATAATACTTACAAATTAATAGAGACTTTTTCCTATCTAACACTGACCACCAACAAACATATTACCATAAACACCACCATTTTTATGAGCTTTATTTTGCAAAGCTAGATTTTACCAATAAAAAAAGTCTTTGATGCACTGAATTGTTACTTCAAGAATGTTTAATCTAATGAGATCTTCAATAGAAAATTTTTTCACTATCCCACTTGGAATCAAGGAGCAGTTAAGATGGAAAATATAACGACTAGAATTCAAAATCAAATACCATTCTGGATTAACTAAATTGTTTACAAAACTCCTAGAAAAATATTTTTCCATATTTCCATCTGTCTCAATACCATAATTTTCAAACATAAGTAATGCATTCTTCATGTTTTTTGCATGCTTGTTGCTTGAATTTTATTTTCCCAGGTGGTGATTTTTCTTTATAAAAAAACTTTGTGAAGCCTTCATCTTGTAGTCTAGTGGATAAGAAATTAATGTAATTTAAAAATAAATAAATAAAAAATTCAAAATAATGCAATGATTTAAAATAAGGCCTCTAAAACTAATCATTATATTCTTAATATTAAATAAAAAAACATATCCAACATGAATGTAGGAAACATGAGTATTAGCTGCATTTAAAATATTAATCAAGTATTTGGAATTAAAGCCTCATTTAATTGCTTACAAGTATAGTATTCTGCCATATGCATTTGGCACACAAGATTCAACTATAAACTAAACATAAAAAACTAAATGTGAAGCTTATATTTAATGCCCAATTATTATGATAAATACAGAAATAATAAATATGTGTAGATGCTTTATTTAATTTTTCTATATATAATAATAATATATCAAACCTCCAGATATATATAATTTATAATTTTGAAAGGTATAGTTCTTTAAACAAAATCAACTATACCTCCACCATTAATAGAATTACAGGAGGCCAATACAATAAATTATTAATATATAGAAATAAATTGATCCCATACACATGTGGATACTATGATACTTTATTTTATTTAATTATTTAATATACAATGATTGAGAATAATAAAAATTTTTAAAAATGAAATAGTGAAAAAAAAATATACTTACTTGAAATTTAAAAAAAATTTATTTGTAGGAGTTGATTGATTGATAAACTGACAAATAATCTGTTAATTTTAATTTTTAGGAATAGATTATTGTATAAAAATAAGTATCATTTTAATTTAATGAAAAAAAAAAGAAAAGGAGGAACCAATATAAAATTTGGATGCTAACCAAAAATTAGCTTTTTGATTAAACTATGACAAGTTAGTGATCAAGCTTCCAAGAGTTAAAAAAAAATCAGCTCTATTTTTTATTTTTTAAACAGACTAAAAAGGAGAGTAAAATACCAACAATCCAAGTTAGTAAACTGTAAACATGCTACTTTGGTGACAAACCTAATGATTGAGAAAAATGGATTCACTAAAAGTTGAACTTATATTTAAAGTGAAATTAATATTTTTACTTAAGAAAAAGGTATAAGGGACAAACCAAAATAAAACACTCTTAAGTGAAACAGATTGAAATTTAATTATAATAACCTGTCTCTTTTAAGTGGAAGGAGAGAAGTAGAAAATTTGCCACTTTGATGAAAATTAGCTTACAGTTATGCGTATAGAAACATGCAAGTTACTGAAGCCCATTGCATGGCATGCAGTGACTTGCATAAGGCATATATGAAGCAGTTTTTTACACAGCAACATATTGTAAAAATGATAACAAAATATTTTCTCATGCTTTTAATTAAAACTTACATATTGTTTTTACAGCTTATTTTTATAAGGTTTCACAAAGTTTAATTCAAGGAACCAAAGCCTTGGATAGTTGCACACAGATTCAATTAATATTTTCTTTTACTTATTTTTCAAATTCAATCCACTTATCCATATCTTTTGTTCACATAAGGAGGGAAAAAAAACTTCAGCTGTTATGGACACATTTTTTATCATTTATTCTTTTTGTTGCCACTAAGATGAAATTTGGCTACAAAAGAGTTAACAACCAAGCATATATTTTTGCAAAATAATATGCACACAAAATCTATATCCTGATATTTCAAACATGTTAAAACTGGGTATATAAGTTTTGGCATTTAAAAATATCTAATACCACTTTTTCTGGCTTTGATTTTTATTATGCACATATACATTTCACACTGTCAAAAAATTAATGCAACATGGAATGTAAAAGAGTAGGGAAAATTTCAATATCTAAACTCTCATATTATTTCTTATTACTTCAAACCAGCCCAGAGAAGCTAGCTGGTGGTTTATTTTCTAGAGTAGCCAATATTGCTTAAAGCAACATTGGCTGCTCGTATCTCACCTTAAACCCTCCCAGTCAGTGTTATCTGGCTAGGAGATTAAAAACAAATATATTTCAACCAAGGTGGCTTGTAGTGACTTTGATTTCTTTAAAAAAAGACTTACAGCCAGTTTTAAACTAACTGTAAGTTGTTAATATAAAAAAAAGTGAGAGAAGGTTCTGCATGCAACTTCACTCTCTTTTAATCACAAAATCTTTAAGGAAGTTCTAAACTTCCTGAAAGATGTATTATTAAATTGACCAAAGCCACATTTAGTGGCTTTGGTCAATTTTTTTTATTAAATGCTGATAGCTTAAATCTGGAAGAAAAATATTTTTTTTTCAAACTCAAGCCACTTCCTGTGGCTCAGGGGGGTTTTTTATGTAATTTTAAATTACTAACAGCCAGGCTCCCCCTGGATGGTAGATTTTTTTTAATCTGACAATTTTGCCTTAAGCAAATTGGCTTATTAAACCTGACCTACAACCTCCCAGCCAGTTTTATTTGGCTGGGAGATGCAGAAATGATCTCACAACCAAAGTCACTACAAGCAACTTTAATTGCTTTATTAAATGACTTGCAGCCAGTCCATAAATGACTTGCAGACAGTCTATAAATGGCTGCAAGTCAATAATATAAAAAAAAGCAAGCTAAGTTTCTGTGTGAAACTTTTCTCACTTTTAAACACAAAATCTTGCAGGCAGTTTTAAACTTCCTGAATGATGTATTATAAAATTGACCAAAGCCACTAAAAGTGGCTTTGGACAATTTTTTTTATTAAATTCTGCCAGCTTAAATCTGGCAGAAAAATAAATTTTTTATTTTCAAACCTGAGCCACTTCCTGTGGCTTGGGTTATTTTTTTAGGCATTATAAAATTACTACCAGCCAGGCTCCCTCTTTCTGTTAGTGTAATCTGACATTTGAAATCTTGAAAAAAATATTAGTGGGAATATAAGATGCATATTCTTTGATATATTAAGAATTATGAGTGGTAGAGGATTGATAAAGGGATTATTGGCACAAAAATAAAATGGGCCATTGCTGGTAAAGAGAGTTCTAGAACAATAGAGATTTTCTATGTAAATGAGATGGGATGGAGTACATTAGAGGGTCTCAAACTTGATAAAATACACCACATAAACACGCCACAAAAAAGTACCAAACATGCCATCAGAAAATGAAATACACCTTCCCTGGACAGCTGTATTTTGATGGTGTGTTTGAGGTCAAGCACACCATCTTTTTGGCAAAAAAAGATATCAAAACACTTCTCTCCTTCATCTTGATTAGTCATCACTAGGTACAGACACTCCATCTCCTTAGATTTTTTTCACCTAATTCTTAAGGGCTTATTATTATTCAACATTTGAAAAACATGAATGTCCAACACTTAAGCAGCCCCTTCATCATACACTCACCCTTAGTCTTCATCACCATTCACTAACATTCCACTTTCAGTCTGTTTTCAGCTTGATATCACTGCTACTGCTCTAGCCTTTGATCTAATTGTTAATTCTGATACTGACTCCAATGCTGAAATTGACTTGGATTACATGTGTGACATGCTAGAGAATCACTAATTTTTTTCCAGAACACCTTCAATACAACACCAACCACAAATCAACCTTGAGGGTCTTTACAACATTCCTGAAATTAGCTTTATACAGATATTTTGCACAACTTTGTCTGGATTTCTCAGTTTACTTGAATTGATAAAAGATCACTCAATTTTCAGAAAAGATTCTTTTTGTCCACAAAGAGATCCTGCTATTCAAATCTGTGTTGCACTTTGTCATTTTAGTTCAAATTGAAATGTTGCCACACTATCCCATCTTGAAAACCTCTTCCAGATCATAGATGGAAATAAATATTTTGATTGTAAAATAATTTTTTGAATATCTCTTATATACATTGAATGCTTTTACTCTTGCTATTTTTTAGGATTTTAGTTGATTAAATGTTTTGTATTTAAATTATATGTAATGTATTTCTCTATATCTACATGACTGAAATTCATTCTGGATTTCTATTAATAATTTGGTTAAATATGGTTTTTCATCAGCTTCATTAACCAAGCCTTATGCACAAGATACATAAATTCACAAATTTTATTTTTCTATATCTAGAAATTTGGAAATACCCTCCCCTGAATTTTACTATATTAGGGGGTGAGGATTGCCATTTTTTTCATGTCAAAATTTTTTTTATGTCTGGAAAAAATGGCAATACCTCCCCCTGTGTTTTACTGTGGGAGGGGGTGGTGATTGCCATTTTTTTCATGTCAAAAAAATATTTATGTTAGAAAAAAAAATGGCAATACCTCCCCCTGCAATTTATTGTGAGAGGGGGTAAAGATTACCAAATTTTCATTTTAATTTCATAAATTCTTAAATAAATCAATCAAAAAAGATAATCAACCAATTAAAAGTAATGGGATTCACAATATCACCTGCCAATGATTTCAGATGTGACCAAAGCCAATGAAATCATATGAAAAGCATTGTATTGAGAATTCATCAATTCAATACAAATAAATTATTAAATGAACACATTAATACAGCAGCAAGGCTCAATAACATAAAAGTTTTACTTTATTGATTATCTTTAATAATTGATAATTTAAAAATTTATGAAATAAAAATAAAAAAATGGAAAATCTTCTAATTACCATATTAAGAACCCCTCCCTCAAGATTTACTGGAAATTGACCCTTCACCCCTTGTTTTACTTACCTGGTTTATCAGAATATGGTTGATCTGTAATGAAAAACCAAAATGAGTAAGCATTTCACAAGATTCCAAAAAAAATGAGTAAAATTTTTACAATATGCCAAACCAAGAGTTTCCTTGGTAGTTTGATGATTATCTCTTAGATTTTTGATTGATGATTATTCTGAGATGAGTTCCAAATAGCTTTTATGATACAATTTCCTGAAAAAAAATCCAAAACTTCAGCAAATCAGGGGAAAAATTGATTTATAAAGAAGAAAAATTGAGGAAATAAATCAACACACAATATGGGGGGGTGGACTTGCTAGAAAGTCCGCAACCTTGGACCCAAACTCACCACAGATTGAACACACATTGAGCTATTGATAAAGAAACCATACAATCAGTGATGAACACCACTCAGAACAACAGTTTTAGTTGGGTGTTCAAGTAGAGTTCAGGTTGAGGACTTGCTAGCAAGTCCACCCCCTATATTGCATAGTGAATGATAAAAAAAAGGTGATGAATTGACATACCTTGCGAGTGGTACAATGAAAAGTATCAGAAAAAATATGCATATTATGGAATCTCCAAATTCAAAAATGTAAGTTAGTTTACATAAAAAGACTCAACTTTTAAAGTAGATATCTCAGAAATTTCTGTGCTGAAATTAATTCTGCTTTCTGGAAATGAAATGCATGTCTCTATAGAGCCTTTAATCAAAATAATCTGATATTTGAATGAGCCAAAATTCAGCAAATGTTAATATTCATCCTCATGAAGAAAAAAATCACAAAATAGGAAGGACTTATCCAAAACAGATATTTAGCTGATAAAATCAGAGCCAAAAGCCTGAAGTATGATTTGAAATAGATTGAATAAGCCCTACATTCATATTATGCAACATTGAACTTAAAAAATTTAAATTAGTCTATGAAACAAGACTCAACTTTGGAAGCAGATATTATGTCAGCCTAGGTATCTCTAGGACTGAGTAATTCTTATGTTTAAAATAATATAACCTTAATTAAATTAATCTTATTACTTAAAAATAAGATTAAAATACTTATATATATGGTTATAATACATATATATATAATTATTAAACTATTATATGACTTATAGTAGTTTAAATAGCTTATCCATAGCCTAATAATACTTATTAAGGTGTTAATGGAGTCATAACATACTTATCTTAAGTGATATTAAGTAATCATAGACATACATAAGTCTAAATGTATACATAAACCTCATATTCAGTGAAATATGTAGTTATATTATGTACATTTAGGTCTATAATTGGGTTTTAACCTCTTAATAGCCTATAACCTTTCTTTTTATTATCATATATAAATATATTATAAAGCAGTTATAAATTGATATTATCTTTATATAAGCTATAACTATATTTTGTTGATCTATTTTCCACCACTAGCACGCATAAAAATCCAAGTATTGTGAGTTTATATTGAGAATAACTAGTTTATTAGTCTTCCCCTGAGGATTAATCACTAAATCATTTATTAATAAGTATTTGTACCATTAATATTTACTATTAAATCATACTTAGATACTAGCACATACTGACATATATCAGCAGCCACTGGACCAAATTCAACAATGTTTGCTGGAAATGAAAGCCATGCTTCTGGAAAGTCTTTCAAAAAAATTATATTTCATTTAAATAACCCTAACCCTATTCCCTAATTTTTTTTGACTTAAAAGAAAATCACAAAAGGGTTGTAAAAGTTAAAGCCTGTACTTATCACTGGGCTAAAAAGATCTATTTTAGCTAACTATGTTATTTATAAGTATTATATTTGTTCCAGAGTAAGACCTACTTAAGAATATTAAAATAAATTTGATGGAGTTTGAGCTAAGTGGATGATAAATATCTCAACAACCAGTGAGCCAAATCAGATTCTGCTTGGTGGATATGAGAGGCATGCTTCTGGAGAACCTTCTTAAAAAATGAAATGTGATTCAAGAAAAAAAAAAAGAAATATAAAAAGTAAAAAACACAAATTCAGAAAAAGAAAATCTGTTAAAATTGAAAAAAAGATGGTGGGAGAATGACTTACCTGATGAGATGTCTTCAAAGATGTAAATGGACCAGATAGAAGTTCAGGAAGTGATGGATAAAAGAAATAGAAGAAGATTTCAGGAAGTGAAAGAAGATAAATAAAAGGATATCAGGGATCATTGAAAAACAGAAAAAATGAAAAATTATGCAATTCCTGAAAATATGCAACTTCATGTTGAGATGATGAACCAAAATGAATTTGGAAGGGAAAAATTATGCTTTCAATGAAAATTTAAAATAAAATTTAATATGCAAAAATAAAATAACAACCCCAAGTGGAAATTACATGCAACTTTTTCATTTTGAGAGCATGATAAAAGGATTTAAAAAGATTGTGTTGAGAATTTTGTAGTGTGAATGGCATGATGACTGAGTTTTTAGGATAGAAATTTGATTAGGAATAGTTGATAAAGAAAGGAATGAAAAGTGCAAAACTTACTGGGGCACAGTGTGTAAAAATTTATATCAAAAAAGTGGGAGGGGGAAGATGTGATTTTTGGTGAATTGGGGGGATCATTGTATTGGTGGGCTGAGCTGTGGTTGGAAAATTTGCACTAAAGTAGGACATATTTGACCCCATGTTGGAGATGTCAGGTACCAAATCAGCCATGTTTTATAATGTGTTTATGTGGTGGTTTTCAAATGAAATCCATCAGGCATATTTGTTTAAGTTTGAGACCCCCTATTAAAAAGTAGATGGGTAGAGGAGGAGGAAGAGATCCTTAAGAAGATGAATAAAATATTACTTTCAAAATTTTTTACAAATAAATATTAAATTGAAATGAAGTTTGTAAATATTTTTATTATAATATTGGTTTCCACTTTTAAATGCATTTGCTATTTCACATGTACTCATACCAAAACTTGTGAAAGTGATTTATATAAGCATTAAATATATAAATAGGAAAACTTGCATATTAATTCCCATAACAACCTTTCACGTTATACACTTTAAGAACTATTTTTATTTTTATTTAGATATAAGTATTTCTTTTGATTGAGTAACTGAAGATTTTATTTTCAATAGCCTTTAGGGCTTATATTTTAGGTAAAATAAAAAAATTATACATAATTTAGTTTACAAAGACTTAATAGATTTTAAATAAGAAAAGACTATATTCTTTTTAAAATTTGAAAATACAAATGGAATTATTTTTTTCAATCCCTATAGTTATTTATACTTGTGATCAAAAAATTTGTTAAAATTATCTAATGTTGCAATTATGTAGTAAAGGATATCATTATTGTAAATTAAATTTACTTGTATAATTTTATGTATTCTGTTTTGAATGTAAATAAATGCTTAGGTATGTTAAGAAAAAAATTTTACACTCTAAATTGATAATTATATTGGATATTCAAAAGCTTATTTTAGATGAATATCTGCTCAATGTGTGCTAAATGAAGGATAAAATCATGGTTATACTTGATCAACTTATGCATAACTTGAGATCAATTAAGGTTCATTTTTTGACCAATCTGAGAATAAATAAAAATCTAACTCTAATTTACTTATGTTTATAAAGTATTCAAAAACCTGGAATAATTAAGGGACATTCATAAGTTCAGGAGAGGGGATTGCTAGCGATTCACCCCTAGATTTCCCATGGTGATATATCCAAATCTTCTCTTTCTATTCTATTTGCTCCCTCCATTTCTTCCACCTGTCCTTTGCTTCCCCTTTTGCTACTTCTAAAAATTATTGCACTTTGTTTGGGGAGAATAGATTTTTTTTTCAGGTTCTCTCCTTCTACTTCTGTTTCCTTTTATACAAATATTGTTTATCCTAATCACAGAAGCTCACACTTCTTCCCATATAGCTTTAGCACACACATTGTTGTAGTTACTAATTGTTGTAAGGTGCACAGTTGCTACTTCACATGTGTTTAGGTATGTTATACTCTTTCAATATATCAAAATAGTTTTCTTTCTATTGTCTTTACCTACTCATTTCTTCCTCCTGTCCTTTTCTTCCACTTTTAGCCACTTCTAACAGTCATTACATTACACTGTGTGTGTCTGTACAAAAGTTGAATTGAATCTTTTATTCACATTTAGCATACACGTTCTTGTAGTGACAATGTTATTGTCAGATGCACAGTTACTTCTTGACCTGCGTTTAGGTATGTTTTTTTCTTGCAATACATATATACATAACCAATTCTTTTTTTCTTTCTATTCTCTTTACTTACTTCATTGTTCCCTTCTGTCCTTTTCTTCCACCTTTGACCACTTCTAACATTCATTTTATCACACTGTGTGTGTCTGTATGAAAGGTGAAGAATGTCTTTTATTCAGTTTTAGCACACACACATTTTTTTAGTGACAATGTTATTGTCAGGTGCTAAGTTCTTCATCAACCCAACCTGTTTTTAAGTACATTTTCTTCTTGCCATATATATACCTAAATCTTTTGTTTCATTCTATTCTCTTTACTTACTTCATTGCTTCCTCCTGTCCTTTACTTCAACCTTTAGCTACTTTCAACAGTCATCACATTATACTGTGTGTGTTTGTATGAAATATGAATTGAATCTTTAATTCAGTTTTAGCACACACGTACTTGTAGTGACAATATTATTGTCAGGTGAAAAGTTACTTCTTGACCTATGTTTAGGTATGTTTTTTTCTTGCAATATATATATCCAAATCTTTTCTCTTTCTATTCTCTTTACTTACTTCATTGTTTCCTCCTTTCCTTTAATTCCACCTTTGGCTACTTCTAAAATTCATTACAGTGTGTTTGTGTGAAAGGATGATAAATCTTTTATTCAGGTTTAGCACCCACGTTCTTGTAGTCACAATGTTATTGTCAGCTGCTCAGTTACTCATTGACCTGCATTTATGTATGTATTTTTCTTGAAATATATAAAAATCTTTTCTCTTTCTATTCTCTTTACTTAATCCATTTCTCCCATCTGTGCTTTACTCCAACCTTTGGCCACATCTAGAAGTCATGACACTGTGTGTGCGTGTGTGTGAGAAAGGAGAATAGAGTCTTTTATACAGTTTTAGCACACACGTTCTTGTAGTGACAATATTATCTTCAGGTGCACAGTTAGTCATCAACCTACTTTTAAGTATGTTTTATTCTTGCAATATATGTATACATAACCAATTCTTTTTCTTCTTTCTATTCTCTTTACTAACTCCATTTATTCCTCCTGTTCTTTACTTCCACCTTTAGCCACTTCTAAAATTCATTGCATTACACTGTTTTTGTCTGTATGAAAGGTGAATAAAGTCTTTTATTCAGGTTTAGCACACACGTTCTTAAATTGACAATATTATTGTCAGGTGCACTTTTACTCATTGACTTATGCTTAGGTATGTTTTTTTCTTGAAATATATCCAAATCTTTTTTCTTTCCATTCTCTTTACTTACTTCATTGCTTTTTCCTGTCCTTTACTTCCACCTTTGGCTATTTCTAACAGTCATGAAACTGTGTTTATGTGAAAGGATAATAAATCTTTTATTCAGTTTTAGCACACACGTTCTTGTAGTGACAATATTATTGTCAGGTGCAAAGTTACTCATTGACCTATGTTTAAGTATGTTTTATTCTTGCAATATATATATATATATATCCAAATATTTTTTTCTTTGTATTCTCTTTACTTACACCATTTCTTCCTCCTTTACTTTACTTCAACCTTTTGCCACTTCTAACAGTCATTTAATTACACTGTGTGTGTCTTTATGAAAGATGAATTGAGTCTTTTTTTTAGTTTTAGATTATGCTTTCTTGTAATGACAATTTTATTGTCAGGTGCACAGTTACTTCTTGACCTATGTTTAGGTATGTTTTTTTCTTGCAATATATCCAAATCTTTTCTGTTTTTATTCTCTTTACTTACTCCATTTCTTCCTCCTTTCCTTTACTTCAACCTTTTTCCACTTCTAACAGTCATTGAATTAAACTGTGTGGGTCTTTATGAAAGGTGAATAAAGTCTTTTATTCAGTTTTAGCACACACCTTCTTGTAGTTAAAATATTATTGTCAGATTCACAGTTACTCATTAACCTATGTTTAGGTAAGTTTTTTTCTTGCAATATGTCCAAATCTTTTCTCATTCTATTCTCTTTACTTTCTTTGTTGTTTCCTCCTGTCCTTTTCCTCCACTTTTAGAAACTTCTAACAGTAATTTCATTACACTGTGTGTGTCTGTATGAAAGATTAATTGAGTCTTTTTTTTAGTTTTAGCTTATGCTTTCTTGTAATGACAATTTTATTGTCAGGTGCACAGTTACTTCTTGACCTATGTTTAGGTATGTTTTTTTCTTGCAATATATCCAAATCTTTTCTGTTTTTATTCTCTTTACTTACTCCATTTCTTCCTCCTTTCCTTTACTTCAACCTTTTTCCACTTCTAACAGTCATTGCATTTTACTGTGCGGGTCTTTATGAAAGGTGAATAAAGTCTTTTATTCACTTTTAGCACACACCTTCTTGTAGTGACAATATTATTCTCAGATTCACAGTTACTCATTGACCTATGTTTAGGTAAGTTTTTTTCTTGCAATATTTCCAAATCTTTTCTCTTTCTATTCTCTTTACTTTCTTCATTGTTTCCTCCTGTCCTTTACATCCACTTTTAGCCACTTCTAAAATTCATTACATTACACTGTTTTTGTCTGTATGAACGGATAAAAAAGTCTTTTATTCAATTTTAGTTTATGCATTGTTGTAGTGATAATATTATTTTCAGGTGCACAGTTAGTCATCAACCTATGTTTATGTATGTTTTATTCTTGCAATACACATATACATAACCAATTCTTTTTTTTCTTTCTATTCTCTTTACTTACTTCATTGCTTCCTCATGTCCTTTACTTCAACCTTTAGCTACTTTAAACAGTCATTAAATTACAATGTGTGTGTCTGTATGAAAGTTGAAGAAAGTCTTTTATTCAGTTTTAGCAACGCGTTCTTGTAGTGACAATGTTATTGTCAGGTGCCCAGTTACTCATTGACTAATGTTTAGGCATGTTTTTTTCTTGCAATATATCCAAATCTTTTCTCTTTCTGTTCTCTTTACTTACATTATTTCTTCCTCATATCCTTTACTTCAACCGTTTTCCACTTCTAACCATCATTACATTACACTGTGTGGGTCTTTATGAAAGTTGAAGAAAGTCTTTTATTTAGTTTTAGCACACACATACTTGTAGTGAAAAAATTTTTGTCAGGTGCACAGTTACTTGTTGACCTATGTTTAGGTATGTTTTTTTCTTGAAATATATATATCCAAATCTTTTTTCTTTCTATTCTCTTTACTTACTTCATTGTTCCCTTCTGTCCTTTTCTTCCACCTTTAGCCACTTCTAACAGTCATTGCATTACAATGTGTGTGTCTGTGTGAAAGGTTAAGAATGTCTTTTATTCAGTTTTAGCACACACACGTTCTTTTAGTGACAATGCTATTGTCAGGTGAAAAGTTACTTGTTGAACTATGTTTAGGTATGTTTTTTTCTTGCAATATATATATCCAAATCTTTTTTCTTTCTATTTTCTTTACTTACTTCATTGTTCCCTTCTGTCCTTTTCTTCCACTTTTAGCCACTTCTAAAAGTCATTACATTACACTTTGTGTGTCTGTTCAAAAGGTGAATTGAATCTTTTATTCACGTTTAGCATACGTGTTCTTGTAGTGACAATGTTATTGTCAGATGCACAGTTACTTCTTGACCTGCGTTTAGGTATGTTTTTTTCTTGCAATAAATATATACATAACCAATTATTTTTTTCTTTCTATTCTCTTTACTTACTTCATTGTTCCCTTCTGTCCTTTTCTTCCACCTTTTGCCACTTCTAACAGTCATTTCATCACACTGTGTGTGTCTGTATGAAAGGTGAAGAAAGTCTTTTATTCAGTTTTACCACACACATTCTTTTAGTGACAATGTTATTGTTAGGTGCCCAGTTCCTCATCAACCCAACTTGTGTTTAAGTACATTTTCTTCTTGCCATATATATACCTAAATCTTTTGTTTCATTCTATTCTCTTTACTTACTTCGTTGCTTTCTCCTATCCTTTACTTCCACCTTTAGCCACGTCTACCACTCATGACACTGTGTGTGTGTGTGTGTGTGTGTGTGTGTGTGTGTGTGTGTATGTATGTGTATGTATGTGTGTATGAGTGAGTTAAAGGTAAATAAAGTCTTTTATTTAGTTTAACCACTCACAATTTTTCTCATAAAGAGATTGTCATGGTCAGGTGCACACAGGTCCTAATTGACCTGCATTTTTCACTTTCCCCCTGTGCTAAAATGTCAGCCTGGATATCCCCAGGACTGAGTAAAAAGTACTTATAAGTTATTTCAAACACACAGACTATACATGGGAGCAATATATTAGAGTACACAAATAGTATACATAAGTAAAATTATGATAATATACAAAATATGCCAGTATAACACCTTATATACACGCATATATCCACCTTTTATGAGCCTTTTTTACTTAATACTAAGTTGCAATATGTTAGGGTAATCTTAAGAACCTCAATTAATAGGCTACATCAGTTTTAAGTGCACTTAAAGCTGCTGTTTTCATTGTTTCATGTAAAGAACAAGAAATGCACTTTAAATCACTTAAAAGTTGATTATATGTGCTATAAATTGAATAATATTAAAAATGTGCTTTGAAAGATCAATTTGTCTTAATTAGGACTATTGGTTTGGCTACTCAAATGCATAAAAATAACACTTTTTAAATTTGGTGTTTTTTATGCCAGAAATGGCTTCTGTGTACTGGCCACATACTGCCTGCATTTTTCTTATGTGAATAGCTTCATTTTTAGCAAAGTTAGCTTTTTCACACTATAATTACTTCACATTCTACGCCCACTGTGGGGAAACACACTAAAATAGGCAACAGGCGCTTATTTAGTGTCCTAACTTAATTATAAATGCATTGAACCTCTTTATATTCTCTAATTTCATTAATAACCTCATTCTTGGCGCTTTCTTTTGCTACCATGCTTAAAGACCCCTAAATTAGTCAAGGATTTACCTGTTGTGGTCTTCCAAAATTGGAAGGGGCCTTTGTTGTGTTGTTTGGCGCTGTTTGTGCATCTCTTAATTGACATCTGTTGAAGAATTGGGTGTTTTTCTGGATTTATTCCGTGAATATTGGGACAGCGGGTATGTGGGTACTATCATTAGATAGGCCCGGTTTTTCTCTATATTTCATGTATTTATAATATTTTTCATATTCTAAGTTTTAAGGGGTCATTTCCTCATTTTTCAGTTACAAAAGATAGCTGTTTAATTTTGTTTTTCACATTTTACGGACTAGCCTTAAGTCTTAGGGTTAAGTGCTTAGTACCATTAGATAGGGCTAATTTAGCTTTATATTTCATGTCTCAATGTTGTTATAGAAACTTTGTGTTTTAAGGGTTTTAGTAGTTGTAGTGAATTTTTCTAAGTAGATTAGATGTTTTTATTGGTTTTCTGGCTTCAGGGAGGCTGGGCCGCTTCAGGCGGCACCTCCGACGTTGGATGGCCCGCCTGCCTCTGTTTTAGAAGGTTGGGGAGCGCTTCTGGAGGGTTTTTATTCAATTTGGCTGGTACAGGTGCCAAATTTGTTGGTGTGCATGGGCTCTTAGATAGTGGTCTGTGTGTACATAGTAAATAAGACAGTTTGGGGAAACTTTAATTATCATACAACCATCCGGAGGTGATATCCTTGTTCCTCACTCAGTTTTCACTGTTTTTTTGGGCCACAATTGGCTGTGTTGATTGCAAGGTTAGTTCTTCATTTAACTCAACTTTAGCAACAGGTTCTCTGGTATAGTCTTGCAAGCTATATCAAGTATTATTTCTGTCTCTGGTGTGGATTTGCAGCCTACAACAAGTATCTTTGCTTTCTCTGGTGTGGACATTTGTCTACATTTCAGATCTTTGGTCTGGTAGTCTGTCTGGGGACTACTTTCTTGGCTCATCAAGCAGTCAAGTGTGTTGAAAAAGGGGCTTTAGCAAACAGGAACCAACTTACTTTAGCAAGTAAATCTCACTCTATTTTTCTAAAGGGACAGGGGTTATTCTTTCTGGTTTTTCTCCAACTCCCTTGGTCAGGGCCTATAGCTAGTACTATAGGATTGTCTACATTTCTGGTGCCCAATGTGGGGTCAAACTTGCTAGTTCTTTGGAATCTCCGTTTTCTTTGGTTGGCTCTTCTTGGTGTTTTGGTCTGGAGGAATGGCTTCTGGTTCCTCTATTCCTGTGATGAATGTCAGTGGGGGAGATGGTCCTCCTGCTGTGATGGTCAAGGAGTGTGTTAGGATTAAAACTTGGGATGGTACCAAGTTTAATGGGGAGGATGTCAAGTGGTTTCTGGAGAAGTATGAAACTGCTTCTGGAGTGGATGGTGCTTCTTACCTGGACATGGTGAAGCAGATTATGTTCTTCATTGGTGAAAGGGCAGTGGAGAAGGAGGTTGTGGCCATGCCTGGCTACAAGAAGAGGGATTGGAATTTATTGTGTAGGGAGATGGTAGATAGATGGGGTGTCAGGTTCACTATGGTGGATCTGAACAAGGTTGTCAGTGAATGGCAATCTTATGGTGGTGTTGGTAGCTTGCATAGTTACAGAAAGTTTCTGCTACAGTTTGATCCTGTGGTGGAATACTTGGTGGAAGTGGAGGAGCTGGCACATGAAAATTCTGCCAAGGATGTTTTTTGGTCTGCCCTGGCTAGAGATGTCAGTATGGATGTGTTGAAGGAGCTGTCAAGGAAGGACTTTATGAAGACTCTTCCTAATGGGGACCAGAAGTTTCCTTCCTTGGATAAGGTGAAGGAGGCTGTTGAGGCCCATTTGAAGTTATCGGCTGTGGACACCTATCAGGAGGGGTGTGCCAAATATGTCAGCAAAGTCAGTGAGGCTTTGGCTGAAGAGGAAGTTAGGGTGAAGAAGGAGGAGAAGAATATGGTGCAGGCTCCCAAACAGGAGAGGGACCCAGTGGTGGACCAGTTGGCTGATCTCACAAAGCAGCTTCATATTTTTGTTCAGGAGGCTAAGAAGGTCAATAAGGCACCTTCTCAGCCTAGAGATTTTGATAGGAGGGCTGGTAGGAGTGATCCTTGGGTCTGCTCTTATTGCAGCAGGAGGGGGCAAAGTTGAAATGATTTTTGGGCATTGAACAGGGATGTGTCTGAAGGAAAGGTGGAATTTGATGGCAGGGTTTTCAAGTTCCCTGATGGTTCATTTGTGAAGCCCAGTGAGGGGCAGGCTCCTCTTGATTTGGTCAGGAGAAGGGGTGGTCTCAATCAAAGGAGGCAAAGGTTGGAGGAGATTCCTGATCAGGGGAAGTCTTCTGGTAAGGAAGATGATGATGTCAAGGGAAAGGGGAAGGAGGTCAATAAGGTCTCTTTTTCTACTTCCTTTGGTGGTTTGGAGTTGTATTCCTGTGGTGGACAGTCAAGTGGAGAATTCTTGGCTGGTATTTATGATGTGGAAGCATGGAAGGTGGGAAGGCCTAAGAGCAGTTCTCAGGCCCAACCAAAGCCAAAGTCTTCAAAGGTGGATCCTAAGCTGAGTGCAGCTAGGAAGAGGTACAGCAAAGGGGAGCTGTACAAGATGCATAAGGGTATAGCTGACATGGGCCTCCCTAGTTTTGGTGCATTGGACATGAATGGTGAGCCAATGTCAATGGAGGTTGATTCTGACTCTGAGGAGGATGTCCCTTTGGCTTCATTGCCAATGCCTTCTGGATTTAGAGGTTCTGGTGAGGGATCTGGTTTGGTTCCTGTTGATGGTGAATCTGTTGGTGGTGCTGGTCCTCAAGAAGCTTCTAGGACCAAGGTAGTGAAGCAAAGAGCTCACTTTGAGAGGCCTGTAGTTTCTGGTCAAGTTAATGTTATGGACTCTGTCCTGGAAAGGATGAATCAGGGTCAGGTTTCCCTTACATATGGGGAATTGTATGCTATCAGTCCAGGGTTGGCTGATAGACAGAAAAATTTAATGACCAGGAGAAGAGTTTCTTCTGGGGAGGTGGAATACATTTGTGATTCTTCTGAAAAGTTTGGTGAGGGGTTGGAAACTCATTTTTCTGCTCCTCTGGGTTATTTCAATTTCACTCTGAATGGCAGGGAGGCAAGGGCA
This sequence comes from Hemileia vastatrix, assembly GCA_030280995.1. Lineage (NCBI taxonomy): Eukaryota > Fungi > Basidiomycota > Pucciniomycetes > Pucciniales > Zaghouaniaceae > Hemileia > Hemileia vastatrix. Next base: position 7,185,014 of record JASXTE010000014.1, on the reverse strand, counting down.
TTGGTGTATTCAGGTTCTCAGATAAACCTGATTTCTTTGTTTGAGGCTACTCATTTGGGCCTCCCCATCAAAACTGGTATTGGTGGGAATTTGAGAGGGATTGGTGGCCATGTCACTGAATTGGTTGGAACTTCTGAGTTTGTGAATTTAGATGTTGGAGGAGCCTCAGGGAAGGTTCATTTTTATATTGCTAAGGGAACAGTTAAAGCTGTTTTGGGTGGGCCATTCTTGATGGATTTTCAGGCAAGAATTGGTTATCAATTTTTTTTTTGGAATCAGTTTGGAGTTGACTGGTGAAGATGAAAGGAGACTTCACATGAGGTTATCATCCCCTGGAGAGGATGGTTGGGAGACCAGGCCTGGTTTATCTTCAATGTGCCAGTGCATGGATTGTTGCAGGAGAAGGAAAGAAGTAGGTTCCGCCTCTGGTTTTTTGGAGTGTGGCTTGGGCCCTAGTAAGGGACTGTCTTATTTAGAATGAGTAGGGCTGATCACCCTAGTGCTACAACCTCTCCCCAAGATGTGGAAATCCCAGGTTGTAGTATGTCAGCTCCCTTGGAGATATACCAAGTGGATTTTCAACTTTCTCTCTTTAATGTTTCTCTTCTCTGCAAGTATTCATCAAGTTTTTTATCAAGTCTCTGTTCTCTCTCATGATTCTCAATTATTTTTAATTTAAGCTAAGGAAGAAGATTGGTTATATATCTTTATTGAAAGATATGTGGAAAATTTTTGGGGTGGTAAGATTGGGGTCGAAAAGTAAGTCCTCCCAATTGTGCACCCCTAGGGTTTCTTCTACACCTTTCAAAAACATTACCTGGGCCACACCTGTGAGAATTGGGGAAGCCCCTGGTTATTTTTTTAGTTCAGAAGAAAACTCAAGAAAAGAAGATAAAAATTTCAAGATAATTCAAGAAAATCAAAAAAAAATCTGAAGATAATGAAGAAAGAAGATTCAAAATATTTTTGTGAAGATTGTCAAGATCAATTTTTGGGCCTCCAGCATGATGTTAAACTGCAGAAAATTATGAAGAAAGAAGATCATCAAGATCAATTTTTGGGCCTCCAGCATGAGGATAAACTGCACAATTTTAAAAGAGTTGATTCTGAAGGTGTATCAAGATTTGAAGATTTGGAAGATGGAATTGAAGATGAAGATTTGGAATTGCGGCAAAGTGTTGGAGTGGTGAGATTGGGGTCTAAAAGTAAGTCCTCCCAATTGTGCACTGCTATGGTTTCTTCTACACCTTTTAAAAACATTACCTTGGCCACACATGTGAGCAATGGGGAAACCCTTGGTTTTTGTTCCAGGTCTGGTGGTGAAGATTTCCTGATGATCCCTCAAGTTGAAGGTGGAGTGGCAAAGTATAAGAAGGTAGCGCAGAAGATTAGGCCTGTCAATGAGCCTATGCCTGTGGGTTTGAATCCACCCTTGAAGAGACCTCCTTTGTCAAGAGATCTGTACTGTAATCCTTTGGTGAAGAATCCTCAAGATTTTGTAGAGACGGCTAGGGTGACTGTGGAAAGGTTGAAAATTTTTAATTTTGGTCCTGATGGGTGGCTTTCTGAAGAAGAAAAGAAGTTGTTGTTGTACGTTATTGTGCTAAGGGAAAAAGCTGTGGCTTTTGTTGAGGAGGAAAGGGGTGTGTTGAAGCACTCTTATGGGGAACCTTACTTGATTCCTGTGGTTTTTCATGAAACTTGGAAAATCAAACCTATTCTGATTCCAGCTGCTATCAGAGAGGATTTTTTGGAGATTGTTAGGGAAAGAGTCAGGACTGGGTTATAAAAACAATCAACATCCAGTTACTCAAGTCCGGTTTTCTGTGTAAAGAAGCAGAATGGAAAGTTGAGGGTGGTTCATGATCTTAGAGCCTTGAATAGAGTCACTATCAAGGACGCTGGTATGCCACTGAATGCAGAGGATTTTGTTGAAGCTTTTGCTGGAAGGGTGTGTTATGGTTTGGGTGATATTATAGGTGGTTATGATGAGAGGGAAATTCATATGAATTCAAGGCCTCTCACAACTTTTGAGACTCCTTTGGGAAGATTTCAGCTCACTAGGTTGCCTCAAGGAGCAACTAATTCAGTGGCAGTATATCAAGAATAAATGGCTTTGATTTTTCAGTTTGAGGTTCCTACTCATGCTGGTATTTTTATTGATGATGGTGGAATTAAAAGACCATCCACTGATTATGATAATGAGGTTTTAATAGAGAACCCTGGCATAAGGAGGTTTGTTTGGGAATATGCAATAACTCTAGAGAGAGTTTTGTTTAGGATTGAAGAGGCTGGTTTGACCATTTCAGGGTCAAAATTCTGTTGTTGTGTTCCTGCTTTGGAAATTTTGGGTCATGTGGTATGTAAAGAGGGAAGGATTATGGCAAAGAAAAATATTAATAAAATTCAGTCATGGCCAAGGCCTAAAAATACTACTGAAGTCAGGGGATTTTTGGGTGGGTGTGTATATGTCAGGATTTTTATTAAGGATTTTTCTTTGTTGGATTCACCTTTAAGGAGGTTGACCAGGAAAGATGCAGATTGGGAATAGACTGAAGAGTGTGAAGAGGCTTTTCAGAAGTTGAAAAAGGTTGTTGGAGAAGATATTGTTCTTCACAAGTTGGATTATGGTGTTGGTGCTGGAAAAATGTATCTGGCAGTGGACTCAAGCTATATTGCTGCTGGTGCTGTTTTGTCTCAGGAAGATAAAACTGAGAGGGTCAGGCCAGTAAGATATGAGTCTGTGGTGTTTAATGAGTTGGAATCTAGGTATTCTCAACCTAAGTTGGAATTGTGTGGTGTAGAAAAAATTTTAAAGAAGCTACAGACTGTTTTGTGGGGGCAGCATTTTGAGCTGCAGGTGGATGCAAAAACTTTATTTCAGATGATCAATACACCTAGTCTTCCAAATGCTCCAATGACTAGGTAGATGGCATTTATTCAAAAATTTTCTTTTGACCTGGTACACAAACCAGGAAAAACTTTTACAATGCCTGATGGATTATCAAGGAGGCCACATACAGATGAAGATTCTGAGGCTGAAGAGTTTGATGAAGATTTTCCAGTGGTTAGGGCCAGCACAAAGGGTGCTGAAGATTTTTCTGACCTCCCCCAAGAGGCTAAACTGGCTGGATATGATCTTGATTCTGGTGATCAGGATGTTTTTGTTGATGAAGATGGAGTTTTTGTTTGGGACAGCTCAAATTTGGAAAATTGTGTTTTTGTTAGTGAACTGGATTCTCACAAGATTCAGTTGAAAGAGAAGGATGTGCCAAAATTTAAGGATTGGTATCCTGGTTGGGCTGGTCAATTGGCTCATGTTGACACTGGTGATTTTGATGACAGAGTTGTACCCTTGGATGTTGTTTTGTTGGATTTTGAAGATGAGACCTGGGGTCAGTCTGGGTTTTATTTTATTTTGGTGGAATATCTGTTGACCTTGGAGAGGCCAGATAGTTGTGATGATGATACTTGGTTGAAAATCAAGAAGAAGAGTCCTGGATTTTATGTGTCAGGAAGAAGGTTGATGAGGAGGAGACATCCTAATCCTCAAGGTTTTGTGACTCAGAAGAAGGGTCAAGAAGTTGTGCTGAAGTCTTTGCATGAAGACCTTGGTCATAGAGGCTTTTGGGAGACTTATAGAAGAGTAGCTGACAGATTTTGGTGGCCAGGTATGAAGTTGGCTGTGCAGGGTTAAGTTCAATCTTGTGAGGAATGTCAAAGAAGAAGTCACTTGAAACCTAAAGAGGTTGGCTGTGCTACTGGTGAAACAACTGTTTTTGGAAGAGTCAGTCTGGATGCTGTCCATATTAAAGAGGGCAGGTATAAATACTTAATTGTTTCCAGGGATGATTTGTCTGGTTGGGTTGAGGCAATGCCTCTGGTTAATTTGACTGCCAAGAATGTGGCAGATTTTTGAAGAAGGAGTGGATTTATAGGTATGGGTTGATGAAGTTGGTGACTGTTGATGGCGGGCCAGAGTTTGGTGCCGAATTTAAAGATGCTGTGGCTAGTGTTGTTTCTAAAGTTAGAGTGGCTACACCTTATTATCCTGAAGCTGAAGTTATGGTTGAAAGAGGCCATCAAGTTATCAAGAATGCTTTGGTAAAGATGTGTGAGGATAGTGCTGAAAAGTGGAGGCATTATTTACCCTTGGTGTTATTTTCTGATAGGGTCACTGTGAAGAGGACAACTGGCTATTCTCCTTATGAGTTAATGTTTGTTCAGAAAGCTGTTCTACCAGTGGACTTGGAAGCTGTCTCTTATCTTGGAATTGATTGGGATGATGTGCACTCAACAGAAGAATTGCTCTGTGCCAGGATGCAACAGTTGGAATGTAGAGAGGAATGTCAAGAGAAGGAATACTCTAGAATGATGAAGATTAGGAATCAATCAGTCAGATAATGGGACAAGAAGTTGGCTCATAGACTCAGGAATCCCTTGAAACCTGGTTGTTTGATTTTGGTTTATAATAGAAGTTTGGAGAGTCAGTGGGGAAAAATGTTTGCTGACAGATGGAATGGACCTTACAGAGTCAGATCTCAGGTGTCTGGAGGTTCTTATGTTTTGGAAGAATTGGATGGTGCAGTATTAAAAAAGAGAGTGGCTGCAGATCAGGTGAAGAGATTTTATCCCAGAGGCACTAGAAATGAAGAAGATTGACTCCACAATGAGGATAAACTATGGAACGTTCTTTAAATTTTGGAATTTTTGGTGTTGCATAGCAACTTTTGTGTTGGAAACTTTTTGTTAGAAGGTACCCATGGGTGGGGCTTCTAGATTTGATCTTGGCAAGTGTGGGGGTAACTGATGGGCTGGCTGCTCTGTAGAACAGTTACCCCAGATTTTCTGTTTCCAACCTTTTCTCTTAATTTGGTTGAACCCTAGTATTGGTTTCTTTTCACAGGTTTTAGTCCTCTATGACTTTAAACTGGAATTTCCTTTGGTTTTCAAGTGTTGGACTCTTCACTCTTATTGGTTTTGGTTTATTGTGTTGGATGTTGTGTTTTTGTTAGAAGGTACCCAGGGGGTGCTTCTAGATTTTATTTTGGCAAGTTTGGGGGTAACTGATGAGCTGGCTGCTCTGGAGAACAGTTACCCCAGAATGTCTGTCTCAAGTCTTTTTTTTCTTAGTTGAATTCTAGTTCTGTTGTTTATTATTCAGGTTTCAAGTCTAATATGACTTTAAAATGGTTTGGGACTGTCTTCTTTATCTTTGGTTTTTTTTTTGGGTTGGTGGTGGATCACTGGTGGTCTCCCATCATTTTTACATATTGGAGGGATCCCACCCAGTGATCATTTCTATGGACTGGACTTTCTCTTACTGGACCTTCTCTTAATCTGGAACATCCATGGAGCTGGACTTTCTTTGATTTTTTAGTTATGATTTTGCTAGATAGTAGTTTTAGATTATTTTCTTTTTTCTCTTTTTTTCTTTTAATTTTTTATGGGGGTTGTTCAAAATTATAAGATCAAAAATATAGGGTGTTACCACATCAGGGTCACCTGGATGTGGGCAAGAATTGGTGGGGAAAGGCTCATCAATTGGCCAGGCAATGCTATTTTATCATTTTATTTCTATTTTCATTAATGTCATTTTTTATTTTTTATTCTCATTACATTAATGTCATTTTTTTATTCTCATTATTACCCTTAATTTATGTTTCTTATTTCAAATCATTTAAATTAATTAAGGTATATCCACATCAAGGTGCACTTGGATGTGGGCAAGGTATCAGGGGATCAGCTCATCAATTGGCTGGGGGATACCATTTGTATTATTTTTTATCTTTTATTTTATTTTATTTAATTTATTTTATTTATCAATTTTATTTTATTTATCAATTTTTAATTTTAGTATGTTAGTAGACTGTTAAAAAAAATTTAGAATTTATAGTTATTAATTGTTTTTAATTATTTATTTATTATTATGTTTTTAATCTTTTTGCAGGAGCTCATTGTCTGGATGATGAAGTTTCTGGAGGCTGGTCTGGATTATGATGTTGTTTTTGTTTTTTGTTGGGGTTGTGGGAAGCACTGTGTTCTTTGAAGTGCATCCTGCTGGAGAGATTATATGGATTATAATGGGCAGGAATGGGTTTGGATGGAAGTTCAGAAGAGGAAGAAGAAGAGGCAGGAATGGATTGTTGGAAGGTGTGCTTAATGATCCTAGACATCTTCCAGTGGTCATCCAATAGTTGTTTCCTCAAGGTTTTCTCAAATTCATTTAAAGGTCCATGGAGGGCAAAGTCTTTCAGCATGTTTGAACACATGGTGTTGAGGTGTTGTTTCATGTCTACATAATCCAGGGTCAAAGAAGTTTCTAGAGGTTGGCCAACTCCAATAGTAGATTCAGGAGGAGGGGTGCCAACTAGAAAAGAAGAATTGGATCAGTAATTATCTTTGTTTAAGAAATTGGATGAATTAATGTGGTACTTACAGATTGGAAGCTCATCAAATTTGTAAGAAGCCAGAATTTGGACTTCTGAAGATTTTGGAATGGTGATAGTAGGTGGATCAATCAGGGAAAGATATGAATTCTCTTGGTCTTCCTCTGAAAGGTTTTGAGAAGGTGAACTAGGAGGCTGATGTTCCTGGGGCCTAGTTGGAGTAACAGGCTTGTTGTTGTTGTTGTTAATATTTATGCTTGATTCATTTGGATGAGGTGCTGGTGATGGAGTACCAGGGTTGTTATAAGATGGGGCTGGAGAGGGTGATCTGGAAGCGGATTGATCTCTTCTGGATGGAGCTTTTGAAGGAATGGAACTTTCAGAAGAATAGTTGGCTGACAGAGGAGAGGTGTAGTTTTGTTGCCTTAATTGGGGGCAATGTTGTTGCTTTGGTGCAGTGTTGGGTGCTCTGTTGTCTTCATGGGGTCCTCTGACAGGTCTCTTAGAAGTTTGGGAAATTTTGGAGTTTTTGGACCTTGCAAGGGTTGGCTGCATTGCTCTGGGAGCATTGGGAGGTGGCTGTGTGGAGTTTTTTTTGTTGATTGGAGGAATTTGGCTGTTTTCTTGTTGTTTTTGGAGGCTTTGAGCCTGATTTTCACTGTCTAGTGAGGCGGGCAGGCCGCCTGGACGAGGTCTAGCAACCTAGGAGCTGATTTTGAAGCTTTTGGAGCTAAATTAGCAAAGATAAAAGCTGTTTCTTGGGAAGTTAAAGCAGGCCTTTTTGGGAGAGTTCTGGAAACTGAGTTCCGGGATCTTCTGGATGGTGCTAAGGATAAAGATGAAGAGGCTGGACCAAGCTCTGGGGATCTGGAGAGGTATTTATAAGAAGGTGAAGGAGGAGGAATAGGGTAGTTGGCATCTCTGTCACATTTCTTCTTTTTGGAGTAGCAAGAATCACAGGCCCTGTTGTAGAATTTGGCTTCAGGAGTTGGAAGAGTGAATGTGCAAGGTCTGCACATGTGGATGCACTATTTGCAGGCATAGTCCTTGGGAGCAGTGAAGCAAGGAAGATTGGAGGAGTCAAAATCAGGGGATCCAGCCATGATCTGTGGTGAGAAAAGATGATGTAAAAAGATAAGAAGGAGATTTTTGTCAGTGATGGTTAGATGATGAAGTGAAGGTGGAAGTTCAGCAGGTTGGCTGTAGGTGTATTCTGTATGAAATTGGCTGGGTCTATTTTATGCAAAATTCTGGTAGTCCATCAAGACTTTAAACTGAACACTGTTTTAGTCCCTCAATACTTTAATCTGAGGATTGTTTGATGGTGTAGTCCCCCAAGTTTATAAACTGAGGAATGGGTTTTTGTTGTTTGGAATGAATTTGAAAGATTGGCAGAGGGTATCCACAGGGGGAGCCTCTGAATTTAGCAAAGGTAAGTTTAGGGTTAATTGATGGTCTGGCAGCTCTATTTACAATTACCCCAGAATTTTAGTTTTTTCTCTGTGTCTTAATGTGGTTGATCTATGGTTCTGGGTTTATGATTTAGGTTTTGAGTCCCCCAAGACTTTAAACTGAGGGTTTTTGAGTCCCCCAAGACTATGAAATGAGGATGGTCCCCCAAGACTTAAAACTGAGGGTTTTTTTGTGGTTACATCCTAAAGAGGGTGTGGTCAATTTTTCTTTTCTGAATCAATCTCAAGTACTAGTGGAAATACGGAGGGAATCAAGAGATGAAATGAAGTGTTCAGAATTAGCCTTGAACTGGTGAATGAGGTGTCTTCTGTTCTCAATTTCCTGTGGATCTCTAGAAGGAGTGGATTGGAAGTAGTTTAGAAGAAGGGGTTTCTGTTGAGATGTGTTTTGTTGGAACTTGGCCTTAATTTCGGGCAAGTGGTTTGGTGTTGGTGGTTCAAGGGATCCTACATTCTTATTGTCAGTATAGTCTAGTATATAAGTATGATATAATAGTGTTTATTTATGGTCCTACTACTTATTGATAAATGATTTAGTGATTAAACCTCAGGGGAAGACTAATAAAATAGTTATACTCAAATAAAACTCACAATACTTGGATTTAAATGCATGCTAGTGGTGGAAAATAGATGTATAAAATATAGTTATAGCCTATATAAAGATAATATCAATTTATAATAGCTTTATAATATATCTCTGAATGTTAATAATTGTATTGTAGTGGTTGTTTGAATTGTATTAATTGAATGATGATAAATAACCGTTAAAATCCCTCTTTACTTATACCCAAATCCACTGGAGTGCACAGACCTTCAATACAGATGATGTCACTGCTATCCCCGGAAATTACAGCACTTTGAGGGCCCATCACCTCCCCATGGCGTCCACTTCAAGCAGATTCAACACCAAGAACTCCAGTAAGGACCCTCCATCACAATTAATGATAACACAGATCTATACCACAAATAGAAAATCCAGATAAAAGCGGATACCATAAAGAAACAGGTAAAATAAATGGTCAAAAAGAGATTTAATGAAACTAAAAGCATATAAAGGAAACAAATAAAATGTCCAAGCCCCCAATAACATCCCCAAGCATCCACATTAACCCAAAAACATCTTTCCAACCCATAAATCCGTGAATAACCATCCAAGGAAGTAATTTTAGTTGTCCAAACTGGGTGTATGCACCTGATATAGGTGTCTATGCTTCTGTAGGCGTTGTGAGTCCACTGATTTCGTCCATATGACCTAAAATAAGCAGAAAAACAAAGGTTATAGGCTATTAAGGGGCTAAAACCCACTTATATACCTAAATATACATAATATACTGCATATTTCACTGAATATGAGATTTATGTATACATATAAGCTTATGTATGTCAATAATTACTTCATATCACTTAAGATAAGTATATTATGACTCCATTAACACCTTAATAAGTATTATTAGGCTATGGATAAGCTATTTAAACTACTATAAGTTGTATAATAGAATAATAATTATATATATATATAATATAATAATATATATTATTATTTTAACCTTATTTTTAAGATATAAGCTTAATTTACTTAAGGTTATCTTATTTTAAGCATAAGAAATACTCAGTCCTAGGGATATCTAGGCTGACACTCCCTCACCCCAAAAAAATAAGAATAAAATGTTAGGACATTTTAATTAAAAGTAAGGAGTGAAATAATATAAAATAAAAATAATTTTTATAATACATATACTGAACAAACAGTATTATCTAGATTTAAATTTTTTCAAGAGATTTTTAAGATCAGTGATTTCATTTTCTGGAATCCACTGGTCATATTCACTTGATTTATTTTTAAATCTTAATAGATACTCAACTCCCTTTTCTTTAGTAAGGTGTATCTTTTTAAGTATCTTTTCAATTTCTGCCTTTTCAACTATTTCTTCAGGTTGCTGTTTATGCCTTTGTGATCTTCTTGGAAATAGAGCAGTATCATTAGAATAGTATGGTTTTATAAGAGAAATAGGAAATACTGGATGTTTTCTATCATATAGTGCATATAGAATAACCTCAACAGCATTATTACCAACCATCTTTTTAACTACAAATGGTCCAATGAATGGATCCTTCAATTTAACATTACCATTTAAATTGAAATGTAGTGTTGAAATAAGGACTTCATCACCCTCTTTGAACATTTGTTCTTTATGGGCTTTATCCCATCTTTTCTTTTCATACTCAAACGCCTTATTTATACATTCTTGAGCATGTTTTCTGCATAACTCCTGCATCTGAAGAAAAGATTTAGTACCTGGATGGATATCCAATCTAGGTAACTTATTAAGAGTTTTAGCAGGGGTATTAGGTACATAGCCCAACCATAACTCAAATGGCTTCTTGCCAATTACAGAATGTACTGTACTATTGTATGCAAATTCTAAACCTGGGATAAGGGTTACCCAATCATGCATGAATTTGTCATTGTCTTTAAAATTAAGACCAAAAGCACAATATCTTCTTATCATATCTTCTAAAGTTTGTATCATTCTTTCTGATAGCCCATCAGTCTGTGGATGGTGTGCTGTAGAAAGTTTTAATTGACACCCTGAAACATCCATAAGTGATGTCCAGAACTCAGATGTAAATTTAGGATCTCTGTCAGAAACTATTGCTTTGGGGAAACCTGCTATATTTAACATTTGTGTCCACCATAAAAAAGATAAGTCCTTTGCAGAAACCTCTTTGTGGGTAGGAATAAATTTACACATCTTTGTAAATCTATCTACAATTACCCAGCAGGAGTTATAACTCTTATTCCCTGCTATTGGCAAACCTGTTACACAGTCCATGTTAATGATTTCCCATGGAGCTTTTGGTTGCTCAATTTGTTGTAATAAACCAGCTCTTTTGCCTGTTAATCTTTTAGATTTTTGACAAGAATCACATGTTTCAACATATTTCTGAACATCCTCAGACATGTTAATCCACCAAGCTGTGTTTTTTACTCTGGTTAATGTTTTATGGTAGTCAAAATGACCTGCTTATATATCATCATGACATATACTTAACATTAACTCCTTCATTGAAGGGGGAATTACAATTACATTACTTAATTTTTTCCTGTAATATATAAAACCATCCTCAATGGAAAATTTTCCTTTTTCTAATGCCTCTTTATACTTATTTGGTAATGTTTTTATTAAAACATTCATTTATGCATTAGATGGATCATTTAATATTGTAGTTAGTTTACTCAAGTCAGGATCTGAATTATAATTATCAATAATTGATTGCATAAATTCATCCTCAAGATCTACAATATAAATTCCATAAATGTTAATAATCTCAGACTCAGGAGCATAAGCAGGATTATCATCATTATTAGGCAGAGGTACTCTAGATAACAGATCTACATTAGAGTGCAAGGTTCCTGCTCTATGTGTAATAGTCATCCGTCCTCTGTATTCTTGTACAGCTAATTGCCATCTAAACATGTGTCTATTAGGAGTTTTCATGTTTAAGAGTGACTTAACTGCACTACAGTCAGTTATTAACTCAAATTTTTGGTCTTCAAGGTAATAATGTAGCTTCTCAAGAGCCCATACTACTGCCAAACATTCAAGTTGAGTAGCACCATATTTCAATTCACTACTTCTCAGAGTACGTGAAATATAGTAGATTACTACTTCTGACATTTTTCTTTCAATAAGTTGTTTTTGATGCAAAGCAGCACCCAGTCCAATAAAACTTGCATCTGTATATAATACAAAAGGTAATTGGAAATCTGGTAATCCCAAAATAGGAGCTGTCATTAAACATTCTTTCAACTTATCAAAAGCTTGTTGTCTTTCATTATCCCAAATGAAAGCTTCAGATTTCTTTATCAGTGTGGTCAGTGGTGCAGCAATTTATTGGTAGTTTTTTATATATTGTCTATAATAACCACACATTCCAAGAAAAGATTGTAAATCCTTTACATTTTGAGGAATGCCAATATTCTATATTGCAGCCACTTTATTTTGGGCTACACATATTTGTAAGCCGGATACAATATGACCAAGCACTTTTAAAGATTCAAACCCAAATTTACATTTTTTCAATGCAAGGGTCATTTTTATTTCATCCATTTTCTGAAATACTTTCCTTAAATGGATTAAGTGTTGATCATAAGTTTTTGAGAACACTATGATGTCATCAATGTATACCATTAACTATCCCTCAATCATTTCATTATGGAATGTTATATCCATTAACTTCTGAAATACTGATGGAGCATTTTTTGGTCCAGATGGCATTCTGACATACTTATAAATTCCCATGTGTGTTGTTATCAACAAAAAGTTCTGTGAATTCTTTTCAACAGGAATTTGATGGTACCCTTTATTTCCATCTAGGCAACTTATATATTTAGCACCTTTAAGGGTAGCATGTATAGAGGCAATCCTTGGCAAGGGATAAATATCATCTACTGTAAATGTATTTAATGCTCTATAATCACCGCACAGTCTTGCTTTATCTTGTTCATAAGAAATTAGCACTGGTGATATTACACAATATTTTGGAGTAGTTTCAACCTTCTCAAGAATGTTCATATTCAATAACATCTTAATATTGTCCTCTATGTCTTTCCTCTTCATTGGTGAAGCAGGGTATGGTTTCTTTTTAAGACTAGTAGGAATATTATCCATATCACAGGTTAAACTAATCTTCATTTCATGATTTTTTACAAGGCCAAGTTCATTTGTACCATGTGCAAAAGCCATTGGAAATGCTTTAATTAATTCCAAAATATTATTTTTCTCAGCTTTACTTATCTGAGTGCCAAATGATGTATTTGTAATTTCTGTTTCCAGAAGTTCCATCTCATTGGATTCTCTTCCTTTACACAGGGAATTTGTTACTGACTCAATATGTAAGACTGTGTTAAAAGAATTTATTTTAAATTTCTTTTTACCATTCTTGCCAATTGTAAAATTGTTATTAGAAGGGTCTAATTTTACACCAAATTTAGTCAGAATATCATTTCCAATGATAAAACAGTTACTACAGTTAGTATTATCCATTACTACAAAGTCACAAGTTACCCTTACATAACCATGTTGATGTTTGAAGAAAACAGCAGCTTTTGCATTTACCAATGGGGTGTAGCACTGATCCAAAACCTCTCTAATTTTTACTTTGAAGTGGCTCAAGCTTAGACTTATATTCACTATCAATTTTGTGTAATGTATTAGTGGAAACAACAGAACCAGCAGCTCCTGTGTCCAGTACTATTTTAAAATTTTCACCAGAAATGATAGCTGGAACCGTGATAGGTGTCATTCTAAAGTTATCAGCTTGTATATCCTTAATGATTTCAGCATCCTCAAAATTCATTAAAGATTCATTTGAGTCCATATTTAATATTGGATTTTCAAAGATGGACAAATCATCTTCCAACATACAGACTTCATTTTCATCACTATATGAGATATTGCTGTTATAATCACTTGATTCTTTCCTTTTTTGAGTTTCAGTTTCAGATTCATGTTTATTTTCAACAATATTTATGTTTTTCTCACATTTGTGACCTTTGACCCAAGGTTTGTTACACTTATCACAAGTATTTGTTTCATACTTTTTAGGTACTACAGGTGCAGTAGGTTTTTTCTGCTTCTCCTGAAGTGTTTTTGAATTCTGAGTTTTTACAGGTTCAACATTTTTTTATAAGTGGATTACCTTGATTCATACTTATGGTTTAATAATATTTCATTGCAAATATTAATAAAGTCAGAATATTCAGTAACATTTAATGTTCTAGCTACAACAATGTCTCTGACAGATATAGGTAATTTATAAATTATCTTATCATTCCATAAGTTAAAATCCATATGAGGCTCAATGGCTAGTAATATTTTGTTTAAATTCATTAAAAATACCATAGGTTTGTCACCATTCAACGGATTATACCTAGTCTTCACATGAAGTCTCTGCTGAGTAAGCCTGAATTTAGAACCTCCAAATTGTTTTTCAATAAGTTGTTTCCATTCAGCCCAAGAGTAATCTTTACCCTCACTCAAGACAGCTTCAAACCATAATAAAGCAACATCCTTAAATAAAGAAATTAATTTTGATGTGATTTCTTCATCTGGTAACTTATATGAGAATTTTAAGTTGTCAATTCTTTGAATAAAATGTTGCCAATCAGAGCTGGCTTCCCCATCATAAGTTGGGTACTGATCTATCTTAGGCCAGTTTTTCTGATTGGATTTTATCTCACTAATCTTAGGTAAATTCAACAACTCATTCACTTTTGATAAATGGTCTTGTATTTCTTCCTGCACAGATTTGTGACTTACATTTTCATATTTGACACTACCACCAGATGGTTTTAATTGTGGTGGTATAGGGAAGAAATGAGATTCACTTTTGCCAATGAAAGGATTATTATTATATTGATTATACTTATGATTATCCTGGTTCATTAGTAGATTGGCAGTTTCAATCTCAACTTTAGTTAATCTTTGTAGCAACTCAGAGACACTTTGATTTGTCTGGGCAAAAGATAACTTTGTTCTTGATTCAGTTTTCAATAAATGTGTTTCATATAATTTTTCTAACTCACAGACTTTGTTTGAAAGTTCATTATATTTATTACTCAATGAATCATATTTAAGATTTAGAGACAAATGTTCTTTCTCTAATTCTTTGTTACGTGTTGCTAATTGAGAAATGTTTAATGTCAAGGATGAAATTGTATCACTAGAGAGCTTAACTGTCTGTTCCTCACAATCAGTCATTCTATTCCACAATGCTGAAACAATTCTATGGACAGTTGGATTATTGTTAAAATATTCCATGTCTTCCTTTTCAATTCTCTCACTCTCCTGTGAACTTCTCATCTCACTAGTAGGTGGGTGCATCTGAGGGTTAACTGTATTATCATTGTAAATAGTACTGTTATTGTGGAAAAAAGACAAGTCAGGTGTATCTACTCTAAAACCTAAATTTCTTAAATCCTCCTCTATTTTTTGTACAGATTTAACATCAATAGAATTACCTATATTGTAATTATCAGTATTATGTCCAATCTGAGAGGGTAAGTTTCTTACCAAGGGATGGTTGCCAGTCCTGATTTTTGGCGCTTTTTTCCCTTGTAAGGGTGAGCTGAGGAAGTCAGATGAGGGGGTGGATCCCTGTTGCAACTGTGGCTTGTCCACTGTTGATGAAACCAGTCCCATTTCCATTTGTCTACCAGGATTTTCTCCTGGGAGTGAGTTGACCCACCTTGGGTAGGGGGTTGCTGATTTGACTGACTGGGCTGGCCTCCCTTTAACTCTGCCAATGCCTGATTCATCTGCTGAAACCCTACCTTGCAATTGTTTTGCAATTGCTCTACCTCTTTGAACATGAGTGATTTGGATTCTTCCAACTTCAGAACCTGTTTGGCCAGGTGGGACAGTTGATCCTGAAGAGGAGGAGACGTCTTTTTTATAGTTATCTTTTTTAAGAGGGCATCCTTTTCCTCTATACTCATGCATTCTACCTGGGGGTATTGTTGACCCTCCATGGTGACGTCCTGGAAAGTTTTTGTTAGCTTTAGACCTGGTATTATAAACAGGCTTTTCACTTACACTGTCGTGGGGAGCACTCATATTGTTAAGAATGACAATATTTTACATCTACAAAAGGAAAAAACTCTATGGAATTAGTAGACAAAAGATATTAGCAATGTTATTACTAATAAAAAAGCAATGGAGCTTTCCCTGAATTTATATCTTTATTTATTTAAATAAATTATAAGAAAAATTCGAAAAAATTTGTTAAAAACTTAATAATAAGTTTAACTAGACCTCTATAAGGGTGAATAAGTAGCTTACCAAGCTTTAACCAAATACCAATTTAATTGGGTGTTATATTGGTGTCCAAATACTAAGTGAAATTGGTTTTATATTGGGTACAGTTACTACTGTAAATACCTAATTTTTATGATAAAAAATTAGTGCAGTTATTTTAAGGGTTCTTTTCTGCAATCACTGAGTTATGATGACCCACTAATATGCAGCAGACCCAAATATTTGGTTATTTTGAGCTGTACTAAGGTAAAAATCACGTCCCAAGGCTTATACTAAATAAAAAGTAAAATATAAGGAAAGACCCCCAATTGTCAGTATAGTCTAGTATATAAGTATGATATAATAGTGTTTATTTATGGTCCTACTACTTATTGATAAATGATTTAGCTATTAAACCTCAGGGGAAGACTAATAAAATAGTTATACTCAAATAAAACTCACAATACTTGGATTTATATGCGTGCTAGTGGTGGAAAATAGATGTATAAAATATAGTTATAGCTTATATAAAGATAATATAAATTTATAATGGCTTTATAATATATCTCTGAATGTTAATAATTGTATAGCAGTGTTTGTTGGAGTTGTAGTAATTGAATGATGATAAATAACCGTCAAAATCCCTCCTTACTTATACCCAAATCCACTGGAGTGCACAGACCTTCAATCCAGATGATGTCACTGCTATCCCCGGAAATTACAGCACTGTGAGGGCCCATCACCTCCCCATGGCGTCCAATTCAAGCAGTTTCAACACCCAGACCACCAGTAAGGACCCTCCATCACTATTAATAATAACACAGATCCATACCATAAATAGAAAACCCAGATAAAAGCGGATACCATAAAGAAACAGGTAAAATAAATTATCAAAAAGAGATTTAATGAAACTAAAAGCATATAAAGGAAACAAATAAAATTTCCAAGCCCCCAATAACATCCCCAAGCATCCACATTAACCCAGAAATGTCCTTCCAACCCATAAATCCGTGAATAACCATCCAAGGAAGTAATTTTAGTTGTCCAAACTGGATGTATGCGCCTGATATAGGTGTCTATGCTTCTATAGGCGTTGTGAGTCCACTGATTCTGTCTATATGACATAAAATAAGCAGAAAAACAAAGGTTATAGGCTATTAAGGGGCTAAAACCCACTTATATACCTAAATATACATAATATACTGCATATTTCACTGAATATGAGATTTATGTATACATATAAGCTTATGTATGTCAATAATTACTTCATATCACTTAAGATAAGTATATTATGACTACATTAACACCTTAATAAGTATTATTAGGCTATGGATAAGCTATTTAAACTACTATAAGTTGTATAATAGAATAATAATTATATATATATATAATATAATAATATATATTATTATTTTAACCTTATTTTTAAGATATAAGCTTAATTTACTTAAGGTTATCTTACTTTAAGCATAAGAAATACTCAGTCCTAGGGATATCTAGGCTGAAACTTATCATCACTGTCAGAAGATGAAGGAACTGAGAAGTCATCAGTTTTATAAAGTGGAAGGAAGAAATGGAAGTTTTTACCATCAGATGGACCAGGGATGGTGGAACTTGTTGTTTTAGTGGTTTTGGCACTCTTCTAGGAAAGGTTTAGCTTTTTGATTCATCTGGGAATCAAGATGGATGGCCTAGATCTTTTGGTGCTGGTAGAAGATGGACCAGGTTGAGGTGAAGGTGAATCTGTTGCAGAAGATAATCGACCAGGTGTGTAGCAGGTCTTCTTTCTGGATTGGAAGACATCACAGGACGTTCTGTATGGATGGACAGGAGGTGTGATGGTGCAGATTAGATTATTGTCAATGCAGTATTGGCAAGGATCCATTTCAGAGGCAGATTTGGGAAGAAGGTTGAACATGGTGGTTTGATGAAGAAAGAATGTGGACATTCTTAATCGGAGGGAGGATGTAGTCTTTCAACATTGGCAGGGGCCTTTGTTGTGTTGTTTGGTGCTGTTTGTGCATGTCTTAATTGACATCTGTTGAAGAATTGGGTGTTTTTCCGGATTTATTCCATGAATATTGGGACTGCGGGTATATGGGTACTATCATTGGATAGCCCCAGTTTTTCTCTATATTTCATGTCTTGAAGACATTTTTTATATTCTAAGTTTTAAGGGTTCATTTCCTCATTTTTCAGTTACAAAAGATAGCTGTTTAATTTTGTTTTTTAAGTTTTAGGGACTAGCCTTAAGTCTTAGGGTTAAGTGCTTAGTACCATTAGATAGGGCTAATTTAGCTCTATATTTCATGTCTCAATGTTGTTATAGCGTAATTTTGTGTTTTAAGGGTTTTAGTAGTTGTAGCTAATTTTTCTAAGTAGATTAGATGTTTTTATTGGTTTTCTGGCTTCAGGGAGGCCGGGCCGCTTCAGGTGGCACCTCCGACATTGGGTGGCCCACCCACCTCTGTTTTAGAAGGTTGGGGAGCGCTTCTGGAGGGTTTTTTTATTCAATTTGGCTGGTACAGGTGCCAAATTTGTTGGTGTGCATGGGCTCTCAGATAGTGGTCTGTGTGTACATATGTCACCGGACGACCTACGCACAAGGTTGAGGATGTTCCTGTAAGTGAGATGAGGGATTTTTAGAAACTTCTTCGAAGCACAGAGGAATGATTCGAGGAAATGATTCGAAGGTCACTCGAAGTAATAGCTATAGGTTTGAGGTTTGATCGAGAAGAATTATAAACTAGTTCCAAGGTAATAATAATTCTTAAAATCTCACAAAGGGTTGGAAACTCAATAATCAAAAATTTAGGAATTTAGAAATGAATATTTGAGAAGGTAAAAGAAAGATACAATAACAATGATTTAACTTTTAAGGTTTTTACCACTATTGATGTAAATATGATATTATAATTTAATTCTAAGGAATATCGAACCAAATACTCAACTCCTTTTATATCCTTTGTTCCTCCTCGCATTGACCTCCCTTCCATCACAGCATTCCCGTTCCATTGACCATTACTAACATACACTTAGACCCTCTCTACTAAATATCCGTTCATGCTCAATTTGTCCCTCTTAATTAATTAACAACTTTAATGAAAAAAAACTACTACTATACTATTTCGTTGATCCTAGCGCTGTGTGTCGCTTATTGAAAAGGACTAAGGTATTCTATTGGGAGATTGACTAATTTAGATTTAGAGTTTAGGCTAGCGCAGTTAAATAGCAGTACACAAAGGAAAATCACAGTTGCTATGGAGAATTGCTTTCTGCGCTTCGAGTATAGATTTAGGACTCGATATTATTGATTTATTGAGTTAATTTCGCTTCAAGTGTCACGTGGCGCGTGACAGATGCCCGGGTATAAAAAACGCGAACTCCGTTGAGCTTGAACCATCTCCCCACACTAATTTCCCTTGTCTAATACTTTTTCCCTCATCTCTCAATTATTTATTTTATAATGAACTGCCCTACTCCCACACCCACGCCTCCACACCCTAAAGCGGATGGGGGAATAATCACACGACAGTTTTCACAGACTTGCACGGCTTGTGAAAGCATGGAATATTTCTGTGTCGAAAGTATGGCGACTCGAGGCCCTCGCCAAAAATGCAAGTTTTACCGTTGGCAGCGAGTGGCGTGCGATGCGTTGACGAAGAACGCGGAAATCGAAAAACGATTTACAAAAACAAAATTTTGGGTAGTTCCGAAGACCAAAGAGGTGGTCGAAGACATTTGGGATGTCTCGATCGAAGATGAACAATCGGTGGGGGAAAATGATAAGGAGATGAACAACGAGATCTAAACCTGGGTAACCCAGGCCACGAGTTCGAAGCGAGGTTTCGAGGAAGAGGTCGATGAATTGGTGGAGGAGGATGAAGATGAAGTCCCTGTTCCAGGGCGGGCACCCAAGAAACGTCGGGTGGTCATCGAGGATGATGAGGAAGAGAGAGAGGTAGAAGTCGAAGTGGCGCCCAGGTTATTTCTGGAGCCTGATCCCATCTTCAAGGTAAGTTTTAATTGTTTTATTTCAAGGATGAAGTTACTGATGAGTCTTGTTTTAGACATCGAATAGCCTGGAAGAGTCAATTGCGGAGCCTGCGCCGGTTATACCAACTGAGGCAAACCCTCCAGCCACGGAAGTAGTTGAAGAGCCCGAAGACACCCTGGACCAGGTGTGGTCGAAGAAACCTCATCAAGGTCGAGGAGTAAGGTTTGCGGAAGAACTATGTGGGTAGGTCGACGCTATTATTGACGCTGCTTCCTTCGATGTGGCGGAGGAGCTCTTGGAGATTGGAGAGGTGGTTCCGGTAGGAGAGGAGGAGGTATTTGATAAATGCAGGAAGGAGATAAGGGTAGTTTTGGAGAAAATGAAAAGATTGGTTCGAGAAAAATTAAAAGAAAAAATTTGAAATGAAAAGGAGATGGAAAGAAGTAGAAGAAAAAAAATGTATTTTAGTTTTATTTTATTTTTATTTTATTTTATTATTAGTATTTTATTTTTTTTTTATTGTAGGTGAATGTTGTTAATTTTACAAGATTTGAGAGAGAGAAAAAGAAGAGAAAAAAAAAAGAAAAAAGAAGTTTTAAATAAAAAAATTTAGAATTTGAAAGAAGAATTTTAAAGAAAGAAAAAAGGCTGTTTTAATTGAAGGAAGTTTTAGTGTTTTTTTTAAAAGGAAAATTTTTATGTAAGAAAAGAGAGAGAAAAAGAAACGGTTTTGTGATTGAGATGAGTTTGTTAAATTTAGGATTTTAATTTTTTTTTTTTTTTTTTTTTTTTGAGAAATTTTAGTTTGAAAAAGAGGAGAAAGAAAAGAAAAAAACAAAGTGTAGAATTTAAGAGAGTTTGAAAAGAAGATTTATTTGTTTCAAAGAATTATTATAGGGAGATTCAGGGGTTGAAGTTAAGTTCGAGGAAATGGTCGTGCCATACAGGATTTGATGATTCGAAGAAAAGAAAGTCTTTAAAAGAGAGAATAAATTTTTTGAAAGAGAAATTTTTGAAGAGAATTTTAAATTTAAGAAAAGAATGTATTTAAAAAATTGAAGAAGAAAAGAAAGAAAATATTTAGAGAGATTTATGAGTTTTTTATTTTATTTTATTATTTATGTTTATTCTATTTTATTTTATTTTATTTTATTTTATTTTGTTTAATTTAATTTAATTTTATTTTATTTAATTTTAATTTTGATTTTATTTTATTTTATTTTATTGTATTTAATTTTATTTTTTGATTTTATTTTTTAGTTGGTTTTGGAGGAAATTTATAGAAGGAGAAGAAAGAAAAAAGAGGAGAGAAAAAAGAAAACAAGGCTAAGAAATTTAAGAGGTGTTTTAGATTTTAAAGAAAGAAAGAAAAAAAAATTTTAAGTAAAGAAATTTTAAGGTTTTGGTTTTAAAGGATATTTCGCATGAAAAGATTTTAGGAGTTCAGGAGCATTAGAAACATTGATGGCTGGTTCCCAGGATGTTTTGTCTGAGTCATTGAGGAAGCCTTCCCATTCCACGAGGTATTGAAGTTTCCCCTTGCGTATTCTTGAATCAAGGATACGACTTACTTCCCACTCTAGATGATCTTCTACTTTGACCGGTTCCGGAGGGGGTTGGTTCTTGCCCGGGTATATTTCTCGAGCAAGTTCCAGGAGAGATACATGGAAAACAGGGTGAATCGTCTGCCATTTAGGAGGTAACTTGAGTTGAAATGCAGTTTTAGAGACTTCAGAGTCGATTTCGAACGGTCCCAAGTGCTTTTCAGCCAGTTTCTTTGATGGTCTTGTTGTTCGGATGTTTCGTGCATCGAGCCATACTTTGTCGCCTGGTTTAAAGGAAGGAGCAGATTGTCGATGTTTGTCGGCCTGTTCCTTGTATCTTTGAATCGCTGATTCCAAATTTGTTTTAAGTTCTTCTTGGAGTCGTGATATAGTTTGAAGATAATGTTCCGCAGGATGATTAGTTCCTACATGAATTGAGTTGAATCGAGGATGTCGTCCATAAATGGTTTCAAAGGGAGATTGTCGTGTCGAAGAATGAGTAGAGTTATTATAAGCAAATTTGGCCAATGGTAGCCATGTGGTCCAATCGTCTTGTTGGTAACTAACATACATTCGAAGATATTGTTCGAGGATTTGGTTAACTCTTTCTGTTTGACCATCGGTTTCAGGGTGATAGGCTGTGGAGAGATTCCTCGTGATATTGAGTTGTTGACACAGTTGGGTCCAGAATGTGGATACAAACAATGAGCCTCTATCTGAAATAATATCATTTGGTAAGCCGTGTTTAGAAAATACATATTCTAAAAACAATTTTGACAAATCTTCTGCTGTAGCAGTAGTAGTGGTTTTAATAAAAATAGACATTTTTGAAAATCTATCTACTATTACTAATATAGCATCAAAATCATTAGAAATAGGAAGTTGAGAAATGAAATCCATCGATAATGATTCCCAAGGTTTAGAGGGAATAGGAAGTGGTTGAAGCAACCCATGCTTCCGGTGACGGGGAGCCTTATTCCTATTACATTCGTAACAAGCTTTTATATAGGCCTTGATTTCCTTGGTCATACCTGGCCAGAAGAAATCCCTCGCTATTAACTGGTAGGTTTTATCAACCCCAAAATGACCAGCTAACGGAGAATCATGTCGACTATTGAAAATCCATAATTTTATCTCATTGTTGTCGGGTATGACTACTCTACCTTCGAAGACTAATAGACCTGATTCAATACTAAATCTTTTGGCCCCTTGCTTCGAGAGTATTTTGTCTTTTAACCCTAAACAATAATTGTCCTTTGACTGAGCTTCGAGGATGTTGGATAGTGGATTTCGAAAAGATTGAATTGTCATCGAATTAAGTTGATGAGTCGTTAACATTGATTCGTTGAAGATTGATTGCACATTTGCTGGGTTCTTGTCAGCAAATGTGTCCCCCCGCTGTGGGTAAACGTCATCCCGACGTGACAAGATATCTGGGACAATGCAGTTTTTTCCTGGGCGATAGGAAATAGAGAAAGAAAATTCAGACAAAAAATCAGCCCACCTGGCTTGACGCCTGGTTAACACTTTAGAAGACATGAAGTATTTCAAAGCATTGTGATCTGTTAAAATTTGAAAAGGACTATCTAGGCTGAGAAGAAAAGAATGCCATTTTTTAAGACAATGGATAATAGCTAAAAGCTCTTTGTCATGAATTTCATAATTTAATTCCGTGGCTATGAGTTTGCGTGACTCAAAAGCAACAGGATGAAACAAATTTGTTTCAGGATTTAATTGGGAGATGACCCCTGCAATAGCATAATCGCTTGCATCTGTCTCAACTATTGTCGAGGCCGAAGGATCAAAATGCCGAAGAATTGGGGCTGTGGTGAACGCCGTTTTTAGTGCTTCGAATTCCTTTCGTGCTGTAGAAGTAAAAACAAAAGGAATATCTTTTCTAAGAAGAGAAGTAAGATTGGAAATAGTTTTAGAGTAATCTTTAATAAATCTTCTATAGAAGTTTGCAAAACCCAAAAATCCTTGGAGTGATTTAATGTTTTTGGGCTCAGGCCATTCCAGGATTTTCTGGACTTTTTTGTCATCCATGACTAAACCGTCAGTGGACAACGTAAAACCCAAAAAATCAATTGATTTGAGGTGGAATTTGCATTTATTATGCTTGGCGTAGAGACCATGATCTCGAAGACGATTTAGGACCTGTTGAACATGAGGAATATGTTCATCCAGTGTTTTCGAGAATATTAAAATATCATCTAAATAGACGACTACAAATTGTTCAACAACATCTTGAAAGATATCATTAACAAAAGTTTTAAAAGTTGAAGGTGCGTTACATAATCCAAAAGGCATAACTAAATATTCAAAACTACCAAATCTAGTGCGCATTGCAGTCAGTGGTTCATGACCTTCCGCAATGCGAATAAGATTGTAAGCGCCTCTAAGATCAATTTTAGAAAAGAAATTAGCACCATTGAAAAGGGTAAGAAGTAATGACATAGGAGGAACAGGATATGCATTCTTCTTTGTGACTGTGTTGAGCTTTCTATAGTCAACACACAACCTAAGACTACCGTCCTTCTTTTTTACAAAGAGGACAGGGGAGCCAGTTGGAGATTTACTGGCTCTGATGAAACCTTTGGCTACATTCTCTGCAATGTAGTCTCGAAGAACTTGAGATTCGTCCTTTGATAAAGAATAGACAGGACCTGCCGGAGGTACTGGGCCTATTAACTCTATTTGATGGTCGTAGGGTCGATGAGGTGGTAACTTATCGGCCTTGCGGATTGAGAAAACATTGAGGAAATCGTGGTAGATTTCCGGTAGAGTTGATTTGATGGCTTCAACGTTTATTTGGTCGTCCTCTTCATCTTTGAGAGAATCTGTCGAGGTGATACCTGTATTGAGAGAGCACAATTCGATTACTTTGAGGCAATTTAAATCCTCTTCGAGTGAAGTCATCGAGCTAGAAGGGTTAGCCAATTGCTCATTTAAAGAAGGTACAGATGCTTGCAAGTCATCTGGCAGAGATTTGTCCTCTAGCAGGACGTTGTCAGGCGGGTTGTTTAACTCCCTATTGACCTGCATTGAAGAATCAGAAATATACTTAGAGCGTGGGGTGATCAATCCCCTAGTCCAATCAATTTCGGGATTCCAATGCGTTAAAAAGTCATGGCCAAGAATGGTATCGTCCATCCTTGGGGCGTCCAAGACTGATAATTCCCACTCAAAGGGGGGAAAATTCGGAAAGTTGAAAACCCATAAAACTTTCTTACTTACCCAATATTTGGGTTCCTCTGATTCAACCAAATAGATGGGAGTTCGATCGATATCTGTAAATGTTAGTTGAAGCTTCTCGGCAAAAGATAAACTAACAAAAGAAATTGAAGCTCCAGAGTCTATAAGACAACTGAAGGGGATATCCTCCTTAAAAAGAATGAATCTCAAGCAGTTTAAGGCAACTCCAGTCCTTAAGACATGGAGGTTCTGTGCACTGGGAGAGATAAGATAGTTTGCTTTGCACACAAGTAAACTATCTACTAGTTTTTTGACTTCAAACTAGTACCTTCTCTTTCCTTCAACTTTACACAGTCTTCCAACTTGTGCTTACCCCCACAATACATACATAACCCATTATCTGCTCTTCTCTTCCTCTCAGCTTCTTTAAGTTCCCCTTTAGGATCCAGTACTTTGCTGATATCGCCTGGGGTCGAGCCTTTTGGTCGAGGTTTATCCTTTCCCTTATTGGGTTTGGATTGAGTCGAGGAGGATTGATTTGGTCGTGGGTGTGAAGAAGGTCCCGATTTAAAATTTAGGCCTTGAGATTTGTTGGCATATCGACGATGTTGAAGTCGTCCCTGATAAACGCTGTCAAGTTCGAGGGTTCAATCCATTAAATCCGTTAAAGTAGTCATCTTCTGACCGTGAAGATTTAATTGATCCAGAATCCTCAAAGGAAGTCCTTTCCTGAAATGATACTTAAGGGCAGCATCATTCCAACCTACTCGAGTTTGAAGTGCTCTGAAGTTCGAGATATATTCAGAGGCTTTACCATTATCACTCATGCAAAGAAAATCAAGTTCAATTTCTGCGTTGTCCGTTTCATTAGGGTCCCCAAACAACGTAAAAAGTTGGTCTTCGAACTTTTCCCAATTATTGATAAGTAAGTGGGTTTCTGTCGAAGAAAGCATGAGTAGATAAGGTTCGAACCATCTTGCTGCTTTCCCGGCTAGGAATGAAGAAGCGTAAACAACCTTTGATCAGTCGCTGTTAATGGTTCGAGGGTCATTATGGAACAGTAGCTTGCAGGTTTGCAAGAAGGGTCGCAATCTGTCGGGGTGATCTCCGTCGAATTTGTCAGGAGATTTCATAGAAGGAGTTTTGAACTTAGATCCCTCTGAAGACGTTGGATTTGAAAGGGTTTTCATGAAAAGTCTCATGAAATCTTCCAGGGAGTTAGATGGTCCCGGTTCTGAGGATTGGCCAGAAGGGTGATTGGCAGGGGCGGATGGTGCCTCATGCATTGTATCCTCTCCTTCTTCTTCATCACTAGAATCCTCAAAATCTTGTGGAATGTCTTCTACAGATTGAACTGAATGTTGCCGTTCCCTAAGGTCGAGTGGTTCCAAAGAGTGAGTGCGAGAAACAGACCTTGTGGCTGTTGGCCTGCCTCTAGCGCGAGCTCTAGTAGTAGCGCCTGTAGGAGGAGTGCGTTGAACAGGTGCCATTTAAAATTTTAGAAGCACCTAAAAAGACGTAGTAGTGCAAAGAATGAGAACTACGGAGAATTAAATTATACTGTCACCGGACGACCTACGCACAAGGTCGAGGATGTTCCTGTAAGTGAGATGAGGGATTTTTAGAAACTTCTTCGAAGCACAGAGGAATGATTCGAGGAAATGATTTGAAGGTCACTCGAAGTAATAGCTATAGGTTTGAGGTTCGATCGAGAAGAATTATAAACTAGTTCCAAGGTAATAATAATTCTTAAAATCTCACGAAGGGTTGGAAACTCAATAATCAAAAATTTAGGATTTTAG
This sequence comes from Hemileia vastatrix, assembly GCA_030280995.1. NCBI lineage: Eukaryota > Fungi > Basidiomycota > Pucciniomycetes > Pucciniales > Zaghouaniaceae > Hemileia > Hemileia vastatrix. Next base: position 7,158,816 of record JASXTE010000014.1, on the reverse strand, counting down.
AAATGAATATTTGAGAAGGTAAAAGAAAGATACAATAACAATGATTTAACTTTTAAGGTTTTTACCACTATTAATGTAAATACGATATTATAATTTAATTCTAAGGAATATCGAACCAAATACTCAACTCCTTTTATATCCTTTGTTCCTCCTCGCATTGACCTCCCTTCCATCACAGCATTCCCGTTCCATTGACCATTACTAACATACACTTAGACCCTCTCTACTAAATATCCGTTCATGCTCAATTTGTCCCTCTTAATTAATTAACAACTTTAATGAAAAAAAACTACTACTATACTATTTCGTTGATCCTAGCGCTGTGCGTCGCTTATTGAAAAGGACTAAGGTATTCTATTGGGAGATTGACTAATTTAGATTTAGAGTTTAGGCTAGCGCAGTTAAATAGCAGTACACAAAGGAAAATCACAGTTGCTATGGAGAATTGCTTTCTGCGCTTCGAGTATAGATTTAGGACTCGATATTATTGATTTATTGAGTTAATTTCGCTTCAAGTGTCACGTGGCGCGTGACAGATGCCCGGGTATAAAAAACGCGAACTCCGTTGAGCTTGAACCATCTCCCCACACTAATTTCCCTTGTCTAATACTTTTTCCCTCATCTCTCAATTATTTATTTTATAATGAACTGCCCTACTCCCACACCCACGCCTCCACACCCTAAAGCGGATGGGGGAATAATCACACGACAGTTTTCACAGACTTGCACGGCTTGTGAAAGCATGGAATATTTCTGTGTCGAAAGTATGGCGACTCGAGGCCCTCGCCAAAAATGCAAGTTTTACCGTTGGCAGCGAGTGGCGTGCGATGCGTTGACGAAGAACGCGGAAATCGAAAAACGATTTACAAAAACAAAATTTTGGGTAGTTCCGAAGACCAAAGAGGTGGTCGAAGACATTTGGGATGTCTCGATCGAAGATGAACAATCGGTGGGGGAAAATGATAAGGAGATGAACAACGAGATCTAAACCTGGGTAACCCAGGCCACGAGTTCGAAGCGAGGTTTCGAGGAAGAGGTCGATGAATTGGTGGAGGAGGATGAAGATGAAGTCCCTGTTCCAGGGCGGGCACCCAAGAAACGTCGGGTGGTCATCGAGGATGATGAGGAAGAGAGAGAGGTAGAAGTCGAAGTGGCGCCCAGGTTATTTCTGGAGCCTGATCCCATCTTCAAGGTAAGTTTTAATTGTTTTATTTCAAGGATGAAGTTACTGATGAGTCTTGTTTTAGACATCGAATAGCCTGGAAGAGTCAATTGCGGAGCCTGCGCCGGTTATACCAACTGAGGCAAACCCTCCAGCCACGGAAGTAGTTGAAGAGCCCGAAGACACCCTGGACCAGGTGTGGTCGAAGAAACCTCATCAAGGTCGAGGAGTAAGGTTTGCGGAAGAACTATGTGGGTAGGTCGACGCTATTATTGACGCTGCTTCCTTCGATGTGGCGGAGGAGCTCTTGGAGATTGGAGAGGTGGTTCCGGTAGGAGAGGAGGAGGTATTTGATAAATGCAGGAAGGAGATAAGGGTAGTTTTGGAGAAAATGAAAAGATTGGTTCGAGAAAAATTAAAAGAAAAAATTTGAAATGAAAAGGAGATGGAAAGAAGTAGAAGAAAAAAAATGTATTTTAGTTTTATTTTATTTTTATTTTATTTTATTATTAGTATTTTATTTTTTTTTTATTGTAGGTGAATGTTGTTAATTTTACAAGATTTGAGAGAGAGAAAAAGAAGAGAAAAAAAAAAGAAAAAAGAAGTTTTAAATAAAAAAATTTAGAATTTGAAAGAAGAATTTTAAAGAAAGAAAAAAGGCTGTTTTAATTGAAGGAAGTTTTAGTGTTTTTTTTAAAAGGAAAATTTTTATGTAAGAAAAGAGAGAGAAAAAGAAACGGTTTTGTGATTGAGATGAGTTTGTTAAATTTAGGATTTTAATTTTTTTTTTTTTTTTTTTTTGAGAAATTTTAGTTTGAAAAAGAGGAGAAAGAAAAGAAAAAAACAAAGTGTAGAATTTAAGAGAGTTTGAAAAGAAGATTTATTTGTTTCAAAGAATTATTATAGGGAGATTCAGGGGTTGAAGTTAAGTTCGAGGAAATGGTCGTGCCATACAGGATTTGATGATTCGAAGAAAAGAAAGTCTTTAAAAGAGAGAATAAATTTTTTGAAAGAGAAATTTTTGAAGAGAATTTTAAATTTAAGAAAAGAATGTATTTAAAAAATTGAAGAAGAAAAGAAAGAAAATATTTAGAGAGATTTATGAGTTTTTTATTTTATTTTATTATTTATGTTTATTCTATTTTATTTTATTTTATTTTATTTTATTTTGTTTAATTTAATTTAATTTTATTTTATTTAATTTTAATTTTGATTTTATTTTATTTTATTTTATTGTATTTAATTTTATTTTTTGATTTTATTTTTTAGTTGGTTTTGGAGGAAATTTATAGAAGGAGAAGAAAGAAAAAAGAGGAGAGAAAAAAGAAAACAAGGCTAAGAAATTTAAGAGGTGTTTTAGATTTTAAAGAAAGAAAGAAAAAAAAATTTTAAGTAAAGAAATTTTAAGGTTTTGGTTTTAAAGGATATTTCGCATGAAAAGATTTTAGGAGTTCAGGAGCATTAGAAACATTGATGGCTGGTTCCCAGGATGTTTTGTCTGAGTCATTGAGGAAGCCTTCCCATTCCACGAGGTATTGAAGTTTCCCCTTGCGTATTCTTGAATCAAGGATACGACTTACTTCCCACTCTAGATGATCTTCTACTTTGACCGGTTCCGGAGGGGGTTGGTTCTTGCCCGGGTATATTTCTCGAGCAAGTTCCAGGAGAGATACATGGAAAACAGGATGAATCGTCTGCCATTTAGGAGGTAACTTGAGTCGAAATGCAGTTTTAGAGACTTCAGAGTCGATTTCGAACGGTCCCAAGCGCTTTTCAGCCAGTTTCTTTGATGGTCTTGTTGTTCGGATGTTTCGTGCATCGAGCCATACTTTGTCGCCTGGTTTAAAGGAAGGAGCAGATTGTCGATGTTTGTCGGCCTGTTCCTTGTATCTTTGAATCGCTGATTCCAAATTTGTTTTAAGTTCTTCTTGGAGTCGTGATATAGTTTGAAGATAATGTTCCGCAGGATGATTAGTTCCTACATGAATTGAGTTGAATCGAGGATGTCGTCCATAAATGGTTTCAAAGGGAGATTGTTGTGTCGAAGAATGAGTCGAGTTATTATAAGCAAATTTGGCCAATGGTAGCCATGTGGTCCAATCGTCTTGTTGGTAACTAACATACATTCGAAGATATTGTTCGAGGATTTGGTTAACTCTTTCTGTTTGACCATCGGTTTCAGGGTGATAGGCTGTGGAGAGATTCCTCGTGATATTGAGTTGTTGACACAGTTGGGTCCAGAATGTGGATACAAACAATGAGCCTCTATCTGAAATAATATCATTTGGTAAGCCGTGTTTAGAAAATACATATTCTAAAAACAATTTTGACAAATCTTCTGCTGTAGCAGTAGTAGTGGTTTTAATAAAAATAGACATTTTTGAAAATCTATCTACTATTACTAATATAGCATCAAAATCATTAGAAATAGGAAGTTGAGAAATGAAATCCATCAATAATGATTCCCAAGGTTTAGAGGGAATAGGAAGTGGTTGAAGCAACCCATGCTTCCGGTGACGGGGAGCCTTATTCCTATTACATTCGTAACAAGCTTTTATATAGGCCTTGATTTCCTTGGTCATACCTGGCCAGAAGAAATCCCTCGCTATTAACTGGTAGGTTTTATCAACCCCAAAATGACCAGCTAACGGAGAATCATGTCGACTATTGAAAATCCATAATTTTATCTCATTGTTGTCGGGTATGACTACTCTACCTTCGAAGACTAATAGACCTGATTCAATACTAAATCTTTTGGCCCCTTGCTTCGAGAGTATTTTGTCTTTTAGCCCTAAACAATAATCGTCCTTTGACTGAGCTTCGAGGATGTTGGATAGTGGATTTCGAAAAGATTGAATTGTCATCGAATTAAGTTGATGAGTCGTTAACATTGATTTGTTGAAGATTGATTGCACATTTGCTGGGTTCTTGTCAGCAAATGCGTCCCCCCGCTGTGGGTAAACGTTGTCCCGACATGACAAGATATCTGGGACAATGCAGTTTTTTCCTGGGCGATAGGAAATAGAGAAAGAAAATTCAGACAAAAAATCAGCCCACCTGGCTTGACGCCTGGTTAACACTTTAGAAGACATGAAGTATTTCAAAGCATTGTGATCTGTTAAAATTTGAAAAGGACTATCTAGGCTGAGAAGAAAAGAATGCCATTTTTTAAGACAATGGATAATAGCTAAAAGCTCTTTGTCATGAATTTCATAATTTAATTCCGTGGCTATGAGTTTGCGTGACTCAAAAGCAACAGGATGAAAAAAATTTGTTTCAGGATTTAATTGGGAGATGACCCCTGCAATAGCATAATCGCTTGCATCTGTCTCAACTATTGTCGAGGCCGAAGGATCAAAATGCCGAAGAATTGGGGCTGTGGTGAACGCCGTTTTTAGTGCTTCGAATTCCTTTCGTGCTGTAGAATTAAAAACAAAAGGAATATCTTTTCTAAGAAGAGAAGTAAGATTGGAAATAGTTTTAGAGTAATCTTTAATAAATCTTCTATAGAAGTTTGCAAAACCCAAAAATCCTTGGAGTGATTTAATGTTTTTGGGCTCAGGCCATTCCAGGATTTTCTGGATTTTTTTATCATCCATGAATAAACCGTCAGTGGACAACGTAAAACCCAAAAAATTAATTGATTTGAGGTGGAATTCACATTTATTATGCTTGGCGTAGAGACCATGATCTCAAAGACGATTTAGGACCTGTCAAACATGATGAATATGTTCATCCAGTGTTTTCGAGAATATTAAAATATCATCTAAATAGACGACTACAAATTGTTCAACAACATCTTGAAAGATATCATTAACAAAAGTTTGAAAAGTTGAAGGTGCGTTACATAATCCAAAAGGCATAACTAAATATTCAAAACTACCAAATCTAGTGCGCATTGCAGTCAGTGGTTCATGACCTTCCGCAATGCGAATAAGATTGTAAGCGCCTCTAAGATCAATTTTAGAAAAGAAATTAGCACCATTGAAAAGGGTAAGAAGTAATGACATAGGAGGAACAGGATATGCATTCTTCTTTGTGACTGTGTTGAGCTTTCTATAGTCAACACACAACCTAAGACTACCATCCTTCTTTTTTACAAAGAGGACAGGGGAGCCAGTTGGAGATTTACTGGCTCTGATGAAACCTTTGGCTACATTCTCTGCAATGTAGTCTCGAAGAACTTGAGATTCGTCCTTCGATAAAGAATAGAAAGGACCTGCCGGAGGTACTGGGCCTATTAACTCTATTTGATGGTCGTAGGGTCGATGAGGTGGTAACTTATCGGCCTTGCGGATTGAGAAAACATCGAGGAAATCATGGTAGATTTCCGGTAGAGTTGATTTGATGGCTTCAACGTTTATTTGGTCGTCCTCTTCATCTTTGAGAGAATCTGTCGAGGTGATACCTGTATTGAGAGAGCACAATTCGATTACTTTGAGGCAATTTAAATCCTCTTCGAGTGAATTCATCGAGCTAGAAGGGTTAGCCAATCGCTCATTTAAAGAAGGTACAGATGCTTGCAAGTCATCTGGCAGAGATTTGTCCTCTAGCAGGACGTTGTCAGGCGGGTTGTTTAGCTCCCTATTGACCTGCATTGAAGAATCAGAAATATACTTAGAGCGTGGGGTGATCAATCCCCTAGTCCAATCAATTTCGGGATTCCAATGCGTTAAAAAGTCATGGCCAAGAATGGTATCGTCCATCCTTGGGGCGTCCAAGACTGATAATTCCCACTCAAAGGGGGGAAAATTCGGAAAGTTGAAAACCCATAAAACTTTCTTACTTACCCAATATTTGGGTTCCTCTGATTCAACCAAATAGATGGGAGTTCGATCGATATCTGTAAATGTTAGTTGAAGCTTCTCGGCAAAAGATAAACTAACAAAAGAAATTGAAGCTCCAGAGTCTATAAGACAACTGAAGGGGATATCCTCCTTAAAAAGAATGAATCTCAAGCGGTTTAAGGCAACTCCAGTCCTTAAGACATGGAGGTCCTGTGCACTGGGAGAGATAAGATAGTTTGCTTTGCACACAAGTAAACTATCTACTAGTTTTTTGACTTCGAACTAGTACCTTCTCTTTCCTTCAACTTTACACAGTCTTCCAACTTGTGCTTACCCCCACAATACATACATAACCCATTATCTGCTCTTCTCTTCCTCTCAGCTTCTTTAAGTTCCCCTTTAGGATCCAGTACTTTGCTGATATCGCCTGGGGTCAAGCCTTTTGGTCGAGGTTTATCCTTTCCCTTATTGGGTTTGGATTGAGTCGAGGAGGATTGATTTGGTCATGGGTGTGAAGAAGGTCCCGATTTAAAATTTAGGCCTTGAGATTTGTTGGCATATCGACGATGTTGAAGTCGTCCTTGATAAACGCTGTCAAGTTCGAGGGTTCGATCCATTAAATCTGTTAAAGTAGTCATCTTCTGACCGTGAAGATTTAATTGATCCAGAATCCTCAAAGGAAGTCCTTTCCTGAAATGATACTTAAGGGCAGCATCATTCCAACCTACTCGAGTTTGAAGTGCTCTGAAGTTCGAGATATATTCAGAGGCTTTACCATTATCACTCATGCGAAGAAAATCAAGTTCAATTTCTGCGTTGTCCGTTTCATTAGGGTCCCCAAACAACGTAAAAAGTTGGTCTTCGAACTTTTCCCAATTATTGATAAGTAAGTGGGTTTCTGTCGAAGAAAGCATGAGTAGATAAGGTTCGAACCATCTTGCTGCTTTCCCGGCTAGGAATGAAGAAGCGTAAACAACCTTTGATCAGTCGCTGTTAATGGTTCGAGGGTCATTATGGAACAGTAGCTTGCAGGTTTGCAAGAAGGGTCGCAATCTGTCGGGGTGATCTCCGTCGAATTTGTCAGGAGATTTCATAGAAGGAGTTTTGAACTTAGATCCCTCTGAAGACGTTGGATTTGAAAGGGTTTTCATAAAAAGTCTCATGAAATCTTCCAGAGAGTTAGATGGTCCCGGTTCTGAGGATTGGCCAGAAGGGTGATTGGCAGGGGCGGATGGTGCCTCATGCATTGTATCCTCTCCTTCTTCTTCCTCACTAGAATCCTCAAAATCTTGTGGAATGTCTTCTACAGATTGAACTGAATGTTGCCGTTCCCTAAGGTCGAGTGGTTCCAAAGAGTGAGTGCGAGAAACAGACCTTGTGGCTGTTGGCCTGCCTCTAGCGCGAGCTCTAGTAGTAGCGCCCGTAGGAGGAGTGCGTTGAACAGGTGCCATTTAAAATTTTAGAAGCACCTAAAAAGACGTAGTAGTGCAAAGAATAAGAACTACGGAGAATTAAATTATACTGTCACCGGACGACCTACGCACAAGGTCGAGGATGTTCCTGTAAGTGAGATGAGGGATTTTTAGAAACTTCTTTGAAGCACAGAGGAATGATTCGAGGAAATGATTCGAAGTTCACTCGAAGTAATAGCTATAGGTTTGAGGTTCGATTGAGAAGAATTATAAACTAGTTCCAAGGTAATAATAATTCTTAAAATCTCACGAAGGGTTGGAAACTCAATAATCAAAAATTTAGGATTTTAGAAATGAATATTTGAGAAGGTAAAAGAAAGATACAATAACAATGATTTAACTTTTAAGGTTTTTACCACTATTAATGTAAATACGATATTATAATTTAATTCTAAGGAATATCGAACCAAATACTCAACTCCTTTTATATCCTTTGTTCCTCCTTGCATTGACCTCCCTTCCATCACAGCATTCCCGTTCCATTGACCATTACTAACATACACTTAGACCCTCTCTACTAAATATCCGTTCATGCTCAATTTGTCCCTCTTAATTAATTAACAACTTTAATGAAAAAAAACTACTACTATACTATTTCGTTGATCCTAGCGCTGTGCGTCGCTTATTGAAAAGGACTAAGGTATTCTATTGGGAGATTGACTAATTTAGATTTAGAGTTTAGGCTAGCGCAGTTAAATAGCAGTACACAAAGGAAAATCACAGTTGCTATGGAGAATTGCTTTCTGCGCTTCGAGTATAGATTTAGGACTCGATATTATTGATTTATTGAGTTAATTTCGCTTCAAGTGTCACGTGGCGCATGACAACATAGTGAATAAGACAGTTTGGGGCAACTTTAATTATCGTACAACCATCTGGAGGAGATATCCTTGTTCCTCACTCAGTTTTCACTATTTTTTTTTGGGCCAGCCACAATTTGGCTGTGTTGGTTGCAAGGTTAATTCTTCATTTAACTCAACTTTGGCAACTGTTTTCTCTGGTATAGTCTTGCAAGCTATATTTAAGTATTATTGCTGTCTCTGGTGTGGATTGGCAGCCTACATCAAGTCTCTTTGCTGTCTCTGGTGTGGACTTTGTTCTACATTTCAGTTCTTTGGTCTGGTAGTCTATCTGGGGACTACTTTTTTTGGCTCATCAAGCAGTCAAGTGTGTTGAAAAAGGGGCTTTAGAAAAACAGGAACCAACTTACTTTAGCAAGTCAATCTCACTCTATTTTTCTAAAGGGACAGGGGTTATTCTTTCTGGTTTTTCTCCAACTCCCTTGGTCAAGGCCTATAGCTAGTATTATAGGATTGTCTACACTGTGCAAGTGCCTGCCAAGGACTGCATGGAGTAGTTACCCCCACATCTCACGCCCTTTTTTGGGGGGTTTTTTTTTTTTTGGTGGTTTCTCAGTCAATTTTGGTTATTTTTGAATGGGGATCTCACCTAGTATAATGTCATGATTAGCCCCAACATTTCTAATGTTCATCCCCTCTCTAATTATTCAACTCACCATTCATCTCAATTTTCCCTTTTTATTTAATCTTTTTTATTTATTTTAATGTAGAATATGGTGGCATATATACTCTCTCTCTCTCTCTCTCTCTCTCTTTCTCTCTCTCTCTCTCTCTCTCTCTCTCTCTCTCTCTCTCTCTCTCTCTCTCTCTCTCTCTCTCTCTCTTTTTTTTTTTTTTTTTTTTTTTTTTTTTTTTTTTTGCTTATGCTTAGTCTTCTTTATTTTTGTAGGATTATTCCTTATGAGTACAGGATTTTTGGAGGGTGATATTGTTTTTAATTATGTTATTGGTCACTCTTTATGTTTCTGGACATGTTTCTTAGCTGGAATGAGGTGACATCAACTGGGTATAGAGCTGGTAAATCAAGGGGGTCGGTCATTGGGGAAGTAATTGTGTATAAAAGGAGGGGGGTTTTTGGTCTTATTTACTACATTCTTTATCATTCCAATTTAAACATATAAAACCAATTCAATTACAATACATATTAATAGCACTTATAAAGTCTTTGAATAGTATCTGAATTTATAAAATCTATTTTTCTTCCAACAATAAAGATTGTAAGCCCTATATATATATATATATATATATATATATATATATATAATTAGTGATATTTAACTTACTGAGACCCTTATATTGAGTTACATTTTTAATACTTATTGGATTTGTATGACCGTATTCATATAAAAACAATTAAAATCTTCTAGACAACTGACCATTCAAGCTCGTTCACGTCTCTGTACTTGACCTCCAGCATGATATAAAACATCTAAAAAATCATCTTCTGTTTCTTCATAATGGATAGATGAGGTAAAGCTAACAACCCTTTTATCCATGTCAAACCTTAAATAACTCTTTTTCACACCTACTTATAAAGTCTTTGAATAGTATCTGAATTTATAAAATTTATTTTTCTTCCAACAATAAAGATTGTAAGCCCTATATATATATATATATATATATATATATATATATATATAATTAGTGATATTTAACTTACTGAGACCCTTATATTGAGTTACATTTTTAATACTTATTGGATTTGTACGACCGTATTCATATAAAAACAATGAAAATCTTCTAGACAACTGACCATTCAAGCTCGTTCACGTCTCTGTACTTGACCTCCAGCATGATATAAAACATCTAAAAAATCATCTTCTGTTTCTTCATAATGGATAGTTGAGGTAAAGCTAACAACCCTTTTATCCATGTCAAACCTTAAATAACTCTTTTTTACACCTACTTATAAAGTCTTTGAATAGTATCTGAATTTATAAAATCTATTTTTCTTCCAACAATAAAGATTGTAAGCCCTATATATATATATATATATATATATATATATATATATAATTAGTGATATTTAACTTACTGAGACCCTTATATTGAGTTACATTTTTAATACTTATTGGATTTGTACGACCGTATTCATATAAAAACAATGAAAATCTTCTAGACAACTGACCATTCAAGCTCGTTCACGTCTCTGTACTTGACCTCCAGCATGATATAAAACATCTAAAAAATCATCTTCTTCTTCTTGATGGATAGTTGAGGTAAAGCTAACAACCCTTTTATCCATGTCAAACCTTAAATAACTCTTTTTCACACCTAGCAACCCCTCCCCCCACCCTACTAACCTTTCTACTTACTTTGATTGAGAAAAAAAAAAGGACAAAAGAAATTTTTTAGAGTATATTGCAATATTTTCATTTTATTTTTATTGTTTATTTTTTTAAAACTACCCTTTTAATTAATGGCAAGATAACCTGAGTACCTTGTGATATTCATTTTTCTTCATTGACATTCATATCACTCATTTTCTTATTATCACTTCTGATTCCCTATCTATTCTCCATTCTCCAGTTCTCATTGCTTGTTCTTCATCCCTTGATATTCACTACTCTTTTTTTTTTTTTTTTTTTTTTTTTTTTTTTTTTTTTTTTTTTTTTTTTTTTCTTGTCCATTGCTCCTCATTCCTCATCATCCAACACCTAAACTCAAATCAAGACAATGCACAACTTACAAAGACAACCAAGATCATTTTTATTATCGCACTTCCACACAAATCTGACTAGAAACAGTGACTGGGTCAACTACAATACTTGTAGCTGAAGAAGAGGTGGAAGAACTGGAAGAAGAAGAAGAAGAAGAAGAAGAAGAAGAAGAAGAAGAAGAAGTTGTAGTAGCTGTAGTATTAGTATTAGTAGGAGTCAATGTCGTTGTTTTTGTTGTTGATGATTGCGCTTGTTGAGATGGAGTTGATGTTGGTAATGTTAATGATGGTGGTGGTGGTTGTTCTTGTTGTTGTAGAGTTTGAGAAGAAGAAAGTGTGGGAGGGGTTTTAAGTAAAAGATTTTGATTAAGATGGCTGACGACTACTTGGTGATCAGATTGAAGTAAAGTAGATGAAGATAATGAAAAAGTATCAAATTTTTGAACACTATCCCATCCAGATTCTTCTTCTTGTTTCTGCTCTTCAACCAGTTGACAGGCTTTGGCAGAAGAACTAGAATTTCTACACTCTAAATGATCAACATTTTGGTGCAACGATATATTTTCAGTTAAGTCAGATGAAGTTGTTCCAGCAGCTGTTGTTGTTGTTGTTGTTGCAGTTGCAGTTATTGTAGTTGATATTGGTGGTGGAGGAGGTGGTGGAGGAGATGGCATAGGTTCATCAATGGAGTCGTCATCTGATTCATCTTCTTCTGTTTCGTATGGATAAGTGCGTGAACCTAGCATGAATTCTTCTTCGTTTCGTGGACGAAGACGTAACCATTGCCTATTATTCATTGATTCAGTTTGGATATGATGATGATGAGAGAGAGAGAGAGAGAGAGAGAGACTGCTTTACATTCTTGAACCACTCCTAGCTCTTTCGCTTACACGAAATCCATAAATCCGAGGGGAATAAATCTTGGCAGTAGTTGAACCGGAAGATAAATGAGCACTGCGAAGAATAAGAGATTTACTCTGGATATCGGCTTGAGGAGTCGGGATAGGTTGAGAAGATGAGATAGGAGAAATGATGGATGGAGCGATATCTCGATAAGTTTGAAATAGTAAATGAGGAAAGGTGGTCCCGAAGAATGCACCTGGGAAACAGACCAGCCAGTTAAACGGATGAATGAAAGCCAAGAAAAAAAAAAAGCTAACCATCTATTCCACTGAAGCGACTACTTGGAGGGAGATAAACATCCACACAATTAGGACAATATAGTTTGACGGTGTCGACGCCAGGAAGATCGGACCTTCCACAAGGAACGACTTTGGAGGTGTTACAAAACACTCTTGGACAATAACCGAAATGAGCTTCGTCATATTTGGAGTGCTGAAAGAGAGAGAAGATTAGAAAATCAAGTAAAGTAAACTAAAAGGAGAGATAAGAATGAGCCAACCATTTGAATGAGACCTTGACGAGTGACGATGAAACGCTGATGGATGAGACCATAGAGTAATTCAGCAGAGCTTTCGACGATGGAGACATCGGGGACTTTGACGGAATCGTCAGCTGTAAGGATGGAGTGGAGATAGTTAGAGAGAGAGAGAGTGTGTGTGTGTGAGTGAGTGTGAGTGAGTGAGTATAGATCAACAGACCAGGTTCGACGTCAAGAATCATTTCTAAAGCTTCCTTGTAAAAAGGAACGAGAGCCATGAGACCGGTGAGATTGAAGTCATCCTCGATAAAGTCTTCGGATACATGAGCAAAGTATTCATGACCAGGCAAAGAACAGAACCAAGCGATCCAAGTAAGAGAATCGGTTCCAGAGCCGGAAGAATCGGAATCTGAATTGGAAGAGGGAGATGAATAGTTGGAAGAAAAGAACGGATAAAGAAAGAATAAAGGAAAGATGGGGAACCATAGACTTGGTGTTCTTGTAGAGAAGTGAGAGAGGAAGGAAGTTTTTGGATGTCTTGATGATGATGATGATTTACTAGATGATGATGATGATGATGATGATGATGTTGTTGTTGTTGTTGTTGTTGTTGTTGATTGGATTGTTGTTGTTGTTGTTGTTGTTGTTGTTGATTGGATTGTTGTTGTTGTTGTTGTTGTTGTTGTTGATTGGATTGTTGTTGTTGTTGTTGTTGTTGTTGTTGATGTTGTGGTTCTTCCTCTTCTTCTACTTCTTCTTCTACTTCTTCTTCTTCTTCTTCTTCCTCTTCTTCTACTTCTTCTTCTTGTGCAAGTGGCTGTGGCTGCTCATGACCTTGAGCCAAAAGATCTTCGAGTAGTGATTGCGTGCGAAATGAAAGTGAGGAAGCCATCAAACAAAATGAAGCAGAGTGAGCGCCCCCCCCCCCCACTTTGATCTCGCCCTATGCATCGCGCCCTTCCTTCGCCCGCTTTCTATCCACACGCAACGCTCTCAAGACCTTGCGCTCATCCTGGCGTCTTTCTCGCCGAGCTCCACCATCTGCCCGACAACAGACTCACTCACCACTTTCTCAATCTTACCTTCATTCCTCTCTTACAAGATGTCGAACGTCTATTCAGATCTTCTAGGTTATCATCATCTTTAGATCATCACAACAACAACAACAACAACAACAATCATCACAACCACAACAACAACAACGACAACAACAACATCAACAACCCCTCTTCTTGGTCTCTTCCACTCGCTCCTGGTCAATTCGCTCTCGTCACCTGCGGTCCACGTCAATCTAACAAGTTTTACAGCAACGGTCTTGACTTTAAAGCTGCTATTGCTTCGGATGATTTCTTTCAACGTAAACCCTATCTATCTATCTATCTATCTATCTATCTATCTATATAATCCTCCCATCCATTCTTCCTTTTCCTCTTAGATACTCTTTATCGTGCATATTCTTTGCTTCTCACCTTTCCTATCCCTACGGTGTGTGCTATCAATGGTCATGCCATCGCGTACGTCTCCTATCCTTTTCCCTTCTTCTTCCTTTCCCCCTTGTTCATCTTCTCTTCTTCAGTGGCGGCTTCACGTTGGCTCTATGTCATGACTATAGAATCTTGAAAGAAAACGAAAATAAAGGAAGAGCTCTCTTGTGTATGAACGAAGCCGATTTCGGTGCTCATCTTCCTGTAATCTCTACCCCCTTTTCTTTTCTTTTCTTTTCTTTTCTTTTCAAAATCATCAATTCATCTCTCTCTCTCTCTCTCTCTCTCTCTCTCTCTTTTCAACATTCATCAATCATCTATCCCTTTGTTTTTGGCTTTTAACAGTTAGGCTTCATGACTCTCTTGGAAGCAAAACTTCCTAACAGAGAATGGGTTCGAAAAGCTGCTTTAGAAGCTTATAGATTCACTCCTCGTGAAGCGTAACATCCTTCCATCTTTCAACAATTCTCTTCATCCTCTCTTTTTAATCTGTGGGTCCATTTTAGCCTCCAACTAGGTATTGTCGATCAGTTGGCTCCAGAGTCAGAAGTGGTGGACACTGCTTTAAAACTCGCTTCTTCTAAAGCTCATAGAGCTAAAGATGGAATATATGGTGTGACTAAAGTGAGTTATCTATACAATTAATACTTATCGGCTATCTATTGAAATGTTTCCTTCCCCCCCCCCCCCCTTCTTAGGAATTACTTTATAGAGATAGTGTTCATATATTAAGTTTACATGAAGGATCAGCTGATTATCAATCAGTTGATCGTGCTCGCGCGTTCAAGTTGGGCCAAAAATATTATGGTCAGAGTAAGATTTAGAGCACTTTATGAGAGTATATGGGTGATTTGTATCTACGACTATCAATCAATCAATCAGTGTGTGTGTGTGTTTTATTATGGGTTGGTTTAGATATACAAGGATGTGAGAAATATAAAACAGTTGTCCATTTAAATGGTTGGCTTCAAATCATTTGTTTGGATTTCTGTTTCCCAACGTGTTGAGCAACTTTGTCTTGTGTCAGGATAGAAAAAATAAATGTCTTCTGGATGGCATCCATGCACCCCATTATGCATAGTGTACATATGTATGTATGTCAATTGAATTTCAATCCCTTGAGCTTGTTTTTGAGCACTTTTGACCTTTAATCTCATGTCATCTCCTGATTCTTCTTCTTTATCATCATCCAATATCACTCATACAACCTTTGATCCTAATTCTTCTTTTCCTCAATCTTCCGATGATCCTAGAATTCATTTCAATCAAGTCACTTCAACTTGGCAATTTGAAGATGATCATGGTAGAGAATTTGAATGGGTGGTGGATAAACATTGTTGGGTACCTTGTTTAGATGAAGAATTATGGAAAGCTCAACAAACTGCTTATCATGTTGAAGGTGTGGATGAAAATGTAAGTGTACAACATCCACACTTAGTTTTTGGTTGGATGTTGTTTGGTATATAATATATATGTAATAAATATATAAAGTTTTCTCTTTTTTTTTTTTTTCTTTCTTTTTTTTTCTTTCTTTCCTTCTTTCTCTATCTCTCTTTTAATGAAACCATGCATCAATATATTACATCCAAAAGGTGGCAGCTCATGAAGATCCTGTCACTCGAAAAAAGCGGAAAAGATTAGAAAAACAACAACAACAACAACAACAACAACAACAACAAGGTTCCTCTGATCCTCATAAAAAACACACCCACACAACTCGGAATACTGCCATTTACATCACCAACTTACCATCCGATACAACCATTGACGAATTATCATCCATCTTCTCAAAAGCTGGTCTCATCTTAATCAATGATCAAAATGAACCTAAAATTAAATTATATCATGATCAAAAAACTGGATTATTTAAAGGTGAAGCGTTAGTCGTCTTTTTAAAAGAGGAGTCGGTCGAACTGGCTATTCGATTATTTGATGACACTCCTTTACGGTTAACCGGCGGTCAATCGATCAAAGTTTCCAAAGCTGAATTTTCACATAAATCGTCCGGGCCTTCTTCTTCTTCTTCTGTTGCTACTAATACTACTTCAACTACAACAACAACAACAACAACAACAACAACAACAACAACAAAAACTGCTTCTGCTGCTGCTGCTTTTCAAAACTCCGGTATCCATCATCCTTCTTCAAAACATGAAATTGAACAAAAACAAAAACGAGCTCGCAAAGTCGAAAAATTAAAATCTAAACTTGAAGAATGGGATTCCGAACCTGAAGAAGATGAAAGAGAAATTAAGCGTCAAAAGTATGCCAGAGTGGTCGTCTTACAACACATGTTCACGAAAGAAGAATTAGATGAAGATCCTACTTTGTTAATCGATTTAAAGGAAGATGTGAGAGAAGAATGTGAAACGTTGGGCGTCGTCACAAATGTGACGTTATATGATGTGGGTCTAGTTGATTTTCAATTTATGTGCATTGATTTAATGATTTTTTTAATGACCATATAGTGATCATGATTTTTTTTTTTTTTTTTTTTTTTCCCATTTTGGTTTTCAATCATTGATATGCATATATATATGCTTGTGTATATATATAGCTGGAGCCAGACGGGATTATAACAGTCAAATACAAAGACCTTATTGCTGCACAGGCATGTGTCCTTGTAAGTCCAAATACATCATCTCATACATGATTAAACACTCAACTCACCCAACATGATTATGATTCTTCCTTTCTTTTTCTTTTTCTTTTTCTTTTTCTTTTTTTTTTTTTCCTTAGAAAATGGATAACAGGTTCTTTGGTGGAAGACAAGTTAAAGCATTTTTATATGATGGATCAAGAAAGTTCAAGAAATCTTTAAAAACTGATGCTCATAGTGGATTAAGTGACCATCATGGTGATGGTCATGAAGGTAGAGGAGGGGTCAATGATGATGTGGATGAGGAAGAGAAGAAGAGGTTAGATTCTTTTGCAAAGTATTTAGAGGAAAGTTAATTGGGGTGAGAGGGGAAGGAGTGATTGGGTGAGTTGGTTAGTTAGGTTTAGAGTTGTAAGGATTTAAATCAATTGTTGATTGAATTACATGGATATGGAGAGTGAGATAAAGAGAGGCAGAGAGGGATGAGATGTGTGTGTGTGTGTGGAGGGGGGGGGGATGGAGATAGAGATAGATGAATTATTTTTATACAACAGATCAACAAAGTTCAAGAAATCTTTTAAAAAAAAAAAGTGATGCTCATGGAAAATTAACTAAACCATCACAGTGATCATCAAGAACATTGAAGTAAAAAAGGAGAGGTAGATCAACCATGATATGGATGAAGAGCAAGAAGAAGGAGAGTCTTAGATTCGTTTTGCTTAAAATGAAAATAAAAATCAAAAATCAAAAATCAAAATAAAAAATAAAAAATAAAAAATAAAAATAAAAATAAATAAAAAAAAGAAAAGAAAATGAAAATGGAAATGAAAATAAGAAAAGAAAAGTATTTAAGAGGAAAGGTCATTGGAAAAAAAGAAAAAAAAAAAAAAAAAAAAAAAAAAAAGAGAGAGAGAGAGAGAGAGAGAAAGGGGAAGAAGAAGAAGAAGAAGAAGAAGAAGAAGAAGAAGAAGAAGAAGAAGAAGAAGAGGGGATTGAGTTAGTGAGTTAGTGAGTTGGTTGGTTGGTTGATGAAGGTTAGAGTGGGAGTTAGGGTTAGAGTTAGGGTTAGAGTTAGGGTTAGGGTTAGTGATAGAGTTAGGGTTAGTGATAGGGTTAGAGTTAGGGTTATAGTTAGGGTTGTAAGGATTTAAAGTCATGGTTGAGTGAAGTACATGGATATGGAGAGTGAGATACAGAGAGGCAGAGAGGGATGAGATGTGTGTGTGTGTGTGTGTGTGTGTGTGTGTGTGTGTGTGTGTGTGTGTGTGTGTGTGTGTGTGTGTGTGTGTGTGTGTGTGTGTGTGTGTGTGTGTGTGTGTGTGTGTGTGTGTGTGTGTGTGTGTGTGTGTGTGTGTGTGTGAGTGTGTGTGTGTAGGATGGAGATAGAAAATAGACAACCTATTTTTATACAACAGATGAACAAATTTCAAGAAATCTTTTTTTTTAAAAAAAAAAAAAAAAAAAAAAAGATTGCTCATAGTGGATTAATGTTAAGAACAAAAAAAAGGCTGGCTACTACTAGTGCTGAAACAAGCCTGGAACAGGACTGACTATGCTAATAAGCAGTGAGACTAGCTAGACTGTTTATGTTAGGATTACTAACAGTGAGGCAGGACTGACTATGCTGATACAGCAGTGAGACTAAGAAGTAACTTGATTACTATATAAGTTGTCCAATGAGGAGCCTTCCACAGGGATTTACCCATTAAACCTCTTATGCCATATCAAATATTTTGCCTCTCATAATGCATAGAACCCATAACACTCCTCCTCCACACCTCTCAACCAAATCCTAACATTACCCCCTCTTTTACCCCTCCTGCCCCTGGAGCTCCTTTTTCAAACACCTTCAACTTTTCCTCAGCATTCACCCAATTTTACACTGGTTTCCAAGACCTATCTCCAACCCCATATCCTTTCCAATCCACTAAGTACTGAACCCTTCCCCTTTACACCCTCTTAGAAACAACCTTTTCAACCTCCAACTCCTCTTCATTTTACACCTGGATTGGTGCTGGTGGCTTCTCTGGACTTCTTGGGATTTTATCTTCCTTATTCTTTGTGAGCCATGATTTTTTTTTTTTTTTTTTTTTTTTTTTTTTTTTTTTGTAAAATGGATGTCCTTGCCTCATTGAGATTGGTAGTTCCAGTTGATAAGCTGAGTCATATACCTTGCATTTTGACTTTGAATGGCCTGACTTTCTTGTGATGTAGTTTAGCACTGGGGTGTCATGTGGAAAGGAAATGTAAGCTTAGAAAATAATTCTCACCTACCTTTAGCACACAA
Organism: Hemileia vastatrix; assembly: GCA_030280995.1. Lineage (NCBI taxonomy): Eukaryota > Fungi > Basidiomycota > Pucciniomycetes > Pucciniales > Zaghouaniaceae > Hemileia > Hemileia vastatrix. The sequence goes on along the minus strand of JASXTE010000014.1, from coordinate 7,140,125 downwards.
TGCTGGGTTGTTCCTTGATGGTGATGATGCTTCATTAACTGCTGAGATAACTTGAGAGCTGCTTCTAGTTCTTGAAGTATACTTAATATTTTTGAATCTGCTCTTCTGCTTCTGGGACTTGTAACATGGATGGGGTACCAATTGAGAATGTTGGGTGATATCCATAGTTGTTGTAAAAAGGTGACATGCCTGTTGCAGCATGTGTTGTGTTATTGTATGAGAATTCAGCCAGTGGGAACAGTTGTACCCAATTATCTTACTGATAGTTAGTGAAATGGACCAAATATTTTTCAATAGCCTTATTCACTATCTCAGATTGTCTGTCAGTCTGTGAATACCATTCTGTTAAAAAGATGGGCTTAATGTTCAGTTACTCATACATTGCTTTTAAAAGCTTAGAGTTAAAACTAATTTTCCTATCTGATACTATTTCTTCAGGCAATCCATGTCATTTTAAGACATGCACCACCATTAAGTTTGCAATACCCTCTGATGTTGTAGCCTTGGTAGTGGTGGGTAAAAAGTGTGCCATCTTGGTGCACAAGTCAACTACTGTGAGGATCACATTCTTTCCTTGAGATTTGGGTAACTCTACTATAAGATCATAGTAGATCTCCTTCCATGGCTGCTTGGAAATGGTTAGTGTCATCAGTGGTATTGATGTTGGACTAGTCTTCTTACTCTGTCAAGATTCACACACCACTACATAGCAGTGGACATATGCCTTCATGGACTTCCAGTAAAACTTACAATTTATACACTCCACCATTTTTAGCAGTCCTGGGTGTCCTGCTATAGGGTATTTTCACCTTGATTTGACTACTATCGGTTCATGATCTTCATCATTTGGCACCACCATCCTTCAATTCCAATACAGCACTTCTCCTTCCAGGTAATACTACTCCAATCATTTCATTACCAATACCTCCTTAGATAACAGCACCTTCATCAAATCTTAAAATTCCTCATTCTTTTCATGTCCCCTCCTTACCTATTCTATCAAACTCTCATTTGCAAATTATACCTCATCCAGGATTACCCCCTCTTCAAGCTCCCCCTGCACCCCCCTCCCCTTCAATAATGTTGCACCAACAGTATGTAGCTGGTTTGGTGCTGGGCCCAAGTTGGAGTTTTGTGATAGCACACAAGGTTCTCCACCTTTCCTCTCTGGTCAAGATTAAACAAACAAAAAAAAAAATTAATTCTGCTTGGCAGATCTTTTAAGCATGCTTTCTGGTGAGTCAACTTTTTTAGTGGTTAGGAAAGTTTCCAAGTTTTTTTTTTATGATCTGTGTAGATAATAACTTGTAAATGTGTGTGGTTTCCCCTTCCATAAATGATGCCAGATTCATACAGTTTCTAATAGTTCCATTATCTCCTTATCATATATTTCATAGTTCAATTTGGTACCTAATAGTGTGCATGGAAAATATGCTACTGGGTATAAGAAATTTTCAGTATCATATTGAGATAATACTTCACCTAGTGCAACATTTGAGACATCACATAATACAACAAATAACTTTAGTAAATCTATTAGGGGGTATCAATGTTCAGGGATCCACAATTAAATTAATTGCGGATAAAAATCATTATACCCCAATTATCTTCCGCAATTATTTTTGCTAATAATTGGGTTATTAGACACTTTACGTGTCAATTTTCACCTCTTATCCAACATTTTTTTACTCAATTTTTCATAACCACATCTTGGACAACCTTCTGTCATAACCACATCTTGACCTACTTTCTGCCGTAACCACATCTTGGACTACTCTCTGGATATGCCTTCTACCTTGCTGCACACTCAAATTCTTGTCCCATCCTGTCCATTCTATCTGCTCAGAACCCCTCACCATCTAATCTGCTTGTTTCTGCTCCTTTTCATCTTCATTTATATTTTAACATGCCTCGTCGTCCTAGATCTTCTCAAAGGCTGCCATCACCGAGTTGTTCTTCAAACCCCACTACTCCCTCTTTCCCCCGCTCAGCCAAGAAATCTAAGACTGTTAAATTAAAAAAAGATGACCATCTCATTCTTATCAACTGGCTGAAAACCAAATCTAACTATGATTCTTGTTTTGGTACTGAGTATGCCACTAAAGTAGGACGGCCCCCCACATCAAAAGTTAATGGCTATCTTCTAATGGCAAATGAATTACAGAATAAGACCAAGGGAAGGATTGATCTTTTTCCTAAACAGATGTCTGAACGATTCAAGCATTACTGAGCAAAATACAAGAAGGCAAAGGCTCTTTCATCCTCCACTGGTTTTGGGGTTACCAACAATGATATAACTAAGGGCATAAAATCCATAGACGATAAACTTGAAACTTTATGTCCTTACTTTAAAGAGATGGATGCAATTTTTGGAGAGCGAGCTGATGTTAATCCTGTTAACATGCTGGATGGTGAAGATCCTATCTCCAAACATGATGTCGAAGCAAATCTTTTCCCATCCTCTTCCTCCACTCAAGCCTCCCCTCTTCTAAATTCTACAAATCTAGATAGATTTGCTATTGATCCTATTGGAGATTTAACCCAACCCAATCTAACTCAGGTCTGTTTTTTTTTTCTTTTATCTTATCAATACTTTTTTTTATTTACTTAGATTTTCTTATTTCTTAAAAGGCTGATGAACAAGCCCAGGACCCACAATCAACTGAGTCTGAAGCTAGCCACAATGATGAAGAGGAAAATGCTATGTTGAACAAAAAGCAAAGGGCTTCAAGTAGTCTATATTTCCACTCCCAAAGAAGACAAAAAAGTGATACTTCATCACAAACCCCTTTTTTGTCTATGGAACAATTTTTAGAGAAATGTGATGCTGGTAAGTGATACAATACCTATTAATACTTTACTCTGCTTTTCTTCTACTTTTTGTTAACATTTCTTATCACTCTAGAACAAGTGGAAGCTGCTAAAGAGACTCTAAAGTTTGAAAAGCAAAAATATGAGCTCTCTTTAAGGAGGGATGATAGGCTACAAGATTTGGAAGAGAGGAAGTACGAGCTCTCTTTACGGAAGGATGATCGGGCCCAAGATTTGGAGGAGAGGAAGTACCAGCTCTCTTTGCGGAAGGATGATTGGGCCCAAGATTTGGAGGAGAAGAAGTTTGAGTTAACTCTAAGTATTGGAAAATCAAAAAAAGAGGAGAAAACACTCAAACATCAAAACCTATTAGAGCAGATGAAATATAAGTTTGATCATGAAGAAAATTCCAAAAAGAAAGATTTCTTGATAAAATGTGTTAAAGCTAATAAATCTGTTGAGAAAATTGAACGTTTAAAGAAATTTTTGGATGACTAGTTTGTTTTATTTCTCTCACACTTCAACTGTTCATATTTATTTGTACATAAATTTAAAGTCTCCTTTGAAAATTTGCCAAACCCCCACCCCTGCATTTTTTTGAAGTAAGGGGTGGGTATCACCAAAATTCTTTCATGTCAAGAATCTTGAAAGTCTTATATGAAACTTTGGCATTACTACCCCCTGCATTTTACTGGTATCCCCAAAATTCTTACAAGTCAAGAATTTTACAAGTTTTATAAGAAATTTTGGTAATACTCCCCCTGCATTTTATTGAAGTAAGGGACGGGTTTCACCAAAAATTTTTCACCAAAATATTTACAAGTCAAATATTTTACATGTTACATTTGAAAATTTGGCAATACCCCCCCTACATTTTATTGAAGCAAGGGGTGGGTATCACCAAAATTTTTACAAGTCATCAATTTTGAATGTCAGATTTGAAAATTTGGCAATACCCCCCCCCCCCCCCCCCCCTGCATTTTATTGAGGTAAGGGGTGGAAGTCATCAAAATTTAATATAATTACATTTTAAAAAGTATATTAATGGAGAGCCAACCCAGTTGGAGCTATGTTCATCTATCACACTTAATAAATAATGGGGGGAAGTTAACTTTTTAAATCCAAAACAATTTATAATTTAATTACACAAAGCACACCCCTGTAAACTATAAGATTTTTTTTCCCCATCCCCTTCACCTCAAACATCCTTTTCCTTTCCTCCTCTTTTTGATACTTTACCATGGAAGAAGATGCCTTATGATAATAATCCATAAAATCCAAATTTGTTGGATATTGAACTAAACATCTACTTAAATGATTAATGAGACAGATATGCTTGGCCAATGGATCCATTTCTATAAATCCTGGAACATCTGGAATGATTAATTTAAGATTTCTAAGGCTAGAGCATAATCGCCTGGAAACCTGAATAGAAGATCCCAACCTGGTGAAAGTACCATACTCAGTACAGAAGCTGGTATAATGTTTCAGAGTATTTGCTGGCCATAATCCAACCCATACACCATTACATACATCCATATCCAGCATCCAACCAATTTCTGGCATCAAAAAGTGTCCACCCTCCTGTCTGGGGAAGCTTGAGTCTTCTGAGAGGTGACCAGATTTGGTTGTGGGGATCCAGACCCCAAAGGCAAGGTCACTGGAATCCCTGTCTATATGAGCCTCATTACTGAAACCAGAATTGGTCCATGTTATATTGCCACCAAAAGCCTGCTGATCCCCATGATTTGGGAGCCCCAAATCACTGCAAAAGCTTAAATCTCACTGGTAAAATTTTGAGGAGAGTTTTTGAAAAAAGTAGCCATAGAGTTTGCAGATAAATAACAATGCTTCTTTCATTTGGGAAGGAGAGACATTTTTATTTTTATAAAAATCTGAATAATTGAGTTAGTAAATTGGTGAAGTAAAAGATGCTGTGACATACCAATATCAAAAATGAAATCAAAGGCAAACTGTTTATCAGATGCAAACATTTTTCCACAAATTCCACCATTTTTGTGTGATTTATTTATTGTGATTGGGTGTTCCAGAATCTTTAAATAATTACAACACTCTCTAATATCCTCTAATTTACCTATATCAGCAAGTTCCTCCAGAGAGTAGGATTGAAAAACAACAGGTAGTATAGGTTGGTCCTTTATTCTGATAAAAGTAGTACCAGGCCTGAAAATGTTGTAAACACCATTGATGAGTTTTTTTTTCCATGGTAACAGTATTAATAATAGCTGGATCATTGAAGGGTCCTCTTCTAAAGGTAGCACCACCAATAAAGTCCTCCTCATAATAAAATACTTTTTTTGAAGAGCAACCAATATCCACCCCTACCTCCCTGCCCATCTTTGCTTTTCTGGCATATCTATTGTTATCACCTCTATTTGTCTTTTTACATGCCATCAAGGGAAATTATCTGGGAAAAAAGATAATAAATAGTCAGGAAAATATTATTAAAGAATTTGGTAGTGAAACAAATTAACTAGCACAGATGGCTTGTGCCCTCAAGCTGGGTTAATTTTTATAATTGTTAAATCAACCTACTGTGAAAATTGGAGCAGGCCTGGAGCCGTTAGCGTGTGTGTTGTGTAGGGTGTAATTGGGCGCAGGGGTGAGGACACATTATTTTGAGTTGGGATAACAGAATGCAAAATTAATAAGGGTAATAAGTGAAATGGGGGTTAATAAATCAGGCAGGTAATTAATGAAATTTACTGAATCAATAGCCTGTAGAGGTAATAGAAGGGTTGCTTTATAGACAAATACTGCAAAGTAACTCACTGGAGAAAAAATAATAACCTTAAATTTTGACATTCAGAGCACACCCGTCACTTTCTCCTCTCTCACTGATCAACCATGCACGGAAATCACACGCTCATTCCTCCTCAATTAACCATGACTCAATCCAATTTTGCTCCTGCCCCGCCAACATCAGCCATTTTGTTTTAGCAATTTTCCATACCTGTTCAATGGTAAGTTTGTTTTAATCTTTTTAATATCATGTTTATTTTTCTGATATTTTTTTTATTTTATCACTCTCCCTCGCTCCATTTTTGGCCCTCCTCTTCTCATCTCTCACAGCCTATCACTAGTTTCCTCAACGAATGACTGGACAATTTGATATCTACACTGGCACAGGAAGCAAAATAGCAGATAATAGCATGGAAGGCATGCGTCCAGAACCCAGTACTCTACAGGAAAGTCCCAATCTAGTATAATTGTTGCCCCAATCACTTCACCAGTTCAATTCCTGCATCACACTCCTCGTCAACTCAATGATGGCCTAGATCATGGCATCAGTCATACAGCGCCTCTTTTCAAATACACCTAGTCAAGTTGAACCAGGACATTCAGGGGACGTTCCATCATATTCCAAGACTTCAAGATAATTTTTGGGTCCCGATTTTGGAGTACGAGAGACCTTACAAGTGCCAACAATAATTGTGAGTTTACAGAAGCATTGATCAGTTGCCATGAAGGAAGTGGGGTATTGCGCACAACAAAAGTGAATCAACAAGCAATGAACAGTGAATAGAAAGAAATGGATTATATTTGTCCTTTTTAATAGTGTAGACAGTGGTCATAGAATCAAAGAAAAAATGATACATAGGAAAGTGAATGTCATTCTTCTACTAAAAAATCAAAAAACATTTGGATCGAAAGCTTTTAATGAACCAACAAGGTAAAATATGGGATTAAACTGGAATATTTAAGTGAAGCTGATAAAAGCATAGGTTTTCCCAACAAAAGTGCTAACATTGTTCCTGCAAACTCATAATGGAATACCATGTTATAACCATTTACAGCTAATTCTGAAAAGCGTACAGCATTCAGAAAATTTTTTGCTCTCCTAGTTCCCCCAGAATATCAGTCTAGGTCAGCAGCTACCCTTGAGGGATGTAGGTTGGGATGATCCAAAAAGTGAACTCACCTAAACTCACATTCTAGGGTCGATAGGACTGGCAATAACCTTCTGAAAGCTGCAATCTGGTCTGAATTAGCTGCACAATCTCTTGAAACCTTTTCAATAAAAAATAAAAAGACTTGTCAACTTGCTCATTATCAATTTCAAGAATGATGTTTTTTCAAAAAATGTAATATTTCTACCAAATGGTGTCCGGCTGAATTTATTTTGTTACAGTCCTATTCTGCACGGTCTTATGAGTTAGAAATGTACAAGCTCATGTCTTTAGAGTGAATATTAAGGGATTTACAGTTGAGAATACCTTTCCGCTGTGTCAGCAAGGGGTAGCGGCTGATGAGTCACCTGTTTGCACGAGGTGTTATTAATGTTTATTAGATTTATACTCAGCCAAGGCTATGTTTCATTACAGGAATTTAACTCTATTTGCAATATAACTTTTACGGTCACATTATCCGTAAACTCTTTATATAGCTTATTTGCTTCAAATATCAACTACAATGTGACAGTTGTGTAGAATATTGGATATTACAATCCTTGAGACTAGTGACAAAAATAAAATTTATGCTAAACCTTGTCCATTGAACATATCCAGGCTATTTTGTATCCTTGACTATCAAATGAAAGCCATACAGCTTTTCATGAAATAATTGTTGTCAAAACACAAATTTTTATAGAGAGGTGGTGTGTAACTTGTCTTACAAATAGTGTGTCGTGTAGATTTAAGGTTAAATATAAGTTTAATTGCTAGAGTGAACCAAATGACTTCGGTCAGTAAGTATGATACAGGTATTATTGTAATAAGAGAATAGATAATGTTCTCACCTAGAATGAATCAAATGACTTCGGTGAGGACATGATCAATTTGAAAAGTAGTTTATATAATGTAAACGACTATTTTTCGACTTATTAAACGTCACAATACTAGCATAAGCTATGTTTGAAAAAGGTATAAAATAAAGATAGTATATCAAGCTCTAAGAAAGCATATAACATGTTTATTTGATAGTAATTCAATAAGAAAAGGAAAGAGAATTTAGCTAGATGTTATAGAAAGTTATCTATAAGTCGTGCCGGGCTGGTCAGTCTCCCTCCCAATGGCCAGCGCAAATAATAGTGAAGCTACATCTTGGCAATGCTCTTTTTTGGTCAATTAAATAAAGCTCAGGATATATAGGGTTAGGAAAATGGCTGATTATAACCCACAATGAGCTATTTTGGGAAAATGGGAACACAAAATACATACATGAAGTTAACTTTAAAGGCTTTTCTGAGTAACCAGGGGGGGCTGAGTGGGGCGCCCCTGAGGGCCAAAAAAGGGCTACAGAGGGGAAACAGAAAGAATTTTAACAGGTTTGCACATATAATCTCCTTTCCAATTTTTGAAGGGCTACATTACATGATTGAATTATTTAAAAATAAATTAACCCACATACTTTATTTTACTGAATTCACTTGTACTTTGGTAGCATATGTCAAGTTTTAAAATGTTTAATCATTAGTCATGTAAACCAAATCAATTACAAAATCATCCCACTGTTTTTTAACTCTGGCTTCTGCATAGTGTCAAAAGTTCTGTGTCCTTTAAAAGGAATATCATCCTTAATGAGGGTTTGGCACTGTGGATTAGCAAGTGCTATGGAGGAAACAAATATTGACCTATCTGCAGAGTTAACCAAGGCATTAGAACACAACATTTCAAGATTGTTGTAAGTAAGATGGAGGACAAAAATTTATTACATGAAATACACCATATACTTGAGACACAGTGTTCAGAGCACTGTATATATAATCATCCCATTATTATCAAATATATGATGTTTTTAAAATGGAAACACAACCCAACCAGCCAACAAGCCCTTGAAAATATGACCTAAAGCCTTTATCAAAATTTTGAAAGAGTACTAACAGGCATGGAGTGGATCTTGATACACCTGTGCTAGTGTAAGAAGAGAGGGAGTGGGAATGTGTAGATAAAAAAACAGAGAAGGGGTGAACAAGTAAGCAGAAGAGCAAGGGAGGCAACAGATAAGTAAAAGAGAGATAGAGAAAGAAGGCAGAAAAAAAAAGGAAAGATCGAGCAAACAATTACAAGGGGAAGGGGGCAAGAAAAAAGGGAGTGAACAAGCAAGAAAGGGAGAATGAAAATAAGTGAGTGTGTAAGTGAGTAAACGAGTGAATGTTGACAGAAAGTGAAAGGGGATGAGCTCAACCAAGGTCACTCTAAGGTATTGAGCAGAATCACAACCAGGGCTCAAACAAGGACCAAAAAAACAACTAGATGTCTAGTTCACTGTTTTTTTCTCCTGTGATAAATTCAAAAAAAAATGAATATGCAACAAACCAAAATACAAAACCAAGTGAATAAAGTACACAAAGAGGAAATTTGGAAAGTATGAAAACATAAAAATTAAAAATTAAAAGCGTTGCAAAGTGAAATGTTGGAGAGTAATTGGCATTATAATGGAGCGTATGCCGGTTGGTTGAATGATTTGTGAATCAAGGGAGGGGAGTTCCGGTGGTGGTTCAGGATCCTCTTCTTCATAAAGATCATTCCATTCATCCTTTAAATCAGCTAGAATATTGTGGAGTATTACACAAGTCAAGATCCAATGATTTGCAGTTTTGATCTCCAATTTTTTTTGAAATTGGTTTCTGAGCTCCCAAAGACTAGAGAATTGTCCCTTTAAAATACCTATAGCATTTTCAATTTGTACTCTTGATTGTGCAAGGTGATAATTAAAGGCAATTTTGGGGTCATTTTCTGAAGTTGCACCACGGAAAGCAGGTATAATGTACTTTCCACTTGCATATGCTGAGTCTGCAAGGAGGTACTGAGATTCGTCAAAGTATGAGTCAGGGGATTGAGAAATCCTCATTCTTTGGAAGACAGAAGAGTCATGAAATGATCCAGGGCAGCCACTGTGAAAAGCAATAAATTTTTATTGACATCACAAACAAGTTGAATGGCGATAGAGTATCTAGAAAGAAGATAAAAAGTTAGATTGTGAAAGATGAGAACTTGGAGAAGATTTGGAAGAAACCTTTTTTTGCAATCAAAATAATGGTTGCCATCATGAGCAGGCTTTTGACTCAAAGGTATAGTTGTGCCATCAACAAATCCTACACAGCCAGGGAAACCTTCCGCTTGCATTACTTGAGAGGATTCAAGTCGCTGTTCTGGAGTTGGCCAAGCAAGAGTTTGAGACTTGAGGGAAAGGATAGAAATCATACAGCGCTTGGTGTATAATATCACGGTACCATATCCTATGTTAAAGAGATTATCCAAACGTCTTACAGCAGCACCGTTTCCATTTGAGCCAAAGCAACATAGTGCAACAGCAAGTTGGATTGCAGGATTACGCTGTTTGTTATGGGAATTGTTATGAAAGATAGGATGATTGGAGATGAGTTGATAAAGTTTGAAGAAAGAATCAGGAGAAGTTCTAAAAAGTTGGGTGAAGTTTAAATGAGGAATGTTGAGAATGGACGCCAGATCATATTGGGGATCATGATAAAGATTTGGCCCCCTGGTGATGATGTAACGCTTTTTGGAAAGAAAACACATATAATCTAAAGCATCTTCCAAATCAGAGTCAGATTTATAGTAAAGAACTAAAAGAAAAGTAATAGCATTCATTGTTGAGTAAAGTAGCTTCCTAGTAGAGAGGTGTTTCATTGTTGCTGGTGGAAGGGTTATGTTATGAGGGAAGTGGGAATTCACTGCCAAATGTGCAGTTGGGGTGTGTAGATAGAAAAAAAAACTTAAGTGTTTGCCACCAAAATTAAGTAGCATAGAGTGAGGAAAGACTTAAGGATGGCATCAGCAATTATGAGTCATGTGACTTTCTTGCAAATCACTCATGGATGTGATGAGTTTGGGATCAGGAATTAGGAATGGAAATTGGGGTATAAGAGGCGGGATAATGCATTATTGTGGATTTCTTATCCACTAGCCCTGGGGCTAGTGGATAAGAATCTTCCGCAATTAATAATGTCTGATCCCGGGAAAAAAATTACTGATCCCTAATTGCGGATCCCTGAACATTGATACCCCCTATTATTTAAAGAATAGAGGCTTTCACAAAATTCTCTTTTTAGGTAGTCAAAAGAATCTTGTTAACTAATTGTCCAATTGAGTTTAGCTTCCTTCTTGGTGAGGTCTGGAAGTGGGAAAAAAAATGTGGAGAATAGTTTTCAATAAAGAAGTGGTAAACATTTTCAAAATTTCTAAGAGTTACTGAAGCATCTTCAATGATTTGGGTGTAGTAGGCCACTCACTCTGTTACTGTCTTTACCTTCTCCTGATCCATCTGCACCCTATCCTTTGAAATGATTATACATAGATAGGGGGTTTAACTTACTGAGAAGACACATTTTTCAAGTTTTAGACATCCTTTCCACTCTCTTTCAAGTGCTGAAATCAATCCTTCACTCATATCTGATGTTCCTCTATTCATTTTCATTCAATAAAGATGTTGTCTAAATTAAATTCCATATCTATTTCTATTCTATCTTTGAAGGTCCTATTAGTGAAATGTTGGAAAGTGTCAGGCATGTGACATGGACAAAATGGCATGACCAACCATTCAAAATGATCATATTTGGTGAAAAATACCAGTTTGTGTTCATCTCCTTCTTTCACACATATGTTGTGGTAATATCAGCCAGGCTACTAGACTTACCTGGTAAAATAGTTAATTATTTTACTGAGGTGAAGCCACACCTTTTTTTTTTAAATTCTTATTAATAATTAATTATTTAATATTTACTTATGTATTACTTACAACTAACTAAGCTAATTATATTAAGTAGTGTAAATAATTAAAGTAAGTGTCCCATACATTTTTTACTCCCTAACACCATGCTCAATAATGCAGTTGATTGGGAATAAAAATTAATAATAAAATTATAATAAAAAACCTTAAAAATATTATATTACTTCATTGAGAGATCTGGATTTCCGTGAAATCAATATAATTAACTCAAATGTGTTGTATTAATTGTGACAGTCCAAGGGAACTCATACTTTATTACCAATGAAAATGATTCCCTTGTTGAAGTACCAATTAATTTCTTTTTTCTTATGTCATATATATACTCCTTCTTAGTCAGCTTCTTTCTCACATCCTTGCAGTAGATGGTGTAAATTCCGTGTCTTTATTTCCCTCATTTTTTCCTATAAAAGGCCCTCACTTTTTGTACTTTTCAAAATATTCCTTACTTACTTACTTTATTATAATTACATACAAGAAAACTATTTATTATTATCAATTATTGTTTTAGTATTTACATTAACACCATGATTATAAACCTTTAAATATCATAGTAATCTACCTCTTTACCTCTTGTTATTTGAGTAAATAATCTTTAAAAGATAATAAAATATGTACCAAGTTTGAATCCTCTGAAACCCATTGTTGCCGTCCTTGGACCTCCCTGGAAAATCTTCCAGACTTGAAAGCCCACTTGAAAGTTGAGGGCCTTTCCGAATTGTCAACGGCGCATTGTTACTTGAGGCCGGAGACTGTTGTGGTCTTCCAACATTGGCAGGGGCCTTTGTTGTGTGATTTGGCACTGTTTGTGCATGTCTTAATTGACATCAGTTAAGGAATTGGGTATTTTTCTGGTTTTATTCTGTGGATATTGGGTCTGCGGGTATGTGGGTACTATCATTGGATAGCCCCAGTTTTTCTCTATATTTTATGTCTTGTAGACATTTTTCATATTCTAAGTTTTAAGGGGTCATTTCTTCATTTTTCATTTATAAAAGATAGCTGTTTAATTTTGTTTTTTGTTTTTTATGGGCTAACCTTACGTCTTAGGGTTAAGTGCTTAGTACCATTGGATAGGGCTAATTTTACTCTATATTTCATGTCTCAATGTTGTTATAGTGAAATTCCGTGTTTTAAAGGTTTTAGTAGTTGTAGCTAATTTTTCTAAGTAGATTAGTTGTTTTTATTGGTTTTCTGGCTTCAGGGAGGCCGGGCCCCTTCACGCGGCACCTCCGACGTCGGGCGGCCTGCCCGCCTCTGTTTTAGAAGTTTGGGGAGCGCTTCTGGAGGGTTTTTTACTCAATTTGGCTGGTACAGGCGCCAGATTTGTGGGTGTGCATGGGCTCTTAGATGGTGGTCTGTGTGTACATAGTGAATAAGACAGTTTGGGGCAACCTTAACTATCATACAACCATCTGGAGGTGATATCATTGTTCCTCACTCAGTTTTCACTGTTTTCTGGCCACAATTTGGCTGTGTTTGTTGCAAGTGAGTTCTTCATTTAACTTAACTTTGGAAACTGTTTTCTCTGTTATAGTCTTGCAAGCTATAGCAAGTATTATTGCTGTCTCTCGTGTAGATTTGCAGCCTACATCAAGTATCTTTTCTGTCTCTGGTGTGGACATTGGTCTACATTTCAGTTCTTTGGTCTGGTAGTCTGTCTGGTGACTACTTTCTTGGCTCATCAAGCAGTCAAGTGTGTTGAAAAGGGGCTTTAGCAAACAGGAACCAACTTACTTTAGCAAGTAAATCTCACTCTATTTTTCTAAAGGGACAGGGGATTTTCTCTCTGGTTTTTCTCCAACTCCCTTGGTCAAGGCCTATAGCTAGTACTATAGGATTGTCTACACCGTGGGGACCATTGCCATTTGAGGTACCTATAAGGACAAGTGAACGACAAAAACAACGAACGTCATATATCACATGACTAAAATTTTGCTGTGAACAGGAATCGAACCGCGCTCCAAAACTTAGGTTCATATATTGACTAAACGTCTTATATTTTGTTGTAATTATTGAAATTACTATTTGTGGGTCACTTTGCACTCTTCATTCTCTACGTATTTCCTTTTACTCAGCACTCTGTAAGTGGCATTAATTTGCTCATTTAACAGGGGGAGGTGTCTAGTAAATTGGAATTAATTTTTTTTTGATTATTTATTTTATTTTTCCTAGTTGACAAAGATAGAGCAATTCTGTTCTTAGTCCTAGAGGTAATAAATTATATTAAAAAAAATTATTATTCATTATAATTTTCAGTTGACTCTTGTCCTGATATATTTAAATTATATTTGTTCCAGTTGACAAATTGTCCTGACAATAAAATTTTTTAAAATTCATATTTAATATTTCAGTAGACATTAAGTCCTGTTAATTATTAAATTCTCAGTTGATTTAAAATCCTGATAATAATTAACATAAAATTGTTAATAAGAAATTTAAATTTAATTCTTCAGTTGATTATTATATAGTCCTGGTTTTAAATTGTTTTAAATTAATAAATTGATTATTATTTTAGTTGATTTTATCCTGAAAAATTTAATTATATTATTTTTATTTTAAATAAAAGTAAAAATACAAACTAATTCATCTTATTGTCTCCCTCCCTCATTTCAGTAAAATTTAGAAATGACTGATCAAGGTGTCTCTGCTGCACGTGAAGAGGAATTGGATTTAATTGATTATGATGAGGCTACTTCTGTGAGTTCCCATTTAACCTGAAGATTATCTCAAATTAATCAATCATTGCCCCAATCAGAATGTGAAAATGGAGGAAGTAGAAGTTCTGGTGGAAACAACTCAGGAACAGAAACCTGCAATAAACCCCCCAGAAGAACTTCCAAAAGGCTTCAAAATAAAAAAGATGCCACTACCTCAACAAGTAAAGAACCTTTCAACACACATAAAAGAATTAAGGACAGAAAACTTGAGATTAAGGTCAAGAAAAGATGCTCTAGAGGAAAACATAAGAAAGATATATGCTTTTCTTCAAGAGAAGAGGAAACCTCCTCCCCCCAGGGATCTTCAACAATTGTCTCCCCAGCAGCCAGAGAAAGTGGAAGTGGGATTGGCTGAACACTCAGTGGGATTACCTGTCTCAAAATCAACGGACTCAATTGCCCCAAGAAGGTCCATCAAGACCCAGCCAAGTCAACCCCACACCTGCTCACCCCTATCAAGGAGGAAGAAGAAGAAAAAACAATATGATCTTGCCCAGAAAACCTTGGTAAGCCCCTCTATCAATTCACAAGTACCATTTCTTGTAACTAATTCAGTTCCCTCAGGTAATTCTGGAAGAGGAGATGAGACTGTGATACCTGTAGAGGCTGAGAACAGTAGACAAATTGCTCAAATTTCAAGTATATCTAATCCTTTAGTTCTAATTGCTACTTCAATGATAAATCCTGATATGGCTATTATTGATGAAACACTTGAGCCTGAGTTTTATGAGAATCTGGAAATTTACTCTGTTTCCTTATTGAGAAACACTCCAGATGTAGTTAACATTAATGATGAATATTTGAGGGATATTATTTCTAAACAAAAACATATAATGAACAACATGCAATTGACTCAGAAATATAATAGTTTGTTAACAGAACAGGGTTATCAGGCATTGAGGAGTGAGTTACAGAAAGTTTCTGATGATTTGTTTCATTACAAGGTAACCCATGAAAAGAAAGTTGCTTTATGGCAAAATATCAAAAATGATTTATCTAAACTGCAAGATACTGTATCTGCCTGTTTCCAGGAGCTGGAGATAAATAAGATGAATCTGAAAAGATTGAATGACCATTATTCATCTTTTCAAAATAAAAATCAGTTATCTTTTGCAACAATCAATGAGAGTTTATCTAGTCTTCCAAGAGTGAAAACCAGACTAACAACCATTGAGGAGAAATTGAACTCATTGTTTAATGATCAAAAATAATCTGAAATTTCTTTAAAGGAACATATAGTACAGGATGCTCCAAGTTTACCTGTGTCTAGTTCATCTAAAGAAAAATTAGTTCCAGAAATACCTGTTGATACCACTGAGTTTCCATCAAAAATTGATGATGCACCAGGATCTTCAACAGAGGGATTAAACAATGAGATTACTGCACAATTAGAGAAGTTACAGCTGCTCCTTACTCAGAAACAAGATGTTACTAAGGAGACTCCTTCAAATCAAAAGAATTGGCCAAAACTTGACCAATACCCAACATTTGATGGTGATTCTTCTTCTGATTGGCAAAAATTCATTTTCAGAATTGGTAACTTAAAAAACTCTTTCAAACTCCCAAATAAGGAAATTGTGTCTAAGTTAATTTCTTTATTTACCAATGTAGCTTTAATGTGGTATGAATCTTTCCTCTTAGATGCAAATGATTACTCATGGGAAGATTGGAAAAAATTAATTAAAGCACAATTTGGGGGCTCCAAGTTTAGGATGGCTCAACAAAGGCAGTATGAGGAAACTAAATATAGTTCTTCTACTGATAAACCTATTGAGTTCTTAATAAAACTTGTAAAAGTCTTAAGAGCTATGGACCCAAAAATGGAGTTTGAATTATGGAAGGACAGGATCCTTTATAAATTATCAATGTCTTTGAGAGACTTGATTGTGGCTAAGACTGAATTCACCAGAGAACCTTCTTCTTTCATAAATACTTGCAATGAGATTCTTCTAAACAACAAGTATGATGCCAGAAAATTCATTCCTAGAACCACTTGGGAGAAACCCTCCAATTACCAACAGAAACCTCTGGAAAAGGTTGGTAAGCCTTCTGCCCCTGTTGCACCTAAAAAGTATGCAACAAACACTTTTTTCAAGTGCAACAAGCCTTGGCAGAAGGGCCATGTTTTTTACAAGAAGATAAATCTTGTGGAACAAACAGATGAGCATGCTGATGACACAGTAGAGCTGGATGATACTTCAAGTGATTGTTCCAGCAATATTTCATATGAATCTCAACAAGAAATCTTGATGCTGGAAGAAGATATTCATTATTTAAATACTATTGATATTGATAATAATGATTTAGCTACAGTTGAGGATGCTGAGATCATAAAAAACATTGAGGATAGCTCAATTGTTATTGTCCCTCTCAAGGCACCAGTCTTGATTATTGGAACCAGCATTGAAGTTTCTCTGGATTCTGGAGCTGGAGGAAGTGTAGTATCTGAAAGAGCACTTGCTTCAGTAGATCAAGACTATAAATCAAAAATTATGCCTATCATTTCTGAAAACTGGAGAGGTTATGGCTCTGTTTTGTCCCCCATTGGTAAATACAAAGCCACAGTGTTTTTTAAATATAACCATGGTTTTGAAAGAGCTATTTGTGATTTTATTTTCATGAAAAAATGTTAGCTTAAGCAATTGGTTTATTGTGGGGAATGATATTTTAACCAAGTATGGCATAAAATTGGATCCCTCAAACCAATGTTTCACCATGGGGATAAATGGGAAGAGAAAATTCAAGATTTCCTCCCCTAAAAGATTAGTAAAACCAGAATTGAACACATGTAATTCTGTGGTTCAATATAAAGGAAGATCTAAAAGAGAAATGCATTCCCTTGTGTCTGAAATTGACAATTCCTCTTTTGGAGAACAACTTTCTGGTGAGGATAAAGATTCCATCATTAACTTAATAAAGTCTTTTCCTATGGCCTTTGCTCATGGGTCACATGAACTGGGATTAGTTAAAGAGGAAATGAAACTTTCATTGTCTTGTCCATTAACTGATATACCACCTAGTTTAAAGAAGAAGCCTTATCCTGCTTCTCCCACAAAGAGAAAAGATATTGAAGACAATATCTTTACCCTTTTAAAAATTAATATTATTGAAAAGGTAGTTGAAACACCTAAATATTGTGCTATCTCACCTGTCCTAATTTCTTATGAGAAAGATAAAGCCAGGTTATGTAGTGATTATAGAGCACTAAATACTTATACTGTTGATGATATCTATCCTTTACCTAGAATTAGCTCTATACATGCTACCTTACAGGGTGCTAAATATATCAGCTATTTGGATGGTAATAAGGGATATCACCAGGTACCTGTTGAGAAAAATTCTCAGAATTTTCTGATGATTGCTACTCATATGGGTATTTATAAGTGTGTTAGGATGCCATTTGGCCCTAAAAATTACCCTTCAGTTTTTCAAAAAGTCATGGATAACACATTCCATCAGGAGATAATTGAAGGATGGCTGATGGTTTATATTGATGATATCATTATATTCTCAAAAACATTTGAGGACCATCTCAACCACCTGTGTAAAGTGTTCCAAAAAATGGATGAGATAAATATGACACTTGCTTTGAAGAAATGTAAATTTGGTTTCCATTCCTTAAAAGTTCTTGGTCATGTTGTTTCAGGCTTACAGATATGTGTTGACCAAAAAGAAGTGGCAGCCATACAACAGGTGAAGGCTCCTACTACAGTTAGAGAGCTACAGAGTTTTTTGGGAATGTGTGGATACTATAGACAGTATATTAAAAATTACCAGGTCATAGATTTTCCCCTTACCCAATTGACTAGAAAGGATGTTGCTTTTGTCTGAAGTACTGAAAGACAAAGAGCTTTTGACACTATGAAACACTGTTTGATGTCAGCACCTATTCTTTCTTTACCTGACTTTAATCAGCCATTTGTTTTATATACTGTTGCCAGATTTATTGTTCTGGGTGCTTCCCTTCATCAAAAATAAGTGATGAATGATAAAGCATCAGAAGTAGTAATTTGTTATATTTCAAGAACCTTGAGAAATAGTGAATTGAAATATGGTGCTACTCAATTGGAATGTTTAGCTGTAGTGTGGGCTCTAGAAAAGCTACATTATTACCTAGATGACCAGAAATTTGAACTTGTCACTGACTGAAGTGCAGTTAAATCCCTCTTAGATTTGAAAACACCTAACAGACATATGTTCAGATGGCAGTTAGCTGTTCAAGAATACAGAGGGAGAATGACAATTATTCATAGGGCTGGTATTGTTCACTCAAATTTGGATATGTTATCAAGGTTACCTTTACCAAATGATGACTCTAATCCTGCTTATGATCCTGAGGATGAAATTATTCATATTCATGGGATATATGTGGTTGATATGGAGGAAGAGCTATTGCAGCTTATTCTGGATTCATATGATAAGGACACTGACTTAAAAAAGTTATGCACCATATTAAATGATTCAAAGAATGCTTCAATACATGAATTAATTAAAACCATTCCACCAAAGTACCAAAAAGCTTTGTAAAAAGGTAAATTTTCTATAGATGAAGGTTATCTATATTATAGAAGAAAGTTGATTAATGTTACTGTTATTCCTCCTTCTATGAAAGAAATCATGTTGAAAATTTGTCATGATGACATACTAGCTGGACAATTTGATCTTGAAAAAACAATGATCAGAATGAAAAACACTGCTTGGTGGGTTAATATGTCTGAAGACACCAAATTGTATGTTGAATCTTGTGATTCTTGCCAAAAATCAAAAAGATTGACTGGTAAGAGAGCTAGATTAATGCAACATATTGAACCTCCTGATGCACCATGGCAGATAATAAACATGGATTTTTTAACAGGATTACCTATTGCTGGAAAAGACAGTTATAACTCTTGTTGGGTAATTTTGGATAGATTCACCAAAATGTGTAAATTTATCCCTACTCACAAGGATGTTTCCGCTAAAGAATTAGCTTTCTTATGGTGGTCTCATATGTTTAATATTGCTGGTTTTCCTAAAGCCATAATCTCTGACAGAGACCCTAAATTTACTTCTGAATTTTGGATGTCTCTGATGGATGTTTGTGGTTGTGATCTGAAACTATCTACTGCCCATCACCCTCAGACTGATGGATTAGCTTAAAGAATAATTCAAAATCTAGAGGACATGATAAGAAGGTACTGTGATTTTGGCCTTGAGTATAAAGATAATGACAGACTCACTCATGATTGGGTTACCTTACTTCATGGGTTAGAATTTGACTATAATAGCATTGTCCATTCTGTTACTCAAAGAAAGCCTTTTGAGCTCTGGCTTGGATATGTTCCAAAAACTCCTGCCCAAATTCTTAATAACAAAATACCTAAATTGGATATACATCCTGGTGTGAAATCTTTTCTTCAAATGCAACAACTTTGCAGAAATCATGCTCAAAAATTTATTGAAAAATCATTTGAATATGAGAAGAAGAGATGGGATAAACCCCATAAAGAATACACTTTTAAAAAGGGTGATGAAGTGTTGATTTCTACAGTCCACTTCAATTTACAAGGAAATAACAAATTAAAAGACCCATTTGTTGGTCCATTTGTTGTCAGAAAAATGATTGGACATAATTCAGTTGAGGTTATTTTGTATTCTCCATATGACAGAAAACTTCCTGTTTTTCCAAGATCTCTTCTTAAACCTTACACATCCAATAGTGATTTATTTCCAAAAAGGAGGGGAAGACCAAAGAAAACCCCAAATGAAATCACTGAAACAGCAGAAATTGAAAAAATTCTGAATGACAGAATAGTCACTGCTGAAAAAGGTACAGAATACTTATTGAGATTCAAGAATAAATCATCTGAATATGATTCTTGGATACCTGGGAAGGAGATATCTAATCTTTCTACTCTACTAAAAAAGTATAAAAAGAAAAAATCATAGCATTTTTTGTTTTGTTTTTATTAGAGTGAGGGAGTGTCAGCCAGGCTACTAGACTTACCTGGTAAAATAATTAATTACTTTACTGAGGTGAATCCACGCCTTTTTTTAAGCTTCTTATTAATAATTAATTATTTAATATTTACTTATGTATTACTTACAACTAACTAAGCTAATTATATTAAGTAGTGTAAATAATTAATTTAAGTAAGTGTCCCATACATTTTTTACTCACTAACACTGTGCTCAATAATGCAGTTGATTGGGAATAAAAATTAATAATAAAATTATAATAAGAAACCTTAAAAATATTATATTACCTCATTGAGAGATCTGGACTTCTGTGAAATAAATATAATTAACTCAAATGTGTTGTATTAATTGTGACAGTCCAAGGGAACTCATACTTAATTACAAATGAAAATGATGCCCTTTTTGATGTACCAATTAATTTCTTTTTTCTTATGTCATATATATACTACTTCTTAGTCAGCTTCTTTCTCACATCCTTGCAGTTGATGGTGTAAATTCCGTGTCTTTATTTCCCTCATGTTTTCCTATAAAAGGCCCTCACTTTTTGTACTTTTCAAATCATTCCTTACTTACTTACTTTTTTATAATTACATACAAGAAAACTATTTATTATTATCAATTATTGTTTTAGTATTTACATTAACACCGTGATTTTAAACCTTTAAATATAATAGTAATCTACCTCTTTACCTCTTGTTATTTGAGTAAATAATCTTTAAAAGATAATAAAATATGTACCAAGTTTGAATCCTCTGAAACCCATTTTTGCCATCCTTGGACCTCCCTGGAAAATCTTCCAGTATTGAAAGCCCACTTGACAGGTAAACTGTCCTAAGATATAAGGATGTGAAAGTTTCTGCACCCTGAAGACTATCAATCAGATCACTATTCAGTTGAAGGGGGTATCTATTTTTCTACTTTAAGCGCATTCAAACTTCTGAAATACATGTAAGGCCTCAATGAGCCATCCTCTTTTCCTGTAAAAATCACAGGGGCCACCCAAGGAGATTTTGATTCTTCAATGAAACTAATTTTTTTTAAAATTTTCATCAATAAACTCTTTAGCTCTGTTGACTCCAAATTTAAAAATGGATCATTCCACTAAATTGAGGAGGTACATCTGGAATCAGATCAATTGCAAAGTTGTAAAGGCAGTTATGTGACAGGGTCATGAATTTTTTATAATCATTATAATCAAAATGTTGAAGTAGTAAAACCCACTACAAAAAAAAGTTACTAATGGAGAAGAACAAAAAGAATTTCTGCTCCTCTTGTTCCTAAAAGACAAGAAAGTAACATTTGCTACAAATGTAATGAGCTTTGGGTAAGAGGTCATACTTGTAAGAAGTGAATAAATTTTATTTCAAATACACAAGATTCTGAACCCAGTAATCATGAAGATGAAAAGGAGGAGTCTATTGAGGATTGTAAAAGTAAGATTTCTTATATGTGATGATAAAAATGAGATATTTGTATTAGAACAGGATATGATGTTCCTGAATGATGCAATATCTCTTAAAGATACATCTTCAACTTCCATTTAGGCAGCTGAAATAATAAAAGATGTAACTCATGATACTTATAAAAAACACACCTATTAGAGAACCTGTTATTATATGTGGAAAAGAAATGAATGCCATTCTTCACACATGGGCTACAAGTAGTGTAGTCTCTGTTAATACCTTAATGAAACTTGATAGTAAGTACAAAGAAAAACTGGAACCTGTACAGAAAAAGAACCAGAGGGGTTTTGGTTCAGTATTATTTCCAATTGGCAAATAAAAAACTGCTATATATTATATAAATATAATAATGGATATCTAAGAGCAGTATGTGAATTTTTAGTAATGGATAATAATAATTGTAGTGACTGGTTTATTATTAGAAATGACTTATTGACCAAATTAGGCATCAAAATAGATCCTGAAAATAGTTGCTTCATTATATGTGTGAATGGAAAAAGAAAATTAAAGATATTCTCTGAAAATTCAATTTATTTCATTTTTCCTAAAGAAGAACAACTCCAAAGTGGACAAATCACCTCTGAAGCGGTTGAATTGGAAAATGAAATCTAAAAAGCCTCTTTCAGGCCTCAACTCTCAAAAATTGAAGAAAACAATATTTTGAGACTGATAAAATCTTTTCCCATGGCATCTTCTCATGTTTCAAATGAACTAGGATTGGTCAAAGACCATGAGATGAAAATATCTTTAAGTTGTGATTTGGATAATATTCCTGAAGGATTGAAAGAGACACCTTACCCAGCTTCTCATGAAAAAATGAAAGACATTGAAGCCAGCATTAAGATGTTGTTAGAAATGGGTATTGTTCAAAATTAGACGTAAAACCTAAGTATTGTGTTATTTCACCAGTTTTAATCTTGTATGAAGAAGATAAGACAACATTATGTGGTGACTACAGTGCTCTAAATATATTCAATGTGGATTATATTTACCCTCTACCAAAGATAGCTTCTTTCCATGCTACCTTACGAGGAGCAAAATATATTTCCTTTCTGGATGGAAACAAATGTTACCACCAGATTCTTGTGGAAACTAATTCTCATACTTTCTTACTCATAACCACACACAAGCGAATATATAAATATGTGAGAATGCCTTTTGGCCCAAAGAATTCCCCTTCAGTCTTCCAAAAATTGATGGATAATGTTTTTCATCAGGAAACAATTGAAGTATGGCTTTTAGTTTATATTGATGACATCATAGTATTTTAAAAAACATATTATGAACATTTAAATTTATCTGAGAAGAGTATTTCAAAAAATGGA
This sequence comes from Hemileia vastatrix, assembly GCA_030280995.1. NCBI lineage: Eukaryota > Fungi > Basidiomycota > Pucciniomycetes > Pucciniales > Zaghouaniaceae > Hemileia > Hemileia vastatrix. The sequence continues at coordinate 7,117,139 of JASXTE010000014.1, read as the reverse complement.
TGATATTAATATGATGATTGTATTGAAGAAATGAAAGTTTGGGTTTCAATCCTTGAAAGTACTTGGACATGTTGTATCAGGATTAAAAATTTGTGTTGATCAGAATAAAGTGGCAGCAATAAAAATATTAATACACCTTAAAATGTGAATGAGTTTCAAAGCTTTCTAGGTATGTGTGGACACTATAGGAAGTATGTGAAAAACTACCAATCTATTGCGGTTCCTTTGAAAACATTTATCAGGAAAAATAGGGCTATCATTTGGAATAATGAAAGATATAATACCTTTGATAAATTAAAGGAATGTTTAATGTCAAATCCAATATTGGGACTGGAAGATTTTAACCTCCCTTTTTTTTCTTGTATACTGATGCAAGATTTACAGGTTTAAGTGCTTCTTTACAGTAAAAACAGATAAAAAATATTAAATTATCTGAATTAGCTATCTGTTATATATCCAGAACCTTGAGAAAAACTGAATTAAGATAAGGTGCCACCAAACTGGAATGTTTAGCTGTTGTGTGGACCCTGGAGAAACTTCATTACTATCTGGAAGACTGGAAGTTTGAATTAATAACAGATTTCAGTGCAGTAAAATCATTACTAAACATAAAAAAACCTTATAGATGCATGTTTAGATGGCAAATAGCTGTACAATAGTACAAAGGAAGAAAGAAAATCACTCAAAGAGAAGGAAAGTTGCATTCTAATGTGGATTTATTATCCAATTATTCATCTGATAAAGATTTTTCTAAATTATAAACCATATTAAATGATCCAATAAATGCCTCAATGAGTGCATCAATAAAATATTTACCTCCAAAATATAAAAATGCATTGGAAAAAGGTAAAATGTCAATTGAAGATGGATACATATATTACAAAAAAAAGCTAAGTAATGTAATATTTATACCGTTGTAGACAGATTCTTACAGCTGCCTTGCTTTAAGCAGAATCCAAGGGAGTTGGATAAACCAAAGATAACCCTGTTCCTTTAAGTAAATAAAGAGTTCACAATTATCTAAGCTATAACCTCTACTTGATTAGAAATGACCAAAAAACTAACTTTAATTAATAGTGTTGAGATGTAGAATCAGTGTTTATAATATTGAGGTTTAAAAACAGAACAGTGAAGCTGCATTTAGAAAAGTCATATAAATGATTGAATAATATATCTTTTATGAAGCTTTTATTTTATAGGATTTAGTTATTAAAATCTAATAACTGGTGATAAGACCTTTATAATGGTAGCCTATAATTTATTTTTTAGAATGATGAGTGAAACTAATAAAAGTTTATGTATTAATGTTATCTTTATAAGGGTATTATAATTTTATAATTTGTTATAAAAATAATTAATGATTGTTATTAATTTTTTTGGTGTGGTGGGTTGTTATAAGATGATTTTTAAGATAAAATTTGTTAGATGCTGTCTAATTTTGAGTCTACAGGATTTATATGCATAATATGTCACATGCCCTACTTTTCCTAACTGGAGAATTCCCAAGCTTGTCCAGAGCTCAACTGGAGATATCTGGAGCTTTTACAGAGCATTTCTGGAGTATTTCAGAGCTTTTATGGAGTTCCAGACTTAATTAGAACCTTTAAAATATAAATAAAAAATCTAGAAAAATACCAGAATAGAGACATACTTCTCCTTTATATTCCATTCAAATTTTTGTAGTGTGCACATCCCTATTCACCTAGCAAATAATTTTCAAAGTTAAGCAAATTATTAAAATTCATAAATAATCAAAAATACTTTATATAATTATTAAAAAAAGTAGAAAAATAGTAAAAATTCAAGATAAATTCTTTAAAGGTTCATAAGACTCCTGAATTTAATTTCCATGCACTTTTAAACCTATATTGCAATTTCTACATGGTAATTAAATGTTAAATCTTGACCTGTAAGTTTATCCCTTTTTAACCACTTTTAAGACTTTATTTATTTAATATAAACATTTTAAAATTAGATTGGCCTTTCCAATATCATCAATCATTCCCCAAAAAATCAATTTTTGATAAACTTAAGTGTCATACTAAACTTTTATCTGCCACACCATCTTCTATGAAAAAGTTAATGCTAAGTACTTGTCATGATGACATATTAGATGGTCATTTTGATTTAATAAAAACATTAACTAGAGTTAAAAATACAGCCTGGTGGATAAACATGAAAGAATATGTACAAAAATACTTTGACACATGTGACTCTTGTCAAAAATCTAAAAGATTGACTGAGAAGAGATCTGGGTTGTTACAACAAATAGAGCAGCCAAAAGCTCCATTCAAAATTATAAACATGGACTTTGTCACTGGCTTTCCATTAGCAGGTAAAGAAAGCCCAAATTCTTGTTTGGTAATAGTGGATAGACTAACCAAAATGTTTAAGTTTAGCCCTACCCATAAAGAGGTATCTGCAAAAGACTTGGCATTGATATGGTGGGCTCAAATGATGAATACTAATATGTTCTCCAAAGTCATAATCTCTGATAGAGACCCTAAACTTACTTGAGAGTTCTGGACATATTTGATGGAAGTATCAGGTTATCAATTGACATTGTCTACAGCACACTATCCACAAACTGATGGGCTGGCTGAGAGAATGATACAGACTCTGGAAGATATGATCAGACAATATTGTGCCTTGGGAATAAAATACAAAGACAATGAGGAGCTCACACATGAATGGGTAACATTAATTTCTGGTCTTGAATTTGCTAATAGCACTAATCATTCTGTAAAAGAAAAAAACATTTGAGCTCTGGCTGGGATATGTTCCAAAAACCCCAGTAAAACATTTAATAAATTACCAAGGTTAGATATAAACCCTGGTACTAAATCCTTTTTTCATATGCAACAAATTTGTAGAAAGCATGCAGAGGAATGCATCCAAAAAGCATTTAAATATGAAAAGAAAATGTAGGATAAATCTCATAAAGAATTTGAATTCAAAAAAGGAGATGAAGTCCTAATTTCAACACTAAATTTTAACTTACAAGGTAATGTTAAATTGAAGGATCCCTTTGTAGGACCTTTAGTAGTAAGCAAAATGGTTGGTAATAATGCTGTGGAACTCATATTATATGCCCCATATGATAGAAAACATCCAGTTTTCCCTATCTCATTATTAAAACCTTACCATGCAAATGATCCTGAATTGTTTCCAAAAAGAAGGGCAGGTCCTATGAAACAGGCTGAAGAGCTTGTGGAAAAATCAGAGATTGAAAAAATACTCAAGATAATAATCCTTACTAAAGAGAAAGGAACTGAGTATTTGCAAAGACATAAGGGAAAATCAAATGAATTTGATAAGTGGATATCTGAAAAAGAAATTTCAAATCTACCCTCCCTCCTTAAGAAATATAAATGGAAATAAAATTCTGTTTAACAAGTTGAGTTTTTGTATACCAGTACTCATAACTTTATTATGTTTTATTTCTTTAAAGAGCTACTCTTTAATGCTACATATTTTTCTAAATACTTAAAAAATAAAAAAATAAAATGTATATTTTATCATTTTTTAATGGTTTTTTTGGGTGGGAGAGTGTCAGCCTGGATATTCCCAGGAATGAGTAAGGACTTGCTATAAAATGTGTTAAACACATGTAGTACACATTGAAACAATAAGTAAAGGTACATAAGTTGTATACATAAGTGAAATCAATGATTAAACACAATATATGCCATTATAATACCTTATATACACACATATATCCACCTTTTATAAGTCTTATGTACTTAGTATTATGCTGGAATATGTCAGTAGAATCTTAAGAACATTAAAAATAAGGCTACTTAATTTTTAAGTAGACTTAAAGCTGCTGTTCTCATGGTTTTATGGAAAAAAAAACACTTTAAATCACTTGAAAGTGGAATATATGCACTATAAATTTGAAAATATTAAAAATGCACCTTGAAAGATAAATTTTTCTTAATTAGGAAACTTGATTTGGCTACTCAAATGTATAAAAATAAAAATTTTCAAATTTGGTGTCTTTTATGCCAGTAATGTCTTCTGTAAACTGGCAACATACTGCTATGGTGAGGTAAACTCTTACAGTTGCCTTGCTGTAAGCAGAATCCGGAGGAGATATGTGGATTTAGCTGAAAACCCCGTCCTTCCAATAAAAATAACAAAATGGGTATTCTAAATCACTAAGCTAACCAGTCTACTTGGATCTGATTGATAAAAAATAATGAAACTCTAATATGTTTAACTCTTATTGAGATTTAAATAAAATTAGCTGTTGAGAAAGAAATACTGATTACAACAATTAAGGTGTACCAGTGAAAGATCTGTGAAGATTGACTTTTATGTTTTTATTATAATTTGAGTTTTTATGAGACAGCAATAATCAAGTCCCAGTGAAGAAGACCTTTCAAATGATACCCTATATGAGTTTATTTAAACTGTTGAATTGTATTTCTAAAATGTTATGTAAAAATAATAATGTTATAAGGGTATTATAACTTATTTAATTTGTTGAGTAATAAAAAAATGAGACCGTGGTGGTTAAAGATTAAGCTGTATGATGTGTCCCCCCCCCTCAATTTCGAGTTTGAGAGGCGCTTAAGTATTTGTAGTCACGTGCCTAAGTTTTACCCTCCAAAGCTCTCCCAGAGTCAATCTGGAGCCCGTACGGAGTCAAAGCGGAGTCCATATGGAGTCGAAGCGGAGTCCGAACGGAGTCCGTACGGAGTCCAAACAAAGTCGAAGGGGAGTCCGTCCGGACTCAATTAGAACCTTTAAAACTATAATAAAAAATCTAGAAAAATTACACATAATAGAGCCACTTCCCCTTTACATTCCAAACTATTTTTTGTAGTCTGCGCAGCTCTAATCAACCCGTGAAAATTCATCAAAGTTAAGTAATTTCTAAAAACGTAAGTATTTCTATAAAACTTTAAAATTCATTTAAAAAAAATATAAGAAAAATAGTAAAAATTCTGGGAAAATTTCCCAAGGTTCTTGAGTGACTCGACTTGATACTTATAAAATCTTCAGACCGTAAAAATAAGTTTTCTCTGTAAAATAAATTGTTTTCGCGTAGGCATTTGCTCTTGACCAATTTCTTCATATTTAAAACTCAATTAAATTAAATAAAACCCTTTTATATATAAAAAAATAATAACGCCAATCTTGCACACCGTAATAACTCCATTTACGTACTTAGGTGCCATACTAAACTTTAGGCTACCACATCCTCCCTCCAATTGAGAATATCCCCATTCTTATAACTTTGCATAAGTGGTTGAGCAATTCCAAAAGAATTATCTTTTCTAATAAAATAATTTGATAAATTTGTTTTAGCTGGTCTTCTTTTAATTCTTTATAATAAAAACGTTCTTTCTTCTTCTCTGGCTTGATATAACATAAAATAAAATAATATAAATCTTGTGATGATTCCACTACGAGAGCAAGGTTTGAATCCCTTCAGACTCCCATTAACCAGTCTTCCTTCTTGTCACAGCATTGAGAGAGTGGATCTTCCTATGAGCCGAATACTCCTGATTCCAACCTCATAGGGCCCCCCACTGAGCCGAATTCTATGATTCCAATCTCGCCATAAGGTCCTCCAAGCTTCACACCAAAAAAAATGGCCTAACTATGAGGCACTAAAAAAATCATTCCCTAAAATCCAACTACCATCCTAACTTCTGATTCCTTCATCACAATTTTCAAACTTTGCTATACAGCAAACCCATAAAATACTTTTGCCAGGCTTCCAATAATAATATTAACTTTAGACCATGTTAAAGCGCCACAAATTTCACCTAATTAACCATTATGCTTTCCTTAGCATCATCACCACCTAAAATTTCAACCTCCTAAAGCTTATCAGCACCCAATTCCAGAAATAATTGAATAACCAGTTTAGAGTCTTAGTGGACAGTGATAAAATAAAAGATTGAATTGAGTTATCCAAACAAGATTGACATTCCAGTTTAAAGTCTTGGTGGACCAAACATATAATCAATTGCCAGTTTATGGTCTTGGTGGACCAAAGATCATTTAGGTGCATAAATAACTTGATATATTCCTAAGTAAGGCCTAGGCTTGACCAAAGATTGAATAAATTTGATAATCCAGTTTAATGTCATAGTGGACCAAACATTTGATCGACAAGTAATCTAGTATAAGGCCATAGTGGACCAATGAATGTTGAATTATCCTGCAGATATTAATTTTCCAGTTTAAAGTCATAGTGGACTAAACAATGAATGAACTACCAGTTTAAAGTCATGGTGGACCAAACGTTTAATCAATAAGAAATCCAGTTTAAGGTCATGGTGGACCCAACAGCTTGATAATAGTCCAGTTTAGGGTCTTGGTGGACCTAACATTTGATAACACTCCAGTTTAAGGTCTTGGTGGACCTAACATTTGATTTATATAAAAAGAAATCCGTCTCCGAAAATATCCATAAAATCTTGATCATCCTTGAAATTCAGTTTAAAGTCTTGAAGGACTAACAGCTCCAATATAAAATCTTTAATGACAGTCTTGAAAATTAGCCAGTTTAAAGTCTTGGAGGACTAACAGCTCTGAAATTCGTATGAAACCCTTAAGGAACGTCTTGAACAGTAGCCAGTTTAAAGTCTTGGAGGACTAACAGCTGTCTTGAAGTAAAATCCCATAGGTATTGAGTTCCCCTAGACCCTGTTTCCTGTCTAAAATAAATGAATAAAACTAAAAAGAATGAAGACTGAAAAATAAAACTAAGAAATATAATAATTTTGGTTTAATTAATTAATTAATTTTATTTTATTTTATTTTTTTATTTTATTATTTTATTTTTATTTTATTTTTATTTTTTTATTTTTATTTATTTATTTTTTATTTTTATTTTTTATTTTTTTATTTTTATTTATTTATTTTATTTTATTTTTTTTTTTTAAAATTTGTTTTTAGTTTTGAAAGTTTTTGAAATAAAAGTTAAAATTTAATTTTTAAAGAAAGATAAACGAATGTGAAAAGAAAAAAGTAATAAAAATTTTTTTTTAAAATAAAATTTTAAAAGATGCCCCCCGGCCATTTGATGAGCCATACCCTCGACATCATACCCACATCCAAGTGCAACTTGATGTGGTTACACAATTTTGAGAAATTGAAAAGAAAATAAATGAAAGTTTTTAGAAGATGATTTTTATAATGATGATCACTGGGTGGGCTCCCTCCAATTTATAAAAATGATTAGAGACCACCAGTGAGCATCACCTTTACAATAATTCATAATATAAATTAAAGAAAAGAAATCACAATCTACATAAAAAATCAAAAACAAAATAAAATAAAAAGAATCTTGAATCCGGCGTTGAGAGCGGTGTCTCTTGATTTGTTCCAGTTTATAGTCTTAGTGGACTTCCTAAAATTAAAAGACAAAGCCAGGATTCAACTAGAAACAGGGAAAATTTTGGAAACGAACATTATGGGGTAATTGTGTATAGAGCAGCCAGCCCATCAATTACCCCCACACTTGCCAATATTAAATTAAGAAGGTTCCCCTGTGAACACTTCTTCCAAAAAATTTTAAAAAATTTTCCAACACTATCTTCACCCATATTTAAAGAATTTTAAGTTTTTTTTTTGAAAATTTCAAAGAAGGGCTTCTTGAATTTCGTTAAGTTTCATCATAGTTTCTTCGACCATATACAATGTAACGATAGTAAAGTAATTTGATAAAAAAGAAGATAGTTTATCCTCGTTGCGGAGGTCATCATAAAATTTTGTTGATATCATAGTTTATCCTCGTTGTGGAGGTATAAATTTAATAAAAGTCATTAAAATTGTAGTTTATCCTCATTTCGGAGTTAGACTTCGGCACTCCTGGTGCCTCTAGGATAGAAACGCTTCACTTGATTGGCCGCTACCCTCTTCTTTAATACTGCTCCATCCAACTCTTCTAACACATATGAACCGCCGGAAACTTGCTCCTTGATTTTATACAGTCCATTCCACCAATCTGCAAACATTTTTCCCCACTGACTTTCCAAACTCTTATTATACACCAGGACCATATCACCTGGGTTCAAAGGTTTCCTTAATCGATGTGCCAACCGCTCATCCCAATATCTAACTGATTGATTTCTGATCTTCATCATCCGCGAATATGCCTTTTCTAAATATTCTTCTTTCTTTTCTAGCTGCATCATTCTTGCACACAATAATTCTTCAGTAGTTTTGACCATGTCCCAGTCAACTCCAAGATATGATTCAGCTTCTAAATCAACCGGTAAAACTGCTTTCTGTCCAAAAACAAGTTCATAAGGTAAAAATCCAGTCGTCCTTTTGGCAGTGATTTGATCAGCAAATAAAACTAAAAGTAAATAGTGCCTCCACTTTTTGGCACTTGTCCCACACATTTTAACTAAAGCATCCTTAATAACTTGATGCCCTCTTTCAACCATGCCTTCAGCTTCAGGTTAATATGGGGTTGCTACCCTAACCTTTGATCCAACTTTCAATACGGCCTCTTTAAACTCTGTCCCAAATTCAGGACCTCCATCTACCGTTACCAACTTCATCACCCCATACCTATATACCCAATTATTCAAAAAAAATTCTGCCACATTTTTGGCAGTTAAATTAATAAGAGGCGCTACCTCTACCCCACCAGATAAATCATCTCTGGCTACAATTAAATATTTATACTGTCCCTCTTTTATATGAACGGAATCTAAACTAACTCTCCCAAAGAGCGTATATTCACCGGTCGCGCGTCCAGGTTCTTTTGGCCTTAAATAACTTTGTCTTTGACATTCTTCGCATGACTGAACCCACTGTTTAACAGCCATCTTCATGCCAGGCCACCAAAATCGATCAGAAATTCTTCTAAATGTTTCTCCAACGCCTCTATGCCCGAGATCTTCATGCAGTGATTTCAAAACTAATTCTTGCCCCTTCTCTTGAGTTATAACTACTTGAGGATTTGGATACCTTCTCCTCATTAAACGTCGACCAGATAGGTAAAACGTAGATGACTTCCTCTTGATAGCCACCCATTCATCGTCTTCACAATCTTCTGGCCTCTCTAAAGTCAACAAATATTTGACTAACAAAAAATAAAAACCAGTCTGACCCCAGACTTCCTCTTTAAAATCGATTAATATAACATCAATAGGGACTTCTCTATCACCAATATCACCTGCACATGAATGAGCCAATAATCGTTGACCCCTAAATAAATTTTTAATCAAGCTATGTCGTCGTTTTTCTTCTGAACCTTTGGATCCTTTGTAAACCGTATTTGAAAATACCTCTTTCTCTTTATCCACCTTTTTATTTAAATTCTCTAATTTTTCAACATATACACCATTCCTTAATTTACTACTATCCCACACTACCAATCCATCTTCCTCTACATACACCACATCTTCTTCTACCTCCTCTCTGCCGAATTTATCTACACCTTTTCCAACACCTTTATTAACATAAAAACTATTTTCCAGTTTATCCTCTTGGTGGAGGTCATCATCACCATAATCTAAACACAATAGTCCTGCCAGTTTAACCTCATGGGGGAGGTATGGAAAGTCTTCAGCTCCTTTAGTCCTGGCTTTGATAATAGGTATATCTTCATCGAACTCTTCTGAGTCTGAATCTTCTTCAGTGGGTGGTCTCCTTGTTAAACCATCTGGCATAGTAAATGTCTTGCCAGGCTTATGAACTAAATCAAATGAAAAATGTTGAATAAAAGCTACCCATCTCGTCATGGGTGCGTTCGGTAAACTTGGGGAATTAATCATCTGGATTAACGATTTCGCATCCACTTGCAACTCAAAATGTTGCCCCCACAAAATATGCTGAAGTTTCTTCAGTATTTTCGCCACACCACATAATTCCGATTTTGGTTGAGAATATCTTGATTCGACCTCAGTAAATACTACAGATTCATACCTAACTGGCCTGATGTAACCGGCTTTATCCATCTGAGACAAAAACGCCCCAGCTGCAACCTGACTTGAATCAACTGCTAAATAAATTCTACCAGCATCTTTTCCATAATCCAACTTGTGCAGGACTAAATCCTTCCCTACAACCTCCTTCAACTTCACAAACGCCTTCTCACACTCTTCATCCCACTCCCAGTCTGCATCCTTTCTTGTTAACCGTCTCAATGGAGCTGCCAATGAAGAAAAGTCCTTGATAAACATTCTAACATATACGCAAACGCCTAAAAACCCTCTAACTTCGGTCGTATTCTTGGGTCTTGGCCAGGACTGAATTTTGTTAACTTTCTTCTTGGACATAATCCTACCCTCTCTACATACCACATGGCCTAATATTTCTAAGGCTGGCACACAACAGGAAAATTTTGAGCCTGAAATAGTTAACCCAGCCTCTTCAATTCGAAAAAAGATTCTTTCTAAAGTAATTGCAAACTCCCAAATGAATTTGCGTATCCCGGGATTCTCTTCCAACACCTGGTTATCATAGTCGGTTGTTGGTCCCTTAATTCCTCCATCATCTATAAAGATTCCAGCATATTGTGGAATTTCATCTTGAAGGATCCAAGCCATCTGAGCTTGATAAACTGCAACCAAATTTGTTGCTCCTTGAGGTAATCTTGTTAACTGTAAACATCCAAGTGGTGTATTGAATGTAGTGAGAGGCCTTGAGTCCGGATGTAACTCTCTCTCATCATATCCACCCATAATATCTCCCAAACCATAACACACTCTTCCTGCAAACGCTTCAACAAACTCCTCAGAACTAGGCGGTATCCCAGCATCCTTTATTGTAACCCTATTTAATTCCCTAAGATCATGAACAACTCTAAGCTTGCCATTCGGTTTCTTGATACAAAATACTGGAATAGAATAACTTGACGTTGATTTCTCATACAGTCCAGTGCGTATCCGTTCTCTGACAACTTCGATATAAGCTTCTTTTAATGCAGCCGGAATAGGAATTGGTTTCTGCTGCCACGGTTCATGACATACCACATGAATCTTGTAAGGCTCCCCATAGGAATGCTTCAACACACCCCTCTCCTCTTCTACAAAAGCAATGGCCTTCTCTCGCTTGACCATCACATCCAACAACAACTTCTTCTCTTCTCCAGACAACCAACCATCAGGTCCAAAATTAACAACACCCAGTCTCTCAAAAGTGATTCTTGACGTCTCAGAAAATTCAGGCGGATTCTTTACCAAGGGACTTTCATAAGGATCTCTTGATAACTTTGGTCTTCTCAAAGGTGGATTTAATTCAGCAGGTAGCGGTTCATTAATAGGTCGAACTTTATTTGCTACTTTCTTATATTTGGCTGTGTCCACATCTAAATAAACTTGAGGTAAAACATTTAATTTTGTATTGCCATTACATATTTCATCAAATGAATCTTCTTCATCGCCAGAATCAGAATAAGAAAAATTAGAAAAATATTTTATTTCATTTTTAAATTTTACCCTTTTCTCCTTTCCCTCGTCTAATTTATAAACAGATTTTCCAACACCTTTGCTTCCCTTATCCAACAGTAAATCGCCCGTAAAGAAAGTTGGCAGTTTAACCTCTTGCTGGAGGACCGGAATTGAATTTTCACAAAAATTATTTTTTTGAGTTTTAATTATACTGAGATTTTTTATTGGATTTTGATAAGATTTTCACAGTTTACCCTCTTTCTGGAGGTCCAAAATAGAAGGAGATAATTGCAGTTTAACCTCTTGCTGGAGGTCCGAAAATGAATTTTCACAAAAATTATTTTTTTGTGTTTTAATTATACTAAGATTTTTAATTGGGTTTTGATAAGATTTTCGCAGTTTACCCTCTTGCTGGAGGTCATAAAACATACCCTTCAAATTTTTATCCAACCTAATTTGGCCCATTTTGCCTTTTTTACCATTTTTAAATTTAATAGAAAAACAGGGTAAATCCAATAAACATATTGAAAAGTCCAAAACGTATTTGCACTCGAAAGTAATATTAACAGAAAATAATTGAGAATCCACTTGAATTATCTCCAAGTGAGCTGACCTATTGCAATCCGGGATCTCATCCTGAGGAGAGATTACAACATTAGAGTGATCAGCCCCTGCTACCCCAAAAAATGAGGGCATCCATAATAACTTGAATCCTGAAAAAAATTGAAGACATAACAATAAAAGAAAATTTCAGCCCAGTTTAGGTAGTTTATCCTCATTTCGGAGGAATTAAATTCTTGATATCCCCTGGAGATAATCCATAATTTTGCCCCAAGGGCTTATCCAACGATTCCATAAAACCCAAAAATAAAACCCCATAATTTGTCCTACCATTGGACATAAAAAATAAACAACCCTTTTCCAAAATATGAGTGCATCCAATTTATGCACTCTATTATCAAATGCCACTACACTCTTTATTAGTGCAGGGAAAACCATATCCTCCTTAACAATCTCTTCCTGAGATTGTAACAAATCCACCATATCCATATCTTCATTGCAGACAGTCTCTGCTTCTGAAGACAAAACCTGAGGCAAAAAATCCTCTAAATCCGATTTCAAATCATTCAACACAAAATTATTCCCACCATCCAAAATTTTGTCATTAATGACAACAATATCTTCATCTTCAGAAACCTCTTCTTTCCAAACAGAAGAGTCAACAAAAATAATATCTTCAGGCTGGACAAAATCTTCAGGAATGGCTGAATCCGAAATTTCATCAGTAACTAGTTCTTTTAAACCATCCTCTTCTATCTCTTGAGCGACCTCAGTGTCTTCTCCAGAGTCCAAATCAACAGATTTATGAGTATCCAGATGTTCCAAAATAACCTTCTTTAGCACCTCCATACCAGGAATCCTAGTTTCTCCATCTGGGAGATCCTTCATTAAATTGGCATTAATAAGCACCATCAAAACATCTTTCTTAACCTTTTCCCCAATAGCATCCCAAAAAACATACTTTGATGCGAACCACCTGAAACTCAACCATAAACTGATGATACTGATGCAGAGATGTTACACCACCTTTTGATTCCCATTTCCTAGCTATATCCTTTAGATCCTCCAATGAATAAACTTTTGGCCACCTTTTTTCCATTTCCATCTTGAGCTTTCTCCAATCTTGATCTTTATAACCATCCATAGAAATAACCTCCTTTTCAACCTCTCTGTCCAAAATAAAGAACCTAATCTGCTTCACCATATCCAAAGGTAAAGCACCATCAATCGTAGCTGCAGTTTCATACCTATTTAAAAATCCTTCTAAATCATCTCCAGAAAACTTGGGCCCAACCCAAGATACAATCCTTACTGATGCCCTAACAGGTACACCAGCAGCCAACACAGCAGTTCCACTAGTAGAAGACATCCCAAAACATAAGAAAAGCGTTAAAAACTGTTAAAATAACAAGCCTCTTGCAGGCCAATAACAAAAATCCAATTAGAGTTCCAGAGAATAAGCCTCTTGCAGGCTAAGAAAGTCCTAGATCCAAGTAAGTCCTAGAAAAAGCTAGAGATTTCTAGACCCCATGTTGGGCGCCAACTATGGTAAGGTAAACTCTTACAGTCGCCTTGCTGTAAGCAGAATCCGCAGGAGATATGTGGATTTAGCTGAAAACCCCGTCCTTCCAATAAAAATAACAAAATGGGTATTCTAAATCACTAAGCTAACCAGTCTACTTGGATCTGATTGATAAAAAATAATGAAACTCTAATATGTTTAACGCTTATTGAGATTTAAATAAAATTAGCTGTTGAGAAAGAAATACTGATTACAACAATTAAGGTGTACCAGTGAAAGATCTGTAAAGATTGACTTTTATGTTTTTATTATAATTTGAGTTTTTATGAGACAGCAATAATCAAGTCCCAGTGAAGAAGACCTTTCAAATGATACCCTATATGAGTTTATTTAAACTGTTGAATTGTATTTCTAAAATGTTATGTAAAAATAATAATGTTAAAAGGGTATTATAACTTATTTAATTTGTTTAGTAATAAAAAAATGAGACCGTGGTGGTTAAAGATTAAGCTGTATGATGTGTCCCCCCCCTCAATTTCAAGTTTGAGAGGCGCTTAAGTATTCGTAGTCACGTGCCTAAGTTTTACCCTCCAGAGCTCTCCCAGAGTCAATCCGGAGCCCGTACAGAGTCAAAGCAGAGTCCGTACGGAGTCGAAGCGGAGTCCGAACGGAGTCCGTACGGAGTCCAAACGGAGTCAAAGCGGAGTCCGTCCGGACTCAATTAGAACCTTTAAAACTATAATAAAAAATCTAGAAAAATTACATATAATAGAGCCACTTCCCCTTTACATTCCAAACTATTTTTTGTAGTCTGCGCAGCTCTAATCAACCCGTGAAATTTCATCAAAGTTAAGTAATTTCTAAAAACGTAAGTATTTCTATAAAACTTTAAAATTCATTTAAAAAAAATATAAGAAAAATAGTAAAAATTCTGGGAAAATTTCCCAAGGTTCTTGAGTGACTCGACTTGATACTTATAAAATCTTCAGACCGTAAAAATAAGTTTTCTCCGTAAAATAAATTGTTTTTGCGTAGGCATTCTCTCTTGACCAATTTCATCATATTTAAAACTCAATTAAATTAAATAAAACCCTTTTATATATAAAAAAATAATAACGCCAATCTTGCACACCGTAATAACTCCATTTACGTACTTAGGTGCCATACTAAACTTTAGGCTACCACACTGCCTGTCAGTATATGCTAGTATCTAAGTATGATTTAATAGTAATTATTAATGGTCCTACTACTTATTAATAAATGATTTAGTGAATAAAACTCAGGGTAAGACTAATAAAATAGTTATGCTCAGTGTTAACTCACAATATTTGTATTGGTGTGTGCTAGTGGTGGAAAATAGGTTGATAAAATATAGCTATAGCTAATATAAAGATAATATCAATTTATAAATGCTTTAAAATATATTTATTTATGAAAATAATTGGGTTATAATGTTTATTTGAATTTTAGTAAGTATGTGATGTCCGATAAACCGTCAAATCCTCCCTTACTTATACCAAAATCCACTGGAGTGCACAGACCTTCCATCCAGATGATGTCAGTTCTCTCCCTGTAAATTATGGAACTTTGAGGGCCCATAACCTCCACGGCGTCCACTTCAAGAAGTATCAACACCCAGACCTCCAGTACGGACCCTCTATCACAATTAATGATATCATAAACCCATACCATAAATAGAGAAAACAGATAAAAGCAGATACCATAAAGAAACAGGTAAAACAACTCATCCAAAAAGTATCTAATGAAAAAAGGCATATAAAGGAACCAAATCAGCTCTAAAAGCCCCCAATAACTTCCCCAAGCATCCATATTAACCCAGTAATCATATCTCAACCCATAACTCCATGAAATTCCATTAAAGGAAGCAGATTAAGCTGTCCAAACTGGATATATGCTCATGAAAAAGGTGTATATTCTTGTTTAGGCTTTGTGAATCCACTTAATACGTCCAAAAAACCTAAAATAAGCAGAAAAATAAAGTTTATATGCTATTAAGAGATTAAAACCCACTTATAGACCTAAATATACATAATATAACTACATATTACATTGAATATGAGGTTTATGCATACATATAAGCTTATGTATGTGTAAAATTACCTAATATAACTTAAGATAAGTATATTATGACTCTATTATCACCTTAATAAGTATTATAGGGCTATGGATAAGCTATTTAAACTTATATAAGTCATTTAATAGTGTAATAAATATATATCTAAGCATAATAACCATAATTTTTACTTATAAGCTTAAGGTAATCAAGGTTATCTTATTTTAAACATAATAAATACACAGTCCTTGGAATAACTAGGCTGACACTAACTGCATTTTTCCAACATGAATAGCTTCATTTTTAGCAAAGTTACCATTTTCACACTATAATTACCCCACATTGTATGCCCAATATGGGTAAACAGGCTATAATAGGCAACAGGTGTTTATTTGGTTTCCTAATTTAGTTATAAGTGCATTTACCTCATTATATGCACTGATTTCATTATCAACCTCAAGATTGGTGCCTTTAACTCAATAACATGCTTAAATTAACCTAATTTAGTCAAGGACTTACCCTTGAAAGTGCCCACCAAGTACTGGATTCAGTTGCCCCACATCTCTTGTCCTTTTTTAAGTTTCTCAGAGGTTTCTCAGTCAATATTGGTCATAATTAGATGGGGATTTCACTTAGTAATTTGGAATAATTATCCTCTTTTTTATACTGTTAATCTCCCAAAATATTTTGTATTATTTAGTGTTCTTATTTCTTTTTTAGTCTTTTTTAAGGTATTACATGCATTTACTCTCTTTTTTTGCTTGTTCTTTTATTTTGATGGATTATCCCTATTACTCCAGGATTTTGCTTGGTGATAACATTCTAATTGTATTATTGGTCATTCCCTATGTTGATTGAAAGGTGTATTAGCTAGAATGAGGCCTCATTTGCTATGTATAGAATTTTTAATTCAGGGAGGACACATTGGAGGATTATTGGGTATAAAAAGAGGGGGTTTTTGGTCTTTTTTTCTAGATTCTTTATCATTACAATTAAAACATATAACCATTAAAATTAAAATAAATTTCATTAGTACTTTTAAAGTCTTTGAATAGTGTTTAAATTATATTTTCTATTTTCCCACTAACTATAAGATTGTAACCCATTTATAAATAGTGAGATGAAAATTACTGAGACCTTTATATTAAGTTATATTTTAATATTTATTAGATTTGTACTACAGTATTTATATAGGACCAATTAAATCTTCTAGAAAAATAAATAATTAAGCTATTTACGTCTCTGTACTTGAAACAGCCTGACATAAAACATGTGGTCCCCCTTCCAAATAATTGTGTCAGATGCATATAGCTTCTAATAGTTCCAATATCTCCGATCATATATTTCATAGTTCAATTTGGCCCCTATTAGTGTGAATGATAAATATGCTACTGGGTGTAAGAAATTATAAGTATCATATTGAGATAATACTGCACCTAGTACAAAGTCTGAGCAGTCACATAATGCAGCAAATGGCTTTAGTAATTCTATGATTTCAAGAATAGAGGCTTTCACAAAATCTTTTTTTAAGTAGTCAAAAAAATCTTGTTATATATTTGTCCAATTAAATTAAGCTTCCTTCTGTGAGGTCTGGAAGTTGAAAGAAAATGTGGGAATAGTTTTCAATAAAGCATGGGTAAAAATTTTCCAAAGCTAAAGAATTGCTGGAGCCTCTTTACTGATTCTGGTTTAGGCTACTCTGTTACTGTCTTTACCTTCTCCTGGTCTATCTGAACCCTATTATTTGAAGTGATTATAACTAGACAGGAGATTTAAATTACTGAGAAGACACATATTTTTAGTTTTAACCATACTTTCCACTCTATTTAAAGTGCTGAAAAAAAACCTTCACTCATATCTGATGTTCCTTTATTCATTTGCATTCAATAAAGATTTTTTCTAAATAAAATTCCATATCTATTTCTGTTCTATCTTTGAAGGTCTTATTAATGAAATTTTGGGAAGTGTCAGGCATGTGACATGGACAAAATGGCATTAAAAACCATTCAAAATGACCATATTTGGTGCAAAATACCAGTTTGTGTTCATCTCCTTCTTTCACACATATATTGTGGTAAGCTTCCCTAAGATCTAAGGATGTGAAACTTTCTGCACCCTGAAGACTATCAATCAGCTCACTACTCAGTTGAAGGGGGTATCTATTTTGTACTTGCAGTGAATTTAACCTTCTGAAAGACATGTAAGGCCTCAATTATCCGTCTTTTCTCCTGTAAAGATCACAAGGGCTTCCCAGGGAGATTTTGATTCTATAATGAAACCATTTTTTAATTTTTCATCAATAATCTCTTTATTGCTGTTGACTCCTATGTCAAAAATGGGATTATGCCACTAAATTGAGGAGTTACATCTGGAATCAGATAAATTGAAAAGCTTTACAGTCATATAGGTGGCAGTGTCTTCACTTTTCTATCTTTAAACAGCAATAAGAGTTCCCAATATTCTTCAGAAACAATTTCCTTTAGTCTTTTTGTTTGATTTGAGGACTGGAACTTGGCTGAAGTCTGGGAAGATATTTTATATTCTGTCACAACAAATTAAAGTCTCTCCTCTTCCTCTATTTCCCCTGTTAAGTCCTGAAGCTTAGCATGAAGAGAAATTCCCAGTTCTTTCTGAAAATCTACTGATGAAATCAAAACACCATGAGGCTCTCTGGGAGGGACTACTGATCACTGGAGGGGCTGGGGGCCAATGCTTTATCTGCGCCACCCACCTTTCCACCTTTTACCCTACCACTTCTATTTTGCCCATTCTCCTCCTCTTAATGTGCTGAACCCCCAATATGGAACCCTCTGGCACTCCCTGTTGGTGACAAATCCCCAGCCTACTGCTTAAAATTGAGAGAAAGTATCAGTTCTGGAAGCAAGTTAAGTGATGATAAAAGAGAATCAAAGGACTTTCTGGCAAAGGCCCCTGACCCCTGAAGGGGCCAGGGTTCAAATACTTTAGCACAAATTTCCCTTTTTCTTCCCATTTAAACTGTCTTATCCTTCCAGTCAATGTGTGGGTTGTACTACTTCAGCCATGTCACCCCTAGTACCATGTCATACTGGTCTTTAAGGTTAGTTGCATATTCCCTGAACTGAGATTTGTTCCATCACACCAGAATCTGCAAAAAAACTTTTATTTTACTTCTCCTCCCCCACCAGGCAATCCATCAAGCATTAAAAGATTCCTGGGGCAGTCCAATTTTTTCCTTCTCATTTTATTCCTTTGTAGAGACTTGAGAGAAATAAAACAAACTGTGGATCCAAATCCAGAAGAACTTGTATATTTGTTGTGGTCTCAAGGGTCATTAAAGATAAGTTTAGTAGAATAACATTATAACTTACTTCAATTGTCTTTCTTTCTTAAAATTCTTCTACCAATTCTACATCATACTTTCCCTCTAATTTTTATAAGGAGGGCACAACCTTCAATCCTGCGCACTGACTTTTACCTTAGCCTTTCCTGTGCTAACCTTCACTTGACTAACCCTGATTATCCCTCTACACTACCATTCCAGATGACCACTGCTTCCACA
The DNA here is from genome assembly GCA_030280995.1 of Hemileia vastatrix. Classification (NCBI taxonomy): domain Eukaryota; kingdom Fungi; phylum Basidiomycota; class Pucciniomycetes; order Pucciniales; family Zaghouaniaceae; genus Hemileia; species Hemileia vastatrix. The sequence goes on along the minus strand of JASXTE010000014.1, from coordinate 7,098,072 downwards.
CCTTAGACACAAACATTTTTTCATCTTCTTTTGGTATTCTTCTTCTGAAAGCCTTCTCCTTCCACCAGCTCCCAGTGAATTTTCTGTGTTGATATCAATAGTGTTTGGGTCCCAAGTAGTGGACCCACACTATGGGGCATATTTACACCAGTGAAAAGTGCCATTCCCACCATCCATGCACTGATGTGTGAACTATTTATCAATTTGAATGTCTAACTCCATGAACTCTTGGAAGCAGGTTTGGCATGGTTGACTGATTAAGGCATTCCTGATTTTTTTGGTAGTCCATCCCTGAAGTAAAACATGAGTTCTCCTTCTCCCCATGTTGTGATTTAGCTGGTGTGGCCCCAGAATTCTGACACGTACTTGGCCACTGAACATTTTTTGCCTAATTGATTTAAAACGTTTTTCAAGGTTGTGGCCACATCAGGATCACCAAATGCTAGCTTAAATTCTTCCATGAAATTTTGAAAAGTTTTTGCTGTATTGGAACCTTTGAGGAGCTCTTTTGTATATGGCCTTTCCTAAAGTGCTGCCTTTTCTGTGAGGTAAGATATTTCCAATCCAATTTTTTATTGCTCTTCTTGGAGCTGGTGACCATTAATCAAGACACAGAGGTTTAACTGCCATTCATACTGATATTCACAGGGGCTTCTCTTTCCACAAAAGATTTCTTGGACTGCAATCTTTGGGTTTTTGAAAGGTGGAACTAGTTTGGTGGGCAGTGCCTGTGCTTCGGCTTCAGAAGCATCCAACTCTATGTTGGTGAGGCTGCCATATGAGGCTTTTTCTTCTTTTAAATGTTCCATGATTCTGGCATTCTGTTCTTGAAAGAATGCCATCTGCTCTTACATTACAAAAATGATTTCTGCATTGGGTTGGCCTTAGGGCTTCATGATTCTTTTGTAGTGTGCCAGTTATATATTGCACAAAATTTAAGGCCTAGGATAACAGACTAATACTAGCACAAACACTATCTTGAGACAGGACTAACTATTCTGATACAGCAGTGAGAAAAAAAAGACTGACTATTTTGTGGCTTCCAAAAGTTAAGGTTAAGCCAAAAATAGACTAAGAAGAAACTGGATTAATAAATAAGTTGTCCAATGAGAAGTACCCCATAGCACTTGCCTCTTAAATCCCCCTTATGCAGTATTCCTTTATCCCACATTCTACAATGCATAGCTCCAATAGTGCTCCTCAACATAAATACTAACAAGCTGAGACCCAATTATGAAGGAGGGTGGGTAGAGGAGTGTTCTCTTGCTCAGGCTAGGTCACCTCTTCAGGGGAAGGCAAAAAGGTGGAACTGGGTGGAATATCCCAGAAAGGATCTTCATCCAAACCCAGAACAATAAACTCAGTTTGAGCAGTCAGGGGTATTTCTGAATAAGGAGTAGCTGGTGTTACCTAAGAAAAAGGAAGAACAAGTTTTACTTAAACTAAAGGATATTAGGAAAAAGTGAAAGTAACTCACTGTATGTATTGACTCCTCTAAGAAGAGTGAATGATGCTATGTATTCAAAGCTACACTAGGTGTATGCAAATAAAAAGCTTTTTTACCCACTTTTGAGAAGATGTAGGATCAGGGAACTTTAATTCAAGCTGGCTCATTAAGCTTAATGTCAATGAGTTAGGATCAACAGTGGAAAAAATGGCAGCATTTGTGTTAGCAGTGGGCGCACAGTCATGACTGCACTTCTTCTTCCAAGTCTCACAGAAGTTGCATGACTGGGGAAGGAAGAAAGGATGGTTAGTCACCACACATTATGGGGGGAAGACTTGCTAGCAAGTCTGCAACCTTGGACCCAAACTCACCACAGATTGAAAAAACATTGAGCTATTGATAAAGGAACCATAAAATCAGGGATAAACATCAATCAGCATAACAGTTTTAGGTGGGTGTTCAATTAGAGTTCAGTATGGGTTCAGTATGAGTTCAGTCTCAGTTGCATCTGAGTTCAGGTTGAGGACTTTATAGCAAGTCCACCCCCTATATTGCATAGTGAATGATTAAGGAAAAAGAAAGGAAAGGAATAGAAACTTACTTTGAAGAAGCCATTGTAGAAAATCCTATACTAATAGCTATAGGCCTTGACCAAGGGAGTTGGAGAAAAACCAGAGAGAAAATACCCTGTACCTTTAAGAACTATCATGTGAGATTAATTTTCTACAGAAATTAAAGACTTTTACAATAATCCTTCCAAAGAGCTTCTTGATTGCTTGAAAATTCAAGACAGTAGTCAAAAGCAGACCATTGAGAGCCAAAGAGGCAAAACCTGAAATGTAGAGAAAGCAAACGCCAGAAACCAGAGACACAGTTAAATTATTGCACAGAAAACAGAAATTTTACCTGATTCAGGTCTCAAAGCTAAACCAGAGAAACTAGTTTCCAAAGTTGAGTTAAATGAAGAACTAACCTTGTGACAAACACAGCCAATTGAGGCCAAAAAACAGTGAAAACTGAGTGAGAAACAGTGAGCTAAATACCAGATGGTTGTATCTAGGTTAAATTTTACCCAAAATTTCCTATTCAATATGTACATGCAAGCCCCAACCAAACTTGCCCAATTCCATCTCTAAAATTCATAAAAACCATGCCCAAGTGCTTCTCCCACCTTTCAATTGCATATGCAGGCCCACATGTGGTGTAGAAAATCCTATATTTTTCAGCCTATGTATCCCCAGGACTGAGTAATTATTATTTTTAAAGTAAGATAACCTTAATTAAATTAAGCTTATAAGTTAAAATTAAGTTATAATACTTATATATACGGTTATAATATATATATATATAATTATTACACTATTATAGGACTTATAGTAGTCTAAATAGCTTATTCATAGCCTAATAATAATTATTAAGGTGTTAATGAAGTCATAATATACTTATCTTAAGTGATAGTAAGTAAGTATAGACATACATAAGCTTATATGTATACATAAACTTCATATTCAGTGAAATGTGTAGTTATATTATGTATATTTAGGTTTATAAGTGGGTTTTAACCTCTTAATAGTCTATAAACTTTATTTTTCTGCTTATTTCAGGTCATATGGACATATTAAGTGGATTCACAATGCCTATACAAGCATATACACCTTTTTCAGGTGCATATATCCAGTTTGGACAACTTTATCTGATTCCTTTGATGGATTTTCACAGCTTTATAGGTTGGGATATGATTACTGGGTTAATATGGATGCTTGGAAAGTTGATTTGGCTCCTTAATATTCTTTGGGTCTCATTATATACTCTTTGAATGAGTTATTCTACCTGTTTCTTTATGGTATCCGCTTTTATCTGTTTATTCTCTTTATGGTATGGGTCTGTGGTATCATTAATTGTGATGGAGGGTCCTTACTGGAGGTCTGAGTGTTGAATCTTCTTGAAGAGGACACCATGGGGAGGTGATGGGCCATCAAAGTTCTGTAATTTCTGGGGAGAGCAGTGACATCATCTGGATTGATGGTCTGTGCACTCCAGTGGATTTTGGTATAAGTAAGGGAGGATTTGATGGGTTACTGGACATCCCTTACTTACTACAATTAAAATAAACATTATAAAAAATCATTATTATATATAAATATATTATAAAGAATTTATAAATTGATATTATCTTTATATAATCTATAACTATATTTTATTTATCTATTTTCCACCACTAGAACACATAAAAATTTATGTATTGTGAGGTTATATTGAGAATAACTATTTTTTTAGTCTTCCCCTGATGTTTAATCACTGAGTAATTTATCAATTAGTAGTAGGACTATTAATTTTTACTATTAAATCATACTTAGATATTAGCATACATTGACAATTGGGGGCCTTTCCATAATCATTACTTATTATTTAGTATAAGCCTTAGGACATGATTTTTACTCTATTATATCTCATAAAAACCAAATATTTGGTTCTGCAGCTCATTATTGGGTCATTATAACTCATTGATTGCAGAAAAGAGCCCTTATAATAATTTTTCTAATTTTTTATAATAAAAATTAGGTATTTACAGTAGTAACTGTAACCAATATAAACCCAATTTCACTTGGTATTTGGTCACCAATATAACACCCAATTGAATTGGTTTTTGGTTAAAGCTTGGTAAGATAATTATTCACCCTTATAAAGATCTAGTAAAACTAATTTTTTAATTATTAACACATTTTTTTGAATTTTTCTTATATTTTATTTAAATAAATAAAGATATATATTCAGGGTAAGCTCCAGTGCTTTTATTAGTAAGTATATTGCTAATAAATTTTGTGTACTAATTACCATACACATTTTCTCTTTTGTAGATGTGAAGAGTAGTTACTTAAGTCATAATGAGTGCTCCACAGGACAATGTAAGTGATAATCCTGCTTTTAACACCAGGTCTAAAGCTAAAAACATTTTTCCAGGACATCACTATGGAGGGCCAATCCTACCCCAAGCCAGAAGAAATGAGCATAGAGGAAAAGGACACCTTATTAAAAAAGATAACTATAAAACAGACTTCACCTCCTTTTCAGGATAAACTGTCCCATCTGGACAAACAGATTCTGAAACTAGATGAGTCAAGATCTTTCATACTAAAGGAGGTACAATAGCTGAAAAACAACTGCAAGGTGATATTTTAGCAAATGAACCAAACTTTGGTGGATTTGAAGGGAGGGAAGCCAACCAGCAAACCCCTACCCAAGGAGAATCAATTCAGTCCCAGGAAAAGATCTTGGTAGAGAAATGGAAGTGGGATTGCTTCCATCAGCAGTGGTCAAGCCACAATTGCAACAGGGATCCACCCCCTCACCAGACAACCTCAGCTCATCCTTACAGAGGAAAGCAAAAGCACCAAAATTCAGGGCTTTCTCCTATTCTTGGTAAGTAGATTACCCTCTCAGATTGAACACAATACTAATCATTACAATGTAGGTAATTTTATTGATGTGAAATCTGTCCAGAAAATTGAGGAGGAATTATGACAATTAGGTTTTGATGTAGATACACCTGATTTATCTTTTGTCAATAACAATAGTACTATTTAAAATAATAACAAAGTGAACCATAAGCTTCCACCACTTATTAGTGAGATAAGAAATTCACAAAATAGTGAAAATTTGAGAAGGAAGATGTGGAGTATTTTAACAATAAACCAACTTTCCATTGAATTGTTTCAGAATTATGGAATAGAATGACTGAGTGTGAGGAACAGAAAATTAAGCTCACAAGTGAAACAATTTTGTCCTTAAAATTAAATATTTCTTAACTATAAATAAGAAATAAAGAATTAGAGAAAGAAAACTTGGATCTAACTCTTAAATATGATTCTTTGAGTAATAAATATAGTGACCCTTCAAACAAATTCAGTGAGTTAGAAAAATTGTATGAAGCACATTTATTAAAATATGAATCAAGAACAAGGTTATCTTTTGCACAAAAAAATCAAAGTGTCTCTGATATGTTACAAAGATTAACTAAGGCAGAGATTGAAACTGCTACTCTACTAATGAATCAGGATAATCACATATATAAAGAGTAAAATAATAATCCTTTCATTTGCAAAAATGAATCTCAATTATTTCGAATTCCACCACAAGTAAAACCATCCAGTGGAAGTGTCAAGTCTGAAAATACAAATGTAAGTCACAAATATGTGCAAGAGGAAATACAAGACCATTTATTCAGAGTGAATGGGTTATTGAATTTACCTAAGATTAGTGAGATTGAATTCAATCAGAAGAACTGGCCAAAGATTGATCAGTACCCAACTTATGATGGTGAAGCCAGCTCTGATTGGCAGCATTTTATTCAAAGAATTGATAAATTAAAATTCTCATATAAGTTACCAGATGAAGAAATAACATTAAAACTGATTTCTATATTTAAGGAAGTTCCTTTATTATTGTTTGAAGCTGTATTAAGTGAAGGGAAAGAGTACTCTTGGGCTGAATAGAAACAATTTATTGAAAAACAATTTGGGGGTTCTAAATTCAGACTAACTCAGCAAAGATTATATGAGAAAACTAGGTATAATCCATTGAATGGTGACAAACCAATTGTATTTTTAATGAATTTAAAAACATATTGAAAGCAATTGAGGCAAATATGGATTTTAACTTATGGAAAGATAAAATAATATATAAATTACCTATATCTGTCTGAGACATTGTTGTAGCCAGAACAATAATGGTTAATGAATTCTCTGAATTTATTAATATTTTTAATGAAATATTATTAAACCATAAGTATGAAGCAAGGTACACCACTTATAAATAAAATAAAGAACCTGTCAAAAATTAGAATTCAAAAACACTGCAGGAAAAGCAGAAAAAACTTACTTCACCTGTAGTACCTAAAAATTATGAGACTAATACTTATTATAAGTGTAATAAGCCTTGGGTTAAAGGACACAAATGTGAGAAAAATATAAATATTGTTGAAAATCAGCATGAATCTGAAAATGAAACAGAAAAAAGTAAAGATTCAAGTGATTATGACAGTAATATCTCATATAGTGATGAAAATGAAGTCTGTATGTTAAAAGATGATTTGTCCATCTTTGAAAATCCGATAATAAATGTGGACTCAAATAAATCTTTAATGAATTTTGAGGATGCTGAAATCATTAAGTATATACAAGCTGATAACTTAAAAATGACACATATCACAGTTCCAGCAATTGTTTCTGGAAAAAATGTAAATATAGTATTGGACACATGAGCTTCTGGCTCCATTGTTTCTGCAAATACATTACAGAAAATTGATAGTGATTATAATTCAATAATTGAACCCCTTCAGAGTAAACATTGGGGAGATTTTGGATCATTACCACACTCCATTGGTAGATAAAAAGCTGCTGTTTTCTTTAAACATCAACATGGTTATGTTAGAGTAACTTGTGACTTTGTAGTAATGGATAATACTAATTGTAGTAGCTGTTTTATCATTGAAAATGACATTCTGACTAAGTTTGGTGTGAAATTAGACCATGCTAACAATAATTTTACAATTGGCATGAATTTTAAAAGAAAAATCAAAGTAAATTTTTTCAACACAGTCTTACACATTGAGTCAATAAAAATATTTTATGCAAAGGAAGAGAATCCAATGAGATGGAACTTCTTGAAACAGAAATTTCTAAAGCATCATTTGGCACTCAGATAAGTGAAGCTGAGAAAAAATAATATTCTGGACTTAATTAAAGCATTTCCAATGGCTTTTGCACCTGGTACAAATGAACTTGGCCTTTTAAAAGATCATGAGATGAAAATTAGTTTAACCTGTGATACGGATCATATTACTTCTAGTCTTAAAAATAAACCATACCCTGCTCCACCAATCAAGAGGAAAGAAATAGAAGATAATATTAAGATGTTATTAAAAATGAACATTCTTGAAATGGTTGAAACTACACCAAAATATTTTGTGATATCACCAGTGCTAATATCTTATGAAAAAGATAAAGCAAGACTGAGCAGTAATTATAGAGCATTAAATACATTTAAAATAGATGATATTTACCCCTTGCCAAGGATTGCCTCTATACATGCTACCCTTAAAGGTGCTAAATACATAAGTTGCCTGGATGGAAATAAAGGGTACCATCATATTCCTGTGTAAAAGAATTCACAGAAATTTTTGTTGATAACAACACATATGGGAATAAATAAATATGTCAGAATGTCATTTGGACCAAAAAATTCTCCAGCAGTATTTCAGAAGTAAATGGATATAAAATTCCATAATGAAATGAATGAGGGATGGTTAATGGTATACATTGATGACATCCTAGTGTTCTCTAAGACATATGATGAACACTTAATTCATTTAAAGAAAGTATTTCAGAAGATGGATGAAATTAAAATGCCCCTTGCATAGAAAAAAATGTAAATTTGGGTTTGAGTCTTTAAAAGTGCTGGTCATATTGTATCTGCCTTAAAAATATGTGTAAACCAAAATAAGGTGGCTAAAATCAAGAATATTGGAATTCATCAAAATATAAAGGATGTACAATCTTATCTTTGTATGTGTGGTCATTATAGACGATATATAAGAAACTACCAATTTATCTCTGCACCATTGACCACACTGATAAAGAAATAAGAAGCTTTCACTTGGAATAATTAAAGACAACAGGCTTTTGGTAAGTTGAAAGAATTTTTAATGACAGCTCCTATCTTGGGATTACCAGATTTTCAATTACCTTCTGTATTGTATACTGATGCAAGTATTATTGGTCTGGGTGCTTCCTTGCATCAAAAACAAATTATTAATTAAAGGGAAAATGTCAGAAGTAGTAATTTGCTATATTCCATGTACTCTAATGAGTAGTGAATTGAAGTATGGAGCTACTCAACTTGAATGTTTGGAAGTAGTATGGGCTCTTGAGAAGCTACATTATTACCTTTACGACCAAAAGTTTGAGTTAATAACTGACTGTAGTGCATTTAAGTAACTCTTAAACATGAAAATTCCTAATAGACATACGTTTAGATTGCAATTAGCTGTACAAGAGTACAGAGGACTGATGAATATTACACATAGAGTAGGAAATTTACATTCTAATGTAGATATGTTATCTAGAGTACTTCTACCTAATAATGATGAAAATCCTGCTTATGTTCTTGAAACAGAGATTATTAAAATTTATGGCATTTATATTGTAGATCTTGAGGATAAATTTATGAAATAAATTCTTGATAATTATGCTACAGATCCTGACTTGAGTAAACTTACTACAGTATTAAAAAATCCATCTAATGCTTCAATGAGTGTTTTAATAAAAACATTACCACAAAAGTATAGAGAAGAATTGGAAAAAGAAAAATTTTCCATTGAAGATGGTTGTATATATTACAAAAAAAAATAAGTAATGTAATAGTAATTCCCCCTTCAATGAAGTAGTTAATGTAAAGTATATTTCATGATGATATATTAGCAGGTCATTTTGACTTCCATAAAACATTAACCAGAGTAAAAAAATACAGTTTAGTGGATTAACATGTCTGATGATTTTCAAAAATATGTTGAGACATGTGATTCTTGTCAAAAATATAAAAGATTAACAGGCAAAAGAGCTGTTTTATTACAACAAATTGAGCAACCAAAAGCTCCATGAGAAACAGTTAAAATGGACATTCTAAAAGGTTTTCCAATAGCAGGGCATAAGAGTTATAAATCCTGCTGGGTGATTCTAGATTGATTTACAAAAATGTGTAAATTTATTCCTACCCACAAAGAAGTTTCTGAAAAGGACTTAGCTATTTTATGGTTGACACAAATCTTTAATATAGCAAGATTCCCCAAAGAAATAGTTTTAGACAGAGATCCAAAATTAACTTCTGAGTTCTGGAAATCACTTATGGATGTTACAGGCTGTCAATTAAAAATTTCTACAGCACACCATCTAAAAACTGATGGGCTAGCAGAAAGAATGATACAAAACTCAGAAGATATGATAAGAAGATATTGTGCTTTTGGTCTTGACTTTAAAGACAATTAAAAATTCACTAATGATTGGGTAACCCTTATCCCAGGTTTAGAGTTTTCATACAATAGTACAGTACATTCTGTCACTGGAAAAAAGGCCATTTGAGTTATGCTTTAGTTATGTACCTAATACCCCTGCTAAAACTCTTAATAAACTACCTAGATTGAATATTCATCCAGGTACAAAATATTTTCTTCAGATGCAACAATTAATCAGAAAGCATGCTCAAGAATGTATAAATAAGGCATTTGAGTGTGAGAAGAAAAGATGGGATAAAGACCATAAAGATCAAATGTTCAAAGAGTGTGATGAAGTCCTTATTTCCAAACTAAATTTCAATTTAAATGGTAATGATAAATTGAAGTATCCATTCGTTGGAACATTTGTAGTAAAAAAGATTGTTGGTAACAATGCCGTTGAAGTTATTCTATATGCACCATATGGTAGAAAACATCCAGAATATCCTATTTCTTTCATAAAACTATACCATTCTGATGATACTGCTCTATTTCAAAAAAGATCAAGAAGGCATAAACAGAAACCTGAAGAAATAATTGAAAATAAAAAATTGAAAATATACTTAAAAAGAGACACCTTACAAAATAAAAGGGAGTTGAGTATATATTAAGGTTTAAAAATAAATCAAGTGAATATGACCAGTGGATTCCAGAAAATGAAATATCTGATCTTAAAAATATAATACTTTTAAATTCAGTATATGTATAATACAATAAAATTATTTTTCTATTCACTTATTACTTATTAATTGAAATGTCTTAACCTTTTTTTATTGTTTTTTTGTGTGAGGGAGAGTCAGCCTAGGTATCCCCAGCACTGAGTAATTCTCATGTTTAAAATAAGATAAGCTTAATTACATTAAGATTATAAGTTAAAATTAAGGTTATAATACCTATATATACAGTTATAATATATATATATATAATTATTACACTATTATATGACTTATAGTAGTCTAAATAGCTTATTCATAGCCTAATAATAATTATTAAGGTGTTAATGAAGTCATAATATACTTATCTTAAGTGATAGTAAGTAATTATAGACATACATAAGCTTATATGTATACATAAACTTCATATTCAGTGAAATGTGTAGTTATATTATGTATATTTAGGTCTATGAGTGGGTTTTAACCTCTTAATAGCCTATAAACTTTACTTTTATGTTTTTTTAGGTCATATGGACATATTAAGTGGACTCAAAATACCTACACAAGCATATACACCTTTTTCAGGTGCATATATCTAGTTTGGACAACTTAATCTGATTCCTTTGATGGATTTTCACAGCTTTATTGGTTGGGATATGATTACTTGGTTAATATGGATGCTTGGACAGTTAATTTGGTTCTCTTAAACTATTTGGGTTTCATTATATACTCTTTGGACTTGTTATTTTACCTGTTTCTTTATGGTATCCGCTTTTATCTGTTTATTCTTTTTATGGTATGGGTCTGTGGTATCATTAATGGTGATGGAGGGTCCTTAATGGAGGTCTGGGTGTTGAAAATTCTTGAAGTGGAGGCCATGGGGAGTTAATGGGCCCTCACAGTGCTTTAATTTCTGGGAATAGCAGTAACATTATCTGGTTTGAAGGTCTGTGCACTCCAGTGGATTTTGGTATAAGTAAGGGAGGATTTGATGGGTTATTGGACATCACTTTATTACTAAAATTCAAATAAAAATTATAAAAAAATTATTATCATATATAAAAATATTATAAAGCATTTATAAATTGATATTATATTTATAGAATCTATAACTATATTTTATTTATCTATTTTCTACCACCAGCACACTTAAAAATCTAAGTGTTGTGAGTTTATATTGAGAATAAATATTTTATTAGTCTTCCCCTGAGTTTTAATAACTTAAATAATCATTTATCAATAAGTAGTAGGACCATTAATATTTACTATTAAATCATCCTTAGATACTAGCATACACTGACAATATTACAAGCTATAGGCTTTGAAAAAGGGAGTTGGAGAAAAACTAGAGAGAAAAACCCCTGTCCCTTTGATAAATGCAAGGTGAGATTAATTTGCTACAGAAAATTGAAGACTGTTACTATACCCCTTCCAAAACACTTCTTGACTGCTTAACAAGTCATGAAAGTAGCCTATATATACCACAGACCAATGAAAACCTGAAATGTAGAAAGATCCACACCAGAAAACCAAAACACTGTGCATTTGTTGCACAGAAAACAGAAATAATACTTGATGAAGGTTGAAAAGATACCCCAGAGAAAACAGTTTCAAATGTTGAGTTAAATGAACAGCTAATCTTGAAACAAACCCATCCAATTGTGGACAGAAAAAAGTGAAAACTGATTGAGAAACAGTCATCTAATTTCCAGGTGGTTGGTTGATAGTTTAAGTTGCCCAAAACTGTTTTCTTCAGTATGTACACTGAAACCCATATTTAAAAATATATGCTACAGAAACTAATTTGGCACATCTAGAAGCGCTCCCCAGCATTCTATGACCAAAGTGGGAGGGCCCCCAGAAGCCAGAAAACCACTTAAAACAACTAAAAAACCAGAAACCAACAGAAAACACCTTAAACCTTAAAATATGCTAAACACATCATTGTGACACCAAACATGGAGAAAATCCAGGTCTACTCAATGATACTAAGAACTTAACCCTAAGACTTACGGTTAGCCCAAAAAATGCAAAGAACATAATTAAAAAGTTATAGTAAAAATGAAAAGTGACCAAAAGAGCCCTTAAAACTTAGGATATAAAAAAATCAACAAAACATAAAATATAGAGAAAATAAGCTCTATCCAAAAATAATAGCCTCATCCCTGCAGCTCCAATATTCAGCCCATGAATCCAGAAAAAAATCATAAGCAGAAATCAATGACATTTTAGACATCACCTAACCTTACCAAACTACAGTACAAAGGCCTCAGCCAATTGTGGATGACCACATCCTCCCTACAATTAAGAATTTCCACATTCTTCCTTCTTCAACAACCACCATGTTCAAACATCTTTCAAATCAACCGCTGAGGTGGGTCCCTGTTAATACTGTATTGACTATTACCTTATCTATACCATAACACCACCAGCTCATCCATACAGAACTGCTTGTGATGCCTGCTTTCAATAAATAAATCTCACTACAGACCTGGTCCCTCATCCTCTTCATCAACTTCATCTACAACTCCACCTGGTGTATCTTCTAACAGAACCAAAAGATCTGGGCCTCCCATCCTGACACCCATATTAATCAACAAAATACACCCTTCCAAAAAAGTTCCAGTACCATTATAAAAACTGGTTCCACCATACCTGGCCCTTCTGATGGTAATACCAATATTTCTCCATACTAAATTTAGAACTAATGACTTTCCAGTTCATCCCCATTCAGACAGTGATGATGACAATGCGGGAACCATTGAAACACCAACACCCAATCATATAACCAGCATTAAGGCCAAATTTCAACAATACTCTTTTCAACAAAAAAATCTCCTACTAAACTACTTCCAATACATTCCTGCTAAAGATCCACAGGAAATTGAGAAAAGAAAACACCTTATCCACCAGCTCAAAACTAATGCTGAAAATATTGTTTCATCTCTTAATCCCCTTTGTTAATTTGATTCTTTATTGAAATTCTTGACTTAGAAATAAAAAATTTGACCATTGTCCAGATTTCCTGAATGTAGCCAACATAGAAAAATTCCTCATTTTAAAGTCTTGGAGGACTCATCCTAAGTTTAAAGTCTTGGGGGATGAACAGCCCTCATTTTATAGTCTTGGGGGACTCAAAACCTAAATTAAAAAAATAGGACCAGAGATCAAACTATTATAGACTCAAAGAGACAAACTTAAATTCTGGGGTAACTGTTCTACAGAGAAGACAACTCATCAGTTGCCCGCACACTTGCCTCAAATTAATTCAGAGACTCCCCCTTTGGATTCCCTATGCCAAATTATCATACCAAACTATCATTTTATGGTCCTGAAGGACTCAACCATCACCAATCCTCAGTTTATAGTCTTGGGGACTCACATTACTCCGTTTAAAGTCTGGAGGACTCCATCATTTTCATTTTAAAGTCTTGATGAACTACAGAATTTTTGCATAAGAATTTACTCATGTTCTCATGCATAGACACCCACATTCAACTTGTTGAAATTCAAAATCCCTTCATCATCTACCTGTAACTGATAAAAAATTTTCTTTTAATCTCTTTCTTTTTATACCTGCTCCACCAAAGGTCATGGTAAAATTTGACCCCCCAATTTTGACCCATCAACTCTTCCTTTATTCACTTCTATCAAGGACTATTCTTGTAAACAGTGTATCCACATGTTCTTACCTTGCACTTTCACTCTACCAACTACAGAAGCCAAACTATACAACAGGGCTTGTGACTCTTGTAACTCCAAAAAGAAAAAATGTGATAGAGATGCCAAATATCCTCTACCTCCACATTCAACTTCCCACAAATACATTTCTAGCTGCCCTAATAGATCCCCAGAACAAGGTCCAGCCTCTTCTTCTTTATCTTCAGCTCCTTCCAGAGAATACAGGTGATCAGTCTCAAGAACACTCTCCAAAAGGCCAGCTTTATCTTACCAAAAATCTGCTTTTATCTCTTCAACTTTAACTCCAAAATGCATCAAAATCAGCTCCTAGGGTTCTAGACTGTGTTTGGGCTGCCTGCTTGACATCAGGAAGCCCACATGCCTCACTAGGAAGAAAAATTAAGGCTCAAAATTTTCAAATTCAACCAGAAACAGCCAAAAGCATACAACAAACAACAACACTTCTACACAAAAAACTCTTAATTCCCCCAGAGTAATGAAAACAACATTTTCAAGGCCAAAAAATTTCAAAACTTCCTAAACTTCTAGAAGTCCTGATAGAGCTCTACAAGGAAGAATCAGAACTCTCAAAACTGCTCCAAACCCAAAATTACCTTCTACATTCAAAAGAAGAAACTACACCTCTCCTCTGCCTGAAAACTATTCTTCTGAAAGTTCATTTTCTTCAAGAAATTTATCCAGAAGACAACAGTCAGCCCCTAGATCACCTTCACCTGCCCCATCATACAACAACTTTGATTCTTGAGCACCAGTAATTAATCCAACTGAGCAGGATTTCAATAACAACAACAAAACCAACAACAACTCTACTTCTACAGCTAGTCCCCAGTAACAGCTCCATCCCAGATCACCTTCTTAGCACCCAATGAAAGAAGATCAAGACAACCCATATTTGTCTCTGTCTGATCCTCCAAACACACACCCTTCAATTACTTCAGAAGTCTAAATCCCTATGGCTTACAGTTTTGAAAAACTTCCCATCTGTAAGTACCATGATATTTAATCCAATTTTATCAACAAAAAACAACTTCTGAGTGAAATTCTTCTTTTTTAGATGGCACCCCTCCTCCTGAAACTACTATTGTAGTTAGCCAACCTCTTGAGACTTCTTTAACCCTGGATTATGAGGATATGAAGCAAAACCTGAGCATCACATGTTTGAACATGCTAAAGGCTTTTTCTCTTAATGGACCATTGAATGAGTTTGAAAAGACCCTGCAAAAGAAACTTCTGGATGACCACTGAGAGATTTCATAATCATCAAGCAAACATTCAAACATTCTCTCCAAGCCTCTTCTGTTTCCTCCTGGAAACTACCTTCCAAAACTGTTCCAGACCATTAAAACCCATACCATATTTGCAGAAGAATGCACTTTTTAAGAGAAAAGTGCACCCACCAAAACCAACAAAAAACAAAAGTGTCAACACAATGCAAACCAACCTCCACCAGATTCTTCTTCCAGACATTAAGTTATTGAAAACAGAAAATAAAATTAAATAAATAAATAAAGAAAACAATTAATAATTAGCAATCAAAAAAAATTAATTAATTAATTTATATATATATATTTTTTAGTTTACTGATTAATACCTATAACTACCAACATACTAAAAAAACTTGAAAAGAATTAGAACCATAATTCACAAAAAATATGAGAGCTGATAAAATAAAATGAATAATGATAAAATAACTAATAAATACAAATGGTATCCCCCAGCCAATTGATGAGCTGATCCCCTAATACCTTACCCACATCCAAGTGCACCTTGATGTGGATAAAACTTTAAATAATTTTTGAATAATTTTGAACTGAAATAAAATATAAAAAATAATGAAAATGAAAAATAAAAAATAAATAAAAGAAACTGATAAATAAAAAAAGTAATAAGGAATAATAATAAATAGAAAAGGCCAATTGATAAGCTGTTCTCAACCAATGCTTGCACAAATCCAGGTGACCCTGAGGTGGTGACACCCTATAATTTTGATTTTGTAATTTTACACCTTTTTATCTAATAAACTCCAATTAAAAATAAAAGAAAAAAAGAGAAAAAAAAGAAAATAATCTAAAACCACATCCATAAACACATAACACAAAATAAAATAAATGAATAAAAAATAAGAGAAATACAAGGTCAATTCCGGTCCAAAGAAAAGATCACTGGATGGGCTCCCTCCAATATATAAACATTATTGAAGACCACCAGTGATCCACCACCATTCCACAGAAACAAATAATTAAGGAGCTAGTCTGTTCCAGTTTAAAGTCATAGAGGACTAAAAATCTGAATGACAAAAAAAGAACTAGAATTCAACTAGGACAACAAAAGACTTGAAACAGACATTCTGTTGTAAATTTTATACAGAGAAGCCAAATCATCACTAAACTCCACACATGTCAAAATTAGATCTAGAAGCCCCCTGGGTACCGTCTAACAAAAAAAAGTTCCAAAAAAATAAACCAAAACACCATTTATAATGAAGAGTACAGCACTTGAAGACCAAAAAAAAAACCAGTTTAAATCCATGGAGGAATAAAAAAACATGTGAAAAGAAACATATACTAGGGTTCAACCAAATTAGGAGAAGGGGCTGGAAACAGAAAATCTGGGGTAAATTTTGATAGAGCAGATGGCCCATCAGTTACCCCTAAACTTGCCAAGATGTAATCTATAGCCTCACCCATGGTTACCACTAACAAAAATGTTTCCAACACAAAAGCTGCTCAGTAGCAACCAAAATCCAAAATTAAAAGAATAATCCATAGTTCATCCTCATTGTGGATTCAGTCATCTTAATATCTTGTGCCTCTAGGATAAAAACTCTTCACTTGATCTGAAGCCACTCTTTTCTTTAAAACTTCACCATTCAACTCTTTCAAAACATAAGAACCTCCAGATACTTGATATCTGATTTTGTAAGGTCCATTCCATCTGTCAGCAAAAATTATCCACCACTGACTCGCCAAACTTCTATTTTAAACCAAAACCATACAACCAGGCTTTAAGGGATTCATGAGTTTTTAAGCCAACTTCTTGTCCCAGTATCTGACTTATTGATTTCTAATCTTCATCATTCTAGAGTATACCTTCTACTTAAATTCTTATTTACATTCCAACTGTTGCAACCTAGCACAGAGAAAATCTTCTGTTGAGTGCACCTCATCCCAATAAATTCCATATAAGAAACAGCTTGCAAGTCCACTGGTAAACTTCCTTATGCCCAAAATTAAATCATAAGGAGAATATCCAGTTATACTTTTCACAGTGACCTATCTGCAAAAAACACCCAAGGTAAATAATGCCTCAACTTTTCAGCAATATCTCCACACATTTTAACAAAAGCATTTTTTATAACTTGATGACCTCTTTCAACCATGCCTTCAGCTTCAGTATGGTAAGGTGTAGCTACTCTAACTTTAGAAAAAATACTAGAAAAAGCTTCTTTGAATTGAGCTCCAAACTCTGGCCCACCATCAGCAGTCACAAACTTCATTAAACTAAATCTATAAACCCATTCTTTTTTCAAAAATTCTTCCAAATTTTTAGCAGTAAAATTAGCCAGAGGCACAGCCACAACCCAACCAGAAAAATCATCCCTGGTAACAAACAAATGTTTACACATGCCCTATTTAATAGGGGGTATCAATGTTCAGGGATCAGCAATTAAATTAATTGCAGATAAAAATCCTTATACCCCAATTATCTTCTGCAATTATTTTTGCTAATAATTGGGTTATTAGACACTTTACGTGTCAATGTTCACCTCTTATCCAACATTTTTATCCTCAATATTTCATAACCACATCTTGGACAACTTTCTGGATATCCCAGCCTTCCCCCCTTGCTGCGCACTCCTACCCTCATCCCATCCTGTCATCTGCCCTGAAAAATTCTTCATTGAAATGTCTAATCCTCTTTACCATAGACAATCTCTCTCACCAACATCTTGAATTCCGGGCCAGAACCTCCCCTATGAGGTAAGAAAGAAAATATTTTGGATCTATGAATCAAAAACATTTAGCATTGTATGATTTCATAGGATATTTTGAACAGAAATGGTATGATTTTTCTCAACCTCCAGACTTGAGAGGCAGTGTTAGACCTATCTTATGGGAAGTAGAAGGTAAATAGATTTTCTATTTTATGTGACAAGCTACTGCTTCTAACCAGGATACTGCTGTATTATTTTTATTTTTTCCTCCTCTAAAAGAGACTCCACCTCACGGCTTCACCTCTACTTGATTCCCCGCCCTGAAAATCCACCTCGCTTGCCTCCCATTTACCTCCAATAGAAACCCCACTCCTCAAAATTACCTCCCTCTCCATCTCATCATCTCCACTAGACACCCCAGAACTCCCTTTCAACTTTAATTGATGCCTCACCCCTTTAATCCATGTTGCTTCACTCCCATTTGCCTCCAATAGAAACCCCACTCCTCAAACTTATCTCGCTCTCCATCCCTTCATCTCCACTAGACACCCCAGCACACCCTTACAACTTTAATTGATGCCCCACCCCTTAAATCCACCTTGCTTTACTCCCATTTTCCCCCAATAGACACCCTACTCCTAAAACTTACCGCACTCTCCGTCCATTCATCTCCACTAGACACCCCAACACACCCTTTCAATTTTTATTGATGCCTGGAACCTCAAATTCACCTTTCTTGCCTCCCATTCTCCTTCGATAGAAACCCAAACACACCTTTTTAACCAAACTTGATTCCCCAAGCATCAAATCCATCTTGCTCCCTTCCTCATCATGCAAAAATTAACTTGCCACCCTCTCCATTGACACCAACCAAAAACCCTCCACCTTTACATCCAATATTCTCTTCTTCACTTCATCTCCACAAAAAAAATGATAATCTTAAATTATGTAATATTAAATTTATAGAGATGAATAAAGAAAAGTAATACAAAGATATTAAAATAAGTTTATGATACAGAAATTTTTTTTGCAATAACTGAAATAGTCTATGGGGCAAGATATATGATTTAATAGCCCAATATAATAAAAATTAGCATTATTTGAAGAAAATAGCTAATAAATAAATAAATTATGAACCAATGAATAAAATAATTATTATATTTCACACAATTAAGCACCTCCAAAAAGTAACTAAAAGTCTGACAAACGGTCACTTTAATTTGTACAATTATATATTTGGCAAAACCATAAATGCTTGGCCTTTTTGGCCAAAATTATTTAATACTTTTTTTGCCTGTATCAGCACTTTTCTGGCCCTAATTAGGGGTTTTTATGCTTTTTTGGGTTATGCATCCAACATGAAAGATGCCACACCAGTATAAAACGTCCACAAAAAATGTCAAAAGGGCCAAGAGTTATCATTCATGCCATAAATAAGTAAAAAAGTAAATTTGTTCCCAAAAATATTAGAAAATTATTGACCTGAATCTTTTGTAATTTTTCTGAATAAAAAAATTACAGTCCTGTTACATTCAAAATTTTTGAAATATATATTTTTTCTCTATAATGAAGTCTATAAGTAAAGGTTAATGTGATAGTTTGCATTAATATTAACTTTTTTATAAATCTTGATTAATGTGGAAAAATTAAATATATTTTCAAGGTACTAAAGAAGCACATAAGAGGGTGACGAGCTAATTTTTGGGTGATGAGGTGTGAATTGAAGGTGAAGAGGAAGGGAGAGAGGTGGATTTGATGCTTGGGGCATCAATTTTTGTTAAAAAGGTGTGTTGGGGTTTCTATTGGAGGCAAATGGGAGTAAAGCCAGGTGGATTTGAAAGGTGAGGCATCAATTAAAGTTGAAAGGGTGTTCTGGGGTGTCTAGTGGAGATGAAGGGATGGAGAGCGAGGTAAGTTTGAGGAGTGGGGTTTCTATTGGAGGAAAAAGGGAGTAAAACGAGATGGATATGAAAGGTGAGGCATCAATTAAAGTTTAAAGGGTTTTCTGGGGTGTCTAGTAGAGATGAAGAGATGGATAGCGAGGTAAGTTTGAGGAGTGGGGTTTCTAGTGAATGTGGAAGGGAGTGGAGAAAGGATGATTTGAGGTGAAGTGGAATTGGTGGGAACATGAGGGAAGGATAGGATCAGAAACTTATGTTAATTTACAAAGGAAATATTTACAAAAAAGGAATAAACCATGAATGTAAAAAAATGAGGGTGTGTAGATAGAAAAAAAGGTTAAGTGTTTGCCACCAATATTAAGTAGCATAGAGTGAGGAAAGACTTAAGGATGGCATCAGGAATTATAAGTCATGCGAAATTCTTGCAAATCCATCATGGATGAGATGAGTTTGGGATCAGGAATTAGGAATGGAAATTGGGGTATAAGAGGGATGATAATGCATTATTGTGGATTCCTTATCAACTAGACCTGGGGCTAGTGGATAAGAATCTTCTGCAATTAATAATGTCTGATCCCGGGAAAAAAATTACTGATCCCTAATTGCGGATCCCTGAACATTGATACCCCCTATTATTTAAAGAATAGAGGCTTTCACAAAATTCTCTTTTTAGGTAGTCAAAAGAATCTTGTTAACTACTTGTCCAATTAAGTTTAGCTTCCTTCTTGGTATCTTCCGCAATTAATAATTTTGGATCTGGGCCAAAAAAATTCCTGATCCCTAATTGCAGATCCCTGAACATTGATACCCCCCAATATGGACAGCATCCAGAATGACTCTTCCAAAAACAGTTGATTCAATATTAGCATGACCAATTTCTTTTGTTTTAAAATGACTTCTTCTATGAAACTCTTCACAAGATTGGACCCAACCCTTCACATCCAACTTCATACCAGAAGTTAGGATTTGGTTGAGAGGTGAGAAGAAGGAGTGCTACAGGTGCTTTTCATTGTAAAGAGGAAGAAGAGTGGATATTGAATAAGGGGTTTATATGGGTAAATCACTGTGGAGTGCTCCCCATTGTAAAACTTACCTAGTAATCCAGTTATTCTCTAGTCTCACTGCCAATTGGCATAGTCAGTCCCATCTTCTCTCACTGTTGTAAGTCCCAACATAGTCAGTCTTAGTTAGTCTTACTTCTGAATTCAGAATATTCAGTCCTGTATTAGGCTAGTGTTAATCTGCCTTATTAGGTCTTAAAATTTTGTCAGATCTTAAATGGTGCACTACCAAAGAATAATGAACCTCTCAAATTAACCTGATGCATAAAACCTTTCTGCAATGCAAGAGAGAATGGCACACTTACAAGAACAAAACACCAGACTCATGAAACTTCTAGTAGAAGAGCAGCCTAATACTGCGGCCCCACAGAAGCAAAACTAGACGGTGATGAAGCTGAGGCAGAACCACAGCTTGCAACACCAGCACTGCTTGTTAAAGGCCCAAAGATTTCTGTCCCAGAAATCTTCAATGGAAAGTGAGGTCCCCAGGAAAATTAGTATGCATAACAGGTAAATATATATTTACTGCTCAACAACCATCAGTTGTCAGATGAGTGATCAAAAATTGGAATAGAAATCTCATACCTCACAGACAAGGTGGCATTCTGGGAGAGGCTTTATAAAACGTAACTCCTTGGAAATGGCAAGTTGGCAACAGATTAAGATCAGTTCATGGCAGCATTTGAATTAGAATTCGGTGATCCCAATGTGGCCACATCCTCAGAGCATGCTCTCAACCAGTTGTGACAAAAACACTCTGTTTCTGAGTATGTGTCCAAATTCTGGGGCCACACTAGCTATGTTAAAACATGCAGAGAAGGAACACTCATGTTTCACTTTAAAAGGGGCTCTTACAAAAAATGAGGAACACCCTTATTAGTCACCCTTTTCCAACCTCCCTCCAAGCACTCATGGAACTAGCTATCCAAGTTGACAAAAAGTTCATGCATCAGAGAATGGATGGATGGAATGGTTCTCTTAAGTGTTTCAACTATTCCATGTTAGGCAGGGCTAGTGCAAGGGACCCAAAAACCATGGACATTGATGCAGTCAAAATACACAGTGCTAATGTGAAGAAAAGGCTATCTTATGAGGAATACAAGAGGCATATGAGTAGAGGTCTGTGTCTCCAATGTAGAAATTGTGGTCATCTAGAATGGGAGTGCAAGGGGAAGATCAGGGCTAGTGAGGTGGAGGATAGTGCAGGTAGAGTGCTTGTAAAAGACAGCAATCAGGAGTGAAGGTTATTCCCTCCATGAACAGATTAGAGGAAAGTATAAGGGGTATTTGATAGAAGAATTATAAGTTTTTAATTCACTTGAAGTAATTATATTAATATTATACTAAACTTGCCTTTAATGACCCTTGACACCAAAACAAATGTACAAGCCCTACTGGACCGTGGGGCCAAAGACCTTTTTATTTATAAAAAGTTTTTAGAGAGAAATAAAATGAAAAGTGAAAAATTGGACCACCCTAGGCATATAATTATGTTTGACAGATCCCCATTTGGGGGAGGAGAAGTAATAAAAAAGGTTTTTTGCAGGTTCTGGTGTGACAGAAAGAGTCTCAGCGCAGGGAATATGCCACAAACCTGAAGGACAAGTACAACATGGTACTGGTTATGAAATTTCTGGACAAATATAACCCACAAATTTACTGAAAGGAGAAGAAGGATCAGATGGGAAGGAAAGGGGATGCTGGTGCTAAAGTACTGCCCCCCTGGCCCATCCCAGAGAGTCTTCTGATGTTTTCTTATCATAAGTTGACTTGAAACCAGAACTTATGCTTTTCTTGATTATAAGAAGAAGTCTAGGGATGGTTTTCTAACAAGGTGCACCAGAGAGGGCCAAAAAGGAGAAGAAAGGCACCTAAAGGAGGAGGAGGTGCAACAGAGAAAGGATAATGAAGAAGATGGGAATGTGGATGGTGCAGAAAAAGAATTTTTCCCCTGGTCTTTGCAGAGGTCAGGTACCCCTCCTGACAAGTCTCCTGGTGTTTTACTATAATCAGTAGACTTGCCACAAGTGCTGACACTTTCTCTTGATGCTAAGTTTCAGGACTTGGAGGGGGCACTGTAGGAAGAAGAGGAGTTGTATTGAAACACAACAGCTTGGAACATATCCCCCAAAATTTCAGCCAAGGTCCATTCCTCAAAGCCAACAAAAAACCTCAAGAAAATGGTTCCTGAAGCTTAAAAGGAATTCTTACTGCTGTTTGAAGATGGAGAAGTCAAGACCCTACCACCTCATAAAATATAAAAATTTTCTATTGATCTGATTCCAGGTGCAACCCCTCAATTTAGTGGCATAATCCCATTATCAACCCAGAGTAAACAGTGCTATAAGAGATGATAGATGAAAATTTAAAGAATGGTTTTATTAGTGAATCCAAATCTCCCTGTACCACTACTGTGATCTTTGCAGCAAAAAAGGATGGGTTATTATGACTTTGAAAGAATTTTAGAAGGTTAAAAGCATTGACAGTAAAGAAAATATATCACATTCCCCTTACTAGTGAGCTAATTTATAGCCTTCAAGCTGAAGAGATCTTCATTTCCCTATATTATAGGGCAGGCTACCACAACATACATTGTAGAAAGACTCTTACAGAAGCCTTGCTGTAAGAAGAATCCAAGGGAGTTGAATAAACTGAAGAAAACTCTGTCCCTTTAAGTAAATAAAGATTTTAAAATTATTTAAGCCATAACCTCTACTTGATAAGAAATTACCAATAAACTAATTGTTATTAACGGTGTTGAGATGTAGAATCTGTGTTCTTTAAAATGAGGTTGAAAAAAAACAGTGAAGCTGTATTTACAAAGTTAAATAAATGATTGAATAATATATTTTTATGAAAACTTTATTTTTATAAGATAAAGCTGTTAAACTCTGATATCTGGTGACCAGACCTTCAAAATGGTACCCTAAAAGTTGATATTTATGATGAAAAATGGATTTAATAAATTTTTATTTTAAAGTGTTATATTTATAAGGGTATTACAATTTTATAATTTTTTATGAAAAATAATTAATTATTGTTGTAATATCTTTTCTTGTGGTTTTTATATTATGGTTTTTAAGATACAAGTTGTTCAATGATATCTAATTTTGAGTCTTCAGGCTTTATAAGCATAGTATATCATGTGCCCTACTTTCCCTAACCAGAGCATTATGGAGCTTGTTCAAAGCTTATATTGACTTCCGGATTCAATTAACGCCTTTAAAATATCAATAAAAAATCTAAATAAAATTCAAGATAATAGAGCTACTTCTTTATTATATTCTTTTCTAATTTTTGTAGCCTGCGCAGCCCTATTCACCTAGTAAAAAATTATCAAAGTTAAGCAAATCATGAAAAATCAAAAATAATCAAAAATACTTTAAAAAATTATTGAAAATAGTATAAAAATAGTAAAAATTTCAAAAAATCCCCAAAGGCTCTTGAGTCTCCTGAATTTAATTTCCATGCACTTTTTAACCTATACTTGCATTTCCTGTGCAGTAATTATTTGTTAAATATTAACCCATAAAATTAACCCTTTTAAATTAATTTTAATACTTAATTTACTTAATATTACCACTTTAAAGTTAGATTGGCCTTTCCAATCTCAACAATAATTATCCAAAAAATCCATTTTTAATAAACTTAAGTTCCATATTAAACTTTTGACTGCCACATCCTCCCTCAAATGAAGAATGTACCCATTCTTTAAGTTTGAAAAATTGATTGAACAAATATTCATCCTCTCTTCATCCTCTTCAACCATTTTCTGTAACTAGTCCTGAAAAATTTCAACTATTATTTTAAAATCAATATCATCATCAATATTTCATCAAAAGACCATGCTTTCCCATGTGAGCTTTGTTCCAAATACCAGGTTCCTTGTTTGATTTCTAACCCTGGTCTTCCTGGAAGAGCTGCCTGTGATCTTTGCAGCTTTAATAAACTCAAGTGTAATTTTCCAATTATACCTTCCAGAACTATTGTCTATACTGGATCAGCACCTTTTGCTGATCTCACTGTTTGTAAAAAGAGATTATTAAAAATTCCCACCTCCTTTTGTAATATAAAGGCCAAAATAGCTTCTTCTTCTAAAAATCCCAATCCTGAGATTCCTCCTCAATCTCAAAATCCCAATCCTATTATGCCAGTTTCTCCATTCAGTTTTTCTGAAACATTATTTCCTGCCTCAAAAAGTTAGTCTTTTAATTTAATTTAATAAATCTCCTACTAATTCCAAATCTGACTAATATCTCTTCCAACTCCTAAGCTATTGTAATTACCAATTCAGATGCTGTTGGCCAGGTGCAGAATGATTATATTAATTTTTATCCTAAATTTAATAGATATCTCTTTCATGAATTTTGTGATGAAATTAGATGTACATCTTTAAGTTACTTTCAGGATATTCCTGCTAATAATGCTGAATATTCAATGAAGAGAAGAATTTTAATGCAAAGCTTAGATAATGATGTTTAAAGATTCCCAAGAGATTATTTATTTTGATTGTCCTCTCTTCTTTAAAATTTTAATACTTTTATTCTTTTATTCTTTTAGTGCTGATTATAAATTTTGTTGGGTTGATTTTAATTTTTTAAATTTGTCATATAAAAATGTTTAAACCCTGTTTGACTTGTGATGAGTCCACTACTGAGAGCCAGGTTTGAGTCCCTTCAGACTCTCCTCTACAAGTCTCCATTGTTCTTCACAGCATGAGAGAGTGGGACCTCTCTAATGAGCCAAATACCTTTGATTCCATTCCCATTGGGCTTCACCCTGAGCCAAATACTATGATTTCATTCTCACCATAAGTTCCTCCAAGCTTCCAACTAAGTAGTATACCAAAGAGACCCACTAAATCCAAATCCTATCATTCTTCTATGATTCAGAATCACAATCATTAAAAGAAATTTCAAATTACTTTAAAATTCTTATAATTTTACCATTAACCATATTTATCCAGACATTCATAGAAACTTTATTTTTTACTTTTAACAATCTCCATCAATCAAATTTAAAATTTTCATCTTTATTTAATCCTAAATAACATCATTTAATGACATCTCCCTTTCCTAAATTTAGTTGCATTCTTTTCATTAATGACTGAATAGTCCAAATGAGTGAGTACCAGTGATAAATACAAAAAAGACTGAATTGAATATCCAACTTTATTTACATTCCCTCCTAAAATCCTTGAGATCCAAACTATAGTCTTGGTGGACCAAAGTGAAATTAATTTGCCAGTTTACGGTCATAGGGGACCAATGATTGACATTTTGATCTTGTTTCCAGTTTAAGGTTATAGAGAACCAAATCTTATAGTTAATTCCAGTTTTAGGTCATGGTGGACCAAAGATTGTGTGTCTTATATATTTTTTGAAATTTACTTCTTAAATATTCAGTTTTAAATCTTGATGGACTAACAGGTCCCATAAAGTTCCAAAATATTCATAAGTATTCGCTTTAAAGTCTTGAAGGACTAACAGATCCAAAAAATGTAAATCCAAAAGTCTTGAAAAAAAATTCTTAAAGATTAGCCAGTTTAAATTATTGGAGGACAAACTGAATATCTTGAGATAGAATCCAACAGATTACACACTCCATTAAACCCTGTTCCCTGTAAAAAAATAGCAATAAAGAATATAAAAGAAATATAATTAAAATTAAAAAAATGAAAATAAAAATAAAAAACGCAATTGATTTTATTTTTTATTTTTTTTAAATATATTAATTATTTATAAGATTTTTAATTTTAAAATAAAATAAAAAATTTATATATAAAAAAATGTCCAAAAATAAAAAAATAAAAAAAATAAATTTAAAAGATGCTTCCCAGGGATTAGAAGAGCTGTACTCCTGACATCATACCCACATCCAAGTGCACCTTGATGTGAGATACACAAGAAATAAATTGAAAATAAACATAAATTGATTTTGAAAAATTTGAAAACCATAATAAGAAAAAAAGAAATAATCACTGGGTGGGCTCCCTCTAATTTGTAAAAATGATTGGAGACCACCAGTGAACATTATCTCTGAAAAAGTTACTTTGAAAGATTTAAAATGAAAATCAAATAAAATTCTAACATAAAAAAAACCAAAAAGAATATTTCATAAATCAAAAATAAAATATATAAAAAAATCCTTGAATCTGGCTTCAAATGAGAATAAGCAATTGACTTCCTGTTGATCCAGTTTATAGTCTTAGTGGACTTTCTATATAACAAAAACAAAGCCAGGATTCAACTAGAAGAGGAAAACTATGGTAACAAATATTGTGGGGTAATTGTGTATAGAGAATCCAGACCATCACTTACCCCCAAAATTGCAAATATTAAATTTAGAAGGTTCCCCTGTGAAAACTTCTACCAAAATTAAATACAGTCCAACACAATCCTTCACCATAAAATTTAAGAAATTCAAATTTTATGATCAATAGTTTTAATGATAGATTTTATTTTATACTCTCATGTCGATTAAATCTTCTTTTAACAATAATAGAGTAGTTTATCCTCATTTCTGAGGAAATCTTCTAAATTATAGTGGGTATTTTACCCTCATTTTGGAGTTAGACTTTGGCACACCTGGTGCCCCTAGGATAGAACCACTTGACTTGATCAGAAGCTACCCTCTTCTTAAAAACAACTCCATCCTACTCTTCTAACACATATGAACCTCCAGATACCTGTTCTCTAACTCTGTAGGGTCCATTCCACCTATCTGCAAAAAAATTTTCCCCACTGACTTTCCAAACTCCTATTATACACCAAGAACATATCTCCAGTTTTCAAAGGATTCTATAACCTATGAGCCAACCTGTTATTGAAATATCAGACTGACTGATTCCTAATATTCATCATTTTTGAATATGCCTGTTCTATAGTTTCTTCTTTCTTTTCTAACTGAACCATTCTTGCACATAATAATTCTTCAGTATTTTTAACCATGTCCCATTCTACTCCAAGATATGATTCAGCCTCTAAAACAACTGGAAAAATGGCTTTTGTTCAAAAACTAGTTTGTATGGTGAATATCTAGTTGTCTTTTTGGAAGTGATTCTTTCAACAAATAAAACTAATGGTAAAAAGTACCTCAACTTTTCAGCACTTTTTTGAAACATTTTAGCTAAAGCATCCTTAATAACATGATGCCCTCTTTCCACCATTCCTTCAGCTTTTAGATAATATGGGGTCTCTACCCTAAAATTTGATCCCACTTTTGATATAGCCTCTCTAAACTCTGCACCAAATTCAGGATCTCCATCAACCGTTACCAACTTTATTACTCCATAACTATATACCCAATTTTTCATGAAAGAATCTTCCACATTCCTGGAATTCAAATTAATAAGAGGCCTTGCCTCTACCCAACCAAATAGATCAACTCTGGCTCCAATAAAATATTTATATCTCCCCTCCTTAATATGAACAGCATCCAAACTAACCCTACCAAAAAGAGTATTTTCACTAGTTGAATTTACAGGTTCTTTTGGCCTTAAATAACTTCTCCTTTGACATTATTCACATGACTGAACTCATTTTTTAAAAATCAGCTTCATACCAGGCCACCAAAATCTATCAGAAATTTGTATATAAGTTTTTCCAATACCTCTATCCCCAAGATCTTAATGAAGTGATTTAATAATCAATTCTTTCCCCTTCTTTTGAGTAATAACTACTAGAGGATTTGAATACCTACAACTCATAAATATTCTTCCAGAGAGATAAAATGTTGGTGAATTCCTTTTGATAGCCACCCATTCATCATTATCACTATGATCCAGACTTTCTTACATTAATAAATATTTAACCATTTTTTAATAAAATTCAGTCTGTCCCCAGACAACATCCTGAAAATCCATTAATATTATTTCAACAGCACTTCCCCATCTCCTAAATCACCTGCACATGAATGAGCCAGTAACTTTAAATCTTGACTCTGCATTTTATCCTAAAAGATTTTAGAAAATTCCATCTTTGAACCTTCCAACCTTTAAGGAATCACATTTTCTTCTTTCCCTTGTTTACCCTTTTTAGAATCTTCATCTTCATCTTCATCTAACCTCCTTTTAACCAAATTTTTATAAACACCCATCATCTCTTTAACCAAAATTTCTAAAACTCCAACATATACACCATTCACAAATTTTTACTATCCCACACGATTTCACCATCTTCATACATACACACAACATCTCTAACCTTTTTTACTGAATTTATCTTCACCATCATCAAACTCCCCAAGCACATAATTGAGCTTATTTTAACTATTTTCCATTTTATCCTCTTGGTGGAGTTACTCATCATCTCCATCAACAGATATTAAACCTTCCAGTTAAAGCCCTTTGGGGAGGTAAAGAACCTATTGAAGAGGATTCTGAATGAGATGATTTTTATGAAGATAATTACAGGTATATCTTCATCAAAATCATTTCATTCAGAATCCTCTTCAGTAGGTGGTCTTTTGGATTAGCCATCAGGCATAGTAAATGTCTTACCAGGCCTGTGAATTAAATCAAATTAAAAATTGTTAATAAATACTGAAAATCTAGTCATGGGCACATTTGGTAAATTAAGGGAATTGAACATCTGAATCAAAGATTTTGCATTTACTTAAAACTCAAAGTGTTTTCCCTATAAAACATTTTGAAGTTTCTGTAAGATTTTATCCACACCACAAAGTTCCAATTTTGGTTTAGAATATCTTGATTCCTTCTCAGTAAAAAACACAGATTCATACCTTACTGTTCTAATATAACTAGCTTAATCCATTTGAGACAGAACTTCTCCAGAAGAAATTTGAATTGAATCCACTACTAAATAAATAGGGCCTGAATCTTTCCATAATCTAACTTGGGAAAGATAATATCTTCCCCAACTACCTTTTAAACATAATAAACGCCTCTTCAAACTCTTCATCCCACTCCCATTCAGAATCCTTCAAAGTAAACTGTCTCAAAGGAGCAGCCAATGAAGAAAAGTCCTTGATACACATTCTAACATAAACACATACACCTAAAAACCCCCTGATATTGGTTGTATTCTTGGGTCTTGGCCAGGACTGAATTTTATTCACTTTCTTCTTTGATATAATCCTACCCTTTCTAAATACCACATGACCTAAGATTTCCAAAGCTGGCACACATCAAGAAAATTTGAAACCTGAAATCTTTAAACCAGCCTCTTCAATACTAAACAAAATCCTCTATAAAATAACAGAATATTCACAGATAAATTTTTGTATTCCTGTATTCTCCTTCAATACTTCATTAACATAATCTTTTTAAGGTCCTTTTATTCCACCATCATCAATAAATATACCAGCATATTGTGGAATTTCATCTTGTAGAATACAGGCCATCTGAGCTTGATAAACAGCAACTGAATTTGTTGCTCCTTGAGGTAATATAGTTAGCTGTAATCCTCCAAGTGGGGTATAAAAAGCTGTAAGTGGTCTTGAGTCCAGAGGCAACTCTCTTTCATCATATCCCCACATTCAATCTCTCAAACCATAACACACTCTCCCTTAAAACATCTCTACAAACTCCTTGGCACTAGGTGGTATTCCTGAATCCTTTGTTGTAACCCTATTAATTTCTCTCTAATCATGAACTACCCTAAGCTTGAAACTAGGTTTTTTAATACAGAATAATGGACTTGAATAACTTGATGATGACCGTTTGGATAATCCAGTTTGAATTATTTCTCTAATGACTTCAATATAATCTTCTTTTAAAGTGGTGGATATAGGAATTGGTTTCTGTTGCCATGGTTCATGGAAAACAACTGGAATCTTGTCAAGATCCCCATAAGAATGCTTTAACACGCCTATCTCCTCTTCAATGAATGCATTGGCTTTCTCACTCTTAAACATTACAACCAACAACAACCTTCTTTCATCACCTGACAGCAATCCTTGTGGCCCCAAAGTAACAACCTCTTATCTCTTGACAGTGATTGTTAAAGTTTCATGAAATTTAGGAAGGTTCTTGACTAAAGAAAAGTCAAATGTATCTCTTGATAAAATTTTTCTTCTCAATGGTGGATTTAATTCAGCTGGAAAATTTTTTATAATTGGCCAAATTTTTATTAATACTTTTTTATATTTTACCATACCAATGTCCACTTTTACTTGAGAAACTTGATTCTTTATAGTTTCACCATTATATAATTCCTCATAATAACTTTCTTCATCTTCAGAACTAGAATAAGAAATAGAGTAAGTTAAAACAGAATTTTTATTTTCAAAATTTTCATTTTTATCAGTAGTACTTTCAGGCTGAGGTCAATTAAAAAGATGTGAACTAGCTTGAATGTTCAGCTGTCTAGAAGATTTTAATTGTCCTATATGAATACTGTAGTACAAGTCCAATAAGTATTAAAATATAACTCAATCTAAGGGTCTCAGTAATTTTAATTTCAGTAATTATATATGGCTTACAATCTTATAGTTGGTAGAAAAATAGATTTAATAAATTTGGATACTATTCAAAGATTTTATAATTACTATTGATATTTATTGTAATTTTATTGGTTATATGTTTTAATTGTAATGCTAAAGAATGTAGAAAACAAGACCTAAAACCCCCTCCTTTTATACACAATTACATCCCAAATAAGCCCCATTATTTACCAGCTCTATACAAAGTTAATGACGCCTCATTCGAGCTAATAGACATGTCCAGAAACAAAAAGAGTGACCAGTAACATAATTAGAATGATATCACCTGCCAAAATCCTGTAGTAATAGGGATAATCCATCAAAAATATAGAATAAGCAAAAAAGAGAGTATATGCCTATTATAAATTAAAATAAAAGACTAAAAAGGAAAAAATTAAGACTAATTATTACTTAATAATAAGAGGGATTAATAGTAGAGATGTTGGGGCTAATCATGACATTATACTACGTGAGATCCCCATTAAAAATAACCAAAATTGACTGAGAAACCATTTAAAAACCAAAAAAAAGGGCTTGAGATGTGGGGTAACTACATGCAGTCCTTGGCAGGTGCTTTCACGGGTAAATCCTTGACTAATTTAGGCAAATTTAGGTGTGGTAGTGAATCAACTTTCCAATATTGAGCTTATTAATGAAAGTAGTGCATATAAAGAGGGTCAATGCATTTATAATTAAGCTAGGATACTAAATAAGCACCTGTCGCCTATTTTAGTGTGTTCCCCCACAGTGGGTGTAGAATGTGGGGTAATTATAGTGTGAAAAAGCTAAATTTGCTAAAAATGAAGCTATTCACACAGGAAAAATGCAGGCAGTATGTGGTCAGTACACAGAAGCCATTTCTGGAATAAAAAACAACAAATTTGAAAAGTATTATTTTTATGCTTTTGAGTAGCCAAATTAATATTCCCAAATGAGACAAATTGAACTTTCAAAGCGTATTTTTAATATTCTTAAATTTATAGCGCATATAATCAAATTTTAAGTGAAATAAAGCACATTTCTTGTTTTTTACATAAAACAATGAAAATAACAGCTTTAAGTATACTTAAAAATTATGTAGCCATATATATTTAAGGTTCTTAAGACTAACCTAACATATTCCAACTTAATATTAAGTACATAAGACTTATTAAAAGTGGATATATGCATGTATATAAGGTGTTATAATGGCATATTTTGTATATTATCATAAATTTACTTATGTATACTATTTGTGTACTCTAATTTATTGCTCTCATGTATAGTCCATGTGTTTAACATAGCTTATAATTACTTTTAACTCAGTCCTGGGGATATCCATGCTGACACTCCCCCACCCAAAAAAAACAATAAATAAAAAGATAAGTTATACAATTTTTTTATATATTATTTTTCAGGTATTCAGAAAATTCTGTAGAATTAAAGATTAATTCTTTAAAGATGTAAAACATAACAAAATATTATTAGTACTGGTTTTTTAACCCCTCAGCTGGCTGAACAGAAATTTATTTCTGTTTAAATTTTTTAAGAAGGGAGTGTAGATTCAAAATTTATTTTTCAGGTATCCATTTATCAAATTCATTTGATTTCCCCTTAAATCTTAATAAATAATCAGTTCCTTTCTCTTTAGTAAGAATTATATCTTGAGTATTTTTTCAATCTCTGTCTTTTACAAAATTTCTTCAGGTTGCTTTTTAGGCCTTCCTCTTTTTTTTGGAAATAAGTCAGGATCATTTGCATGGTAAGGTTTTAATAATGATATAGGGAAAACTGGATGTTTCCTATCATATGGGGCATATAATATGACTTTCACAGCATCATTACCAACCATTTTTCTTACCAAGAAAGGTTCTAAAAAGGGATCCTTCAATTTAACATTACCTTGTAAGTTAAAATTTAGTGTTTAAATTAGGACTTCATCTCCTTTTTTGAATTCAAATTATTTATGTGATTTATACCAACTTTTATTTTCATATTCAAATGCTTTTTGGATGCATTACTCTGCATGCTTTCTACACATTTGTTGCATTTGAATAAAGGATTTAGTACCAGGGTGTATATCTAACCTTGGTAATTTATTTAAATGATTTACTGGGGTATTTGGTACATATCCCAGCCAGAGTTCAAATGGTTTTCTCTCTGTTACAGAATGAGTTGTGCTATTATAAGCAAATTCAAGGCCAGGAATTAATGTTATTCAGTCATGTGTGAATTTTTTATTGTCTTTGTATCCCAATCCAAAGGCACAATATCTTCTGATCATGTCTTCTAGAGTCTGTATCACTCTCTCAGACAGCCAATCAGTTTGAGGATGGTGTGCTTTAGACAATGTCAATTGATAACCTGATACTTCCATCAAATATGTCTAGAACTCTGAAGTAAATTTAGGGTCTCTGTCAGAGATTATGGCTTTGGGTAACCCAGAAGTATTCATCATTTGAGTCCACCATAGTAATTCCAAGTCTTTTGAAGATACCTCTTTATGGGAAAGGATAAATTTTCACATTTTTGTTAATCTATCCAAAATTACCCCTACAAGAATTGAAACTTTCTTTTCCTGATAATGGCAAGCCAGTGACAAAATCCATGTTTATAATTTCCCATAGAGCTTTTGGCTGCTCTATTTGTTGTAACAACCCAGCTCTCTTCCCAGTTAATCTTTTAGATTTATGACAAGAGTCACATGTTTCAATGTATTTTTGTACATCTTCTTTCATGTTTATCCACCACACTTTATTTTTAACTCTAATTAATGTTTTGTTAAAATTAAAATGACCATCTAAGATGGCATCATGACAAGTACTCAACATTAACTCTTTCATAGAAATTGTTATCACTATTACATTACTTAG
This sequence comes from Hemileia vastatrix, assembly GCA_030280995.1. Lineage (NCBI taxonomy): Eukaryota > Fungi > Basidiomycota > Pucciniomycetes > Pucciniales > Zaghouaniaceae > Hemileia > Hemileia vastatrix. Next base: position 7,064,032 of record JASXTE010000014.1, on the reverse strand, counting down.
CTTTTTCCTGTAAGATATATATCCATCTTCAATTGACAGATTACCTTTTTCCAACACATTTTTATACTTTGGAGACAATTTTTTAATTAATGCACTCATAGAGGCATTAGTTGGATAATTTAAAATGGTAGATAATTTAGACAAATCTTTTTCAGTGAATAATTTTCCAATATATTTTGCATAAATTCTTTCTCTGAATACACTATGTAAATCCCAAATACATGTATAACCTCATTTTCAGGTGCATAAGCTGGGTTTTCAGCATCATTTGGCAAAGGGCTTCTGGATAATAAATTCACATTAAAATGAAATTTTCCTTCTCTATGAGTGATTGTTATTCTTCCTCTGTACTCTTGTACAGCTGGTTTCTATCTAAACATGTCTCTATTAGGTGTTTTCATGTTTGGTAATGATTTTACTGCACTGAAATCTGTTATTAATTCAAACTTCTGGTCTTCCAGATAGTAATGAATTTTCTCCAAGGCCCACACAACAGCTAAAGATTCCAGTTGGGTGGCACCATAAAATAATTCTTTATTTCTTAAGGTTCTGGATATATAACAGATAACTACTCCAGAAAATTTTCTATTTATTATCTGTTTCTGCTGTAAGGCAGCACCTAACTCTGTGAAGCTTGCATCAGTGTACAAGATAAAAGGTAGGTTAAAATCTGGCAGTCCCAATATTGGAGCTGACATCAAACATTCATTCAATTCATCAAAGGTGTGTTATCTTTCGTTATTCTAAATTAAAGCTTCATTGTTCCTGATTAATGTTGTTAAAGGGTCTGAAATGGATTGGTAGTTTTTTATATACTGCCTAGAATATCCACACATAACTTAAAAGCTTTGAACATATTTTACATTCTTAGGTATAATAATGTTTTTTATTGCTGCCACTTTGCTCTATTCAACACATATTTGTAATCCAGATACAACACGTCCATTACTTTCAAGGATTGAAACCCAAACTTACATTTCTTTAATTAAATTGTCATATTAATTTCATCCATCTTTTGAAATACTCTTTTCAGGTGATTTAAATGTTCATCATATGTTTTTAAAAAAACTATGATGTCATCAATATAAACCAAAAGCCATCCTTCAACCATTGCCTGATGAAAAATACTATCCATCAATTTTTGGAAGACTGAAGGCGCATTCTTTGAGCCAAAAGGCATTCTCACATATTTATGTATCCCCATGTGTGTGGTTATGAGTAATAAATTCTGAGAGTTCTTTTCCAAAGGAATCTGGTGGTAAACTTTGTTTCCATCCAGAAAAGAAATATATTTTTCTCCTTGTAAGGTAGCATGGATAGAAGCTATCCTTGGTAGAGGGTAAATATTATCCACAGTGAATGTATTCAGAGCTCTGTAATCACCACATAATCTTGCCTTATCCTTTTCATAAGAGATCAAAACTGGTGAAATAACACAATACTTAGGTGTTGTATCCACTTTTTCAAAAATACCCATTTCTAACAACATTTTAATGTTGTCTTCAATGTCTTTCCTTTTTTCAGGAGAATCTGGGTACAGTTTCTTTTTCAATCTGCCAGGAATATTATCCAGATCACAACTTAAAGAGATTTTCATCTCATTGCCTTTGACCAATCCTAGTTCATTTGAACCATGAGCAAATGCCATAGGATAAGATTTTATCAATCTCAAAATATTGTTTTCATCAATTTTTGAGAGTTGAAGACTGAAAGAGGCTTTTTGGATTTCAGTTTCCAATTCTATCACTTCAGAGGTTGTTCTTCCACCTTGGAGTTGTTCTTCTTTAAAAGAAATAGAATAAACTGAATTTTCAGAGCAAATCTTGAATTTTCTTTTCCCATTTTGGCCTATAGTGAAGCATCTATTTGCAGGATCTATTTTGATGCCAAATTTGGTCAATACGTCATTGCCAATAATAAAACAATCACTACAATTAATATTATCCATTACCAAAAATTCACACACTGCTCTTACATATTTTTTATGATATTTAAAGAATACGGCAGTTTTATATTTGCCAATTAGATTTAATACTGAACCAAAACCCCTCCAGTTCTTAGTCTGTACAGCTTCTATTTTTACTTTATGCTTACTATCAAGTTTCATTAATGTGTTAATATCAACTACACTACCTGTAGCCCCAGTGTCAATGATGGCATTCATTTCTTTTCCACATATAATAACAGGTGCTCTAATAGGCGTGATTTTGTAAGTATCATGAGATACATCTTTGATAATTTCAGCTTCTTCAATGGAAGTTTTAGATGTATCTGTATGAGGTATTGCATCATTCAGGAACATAATATCCAGTTCTAATACATATATCTCATTTTCATAATCACTGTAAGAAATGTTACTTTTACAATCCTCACTAGATTATTCCTTTTCATTTTCATGATTACTTTGTTAAGAATCTTGAGATTTTTCAATAACATTTATTCTTTTCTTACAAGTATGACCTTTAGCCCAAGGTTCATTACATTTGTAGCAAGTGTTATTTTTTTGTCTTTTAGGGAGAAGGGAAGCTGAAGGTTTTTTTTTCTTTACTAGTAACTCATTTGTAATAGGGTTTACTACCTCAAAACTTTGCTTGTAATTATTATACCTGGTTTAATACTTGTGGTTCAATAATAATTCATTAGGGGGTATTAATGTTTAGGGATCCGCAATTAGGGATCAGGAATTTTTTTTTCCGGGATCAGACATTATTAATTGCGGAAGATTCTTATCCACTAGCCCTGGGGCTAGTGGATAAGGAATCCACAATAATGCATTATCCTTACTCTTCTACCCCAATTTCCATTCCTAATTCCTGATCCCAAACTCATCACATCCATGATGGATTTGCAAGAAAGTCACATGACTCATAATTTCTGATTCCATCCTTAAGTCTTTCCTAACTCTATGCTACTTAATTTCGGTGGCAAAAAATTAAGTTTTTTTTCTATCTACACACCCCAACTGCACATTTGACGGTGAATTCCCACTTCCCTCATCACATAACCCTACCACTGGCAACAATGAAACACCACTCTACTAGGAAGCTACTTCACTCAACAATGAATGTTATTACTTTTCTTATAGTTCTTTGCTATAAATCTGACTCTGATTTGGAAGATGCTTTAGCTTATATGTGTTTTCTTTCCAAAAAGTGTTACATCATCACCAGGGGGCCAAATCTTTCTCATGATCCCCAACATGATCTGGCCTCCATTCTCAACATTCCTCATTTAAACTTCACCCATATTTTTAGAACTTCTCCCAATTCTTTCTTCAAACTTTATCAACTCATCTCCAATCATCCTCTCTTTCATAAAAATTCCCATAACAAACAGCATAATCCTGGCATCCAACATGCTGTTGCACTATGTTGCTTTGGCTCAAATGAAAATGGTGCTGCTGTAAGACGTTTGGATAATCTCTTTAACATAGGATATGGTATCGTGATATTATACACCAAGTGTTTTATGATTGCTATCCTTTCCCTCAAGTCTCAAACACTTGCTTGGCCAACTCCATAACAGCCACTTGAATCCTCTCAAGTAATGCAAATCAAAGGTTTCCCTGGCTGTGTAGGTTTTGTTGATAGCACAACTATACCTTTGAGTCAAAAGCCTGCTCATGATGGCAACCATTATTTTGATTGCAAAAAAAGGTTTCTTCAAAATCTTCTCCAAGTTCTCATCTTTCACAATCTAACTTTTTATCTTCTTTCTAGATACTCTATTGCCATTCAACTTGTATGCAATGTCAATAAAAAATTTATTGCTTTTCACAGTGGCTGACCTGGATCATGTCATGACTCTTCCGTTGTAGACTGTTCTAAAGTACTAAGCAGTAGACAAAATGCGAGATGGGTTGGTTCTCCTTTTTAATTTATAAAAAGAAGCGCCTGCCACTCTTATTTTCAAAGACAGTGTAATAATGTGTAACGCTAATAATTGACTAGAAAGTTTAAAAGTTAAGATGAGTTAAAGATAAGAAAAGAAAAAAATATTATTATCTGGATATTTCTATTCTTAACAAGCGCTATTATCCACAGCTACTCCCTCTTGAAGCACTCTCTTTGAATATGCCTTATTATAGTAATAAAATATCTCTAATAATAGTTAATCCCACTGAATCTATATATTCTCTCTATGTTGCGCTTTTTCACTATACTATATGAAATACACACACAGACGCACAAACTCTAAAAGACTCAGAAAATACCTTTTAATACTCTCTCAAACAATTAATCACAAAAAGATCTAATATCTTATACTGGTTGCTATGACTATAGCTACACGTAAATCTCTATATTGATTTTTCTATGATCTGCTTTTTTTAAAATGAAAACTAATGCAATTTTTCTTATTTTATTAACTAAATAGATAGATCGACCAGTCCTCTCCCTTTGTCCCTACCTAACAGTCCTCCTTTTATATTCTTCCAGTGCTCAAGACACAGTTCCCTAATGGATCTCCAGCGCTGACTCTAGCGCCACATTAGTAAAACAATAAATAATTTATTAGTATGCTACTTACACTGCTTGCAACCACTACAGCGCCTTAATCAGACCCTATAGTTACTAACACTAGTATTAACTTGTTTCACTGATTCTCCACATATGCGCTTTTAACTATACCTTGTTTTGTTTCAGCGCTAGTTCCAGGTTTGACTTATCCTAACGCTGCGTCTAGTTGCCTTAACTCTTGGGTAGTTTTACAATTGAGTCCCCACTCTCTTTGCTTTAATACTAGGTTTGTAGTTCTGACAGCTCGCTTAACTAGTTAGCCTTCTTCATTACTTGTCTCAGTAAGTTTCCCAACTGGCCGCGGTACAGCATACCATGAACTTGAGTCATCCTTAATCCATGACTTTCTTCTTAATGTGTAACACATACTTTTTGGAAAGCCCAAATCCATATTGTTTAGTGTGTAATAGTCCTAAGTTAATAATACACAATTCCCTATTGTGCGGCACATCTTGCTGAAAACTCCAAGCGCACAGACCCTTAATCTTTTTCCACGCTTCCATTTCCTTTGTTCCTTGAAACACACAAATACATATTATATTTTAACATTTCCTGCTGCACTAACTCCCCTTTGTTCTTCCTGGAATACGCGCGCTGATTGATCTAAAATCACGCTTCCTGCGAGGCGCGTACCACGTCCTCCCTCTACTCGAGACTTTCCCCAGGAGCCCATAAATACCCTGCATCTCGCAGCGTTTTCTTCCTCCATCTTCTATCCTTTTCCTTCATCATCTTCTTCTTCTCTTTTCTTATTTACTTTATTATTTTTATCTTTCACTATGAATACTAGAAGAACCCCTCCTAATGCTGAAAATACTGCCAACATCGTACACGCTATTCAACAGTTTGTGCGCACTCAGCCCCCTACTGCTTCCCCAACAACGCCCATAGCCACACTGATGGGTGGGACAAGATGCACCCGTTGCATCAAAAATGGCATAACTCCATGTCATTTTTCAAAAGCCTGCCGTGGCAATACTTTCTTCACTGTAAGTTTTCTTCATTCTCCTTCCCATTTGTTACTAACCTTTTCATTTTTCATTTATTCCTAGTCATGCGATTACTGCAAGCAACACAAGAAGAAATGCAGTTACAATGGGCCGCCCACTGTTGTGCACCTGGACCCAAATGCTTCTACAACAAATATGATGAGTCAAATGACCATCAAGCGCCCAGCGCCTGGTCCTGCTACCCCTCCTGGCAACAAACAAGCCAAGGTTGGTTACCGCGAGCCAACTCCCAGGAGCGTTGCTTCTGTCCCTACATCTCTTTTCTCAGAGGAAAGTACAGTAAGTTTCTTTTTCTTACTTATTCCCTTTCCAATGCTAACATTCTCTCTTTCCCCTTTTTTTTTTTTTTTTTTTTTATGTAGAATGCGCCAGGTACTCCTTACGCTGAAACGCCTCCGCCTCCTATCACTCTACTATTCCTTCCTAACTTGGAGGAAGATCCCGCCTGGGATACAATGCCTACTCCCGATCCTACTCCTTGTTTTCCCACTCCTGACTAGACTGATATGCAGCCGGTCTTCAATACCGTCACTCTGGTCAAATGGCCAACCGAGAACTTTCCGGTGGTAGATGACAATGAGCCCGCCATGGCTCAAAACTGGGAATTCGCAGAACAAATTGCCTGCGCTCCTTACGATGCGACCATGCATTGTATGAATAACATGATTGGGGCCGTCGAAACGTTCCTCGAGGAGGTTCCGGTTTATACTCGAGCCGATTATAATAAACGAAAACAACTAATAGCTGCCTTGCAACAAAACATGCAAGAAGCTGTTAACAATTGGGCTTTCTGCGTCCCAATCTTTGATGAAGCAGAATACTAAAAAAAATATTTTCTTTTGTATTTATTCCTTGTAATGTATATTGCCTTGTAAAAAAAATATAATATATATATATATTTATTTTTATTATTATTTTCACTTAACTTTCCTGTGAGAACTCTACAACTGCGAGATGAGTTGCCCAAAAAATATCATCCTTTCTCTAAGCAGCGCACCCTTCTACTAAGTGCCTATGAAAGATGAAACCACAAAAAATAATAAAAAAAACTTGAGATTGTTGCTACAGCAATTACTTCTCCTGCATCATTTATGTATGCGCTTTCTTTCAATCTTTAAACCTTCGCAATACATGCCTTTCCCTTAATTGTAACAATTCATCTTTCCTTGGGTTCTTTATTATGAGAAACGCTTCTTACTAGCTTCTTAGAAACCATCCAGCGCTCAAGTCAGACGTGGCGCAACTGATGACTTCTTTATAATGCTATTGTTAACCTATAAATAGCCCTTCTAATAACCTGAATTTCCTCTATCCTAACATCATGACTCAATATCGCACAGTTCCCAGAGATCAAGCTTGCTCATATTGCAAACGCCGTAACTTTAACTGTACATTTTCTAGACCTCGGGGGTATGCCTCTTTTAGACCTGCCTGTGATAATTGCTTTAGATACCACAAAACTTGCAATACCTCCCTTAACCAGAATACTCTTCAGCCTACTGTTTATATTTGCTTTCCACCTAGCTCTACTAGTAGCGCTCCCATAATTACCACCACTAGTCTCACTATTTCAACTAATAATAATAATGTTCCTTATGAGTCGCCATCACTTCCTAGTTTTCCCAGACGCAAAATATCCATACAGCCTAACGCTACACTTTCTTCCCCTCCGAGTTCCAGTGCTTCCATGCGCTCAGGCTCCCCTACAGCTGCTCCTGACACAGTTACTGTTACTTCACCGTCAGCGCGCCCACAAAACTTATTAGCAAGTAAGTATCCTTCACAATACGTATGCTCTTCTTTCTTACTAACTTCCTGTCAGGCTTCAATGAATCCATCTTCTTGGGATGGGTTCCCATTCCTTTACCCTTTGTCCATTCCATGCGAATGTTTTCCAGACTTCGTCTTATATATGACACTATGTCCCTATCTTACAATAACGCACCAGCTTTTTCTGACGCTGAACTTGAAGCTTGCTATACTCATATAGAAATTATAGGTCAACTAATGAACGGAATCAGCTCAACGACTATTCTTGGATTCCCCGCCAATCCCCGTCACTTTGTCATGCCTGAAGACTGGAAAGGATATCCTATTAGCTTTCATCCTGATACTGAATAGACCACTAGCGCTTTTCCTTATGAGTCTCCTATGTCCATCCTCCCTGTACATAGTCTTCATATATTTTTCATGCTATGTCTTCAAATAATCTTTTTAGACATGGCGCTATTTTATTACTGCTGTCTTCCATACTTTTAGAGAGCCTAACTTTGCTCCCTCTACTTTCTTTAAAAAACTGTAAACCCTAAAAAAAATCATAAATAAACCTTTATATCATAAAACTTTACCGCCTTTACTGCGATACAGCAATATACCATGTAAAATAAGAATTGAACTGTAGAGCGCCCCATCTATAAACCACTATTCCACTCCTGGTTAGTTAACCCATTGGCTAAATTCCCAGCTTCTTTTGCGTTTACATGGTACACATCTCCTTTAATCCAATTACTTATTTGGTCATGTCCCCTATAACAATGAAAATATATAAGATTTCATTTTGCTCTACGCCCTCATCTAAGCGCTCATGCCAATTTCCTGTTCAGCCATAGTCCGCCTAACTTCCAGTTAGCGCCCTCTATCCGTCACAACTGTGTCGAAGCCTCCTGTGAGTCCTCTTAGAAAAACAAAACTTAAAATAACTTGTTAGTTTAACCTCTTCCTGGAGGTATTATTCTGGTAGTTTTTCCTCATTACGGAGTTTATCTTGTATCACTGGAACATCCCGTGGGTAGAATCTTTTGATCTGATCTGCGGCCACACGCCGCTTCCACTCAGTACCATCTAATTCCTCCAGTAAGTAAGACCCTCCAGTTATCTGCTTTCTTATCCTATAAGGACCATTCCATCTGTCAGAAAACATCTTCCCCCATTGGCTTTCTAAACTTCTATTATAAACCAAAACCAAATCTCTTGGGTTCAATGGCTTTCTTAAACTATGCGCTAAGAGCTCATCCCAATATTTAACTGACTTGTCCCAGATCTGCATCATTCTTTCATAGGCTTTCTCCACAAACTTGTCTTTTATTTCAAGTTGCGCTACCCTTGCTAGAATTAAATCTTCGGTTGAGCGCACTTGATCCCAATCACATCCTAGGAAAGATCCAGCCTCCAGATCAATAGGTAATACCGCCTTTTGACAAAACATAAGCTCGAACGGCGAAAACCCTGTTGTCCTTTTAACTGAAATCCTGTCCGCAAACAAAACTAATGGCAAGTAGTTCTTCCACTTCGCCCCATTATTTCCACATAACTTAACTAGCGCAACTTTTATAACTTGATGCCCTCTTTCTACCATTCCCTCTGCTTCAGGATAATATGGTGTTGCAAATTGTAACTTTGCGCCAATACCTTTTACTACTTCTTGGAATTCTCCTGCAAATTCAGTGCCACCATCTATGGTTACCATCTTCATTACCCCATACCTATTAATCCATTCTTTCTTCAAAAAATTGGCCACATTACTTGCCTTGAGGTTTATCAACAGCGCTGCTTCAACCCATCCTGATAGATCATTCCTGGCTACTACCAAGTATTTAAAGCTTCCTTCTTTTATATGGACTGCATCTAAACTGACCCTACCAAAAACAGTATCCTTGCCCGTCGCTTTCCCTTTTTATTTTGGCTTTCTGTAACTTCTGCGCTGGCATTCACTAAAAGATTTAACCCAATATCTTACTTCATTTTTCATGTTGGGCCACCAGAATCTTTCCCTAACTCTGCAATGAGTCTCATCTTGACCTCTATGTCCTAAATTCTTGTGTAACTCCCTGGGTATCTTCTCCTTCCCTTCCATAGTTTGAATAACTAACTGAGGAGACGAAGCTTGATTCTTCCATAACTTCCCATTTTTAATAAAATAGCCTTTAGCGTGCTTTTTAATATTGTGCCAAACCTTTTTATCGCAAAAATCCGTTTGACTATTACCTTCCAAATATAACTTTAACAACTCTACTCCCTCATTTGTAGATGCATTGTCTTCTAAATACTCCCCCTCTTCGAGTTGAGTACTACTATCCTGACTTCCCTTTGAAGTATCTTCATCATCTGACTCCTCCACTTCCTCGCCTTGCGCACTCCTTGTCGCTACATTAGCTTCAGTGTTCCCTAAATCCAGTTGCAGTTCAACCTTGCTACAAACATCCTTTACATTGTCAGCATTTAATTTTATGTCTTTTTGGACATTCCACGTTACTAGTTTATTGTCATCATGGACAATACTACCTACTAGTTTATGGTCTTGGCGGACACTCTTGCCTGATAGTTTATTGTCATTGCTGACGTTCTTGCCAAATTTTGTATAGCAATAATCTATCCCGTTTACCCATCTCTTATCTTCTTCAAATTCTTCCGCTTCCGAGTCTTCTTCACACAACGGTCTTCTCGACAGCGCATCTGGCATAGTGAAAGATTTCCCTGGCTGTTGGACTAAACCAAAAGAAAAAAATTAATCTGCGCTACCCACCTCGTCATGGACGCATCTGGTAAACTCAGGCTACTAATCATTTGCGCCAACGATAGCGCATCAACCTGAAGCTCGAAATACTGCCCCCAAAGCATCCATTGTAGCTTTTTAAGAATCATTGCTACTCCACATAACTCCAGCTTAGACTAGGATTACCTAGACTCCACTTTGGTAAAAGTCTTAGACTCGTAAAGGACAGGTCTATCATTACCTTCTTTGTCCTCCTGCATCAAAACTGCACCCACCGCGGACACACTAGAATCCACCGCTAGAGTAATTTTTCCAGCGCCTGGTCCATACTCCAATTTCTTCAAAAGAATATCTTTTCCTACAATCCTCTTTAATAACTTGAATGACTCCTCACATTCCTCCGTCCAATCTCATACAACATCCTTTCTTGTTAAGCGCCGTAAAGGCAAAGACAACAAAGCAAAATCTTGAATAAACATTCTTACATATGTACAAATGCCTAAAAACCCTCTAACTTCCTTAGTATTTCTTGGTCTTGGCCATGTAAGTACCTTATTCCTCTGTTTTTCAGCAACGATTCTCCCTTCCTTGCATACCACATGTCCCACTATATCTAGCGCTGGAACACAACAGGCAAATTTAGACCCAGAAATCGTTAATCCTGCCTCCTCTATCCTAAATAGCACTCTTTCCAGGGTAATCGCATATTCCCAAATAAACTTTCTAATATACAGATTTTCTTTTAACACTTCCCCTTCATAATCACTGGCTGGTCATTTTATACCGCCATCATCAATGAAAATTCCCACATGTTCTGGAATTTCATCCTGCAATATCCACATCATCTGTGCTTGATATACCACCACAGAATTTGTTGCGCCTTGCAGTAACCTTGTCAACCTAAAGCGCCCCAGTGGTGTTTCAAACGTTGTCATGGGTCTGGATGATTCGTCCAACTCGCGCTCATCATATCCTCCCATAATATCACCTAATCCGTAACATGCACACCCCGCAAAAGATTTCACAAATTCTTCTGGCATTGGTGGCATCCCTGCATCCTTTACTGTAACCTTGTTCATCTCCCTAATATCATGAACAACCTTTAATTTACCATTATGTTTGACCACACAAAACACTGGACTTGAATAACTAGACATAGACTGTTCATACAAGCCGGACTTTAACCTTCCCCTAATTAATTCTGTATACTCTTCTCTTATAGCCACCGGTATTGGAAAAGCCTTCTTTTGCCACGGCGCATGAGGTATAACTGGAACAATATAAGGTTTACCATAAGAGTGTTTTAACAAACCTCTTTCCTATTCTCAAAATGCAATATCCTTTTCCCTAAGAGCCATAACATGTAATAATAACTTCTTTTCTTCCTGCGATAACCAGGCCTCTGGTCCAAAATCTACCATCTGAAGCCATTCCATCGTAATCTTACTGGTGAACGCAAAATCAGGCAGAAACTTTGTTAAAGGTGTATCATAAGGATTTCTAGATAGCGCCGGCCTCTGCAAAGGAGGATTCAAATCAGGCATTGCTATATTCACTGGTTTAAGCTTAACAGCTACTGGTTTATACTTAGATGCAAAACAGTCCTTACTGCTTCCTTAATTAACTAAAATAAAACCCTTTCTAATATAACTACGGGTTACACCTAAATCCTGTTTTTGTCTTTTCTTTTTAATATAAGTATAACAATATCAAAAATTAAAGAAATTAAAAAGCTTAGGTATAATACATTCTACAGTAGTATTCCCAAGACACCTATGAAGTACCGCTTTACGTATCCCTCCTTGTTGGACTGACTGGTCACTATCCGGGTTTCTCTCATCCTGGGAGATAGTAACACCTAAAATGCCAGTCCCTAATGAAAATGTTGGCCCCTTCCTGGCGGTTGCCCTATCTCCTCATCTGAGACTTCCTCATAAAACTCTCTTTCTTTCTCTAACCGCGCAGGTCCAGAGTACTTAGTTTCCCAGCCACCATCCTTGGGCACTACTAAGACTGCTGTTACTGGAACACCATCATCACCCATAATCCTTATTCCTATAGTCTTATTTAAACAATAATCTATAGTCGCCGAATAATCCATTAAAAATGGCGTGCCTAAAACTGGTTTAACTACACCCATTGGAACATAAAAATGTATATCTCTTGTTGCTCCCGCAACTCTAGTGCGTACATACTCTGCTACACCTATAACAGGTAACCTACCTCCCCCAATTCCTGCGACGGTGCCTTCGCCATATTTTACAGGAAGACCTAATTCCACTGTGTCATCCACTGATACCACGTTGATTTGTGAACCCGTATCCACTAACACTTTAATTTGCTTACCATTTACCATAATAGTTAAATACCCTAAGGGTCCTGCGTAATGTGGCGCCCTAGGTAATCCAAAAACTGGCTGAAATTAATGTTCTGCCATATCGAACTCAGCGCAATTAGCAATCCTTTGCTTTCTGCACTTCTCCATGATTACATTTGCTACATCTGGCGTTACTGCAGTCAGCATCCCCAATGGAACAGAAACTGTAGTCTTAAACATTCCGCAACTAAATCCTTGGCAGCTTTAGGAAAATCAGAATGAACCGGGCGCTGCATTCTCCATTTAGGCTGAGTTTCCTTGGCACCAGCTTTTGCTCTTCCAGGTGGGTTCTTTGGAGTATTATGCTTTGCTCCTGGCATTCCTTCAGCAGGTACCGCTCTTTGCTGTACTACCACTGGCTCCTCCAACATTGCCGTCTGTTCTACTTCCTGGTGATCCACGCCATAACCTCCAGAGTCCATACCATCCATTTCAACATCCTCAATAGGCGCAGATGTATTTTCTCTAGTAGTATACCCTACTTCCTCCATATCCTCTGGATTCGCATACCTAGCGCCAGCCATTCTTGGCCTAGTAATTGTAGGTGGGGCCATTTTCTTATGCTTTGCCGCAAACATTTCCAATTGTGCTGTGGTAAGTGGCGCTGCAACTGCTCCTTCTTTTACTTTAAAATCTAACACTGCGCAAGTAACTGCAAAATTAACCGACTTTTCATCCTTGCTTTTCTCCATATTTTCCGGCTCTTTGCCCTTGCTTGACCTTCTTTCCATATACTTTTTATTAATATGATCAATGACCATGGCTCAAATCCCTCGATCTTTGTCTTTAATCAACTTGGTACCATCTTCCAACATAATCGTAGTCCCATACTCGTAAACTACCTTTTCCTCTTTATCCTTTTGAAGTGGATTACACCTCATCCTTGTATGCCCTTCTTTATTACAATAATAGCACACCATAGCAGAAAAACGCGAAGTTTGAGGAGAACTCTTGGGCCTAAACAATTCTTTTGCTTTTGCCGCTTCAACTATCTTCTTCTCCAACTCATCGATTCTTGCCATGACTGAATCTGGATCCTTAGAGAGAATTTTAACTTTAGGAGAGTAAATCTGAGAAGGCGATTGTACGCCTGGCACATCTTCCTCCATATCCTCATTATCCAGAGACACCCTTTCTGCACGTCGCTCAGCTTGACGCAACTTCATTTCAGCTTCCACTGCCATTTCCACTTCTTCTAATCCGGGATACTTGTAATTTCCATCCCTCTTTTTAACCAGCTTCCCTTCGTTATCCAAGCGCCTTTTTGCCCCGTCTTCAACTTCTAGCGCTAACGCTTCACAAAACCAGGGTAACGACACATTAACATCACTTAAATCTTTGTTACTAACTAAATATAATACTATCCGATCAAAGTCTTCCCTCAAACTTTTAAATTCCTCGGGGTCTCGAAAACCTCCTCTAGCCTTGACCCTATTTACCAAAATATCCAGGTCCTTCATCGTATACCTAGTTTCCTCGGTAAATTCTGGCAATCTCTTGAACATTTTTTCTTTTAGCGCTGACCAATTTCGCTCCTCATGCCCTTTTAGATCCTCTAAATTGTCTTTGCATTCATCAGATACAAAGAATAGTACTTGTCATACCATATCATATTTGGTTGCTCTATGATTTTCCGCTGCTTGTTCAAACCTGCGTAAAAACTTTTTGGTATTAATTCCCGCAAAGCGCAAGCTTTCATCTTTACACCTAATAATCGTGGTTACCGTTTTTGGAAACGATGTCGAAGAATTGGGCAATTTAACCCTCTCCTGACATCCCCTAGATGTAGTCGCAGTAGGATCTATTCCCAAAATATCAAATCAAAGCAAAGATCACAAATAAAAAACAAACGCTTGGTAATTAAACCTGAATGTTTTCACGATACAGCCCTACGCTATCCTCTGATAACAGCTATTGATCCACTTGTTGTAGACCCTACGACTCTTCTGCTGAAGCGCCGGCTTGATTACGTCCTCTTGACAAAACCCTAAAAAAAACCAAACAATCTAATCAAAAATACTAGTTGCAATTAAGCCACTGTTGGGACACCAATTGTAGACTGTTCTAAAGTACTAAGCAGTAGACACAATGGGAGATGGGTTGGTTCTCCTTTTTAATTTATAAAAAGAAGCGCCTGCCACTCTTATTTTCAAAGACAGTGTAATAATGTGTAACACTAATAATTGACTAGAAAGTTTAAAAGTTAAGATGAGTTAAAGATAAGAAAAGAAAAAAATATTACTATCTGGATATTTCTATTCTTAACAAGCGCTATTATCCACAGCTACTCCCTCTTGAAGCGCTCTCTTTGAATATGCCTTATTATAGTAATAAAATATCTCTAATAATAGTTAATCCCACTGAATCTATATATTCTCTCTATGTTTTGCTTTTTCACTATACTATATGAAATACACACACAGACGCACAAACTCTAAAAGACTCAGAAAATACCTTTTAATACTCTCTCAAACAATTAATCACAAAAAGATCTAATATCTTATACTGGGTACTATGACTATAGCTACACGTAAATCTCTATATTGATTTTTCTATGATCTGCTTTTTTTAAAATGAAAACTAATGCAATTTTTCTTATTTTATTAACTAAATAGATAGATCGACCAGTCCTCTCCCTTTGTCCCTACCTAACAGTCCTCCTTTTATATTCTTCCAGTGCTCAAGACACAGTTCCCTAATGGATCTCCAGCGCTGACTCTAGCGCCACATTAGTAAAACAATAAATAATTTATTAGTATGCTACTTACACCGCTTGCAACCACTACAGCGCCTAAATCAGACCCTATAATTACTAACACTAGTATTAACTTGTTTCACTGATTCTCCACATATGCGCTTTTAACTATACCTTGTTTTGTTTCAGCGCTAGTTCCAGGTTTGACTTATCCTAACGCTGCGTCTAGTTGCCTTAACTCTTGGGTAGTTTTACAATTGAGTCCCCACTCTCTTTGCTTAAATACTAGGTTTGTAGTTCTGACAGCTCGCTTAACTAGTTAGCCTTCTTCATTACTTGTCTCAGTAAGTTTCCCAACTGGCCACGGTACAGCATACCATGCACTTGAGTCGTCCTTAATCCATGACTTTCTTCTTAATGCGTAACACATACTTTTTGGAAAGCCCAAATCCATATTGTTTAGCGCGTAATAGTCCTAAGTTAATAATACACAATTCCCTATTGTGCGGCACATCTTGCTGCAAAATCTGAGCACACAGACCCTTAATCTTTTTCCGCGCTTCCATTTCCTTTGTTCCTTGAAACACACAAATACATATTATATTTTAACATTTCCTGCTGCGCTAACTCCCCTTTGTTCTTCCTGGACTACGCGCGCTTATTGGTCTAAAATCACACTTCTTGTGAGGCGCGTACCACACCGTCTTCCAAAGAATGAGGATTTCTCAAACCCCTGACTCATACTTTGACAAATCTCAGTACCTCCTTTCAGACTCAGTATATATGCAAGTGGGAAGTACATTATACCTGCTTTCTGTGGTGCAACCTTAGAAAATAACCCCAAAACTAAATTTAATTATCACCCTTCCCAATCAAGAGTACAAATTGAAAATGCTTTAGGTATTTTAAAGGGACAATTTTCAAGTCTTTGGGAGCTCAGAATCCAATTTCAAAAAAAATTGGAGATCAAAACTGCAAATCATTGGATCATAACTTGCATTATACTCCACAATATCCTAGCTGATTTGAAGGATGAGTGGAATGATCTTTATGAAGAAGAGGATCCTGAACCAGCACCGGCTATCCCCTCCCTTGAATCACAAAACATTCATTCAACTGGCATACACTCTCTCTTTATGCCTATTTCTCTCCAACATTTCTCTTCACCACCCTTATAAATTATTTTTTTGTACTCTCCAAATTTCCTCTTTGTTTACTTTATTCACTTGGTTTGGTATTTTGGTTTGTTGCATATTCATTTTTTTTTGGAATTTACGGTGAATATCTTTTTTTTGGATGGCTCATTGGTTTTCTTTCACCAGCTCAACATGAAATCACATATTTTGTCAGTGATTTTTTTTTTCATTCATCACCCATATCCTTTTCATCCTCTCCTCAAACATCACTCAAATATTTTTGTTACTTTTATTTTCTCAACTCATCTCACAAGGTAAGTCTTTTTTTTTCTTTTTTCATGTTTTTTATTTGCTAATCATGAATTTTTTTATTTTGCTTTTTTTGTTTTTGTTTTTGTTTTTTGTTTTTGTTTTTGTTTTTGTTTTTTTTTTTTTTTTTTTTTTTTTTTTTTTTTTGTTTTTTTTTTTTTTTTTGTTTTGTTTTGTTTTTTTTTTGTTTTTTTTTTTTGTAAGTCCTTTTTTTATTTTCAAGGTTAGACTAATTTTTTTTTTCTCTTTTTTCTCTTTTTTTTATTTTTTTTCTCTCCTTAACCCTCTTTAGTTGCCTCATTTCACCCCTTTTCCTCTCTCTTTACCTGCCTCAAGTCACTCCTTCTCCCCTCTCTTTACCTTCCTCATTTCCCCCTTATTTCACCCTCCTTGCCTGTCCCAAATACCACCTTTCCCCCCTCTTTAGGTGCCTCATGACCCCCCTTCCCCTCTCTTTAGGCTCTTCATGACCCCTCTTCCCCTCTCTTTAGGTGCCTCAACTCTCCCCCCTTCTCCCCTTCCACTCCCCTTTAGCCACCTCTACCCCCGTCCTTCTTAACAAACAATTGCTAACGATCGTTTGTTAAGGAGGAGGAGGGGCTAGACGAGGCTTAATGGGGAGTGGAAGGGGGGTTTTGAAGCGGCTAAAGAGGGGGGAAAGGGGGGGGGTTTGGAACATTTAAAGAGGGGTGAGGGGGAGATTTTGGGGGGATTTGTGGCAATTGAGGTGGGGGTTTCAGGGGGATTTTGAGACAGGCAAGCAGGGGTTTTGAGGGTGGTTTTGAGGCAAGGAGGGAGGGATT
The DNA here is from genome assembly GCA_030280995.1 of Hemileia vastatrix. NCBI lineage: Eukaryota > Fungi > Basidiomycota > Pucciniomycetes > Pucciniales > Zaghouaniaceae > Hemileia > Hemileia vastatrix. The sequence continues at coordinate 7,046,693 of JASXTE010000014.1, read as the reverse complement.
TTAGAGGTGATTTCAGAAAAATAAAGGGGGGAAAGGGGACTGTTATGGGAGTTAAAGTGGGCTTACCTATTTTTTAAAAAAATACTAAATGTCTTTTTTTTTTCTGGCAGAATTTTAGAAAAAAAAAACTATTACATTCTGTTAAGGTCTTTCCATGTAAATTACAAAACAAAAAAGGTTTAGATTTCAATTTTTAATTTTTCTTACAAATAATTTTACTGAATTAATTTTTTTTAATTTATTTGTTCTGATTTTTCATTTACTGATTTTAATTAATTATTTATTTTTTTTAAAAAATTTTTTGACAGGATTTTCCGTGAAGGTTTTTTATAACCAAACTTCAGGTTTTCTTTTGTTTTTTTTTTTTTTTGAAATAAGTTTTACTGAAAATTTTTAATTTTTTTTTGTTTTAATTTTTTTTTATTTTTTTAAAAGGATATTGCTTTAAATTTTATTTTAAAAGATATTATTACGTGAATTCTTTTTAAAAAGTATGTGTGGAATTTTTTTTTTAAATTTAAATTTTTTTTAGATCAAAAAAATGTCTTCTTCTTCAGATTCACCCCTTACTTCTCTATCATCTTCAACTTTATCATCTTTATCATCTTCATCTTTATCATCTCTACCATCTTCTCCAAAATCAACTTCAATACAATCATCTTCTAAAACATCAAAAAAAATTAATGATAATCAGTCTCATCAGAATAAAAGATATCTGAAAAAAAATTCTTCTTCTAAATCATCTGAAAAAATTAAAGATAATCAGTCTCATCAGATGAAAAGATATCTGAAAAAATAATTCATCATCTAAATCATCAAAAAAAATTAAAGATAATCAGTCTCACCAGAAGAAAAGATATCTGAAAAAAAATTCTCTGTGAAAGTTATTTTTGTCATATCCCAAACATTTTTTTTCATAAAACTAAAGTAGATAAAAAAAATCAATATCAAATATCTAACCTAATTTGGAGATGATTGAGTTGTTGCAGTTATCAGTAATACTTAAAAGGCTCAATTCATTTTGGAACTTCATTCCTTTGATGGTGTAAAAGATGAATCTTTTAATCAACTATCAGATTTATCATAACTCTTTATCAAATGGCTTTGGTTTGATTACCTATAAGGAATACAAATTTTTCGAGTGGTATCATGATTGGATTTGGTTGGAGACCAGGTTTTGTTAAAGGATATTCTCTTGGTATGTCTAATAATTTTTTTTCCATTCTTAATATCATTTCACTTATTTCATTTATATAGGCATATATTCATTGCTCAAGAATATCACTAAAGCTCAAAAGGATGAAGATTTTTGCTTATGGGACACTCTAACTTCCTTTAACTCCTTTCTTGCTCTTCGAATCAAAAAGCTCTGTAATAAAGCATTTGAAAAAAATCATGAACTTGCAACCAAAGTTGGAATACCAAATTGGTGTGACTCCAAATGGGAAGATATCACCCACAAATATCTTTTATTTTCTAATGTTATTATCACACATTCTGGATTCCACAATAGGATTCATATTGATAGGAATGACGCCAATTTTCTTACTTTTGGTATATTCTCATATATCAATCCAATAACTGGCCAACCAATACCATCTCCAGCTAAAATCAAAGGAAATGGTTTATATTTTCCAGACCACCGTTGCATCATTGATTTGGGTTTGAGAAATGGTATCATCAAAAATATTTGGAATTCTACTAAGGATAATCATCAAACGAACAAAGCTCCTCCTGGTTTGGAATCATGTCAAGATTTAACAAATTTTGGTTACTCATTTCAAATCAGTCATAAGTTGATTCAAAGAATCAACAAGGTAAAGAAAGAAGGTAAAGTTAATAAATTTAAAAAAACTTTATCTAGATCAAAAAAGTATATAAGACTTTCAAGATTCATGACATGAAAGAATTTTGGTGATACCCACCCCTTACTTCAAAAAAATCCAGGGGTGGGGGATTGTCAAATTTTCCAAGGGAGAGATGAAAATTTTGTTTAAAAAAAGTATATTTAACATTAAAATATGAAAATTCAAGTAATGATTGATAGAATAATGAAATACAGAAAATTATCGTAAATTTTATGTACAAATAAATATGACTAGTTGAAGTGTGAGAGAAATAAAACAAACTAGTGATCCAAAAATTTCTTTAAACGTTCAATTTACTCAACAGATTTATTAGATTTAAATAATTCTATCAAGAAATCTTTCTTTTTGGAACTTTCTTCATGAACAAACTTATATTTCATCTGATCTAATAGGTTTTGATGTTTGAGTGTTTTCTCCTCTTTTTTTGATTTTTCAATACTTAGAATTAACTCAAAATTCTTCTCCTCCAAATCTAGGGCCCGACCATCCTTCTGTAAAGAGAGCTTGTACTTCCTCTCCTCCAAATCTTGTAGCCTATCATCCCTCCTTAAAGAGAGCTCATATTTCTTCTTTTCAAAGCTTAGAGTCTCTTTAGTAATTTCTACTTGTTCTAGAGTGATAATAAAAATTAATATAAAGTAGAAGAAAAGAAGAGTAAATTAATAAGAGGTATGGTATCACTTACCAGCATCACGTTTCTCTAAAAATTTTTCGATAGACGAAAAAGGGGTTTGTTATGAAGTATCACTTTTTCGTCTTCTTTGGGAGTGGAAATTTAGACTACATGAATCCCTACACTTCTTTTTCAAGGTCATATTTTCCTCCTCATCATTGTCACTACCTTCAGACTCAGTTGATTGAGGATCCTGGGTTTGTTTGTCAGCCTTTTAAGAAATAAAAAAAAGATAAGTAAATAAAAAATAGAATTGATAAGATAAAAGAAAAAAGAAACAGACCTGAGTTAGATTTGGTTGCATTAAATCACCAATAGAATCTACAGAAAAGCTATCTAGATTTTTCTCATTCAAATGAGGGGATTCTTGAGTGGAGGAAGAGGATGGGAAAATATTTGCTTCAACATCATGTTTGGAGATGGGATATTCTCCATCCAACATGTTTACAGGATTAAAATTGGCTCACTCTCCAAAAATTGCATCTATCTCTTTAAAGTAAGGACATAAAGAATCAAGTTTATCATATATGGATTTGATGCCCTTACTGATATTGAGTTCAGTAATACCAAAACCAGTAGAAGATGAAAGAGTCTTTGCCTTCTTGTACTTGGCTCAATAATGCTTGAAGTGTTCAGACATCTGTTTTGGAAAAAGATCAATCCTTCCCTTGGTCTTATTCAGTAATTCATTTGACATTAGAAGATAGCCATTAAATTTTGATGCTGGGGGCTGTCCTACTTTAGTTGCATACTCAGTACCAAAACATGAATCATAGTTAGATTTGGTTTTCAGCCAGTTGATAAGAATGAGATGATCATCTTTTTTTAATTGAACAGTCTTAGATTTCTTGGCTGAGCAGGGGAAAGAGGGAGTAGTGGTATTTGAAGAACAACTGGGTGATGGTTGCCTTTGAGAAGATCTAGGAAAACAAGGCATGTTAAAATATAAATGAAGATGAAAAGGAGCAGAAACAAGCAGATGAGATAACAAGATGAAAAGGAGCATAAACAAGCAGATGAGATGGTGAGGGGTTCTGAGCGGATAATATGGAAAGGATGATATGAGAATGTGAGTGTGCAGCAAGGTGGAAGGTGTATCCAGAGAGTAGTCCAAGATGTGGTTATGGCAGAAAGTAGGTCAAGATGTGGTTATGACAGAAAGTTTTCCAAGATGTGGTTATGAAAAATTGAGTAAAAAAATGTCTGATAAGAGGTGAACATTGACATGTAAAGTGTCTAATAACCCAATTATTAGCAAAAATAATTGCAGAAAATAATTGGGGTATGCAGATTATTTACCGCAATTAATTTAATTGTGGATCTGTCAACATTGATACCCCCTATTGCATATATTAATAAACCCAGAAGTATCTCTGATGGTTTCCGTTCTAGCTACAATAATGTCTCTGACTGATATAGGCAATTCATATATTTTTTTCATTCCACTCATTATAATCTATTTTTGGATCCATGGCTTTCATGATTTTTATTAAATTCATTAAAAATAACATGGGTTTATCTCCAGCATTTGAATTATATCTGGATTTTTCATACAATCTTTGTCGAGTAATTCTAAATTTTGGGCCACCAAATTGTCTTTCAATTAGTGCCTTCCATTCATTCCAGGAGTAGTTTATTCCATCACTCAACACAAATTCAAACCATAATAAGGCCAAATCTGTAAATAAAGATATCAATTTTGATGTAATTTCTTCATCAGGTAATTTGTATGAAAATTTTAAGTTATCAATTCTCTGAATGAATTGTTTCCAATCAGATTTTGAATCCCCGTCAAAAGAAAGGTACTGATCTAATCTATTGGTTAGTTTTTGCTTCCTTAAACTGAGGAATATTAAGTAATTCACTTGCTTTAGAAAGATGATAATTTATTTCATCCTTTACTGATTTTATATTCTCAGAGCCCGTGACACTATGTTCATGTTCAATCATTCGTTTATCATCTGAGTGTTTCATAAAAACTGGTACTCTTTCCACATAAGAGGTATTATCTTTTACTTTATCAGTATTTTTCAAAATGTTAGCTATTTCAATTTCTAATCTTTTTAACATATCTTTTATTACAGGTACATGAGTTAATGTATCATTCACATTTGAAAAAGACAATTTTACACATCCCTCTATGGTAGCCATTATATTCTGAGAATGTTCCAATTTATTTTCTAAATTTTTAATCTCAGAGTTTAATCTTTTATCCTCATTGATTAATTCATTATTTGAATTCTCTATAATTTTTAACCTATTGGCTTTTTTACTCAATGATTGTGTTAGGTTTAATAATACACTTTCTGTATTATTGTTTGACTCTCTAGAGAATTCTTACAATTTTTCAATTCTTAATAATAATTTGCTAATTATTTTTGATTCCATTGGATATTCTTTAAGAAAATATTCAATTTTTTAACTGTCCGATTCAAAAGACTCATCATCATGTTCAAGATTTAATTCATTTGGTTCCATTTTTATATTAATAGCATTATCCTGGTGGTCAATAAAACTATGTACATTGTCATCATTTCAAGGAAAGTTTAACATGTTTTTTTCAAATGAATAATTCTTTAAATACTTATCAATTATATCAATTAACTCTCTATCAATCTTATTACCTTCAAGTATTCATTGTTAGGATTATATAATTGATCCTGAGAAGATGGATGACTTACCAAGGTCTTATTCCATTTCGCCTGCCTCTCCTTGGCTTTCCTCTTTAAGGGTGACTGCTGGAGCCCTGCTGTTGAGGGTTGTTGTAGTTTTGGGCATACCAGTTCCACTTCCATTTGCTTACAGTAATATTTTGGATCTCCTTTTCGGCTGGAGGTGCGGCTATGGAATTTTTGGGTGCAACTGTTGTTGGTTGAGCCTTTATTTTCACTAGAGCTTGATTGACTTCTATGAAACCCTGAGCTGCTCTTTTCTCAAGATTGTTTATCTGGTCTACTATGTTGTTGACTCTTATTTTTAAGGTGTTCAGTAGAGTGGATAGGGAGTGAATTTGTTCTTGTAAGGAATTTATTGTTTTCTTTATTGTTACCTGCTTTAACAGTTTTTCCCTTTCATCCAGAGACATTTGTGGAGTATTTCTGTTTGTGGGAGAATCATGGCCCTCCATTTGAATGTCCTGTAACAGGTCTTTCAGCTCTAGGTCTTAGGCTATAAGGTTTTGCCTGATTACTTACAATATCATTATTGTCACACATTTTTACGTGGAATATAATCAAAGAATTGAAATTTGAGATCTTAAAACTTCAAAAGGAGTTCTGTCAGTATTTATCAATACCACTGAGGAAACTTTTATTGCTTACTTGTAGGTATTAAGCGAATTTATAAGTGCCAAAAGTAAAATATTCTTTTATGTGGTCACTTTATTTAACTGGTCTACAATATGTAGCTGTATTTTTATATTTGAAAAAGAAAATCTGTCAGTAAAATTCTTTCTAAATATTAAATGAATTTTTCAAATCAATAAAAAGGATTAAGATTCCTGTTAAAGGAAAGTCATTAATCAGTTTTTATTAACTGGTTTATTATCTGCAAAGATCACAAATTTAATTTGTCTATTGACAGGCTCCCGCTAATAACAATTTTTATGTTAAATTAGTGATAAAATTTTTGATTCAATATCACAATTCTATTATATAAAAGGGCTTCATTTTCTGAAATTACTATATAAGTGACCCCAACCTGTTCTAATTATCCAAATATTTCAATAGGGATTTTATTTACTTGTAGCCTATTTTTGAATTTTTACTCACTGGATGATAACCAACAGAATTATTGAAGAAAGGTCCCAAATTGTCAGGCTGAGTTCAAGTACAGAGATGTGAACTAGCTTGAATGGTCAGTTTTCTAGAAGATTTTAATGGTCCTATATAAGTTATCTTTTGCCCAGACAAATCAAAGTGTCTCTGAGTTGCTACAAAGATTAACTAAAGTTGAGATTGAAACTTCCAATCTACTAATGAACCAGGATAATCATAAGTATAATCAATATAATAATAATCCTTTCATTGGCAAGAGTGAATCTCATTCCTTACCTATACCACCACAATTAAAACAATCTGGTGGTAGTGTCAAATCTGAAAATGTAAGTCACAAATCCGTAAAGGAGGAAATACAAGACCATTTATCAAGAGTAAATGAGTTGTTGAATTTACCTAAGATTAGTGAGATAAAATCCAATCAGAAAAACTGGCCTAAGATGGATCAGTACCCAAATTATGATGGGGAAGCCAGCTCTGATTGGAAACATTTTATTCAAAGAATTGACAACTTGAAATTCTCATATAAGTTACCAGATGAAGAAATAACATCAAAATTAATTTCTTTATTTAAGGATGTTGCTTTATTATGGTTTGAAGCTGTATTGAGTGAGGGTAAAGATTACTCTTGGGCTGAATGGAAACAACTTATTGAAAAACAATTTGGAGGTTCTAAATTCAGGCTTACTCAACAAAGACTTTATGAGAAGACTAGGTACAATCCGTTGAATGGTGACAAACCTATGGTATTTTTAATGAATTTAAATAAAATATTAAAAGCCATTGAGCCTCATATAGATTTTAACTTATGGAAAGATAAGATAATCTATAAATTACCTATATCTGTCAGAGACATTGTTGTAGCTAGAACATTAAATGTTACTGAATATTCTGACTTTATTAATATTTGCAATGAAATATTATTAAACCATAAGTATGAATCAAGGTATTCCACTTATAAACAAAATGTTGAACCTGTAAAAATTAAGAATTCAAAAACACTTCAGGAGAAGCAGAAAAAACCTACTGCACCTGTAGTACCTAAAAAGTATGAAATAAATACTTGTTATAAGTGTAACAAACCTTGGATAAAAGGTCACAAATGTGAGAAAAACATAAATATTGTTGAAAATCAACGTGAATCTGAAACTGAAACTGAAAAAAGTAAAGAATCAAGTGATTATGACAGCAATATCTCATATAGTGATGAAAATGAAGTCTGTATGTTGGAAGATGATTTGTCCATCTTTTAAAATCCAATATTTAATATGGACTCAAATGAATCTTTAATGAATTTTGAGGATTCTAAAATCATTAAGGATATACAAGCTGATAACTTTGGAATGACACCTATCACGGTTCCAGCTATCATTTCTGGTGAAAATGTTAATATAGTACTGGACACAGGAGCTGCTGGTTCTTTTGTTTCCACTAATACATTACATAAAATTGATAGTGAATATAAGTCTAAGCTTGAACCACTTCAAAGTAAAAATTGGAGAGGTTTTGGATCAGTGCTACACCCCATTGGTAAATACAAAGCTACTGTTTTCTTTAAACATCAACATGGTTATGTAAGGGTAACTTGTGACTTTGTAGTAATGGATAATACTAACTGTAGTAACTGTTTTATCATTGGAAATGATATTCTGACTAAATTTGGTGTGAAATTAGACCCTGCTAATAACAATTTTACAATTGGCATTAATGGTAAAAGGAAATATAAAATAAATTCTTTTAACACAGTCTTACACATTGAGTCAGTCACGAATTCCCCGTGTGAAGGAAGAGAATCCAATGAGATGGAACTTCTGGAAACAGAAATTTCAAAAGCATCATTTGGCACTCAGATAAGTAAAGCTGAGAAAAATAAAATTTTGGAATTAATTAAAGTATTTCCAATGGCTTTTGAACATGGTACCAATGAACTTGGCCTTGTAAAAGATCATGAAATGAAGATTAGTTTAAGCTGTGATATGGATAATATTCCTTCTAGTCTTAAAAAGAAACCATACCCTGCTTCACCAATGAAGAGGAAAGACATAGAGGATAATATTTAGATGTTATTGAATATGAACATTCTTGAGAAGGTTGAAACTACACCAAAATATTGTGTAATATCACCAGTGCTAATTTCTTATGAACAAGATAAAGCAAGACTGTGCGGTGATTATAGAGCATTAAATACATTTACAGTAGATGATATTTATCCCTTGCCAAGGATTGCCTCTATAAATGCTACCCTTAAACGTGCTAAATATATAAGTTGCCTAGATGGAAATAAAGGGTACTATCAAATTTCTGTTGAAAAGAATTCACAGAACTTTTTTTTGATAACAACACACATGGGAATTTATAAGTATGTCAGAATGCCATTTGGACCAAAAAATGCTCCATCAGTATTTCAGAAGTTAATGGATATAACATTCCATAATGAAATGATTGAGTGATGGTTAATGGTATACATTGATGACATAATAGTGTTCTCTAAAACTTATGATGAACACTTAATCCATTTAAAGAAGGTATTTCAGAAAATGGATGAAATAAAAATGACCCTTGCATTGAAAAAAGGTAAATTTGGGTTTGAATCTTTAAAAGTGCTTGGTCATATTGTATCTGGCTTACAAATATGTGTAGACCAAAATAAAGTGGCTGCAATAAAGAATATTGGCATTCCTCAAAATGTAAAGGATGTACAATCTTTTCTTGGAATGTGTGGTTATTATAGACAATATATAAAAAACTACCAATCAATTGCTGCACCATTGACCACACTGATAAAGAAATCAGAAGCTTTCATTTGGAATAATGAAAGACAACAAGCTTTAGATAAGTTGAAAGAATGTTTAATGACAGCTCCTATCTTGGGATTACCAGATTTCCAATTACCTTTTGTATTATATACAGATGCAAATTTTATTGGTCTGGGTTCTGCTTTGCATAAAAAAAACATATTGAAGGAAAAATGTCAGAAGTAGTAATTTTCTATATTTCACGTACTCTAAGAAGTAGTGAATTGAAATATGGTGCTACTCAACTTGAATGTTTGGAAGTAGTATGGGCTCTTGAGAAGCTACATTATTACCTTGAAGACCAAAAATTTGAGTTAATAACTGACTGTAGTACAGTTAAGTCACTCTTAAACATGAAAACTCCTAATAGACATATGTTTTGATGGCAATTAGCTGTACAAGAATACAGAAGACAGATTACTATTACAGATAGAGCAGGAACATTACTCTCTAATGTAGATCTGTTATCTAGAGTACCTCTGCCTAATAATGATGATAATCCTGCTTATGTTCCTGGGTCAGAGATTATTAAAATTTATGGCATTTATATTGTAGATCTTGAGGATGAATTTATGCAATCAATTCTTGATAATTATAATTCAGATCCTGACTTGTGTAAACTCACTACAATATTAAATGATCCATCTAATGCTTCAATTAATGTTTTAATAAAAACATTACCAAATAAGTATAAAGAGGCATTAGAAAATGGAAAATTTTCCATTGAGGATGGTTTTATATATTACAGGAAAAAATTAAGTAATGTAATTGTGATTCCCCCTTCAATGAAGGAGTTAATGTTAAGTATATGTCATGATGATATATTATCAGGTCATTTTGACTACCATAAAGCATTAACTAGAGTAAAAAACACAGCTTGGTGGATTAACATGTCTGAGGATGTTCGGAAATATGTTGAAACATGTGATTCTTGTCAAAAATCTAAAAGACTAACAGGCAAAAGAGCTGGTTTATTACAACAAATTGAGCAACCAAAAGCTCCATGGGAAATAATTAACATGGAATTTGTAACAGGCTTGCCAATAGCAGGGGATAAGAGTTATAACTCCTGCTGGGTAATTGTAGATAGATTTACAAAGATGTGTAAATTTATTCCTACCCACAAAGAGGTTTCTGCAAAGGACTTAGCTTTTTTATGGTGAACACAAATTTTAACTATAGCAGGTTTCCCCAAAGCAATAGTTTTTACAGAGACCCTAAATTTTCTTCTGAGTTCTGGACATCACTTATGGATGTTTCAGGGTGTAAATTAAAACTTTCTACAGCACACCATCCACAAACTGATGGGCTAGCAGAAAGAATGATACAAACTTTAGAAGATATGATAAGAAGATATTGTGCTTTTGGTCTTAATTTTAAAGACAATGACAAATTCACACATGATTGGGTAACCCTTATCCCAGGTTTAGAATTTGCATACAATAGTACAGTACATTCTGTCACTGGCAAAAAGCCATTTGAGTTATGGTTGGGTTATGTACCTAATACCCCTGCTAAGACTCTTAATAAGTTACCTAGATTGGATATCTATCCAGTTACTAAATCTTTTCTTCAGATGCAAGAATTATGCAGAAAACATGCTCAAGAATTTATAAATAAGGTGTTTGAGTATGAAAAGAAAAGATGGGATAAAGCCCATAAAGAATAAATGTTCAAAGAGGGTGATTAAGTCCTTATTTCAACACTACATTTAAATTTAAATGGTAATGTTAAATTGAAGGATCCATTTATTGGACCATTTGTAGTTAAAAAGATGGTTGGTAATAATGCTGTTGAGGTTATTCTATATGCATCATATGATAGAAAACATCCAGTATTTCCTATTTCTCTTATAAAACCATACCATTCTAATGATACTGCTCTATTTCCAAGAAGATCAGGAAGGCATAAACAGCAACCTGAAGAAATAGTTGAAAAGGCAGAAATTGAAAAGATATTTAAAAAGAGACACCTTACTAAAGAAAAGGGAGTTGAGTATCTATTAAGATTTAAAAATAAATCAAGTCACCACACAATATGGGGGGCGGACTTGCTAGCGAGTCCGCAACCTTGGACCCAAACTCACCACAGGTTGAACACACATTGAGCTATTGATAAAGGAACCATACAATCAGGGATGAACACCACTCAGCAGAACAGTTTTAGGTGGGTGTTCAAGTAGAGTTCAGTATGGGTTCAGTATGAGTTCAGTCTGAGTTCCATCTGAGTTCCATCTGAGTTCAGGTTGAGGACTTGCTAGCAAGTCCACCCCCTATATTGCGTAGTGAGTGAATATGACCAGTGGATTCCAGAAAATGAAATCTCTGATCTTAAAAATCTCTTGAAAAAATTTAAATCAAAATAATACTGTTTATTCAGTATATGTATTATAAAAAATATTTTTATTTTTCTATTTCACTCCTTACTTTAAATTAAAATGTTTAAAATTTTTTTTTATGTTTTTTTTGGGGTGAGGGAGTGTCAGCCTAGATATCCCTACGACTGAGTATTTCTTATGCTTAAAATAAGATAACCTTAAGTAAATTAAGCTTAAATCTTAAAAATAAGGTTAAAATAATTATATATATTATTATACTATATATATATATAATTATTATTCTATTATATAACTTATAGTAGTTTAAATAGCTTATCAATAGGCTAATTATACTTATTAAGGTGTTAATGGAGTCATAATATACTTATCTTAAGTGATATGAAGTAATTATTGACATACATAAGCTTATATGTATACATAAATCTCATATTCAGTGAAATATGCAGAATATTATGTATATTTAGGTATATAAGTGGGTTTTAGCCCCTTAATAGCCTATAACCTTTGATTTTCTTCTTATTTTAGGTCATATGGACGAAATAAGTGGACTCAAAATGCCTACAGAAGCATAGACATCTATATCAGGCGCATACACTCAGTTTGGACAACTAAATTTACTTCCTTGGATGGTTATTCACGGATTTATGGGCTGGAAGGTCATTTCTGGGTTAATGTGGATGCTTGGGGATGTTATTGGGGGCTTGGAAATTTTATTTGTTTCCTTTATATGCTTTTGGTTTCATTATATCTCTTTTTGATTTTTTATTTTACCTATTTCTTCATGGTATCCGCTTTTATCTGGATTTTCTATTTGTGGTATAGATCTGTGTTATCATTAATAGTGATGGAGGGTCCTTACTGGAGGTCTGGGTGTTGAATCTGCTTGAAGTGGACGCCATGGGGAGGTGATGGGCCCTCAAAGTGCTGTAATTTCCGGGGATAGCAGTGACATCATCTGGATTGAAGGTCTGTGCACTCCAGTGGATTTGGGTATAAGTAAGGAGGGATTTTGACGGTTATTTATCATCATTCAATTACTAAAATTCAAACAAACATTACAATAAAATTATTAGCATTCAGAAATATATTATAAAGCCATTATAAATTGATATTATCTTTATATAAGCTATAACTATATTTTATTCATCTATTTTCCACCACTAGCACGCATTTTAATCCAAGTATTGTGAGTTTTATTTGAGTATAACTATTTTATTAGTCTTCCCCTGAGGTTTAATCACTAAATCATTTATCAATAAGTAGTAGGACCATAAATAAATACTATTATATAATACTTATATACTAGACTATACTGACACTACCAGCCTGAAAGTCCTGGTCCAAAAAATAAAATCTACTGCTTTTTGTCCCCTCTTATAAAAATAGGAGCACACCTTTGCTCCACCGTAAGCACCTCTTTATCCATTTTACCCATTTCCATTACCATTGCCATTAAAGCCATAGTTCTTCTTCTCATAACCCCTAGATTGATATGAAGAAGAAGTAGAAGATGAAGCCACAGGCACTCTGTTAGCCTTCTGAGTTTCTTGAAAAAATAATGTGAGCTGCTTAGTTAAATCAGCTAAATTATCCATTATTTTATTTTTAACATCCCCCTCAATCTTAGAAAAAGGCTGACCCAACTGAGCCTTCTTTGCCTCTTGATCCTTGACCATAATATCAATTTTTTAGCCAAAACTTCAATAACCTTGCTAACATATTTAGTACAAGATTATTGATACATTTCCAAAGCCATGAATTTTAAATAGGCCTGAATGCTGTACTTGATGACCTGAAAATCTGGTAGTTTCTGTTTTCATTTTGAATGCCCTTCATCTTGTTGCTCCTAGACAGTACCTTCAAAACCTCCATCCTGATTTCCCTACTGAATGCTGACCAAAACAAATCCTTTGCCTGATTTTTGTGATGAATCTCGTCCATCAGAACTAGATAATCCATCACTTCAGTAAACTTTCTACATAACTTCTTGAAGTCCACCATATTAGAGACACCACCTTTAGCTTTCCATTCAGTGACAATTTTGTTGAGTTCCACCATAGTATACCTGACAACCCATCTATCAACCATATCTTTTGAAAATTTCAACCAATACCGCCTTTTATAACCTTCTATCTCAATAACCTCTGATTCCATCTCTCTATCAAAAATAAAGAACCTAACCTGCTTCCCCATGTGCCAAGGTGAAGCCCCATCAGCAGTAGCAGAAGCTTCATAGCACTTTAAGAACAATTTAACTTCTTCCCCATTAAACTTGCGCCCATCCCAAGAAACAATCCTGACTAAAACACTGAAATAAAGAGAAACACCAGATCCAGCAGCAGAAGACATCCCAAAAGTATAATATTAAACCATTAAAAGAATATAAGTGTTTTTTAAATAAGCCTCTCACAGACTAAGAAAGTCCAGATACCAAGTAAAGTCAATTAAAAAACAGAAAATTTGATCCCCACATTGGGCTTGAACAAGCCTCCTAGAAGCAAGAACTGAAAATGATACAAAGAAGAAAAATGCTAATATGGCTTCCAAATCACCTAATCCTTATACCCCCTCTACCTTGGTTTACTTTATTATATCTTTTTCTAGAATACTATTAGGTATTGACCCATATTACAAAGAATTTCCAAAGCTTTCACACAAAATGAAACTTTTGAGCCAGAAATAGTTAACCCAGCTTCTTCAATCATAAAAAATATGCCTTCTAAAGTAAAAGCATACTCTCAGATAAAGCATCTAATCCCTTGATTCTCCTCCAACACTCATTATCATTATACAATGCAGAAAATTTAATTCCAACATCATCAACAAATAAACTATGTAAAAAGACTCTTACAGTTTCCTTGCTGTAAGCAGAATCCAAGGGAGTTGGATAAACTAATGAAAACCCTGTCCCTTTAAGTAAATAAAGAGTTTACAATTATTTAAGCCATAAACTCTACTTGATAAGAAATTACCAATAAAATAATTGTTATTAATGGTGTTGATATGTAGAATCTGTGTTTTTTAAAATGAGATTGAAAAACACAACAGTGAAGCTGTATTTAGAAAGTTAAATAAATGATTGAATAATACATTTTTATGAAGATTTTATTTTTATGAGATTAAGTTGTTAAAATATGATCTCTGGTGATGAGAACTTCAAAACGGTACCCTAAAAGTTAATATTAAAGATGATTAATGAATTTAATAAATTTTTATTTTAAAGTGTTATATTTATAAGGGTATTACAATTTTATAATTTTTTATAAAAAATAATTAATGATTGTTGTAATATCTGTTCTTGTGGTTGTTTTATGATTATTGTTAAGATACAAGTTGTTCAATGATATCTAATTTTGAGTCTACAGGATTTATATGCATAGTAGGGGGTATCAAAGTTAAAAATTTGTAATTATTTAAAGGCATTTCACAACACAAAAAAAGCTGCAAAATTGACATTAATTCTCAGTAGCAAGGTGTTTTGGGGGCACAATATGGCATATTTGAAAAATTAATGATGGTTGATTTGGTGGAAAAAAGAGGTATTTTAAAATAGAAGATTTATAGCTTTGATACCCCCTAGTATGTAACATGACTTACTTTCCCTAGCTGGAGCATTCTGGAGCTCTTCTGGAGATCTCTGGAGTTTGTATGGGGATTGTACCGACTTCCAGACTCAATTAGAGCCTTCAAAAGATAAATAAAAAATCTAGAAAAACTACATATGATAGAGCTACCTCTCCTTTATATTTAATTTTACTTTTTGTAGCCTGCACAGCCCTATCACTATGCAATATAGGGGGTGGACTTGCTAGCAAGTCCCCAACCTGAACTCAGATGGTACTCAGACTGAACTCATATTAAACCCATACTGAACTCTACTTGAACACCCACCTAAAACTGTTCTGCTGAGTGGTGTTCATCCCTGATTGTATGGTTCCTTTGTCAATAGCTCAATGTATGTTCAATCTGGGGTGAGTTTGGGTCCAAGGTTGCGGACTCGCTAGCAAGTCCGCCCCCCATATTGTGTGGTGTATTCACCTAGTAAATAATTATCAAAGTTAAGAAAATTAAGAAAAATCAAAATAATTTATAAGATTATTAAAAATAGTAGAAAAATTGTAAAAATTCAAGAAAAGTTCCCAAAGGTTCTTGAGTCTCTTGAATTTTATTTCCATGCACTTTTATACCTATACTTACATTTCCTGTCTGGGAATTATTCATTAAATCTTGAGCTGTAAAATTAACCCTTTTAAACCACTTTTGATAGTTAATTGATTTAATATAACCATTTTAAAATTAGATTGGCCTTTCTAATCTCAACAATCAATCTCAAAAAAATCCATTTTTAATAAACTTATGTGCAATACTAAACTTTTGACTTCCACAACATGTTAAAGAAGGCGATACACACAAACTGGCATTCTGCACCAAATTCGGTCATTTTTAATGGATGTTAAAGCCATTTGATCCATGTAATGAGCCTTCCACTTTCCGAAATTTCACTAAAAGCATCTTAAGAGACAAAATAGAGATATATGTGGCTGTATACCTGGATGACATCTTGATTTACTCCAGATAAACAGAAGAAAATTAGATAAGTGTTGAAGACTTTTTGTAACACTTGAGGGAGGCCCAAGTATTGTTAAAAGAAAAGAAATATATTTTTTAAGTAGGTGAAGTCCCCTAACTGTGTATGATCAATTCGAAAAATAAGTTCAAGTGGACCAGTAAAAAGGAAAAGCAGTAACAGAATGACCAACAAAAACATCAGTAAAAGAGCCCCAGTCATTCCTAGGCTTTGAAAATATTTACTGCCTTTTTATTGAAAATTACCACCACATTTGCTGACCATATCACAACCTCAAAAAAAAGAAGTCAAGTTTATCGGGAAAGCTAAACAAAAAGATGTGTTTGACTCACTGAAAAGACTATTTGTGACAGCCCCTTTTTTTGAAATCCCTGACTTATTAAAGCCATCTATTCTGGAATGTGACTGTTCAAATTTTTCACTAGGTGTAGTATTATCCCAATACAATGCTGTAACCTTCCTGCATCCAGTAGCATATTTGTCACCAACACTTCTAGGTGCCGAATTGAATTATGAAATGTATGATAAGGAGTTATTGGCACTAGTTGAAGCAGTGCGCAACTGGAATCAATATTTAGAAGATGGGCCACACAGAATACAAGTTATTATTTAAATGGACCATAAAAACTTTGAAATTTCCTGAAGACAAATAAGTTGACCTTCTGGAAAGCACACTACTCAGAGCTTCTGAGTAGCCTTGATCTTTTTGTTACATTAAGACCAGGGAAGAAAAGTGGCCAACCCAATGTGCTATCACAACATTTTAACTAGCACCCAGAACCAGACCAGTTACATACTGTTGGGGCTAGGTTATTGAAGTGGGACTTTAAAGAGGGGGTAATCCTGGATGAAGTGGAATGGGCAGATAAATATTTGATGGAATGGGTAAGGAGGGAGCAGGAAAAGGATGAGGGGTTCAGGAGTTAGTGAAGGCACTTTTATCAAAAGACGTATTAGTAAGGAAAGGATTTGAGGAGTATCACCTAGAAGGGGAAACACTATATTGGAATAAGAGGATAGTGGTGCCAAATGATGAAGAGCTCAAGAGGCAGGTGGTAAAATCAAGGCATGAATCCCCTATGGCAGGGTACCCAGGGCTGCTAAAGAGGGTGAAGCTTGTAAATTAAAAATTTCTCTGGAAGTCCATGAAGGCATATTTCCAGCACTATGTAGAAGCATGCAAGTCATTCCAGAGGAAAAAGATCAGCTAAACAACCACACCACTAAACTTGCTAAGCATTGCCTTGAAGCCATGGAAAAAACTCTCTTATGATCTTATAGTGGAGTTACCCAAGTTACAAGGAAAGAATTCTATCCTCACAGTAGTTGACCACTGCACCAAGATGGTGCTGTGGCATTCCAAATTTGGGTAGGCAACTTAGGTAAAAATTTGATTGGAACTTGGTTGGAAGAAAAAATGGTGTTACCAGGTGTTAATTTGGTTGAAGGGAGTTAACTGGATTTTTTTTGGGCTTATTTTTGGTGTTTTAGAATGGTTATATGTGGTATTTCTTTTGTGATTTGATGGTTTTATGGATTTGTATTTTTGGTGAATGAAGTGTGCTCTTGGAATGGCCATTTTTTTCTGGTGCGCTCTGGTGCGCTCTGGTTAGCTTGGGTTTTCTCCGGTGATTTTCCGGTGCAAAAGTGAAGTGTACTGGAAAAATTCTGTCATTGTAACAAAGTTTGGTCATGGTGACAAGATTAACTCACTGTGGCAAATTTAGCTCACTCCGGCTAAATTAGCTCATTATTGAAAAACTAGCTCATTATGGAAAAAAGAGCTCATCCTGGCAAAATTTGCTCACAATGGGAAAGTCTGATCACCAGTGCAAAGGTTGGTCACTGTAGAAAAGTCTGATCACCAGTGCAAAGTTTGGTCACTTCAGAAAAGTCTGGGAAATGTGGTAAAGTTTGGTCACTGTAGAAAAGTCTGATCACCAGTGCAAAGGTTGGTTACTGTAGAAAAGTCTGATCACCAGTGCAAAGTTTGGATATTGTGGCAAAATTTGGTTAGAATTTTTTATGCTTGTTAGATCAATAGTTTATTGTAGATCCTATGCATGAAGAGTATTGTTGGAAAGGTCTGGAGTAGGAGAATCAGATAGAAGGGAGAATCTTAGTCTTCTAGAGGTTTTTCATCTTTTAGTTTCGATATTGAGAGTCTTTTTGGATTATTAAAAACCATTATTCATATTTTTCTTCTTTCAATAAAATAATTAATCATTTATAATACCCTTATAAAATAAAATTTTTACATAACACTTTACATATTTTACTCAAAAACTCTTAAACATTAAATATAGGGTATTATTAAAAAGGTCTCCACTGAAGGGGACTCATTTATTGTATCTGTTTTCAAAAATTATTAAAATCTGAAAACATGAAAATTCTTTCTTTTAAAATATTGTTTCTGGTGTAACTTTATTGTTGCATTTCAGTTGTTTTGCACAGAAGAACCACTCAATCATCCTAACAAGCATTATTAAGACAGGGTTTCATTCTTTTTTATTATCAAGTAGACTTTTAAGCTTATTGATCTAAAAAACTCACAAATTCATTTAGAGGGACATGGTTTTCTCTGATTATCCAACTCCTTTGGATTCTGCTTACAGCAAGGCGACTGTAAGAGTCTACCTACATATATGGAGCCCAACATGGGGTTCGATTTCTCTAGCTTTTAAAAGAACTTACTTGATACTTGGACTTTTAGCCTGAAAGAGGCTTGTTTTATGAAACTCTTATTGATTTATTTATCTTAGCCTGCAAGAGGCTCACTTATTGAAACGCTTTATCATTAATCTAATCTATTAGGATTTCTTCCACTGCTGGATCTGGTGTGTCTCTTCCTTTGACACCATCAGTTAGGCTTGTTTCTTGGGATGGGCCCAAGTTTAATGGGGAAGAATTTAAATGCTTTTTGAGCAGATATGAGGCTTCTTCTTTGGTGGATGGAGCTACTAACCTGGATATGGTAAAGCAGATCAGGTTTTTTATTGTTGACAGAGAGGTGGAGAAGAAGGTCATTGCTATAGAGGGTTATAAAAGGTTTGATTGGATAAGGTTGTCAAAAGAAACGGTTGATGGATGGGGTGTCAGGTATACTATGGTGGATCTCAATAAGATTGTCAGTGATTGGAAAGCTAAAGGTGATGTTTCTAATATGGTGGACTTCAAAAAGTTATGTGGACAGTTTGATGAAGTGGTGGAATATCTGATTTTGGTGGAGGAATTGGGCCATGAAAATCAGGCCAAGGATCTATTCTGGTCTTCTTTTAGTAGGGATATTAGGATGGATGTGTTAAAAGAACTGTCTAGGAAAAATTTGATGAAGGATCTGCCTAATGGTGAAAAGAAACTGCCGGCTTTGGAGATCATCAAGGAGAATATTCAAGGCTACTTAAAACTCATGGCACTGGACAAATATCAAGAATACTGTACTCAATATGTTAGCAAGGTTAGTGAAGTATTGGCTGAAAATAACAATATTATTATTCAAGCTCAAGAAGCCAAGAAGGCTCAGATGGGAAAGCCTGTTCCTAAAGTTGAGGGAAATGTAGATAACAAGATGGTCGATCACTTGGCCAATTTAACTAAACAATTAAAGATATTTGTTCAAGAGACTCAAAAAGCCAATAGAACACCTGTGGCTTCAACTTCAACTTCTTCTTCTTACCAATATAGAGGTTATGAGAGGAGGAACTCTGGATTTAATTGCAATGGTAATTGGTTTTCTGGAAATGGTAATGGTGATAGGAATGGCAATGGTAATGGTGGGAATGGTTTTAGAGGTGAATATGGCAAGCCCAGGTTGTTCTCTTATTGTAATAGGAGGGGACACAAGGCTGGACAATGTTATTTTTTGGATAGGGATTTAGATGCTGGTAGAGTAAAATTTGATGGAAAGGTTTTCAAATTCCCTGATGGATCTTTCATCAAGCCCAGTGAAGGTCAAGCTCCCTTGGATTTGGTAAGGAGGAATATGTATTTGGGGAAAAGGACCAGGTTTGAAGAATTACCTGGTGATGATGAAGAAAAGGTTAAAGGTGGTAAAGTTGATGATGGTAAAGATTTGGAAAAGGTAGATAAAGGAAAAGTAAAAGAGGCCAATAAGGCCACATTCTCAACTTCATTTGATGTTTTGGAGTTATCCTCTGTAGTTAGGGCAGAGGAAAGTTGTATGGCGGGTGAATATGATGTCGATGCTGCCAGAAGAGCAGCTGCTACCAAAGCTAAGAGTAGCATACAGAGCCAATTAAGGACTAAACCGGGAAAGGCTGAAATTAAAAATTTGGAAATGAAAACTTACACTAAGGACAAAATTTATAATATGCAGAAGGGGATGGCTGATATGGGGCCTCCTAGTTTTGGAAAGTTGGATTTAAATGGTGAGCCTATGCCTGTGGAGGAAGATTCAGATTCTGAGGAGGATTTACCTTTGGCATCTCTCCCCAGACCAATTTTTAGTGGTCCAACTCCTATGGAATGGGTAAGGAGGACCAGTGATGGATCTGGATTAGTGAAAGTAGATGGTGATGGAGCTAGGGTTATTAGTAGTGAAGATGTTTTTATGGGGGGTGAAGATGGCAAAGTGGGTCCCCAAGAGGTGCCCAGGCCCAAGGTAATTAAATCTAAAGTCCAGTACAAACAACAAGTAGTATCTGGACAAGAGAATGAAATGGACGATGTTTTAAATAAGGTGAATCAACTTCAGATTCCCTTCTCTTTAGGCGAGCTTTTCACAATTAGTCCAGCACTTGCAGAGAAGCAAAAGAAGCATCTTATGAGGCGACAGTTTTTTTCTGGAGAGGTGGAATATATATGTTAAAATGCTGAGCAGTCTGGGGAGGATTTTGAAACACATTTTTCTGCTCCCCTGGATTACCTGGTGGTAACTCTTAACAGTAAAGAGGTAAAGGCCTTGGTCAATTCATGGTCTCAAATTAATTTGATTTCTTTAGAGCAAGCAAAAATTTTAGGCTTGCCAATTTAAACTGGTACAGGGGGAAACCTCAGAGTTATTGGAGGGCATGCAACAGAGCTAATGGGTACGGCTGAGCATGTCATATTAGGTATTGGTGGATTTATTGGTAAGGTTCACTTTTATGTGGCCAGAGGGGCAGTAAAAACTGTTCTTGGTGGTCCTTTTTTAATGTATCTTGAGGCCCAGATTGGTTATCAAGCTGGAATGTGTATTAGTTTGAAGATAACTGGTAAAGATATGAGGAGGTTACATATGGGGTTGGCACCTCCTGAAGATGAAGGTTGGGAGACACGGCCAGGGATCACTACTCTGTGTCAGTGTTGTAGTTGCATCAAGAAGCGGCGTATTAAACAGATGGCTTCTGGTGAATTATGTTTAGAGGGGAATTTCGGAGACCCTCATTTTTTGAAGTAGTGGGGGCTGATCACTCTAATGTTGCAATCTCTCCCCAGGATGAGATCCCGGATTGAAATAGTTCAGCTCACTTGGAGATAATTCAAGTGGATTCTCAATTATTTTCTGTTAATAATACGTTAAATTGTTATTATGTTTTCAAATTTTTGGTTTGTCTCACTTCTCTGTCAAGATTTTCAATTGCATTAAAGAATGGATCAATAGGGAAGATGGGAAATATTATGTTGAATAAAAATTGGAATGGTTTATTTTCTGACCTTCAGAAAGAGGGTAAACTGCAATTATTTCATCAAAATTCTATAAAAAATCTTAGTATAATTAAAACACAAAATTTTTTTTTTTTGATAATTTGTTTCCTGTCCACCAGGGAGAGGATAAACTGCCAAAATTTTTTACGGGTGATTTTATAATGGATAAGGGAAGTAAAGGTGTTGGAAAAATTGTTGATAAACTAGACAAGCAAAAAGAGAAAAGTGTTAAATTTAAAAATGAAATAAAATATTTTTGAACTTATATTGATTCTGATTCTGACAATGAAGAAAACTCTATTGATAAAATTTTTAAATGGTGATACAAAAATAAATATTTTACCTCAAGTTTATGTAGATGTGGAGGCATCAAAATATAAGAAGGTAGCAATTAAAATCCGAACAATTAATGAACTGCTACCCGCTGAATTAAATCCACCTTTGAGAAGACCAAGGCTATCAAGAGATCCTTATGAATGTCACTTGGTGAAGAATCCACCCGAATTTTTGGAAACGTTATGGTAAGGTAAACTCTTACAATCGCCTTGCTGTAAGCAGAATCCGGAGGAGATGTGTGGATTTAGCTGAAAACCCCGTCCTTCCAATAAAAATAACTAAATCGGTATTCTAAATCACTAAGCTAACCAGTCTACTTAGATCTGATTGATAAAAATAATGAAACTCTAAAATATTTAACGCTTATTGAGATTTAAAGAATGTGGCTGCTGAGAAAGAAATACTGATAACAACAATTAAGGTGTACCAGTGAAAGATCTGAAAAGATTGACTTTTATGTTTTTATAATAATTTGAGTTTTTTATGAGACAGCAATAATCAAGTCCCAGCGACGAAGACCTTTCTAAAGATACCCTGTATGAAGTGCAATTTAAATTGTTGAATAGTATTTCTAAAATGTTAAATATAAAAAATATAAAGTTATAAGGGTATTACAAATTTATTTAATTTGTTGAGTAATAATAAAAAATGAGACCGTGGTGGTTAATGATTAAGCTGTATGATGTATCCCCCTCCCAATTACGAGTTTGAGAAGCGCTTAAGTATTCCTAGTCATGTGCCTATATTTTCCCCTCCAGAGCTCTCCCAGAGTCAATCCGGAGCCCGTACAGAGTCCGTACGGAGTCCGTACAGAGTCCGTCCGGACTTCTGGACTCAATTAGAACCTTAAAAACTATAAAAAAAATTCTAGAAAAATTACACATAATAGAGCTAATTCCCCTTTATATTCCAAACTAATTTTCGTAGTCTGCGCAGCTCTAATTACCCCGTGAAAATTCATCAAAGTTAAGTATTTTCTGAAAACGTATATATTTCTATAAAACTTTAAAATTCATTTAAAAATATAAGAAAAATAGTAAAAATTCTGGAAAAATGTCCCAAGGTTCTTGAGTGACTTGACTTGATTCTAATAAACTTTTCAGACTGTAAAAATAAGTTTTCTCTGTAAAATAAATTGTTTTTGTGTAGGCATTCGCTCGTGACCAATTTCTTCATATTTAAAACTCAAATAAATTAAATAAAACCCTTTTATATAAAAATAATAACACCAATCTTGCATGCCGTAATAACTCCATTTACGTACTTAGGTGCCATACTAAACTTTAGGCTACCACATCCTCCCTCCAATTGAGAATGTCCCCTTTCTTATAACTTTGCATAAGTGGTCGAACACAATATTCATCTTTAACCTTCAACCACCATCTTCTTTAATCAACTATAAAATTCATCTTCATCAATATGTCTTCCAAAGAACTTGTCGCTCCATGTGAACTCTGCGCTCGATACCAGATACCTTGTTTAATGTCCAACCCTAATCTTCCTGGCAGGACAGCTTGCGATTTATGCCGTGTAAAAAAAGTCAAATGTAACCGTCCAATAGTTCCTTCTAAAACAAACGTATATTTAGGACCAGCAGCTCTCCCTGATCCCTCAACTTCTAAAAAGCGATCAAAAATTCCTGTCTTCTTAAAACAAATAAGATCAAAAACAGCTTCAAAAGTTCAATCTTCATCAGCGATCCCGGCCTAATTTTGCCTTCACAAGATCCTAATCCTATAACGCCAGTGCCCCCAATCAACTTTGCTGAGACTATGTTTCCTGGCTCTAAATGTAAGACCCTATTATCTTACTAAAAAAAACTTTGAATCAAAATTGACTAAACCTATGACTTAATAACATATTTGAACTTCTAGCTGTCGAAATAACCAACACTGATGATGTTGGTAAAGTGAAGACGGACTATATCAATCATTATCCAAATTTTCATCGCTATCTTTTTCTTGACTTTACTAATGAGTTGAAACGTAAAATGCTGGCCTATTTTCAAGAAACTCCAGCTAATAACCATGAAGACCTCATGAAAAGAAGAATTTTAATGCAAAGCTTTGATAATGATGTTGAACAATTTCAAAGAAATTATCTTTTCTAACAGTATAACTTGATAAAATTTTGTTTTTGCTTGGTCTTCTTTAACTTTCAACATAAATGATGTTTTCTTTCTTCTCTGGCTTAACATAAAATAATAATAAATCTTGTGATGATTCCACTACTGAGAGCAAGGTTTGAATCCCTTCAGACTCCCATATACCAGTCTTCCTTCTTGTCACAGCATTGAGAGAGTGGATCTTCCTATGAGCCGAATACTCCTGATTCCAACCTCATAGGGCCCCCCACTGAGCCAAATTCTATGATTCCAATCTCGCCATAAGGTCCTCCAAGCTTCACACCAAAAAAATGGCCTAACTATGAGGCACTAAAATCATTCCCTAAAATCCTACTACCATCCTAACTTCAGATTCCTTCATCACAATTTTCAAACTTTGCTATACAGCAAACCCATATAATACTTTTGCCAGGCTTCCAATAGTAATATTAACTTTAGACCATGTTAAAGCGCCACAAATTTCACTTAATTAACCATTATGCTTTCCTTAGCATCATCACCACCCAAAATTTTAACCTCCTAAAGCTCATCAGCACCCATTTCCAGAAATAATTGAATAACCAGTTTAGAGTCTTAGTGGACAGTGATAAATTAAAAGATTGAATTGTGTTATCCAAACAAGATTAAAATTCCAATTTAAAGTCTTGGTAGACCAAACATATAATCGATTGCCAGTTTATGGTCTTGGTGGACCAAAGATTGTTTAGGTGCATAAATAACTTGATATATTCCTAAATAAGGCCTAGGCTTGACCAAAGATTGAATAAATTTGATAATCCAGTTTAATGTCATAGTGGACCAAACATTTGATCGACAAGTAATCCAGTATAAGGCCATAGTGGTCCAATGAATGTTGAATTATCCTGCAGATATTAATTTTCAAGTTTAAAGTCATAGTGGACTAAACAATGAATGAACTACCAGTTTAAAGTCATGGTGGACCAAACATTTGATCAATAAGAAATCCAGTTTAAGGTCATGGTGGACCCAACAGCTTGATAACAGTCCAGTTTAAGGTCTTGGTGGACCTAACAACTTCTCTATCCTTGAACCCAGATTTTGCCACAAGCTTTCTTCATCCTAGTTTCAAGTTTTCTTCTTCAAAAAAAAAAATCTCCTAACAAGATGAAACCTTCTGACTTCATTGCTTCAGCTGATCAATCTTGCAAATATTGTGCTTTTACACATAGGGAATGTATCTTCACTTTCAACTGGCAAAAGCACACTTATAACAGGGCCTGTTTATCCTGCTATGAGAAGAAAAGAAAATGTTCTGGCTTGAACTGTGGTTCTTTCCCCATTACTGCTACTAGCTTTGCCGCCTTCTTCAAACCTCCTCCTACTTCTTCACCTTCTACTCCACCCCCTATTCCATCAACCCCTAAAGATCCCATACATTTTTCTCCATCAGCCTATTTAAATCTTTCTCCATCACCTAATCCTCTGGGTCCTTCTCTCCAATCTAGAATTGCTGCTACTCCCCCAAGAACTCTTGCTTCTCCCAGGGCCATGCTTCAACCTTCTAACAATTCTTCTCCTACTGCCAAAATCTTGAAGCACAAAAGGTCCTATAATAGCCAGCAATCTTCATCTTCTCTTGTTTCATCCAAAAGGCCCAGAAAATCTACTTCAAACACCAAATCCAACACCAGTCCTCCTCATCTATCAAAAATAAAAAATCCTTTTCTAATCATAAAAAATCCCACTCCATTACCAAGTAAGCCGTTTATCTATGATCACGATAGTGTTGACACAGGTTAGTTGTCTCTTTTTATTTTCTTAATCTTCAGGTTTTAATTTGCTGATATTTTAATTTGATAAGCGTCCACCGGTTCTCCAATTTCATATTCAGCTTATGAACTACCAGAACCTAATCCAAGCTTCCCTAGAGTTCCAATTCACCTAGTGTCTGAAAAGCTTTTTGCTAATTTTAATAACCTTATCGCTTATTTCCAACAATACCCGCCCTCTGATAGATCAGAATCTTGGATGAGAGAGCAACTGTTAAGAGACCTTTTCAAAATAGCCAACTGGCTTCAACACTATTGTGACCGTGAAATAAAATTCGAATCCCAGGAAATCGATCAAGGTCCTTCTAAATTTTCTAATTTTGATTCTTCAAAAGATAAAAACCCTTGATGGTGTTCTTCCTGGTATGTAGCTTTCTTGAATAATGTTTGAAAAATAAAATATAAACATCTAAACTACCTAAAACTAAAATACCTTTTATTTTTATTTTTTTTATTATTATTTATTTTTTTTTATTTTTTAATTAATTTTTTTAATTTTAATTTTATTTTTTTATTTTAATTTTTTCATTTTTTAGTTATTTTATTTATTTATTTTATTTTATTTTTATTTTTTTTTATTATTTTTTTATAAAATAAAAGATTTTTAAAAAAAGATGGTTTTTGAAATAAAAGTTAAAATTTAATTTTTGAAGAAAGATAAACGAATGTGAAAAGAAAGATAAAAAAGTAATAAATTTTTTTAAAAATAAAATTTTAAAAGATGCCCCCCGGCCATTTGATGAGCCGTACCCTCGACATCATACCCACATCCAAGTGCAACTTTATGTGGTTACACAATTTTGAGAAATTGAAAAGAAAAGAAAATAAATGAAAGTTTTTAGAAGATAAATTTTATAATGATGATCACTGGGTGGGCTCCCTCCAATTTATAAAAATGATTAGAGACCACCAGTGAGCATCACCTTTACAATAATTCATAATATAAATTAAAGAAAAGAAATCACAATCTAACATAAAAAAATCAAAAACAAAATAAAATAAAAAGAATCTTGAACCCGGCGTTGAGAGCAGTGTCTCTTGATTCGTTCCAGTTTATAGTCTTAGTGGACTTCCTATAAGTTAAAAGACAAAGCCAGGATTCAACTAGAAACAGGGAAAATTTTGGAAACGAACATTATGGGGTAATTGTGTATAGAGCAGCCAGCCCATCAATTACCCCCACACTTGCCAATATTAAATTAAGAAGGTTCCCCTGTAAACACTTCTTCCAATAAATTTTAAAAATTTTCCAACACTATCTTCACCCATATTTTAAGAATTTTAAGTTTTTGAAAATTTCAAAGAAGATTTTCTTGCATTCCGTTAAGTTTCATCATAGTTTATCCTCATTGCGGAGGGATCCATAAAATTTGATAAATATCATAGTTTATCCTCCTTGCGGAGGTCGATAAGATTTTTTTTTTTTTTTTTTTTTTAAAAAAACATCATAGTTTATCCTCATTGCGGAGGAAGACTTCGGCACTCCTGGTGCCTCTAGGATAGAACCGTTTCAATTGATCGGCCACTACCCTCTTCTTCAATACTACTCCATCAAACTCTTCTAACACATATGAACCGCCGGAAACTTGCTCCTTGATTTTATATGGTCCATTCCACCTGTCTGCAAACATCTTTCCCCACTGACTTTCCAAACTCCTATTATACACCAGGACCATATCACCTGGGTTCAAACGTTTCCTTAATTGATGTGCCAACCTCTCATCCCAATATCTAACTGATTGATTTCGGATCTTCATCATCCGCGAATATGCCTTTTCTAAATATTCTTCTTTCTTTTCTAGCTGCATCATTCTTGCACACAATAATTCTTCAGTAGTTTTGACTGTGTCCCAGTCAACTCCAAGATATGATTCAGCTTCTAAATCAACGGGTAAAACTGCTTTCTGTCCAAAAACAAGTTCATAAGGTGAAAATCCGGTTGTCCTTTTGGCAGTGATTCGATCAGCAAATAAAACTAAAGGTAAATAGTGCCTCCACTTTTCGGCACTTGTCCCACACATTTTAACTAAAGCATCCTTAATAACTTGATGCCCTCTTTCAACCATGCCTTCAGCTTCAGGATAATATGGGGTTGCTACCCTAACCTTTGATCCAACTTTCAATACGGCCTCTTTAAACTCTGTCCCAAATTCAGGACCTCCATTTACCGTTACCAACTTCATCACCCCATACCTATATACCCAATTATTCAAAAAAAATTCTGCCACATTTTTGGTAGTTAAATTAATAAGAGGCGCTGCCTCTACCCAACCAGATAAATCATCTCTGGCCACTATTAAATATTTATACCGTCCCTCTTTTATATGAACGGCATCTAAACTAACTCTCCCAAAGAGCGTATATTCACCGGTCGCGCGTCCAGGTTCTTTTGGCCTTAAATAACTTCATCTTTGACATTCTTCGCATGACTGAACCCACTGTTTAACAGCCATCTTCATGCCAGGCCACCAAAATTGATCAGAAATTCTTCTAAACGTTTCTTCAACGCCTCTATGCCCAAGATCTTCATGCAGTGATTTCAAAACTAATTCTTGCCCCTTCTTTTGAGTTAAAACTACTTGAGGATTTGGATACCTTCTCCTCATTAAACGTGGACCAGATAGGTAAAACGTAGATGACTTCCTCTTGATAGCCACCCATTCATCGTCTTCACAATCTTCTGGCCTCTGTAAAGTCAACAAATATTTGACAAACAAAAAATAAAAACCAGTCTGACCCCAGACCTCATCTTGAAAATCGATTAATATAACATCAATAGGGACTTCTCTATCACCAATATCAACTGCACATGAATGAGCCAATAATCTTTGACCCCTAAATAAATCTTTAATCAAGCTATGTCGACCTTTTTCTTCTGAACCTTTGGATCCTTCGTAAACCGTATTTGAAAATACCTCTTTCTCTTTATCCACCTTTTTATTTAAATTCTCTAATTTTCCAACATATACACCATTCCTTAATTTACTACTATCCCACACTACCAATCCATCTTCCTCTACATACACCACATCTTTTTCTACCTCCTTTCTACCAAATTTATCTACACCTTTTCCAACGCCTTTATTAACATAAAAAATATTTTCCAGTTTATCCTCTTGGTGGAGTTCATCATCACCATAATCTAAACACAATAGTCCTTCCAGTTTAACCTCATGGGGGAGGTATGGAAAGTCTTCAGCTCCTTTACTGCTGGCTTTGATAATAGGTATATCTTCATCGAACTCTTCTGAGTCTGAATCATCTTCAGTGGGTGGTCTCCTTGATAAACCATCTGGCATAGTAAAAGTTTTGCCAGGCTTATGAACTAAATCGAACGAGAAATTTTGAATAAAAGCTACCCATCTCGTCATGGGTGCATTAGTAAACTTGGGGAATTAATCATCTGGATTAACGATTTTGCATCCACTTGCAACTCAAAATGTTGCCCCCACAAAATATGCAGAAGTTTCTTTAGTATTTTTGCCACACCACATAATTCCAATTTTGGTTGAGAATATCTTGATTCGACCTCAGTAAATACTACAGATTCATACCTAACTGGCCTGATGTAACCAGCTTTATCCATCTGAGACAAAACCGCCCCAGCTGCAACCTGACTTGAATCAACTGCTAAATAAATTCTGCCAGCTTCATTTCCATAATCCAACTTGTGCAGGACTAAATCCTTCCCCACAACCTCCTTCAACTTCACAAATGCCTTCTCACACTCTTCATCCCACTCCCAGTCTGCATCCTTTCTCGTTAACCGTCTCAATGGAGCTGCCAATGAAGAAAAGTCCTTGATAAACATTCTAACATATACACAAACGCCTAAAAACCCTCTAACTTTGGTCGTATTCTTGGGTCTTGGCCAGGACTGAATTTTGTTAACTTTCTTCTTGGACATAATCCTACCCTCTCTACATACCACATGGCCTAATATTTCTAAGGCTGGCACACAACATGAAAATTTTGAACCTGAAATAGTTAAACCAGCCTCTTCAATTCGAAACAAGATTCTTTCTAAAGTAATTGCAAACTCCCAAATGAGTTTGCGTATCCTGGGATTCTCTTCCAACACCTGATTATCATAGTCGGTTGTTGGTCCCTTAATTCCTCCATCATCTATAAAGATTCCAGCATATTGTGAAATTTTGTCTTGAAGGATCCAAGCCATCTGAGCTTGATAAACTGCAACCGAATTTCTTGCTCCTTGAGGTAATCTTGTTAACTGTAAACGTCCTAGTGGCGTATTGAATGTAGTGAGAGGCCTTAAGTCCGGATGTAACTCTCTCTCATCATATCCACCCATAATATCTCCCAAACCATAACACACTCTCCCTGCAAACGCTTCAACAAACTCCTCAGCACTAGGCGGTATCCCAGCATCCTTTATTGTAACCCTATTTAATTACCTAAGATCATGAACAACTCTAAGCTTGCCATTCGGTTTCTTGATACAAAATACCGGACTAGAATAACTTGACGTTGATTGCTCATACAGTCCAATGCGTATCCGTTCTCTGACAACTTCAATATAGGCTTCTTTTAATGCAGCCGGAATAGGAATCGGTTTCTGCTGCCACGGTTCATGACATACCACAGGAATCTTGTAAGGCTCCCCATAGGAATGCTTCAACACACCCCTCTCCTCTTCTACAAAAGCAATGGCCTTCTCTTGCTTGACCATCACATCCAACAAAAACTTCTTCTCTTCTCCAGAAAAACAACCATCAGGTCCAAAATTAACAACACCCAGTCTCTCAAAAGTAATTCTTGATGTCTCAGAAAATTCAAGCGGATTCTTTACCAAGGGACTTTCATAAGGATCTCTTGATAACCTTGGTCTTCTCAAAGGTGGATTTAATTCAGCAGGTAGCCATTCATTAATAGGTCGAACTTTATTTGCTACTTTCTTATATTTGGCTGTGTCCACATCTAAATAAACTTGAGGTAAAACTTTTACTTTTGTATCGCCATTAAAAACTTCATCAAATGAATCTTCTTCATTGCCAGAATCGGAATAAGAAAAATTAGAAAAATATTTTATTTCATTTTTAAATTTTACCCTTTTCTCCTTTCCCTCGTCTAGTTTATAAACAGATTTTTCAACACCTTTGCTTCCCTTATCCAACAGTAAATCGCCTGTAAAGAAAGTTTGCAGTTTAAACTCTTGCTTGAGAACCGGAATTGAATTTTCACAAAAATTATTTTTTTGTGTTTTAATTATACTGAGATTTTTAATTGGATTTTGATAAGATTTTCGCAGTTTACCCTTTGCTGAAGGTCCAAAAACATACCCTTGCAATTTTTATCCAACCTAATTTGGCCCATTTTGCCTTTTTCACCATTTTTAAATTTAATAGAAAAACAGGGTAAATCCAATAAACATATAGAAAATTCCAAAACGTATTTGCACACCAAAGTAATATTAACAGAAAATAATTGAGAATCCACTTGAATTATCTCCAAGTGAGCTGACCTATTGCAATCATGGATCTCATCCTGAGGAGAGATTACAACATTAGAGTGATCAGCCCCTGCTACCCCAAAAAATGAGGGCATTCATCCTTTTCAAACAAACATAATTCACCAGAAGCCGTCCGTTTAATATGCCGCTTCTTGATGCAAACACAACACTAGCACAGAGTAGTAATCCCTGGCCGTGTTTCCCAACCTTCATCTCCAGGAGGCGCTAACCGCATATGTAACCTCCGCATATCTTCACCGGTGATTTCCAAACTAATCCCCATGCCAGCTTGATACCCTATCCTGGCCTCAAAATCCATCAAAAAAGGACCCCCAAGAACAGTTTTGACTTCTCCTCTGGCCACATAAAAGTGAACCTTACCAACAGATCCACGAATGCCTAACCTGACATTCTCAGCTGTGCCCATCAGCTCTGTTGCATTCCCTCCAATGCCTCTGAGGTATCCCCCAGTTCCACTTTTAATTGGCAAGCCTATACTTGTCGCTTGCTCCAATTAAATTAAATTAATTTGAGACCCTGAATCGACCAAGGCCTTTACTTCTTTACCGTTAAGAGTTACCACCAGGTAACCCAGGGGAGCGGAAAAATGTGTATCTACATCTTCCCCAAACTTTTCAGCATTTTCACAAATATATTCCACCTCTCCAGTGGAAACCCGACGCCTCGTCAAATGCTTCTTTTACTTTTCAGCAAGCGCCGGACTAATCGTAAATAACTCCCCCAAAGATAAGGGAATCTGCAGTTTATTCACCCTATTCAAAACTGCGTCCATTGCATTAGCTTTACCAGAAACTACTGGCCGCACATACTGGACCTTTGATTTAACAACCTTGGCCCTGGGTACCTCTTGAGGTCCAACCGAGCCATCTTCACCTCCCATAATAACATCTTCACTTTCTATAACCCTAACTCCGTCACCAGCTTCTTGCACTAATCCTGATCCATCGCTAGTCCTTCTTACTCCCTCCATTGGGATGGGACCGCTAAAACTTGGTCTGGGTAGAGACGCCAACGGTACGTCCTCCTCAGTATCCGAATCATCCTCTGGCATAGGCTCACCATTTAAATCAAACTTGCCATAACTAGGGGGCCCCATATCAGCAATCCCCTTCTGCATTTTATATAATTTGTCCTTAGAGTAAGGGTTCAATTTGTTGGCTGAAGTTTGAGCACTAGAATTCTTGTCCTTAGAGTAAGGGTTCACTTTGTTATTGGCCTTGCCAGGATTAGCCCTCAATTGGCTCTGAATGCTACTCTTCACCTTAGTAGCAGCTGCTATTCTAGCAGCATTAACATTGTATTTGTCAGCCATACAGCTACCCTCCACCTGGGCAACCGTCGCCAGCTCTAAACCACCAAAAGAAGTAGAAAATGTGGCTTTACTGACCTCTTTCTCCTTGCCCTAGTCAGCTTTACCACCATTACCATTACCATTTTTGCCACCCTTGGCATTAACATCTTCATCCGTCACCTCTTCAAATCTGGCTCTCCTTTCAGCCGTTAATCTTCTTCTGACCAAATCAGAAGGAGACTGTCCATCACTGGGCTTGATGAACGAACCATCAGGAAATTTATAAACTTTACCATCAAATAAAACTCGCCCAGCATCCATATCCTTATCAAGAGCAAAACAAACTGTTGCTCTATGCCCCCTCCTATTACAATAGGAGCACACCTTTGGCTCATCGTAGCCTCCTCTATATCCATTACCACCATTACCACCATTTCTTCCATTGCCTGGGAAGCAATTACCGTTGTTATTGCCATTATAATTTCGACGTTCATAACCTCTGGATTGATAAGAAGTCAACGTCGACGAAGAAGCGATTGGGGCCTTGTTAGCCTTCTGGGTTTCTTGAACAAATATTTTTAATTGTTTCGTTAAATTGGCCAGGTGATAGACCATCTTATTATCTACATTTCCCTCAACTTTAGCCGCAGGTAATCCCATTTGAGCCTTCTTGGCCTCCTGGGCTTTGACCATAATATCGTTGTTTTCGGCCAAAACTTCGCTGACCTTGCTAACATATTGAGTGCATGACTCTTGATATTTGTCCAACGCCAATAACTTTAGATGGGCTTGAATGTTGTCCTTGATAACCTCCAGAGCCGGCAGTTTCTGCTCACCATTAGGCAGTTCCTTCATCAAATCTTTTCTTGAAAGATCCTTCAAGACGTCCATACCAATATCCCTGCTGCATGCTGTCCAAAACAAATCTTTTGCCTGGTTCTCATGCACTAACTCATCAACCAGTATGAGATATTCCACCACTTCATCAAACTGAACACAGAGCTTTTTGAAGTCAGCCATAGAAGAAACTCCACCTTTTGCTTGCCAGTCTCCAACAATTTTATTGAGGTCCATCATAGTAAACCTAACACCCCATCTATCAACCATAGCTTTGGAAAGCTTAACCCAATCCTTGTCCTTAAATGCCTGCATAGCAATAACCTCTTTTTCCACCTCCCTATCAACAATAAAAAATATAACTTGCTTCACCATGTCCACATGAGAAGCACCATCAACAGCAGCAGCAGCTTCATACCTGCTAATGAACCATTTAACCTCCTCCCCATCAAACTTTGGGCCATCCCAAGAAACAATTCTAACTGAGGGAGTAAGAGGGTTAGAAGATCCAGAAGCAACAGCAGAAGAAGACATCCCAATAAGTAATTAAAAGCGTTAACAATCGATAAAATAACAAGCATCTTGCAGGCCAATAACAAAAATCCAATTAGAGTTCCAGAAAATTAGCCTCTTGCAGGCTAAGAACGTTCTTGATCCAAGTAAGTCTTTAAAGAAAGCTAGAGAAATCGAACCCCACTTTGGGGGCCAACTATGGTAAGGTAAACTCTTACAGTCGCCTTGCTGTAAGCAGAATCTGGAGGAGATGTGTGGATTTAGCTGAAAACCCCGTCCTTCCAATAAAAATAACTAAATCGGTATTCTAAATCACTAAGCTAACCAGTCTACTTGGATCTGATTGATAAAAATAATGAAACTCTAAAATATTTAACGCTTATTGAGATTTAAAGAATGTGGCTGTTGAGAAAGAAATACTGATAACAACAATTAAGGTGTACCAGTGAAAGATCTGAAAAGATTGACTTTTATGTTTTTATAATAATTTGAGTTTTTTATGAGACAGCAATAATCAAGTCCCAGCGACGAAGACCTTTCTAAAGATACCCTGTATGAAGTGCAATTTAAATTGTTGAATAGTATTTATAAAATGTTAAATATAAAAAATATAAAGTTATAAGGGTATTACAAATTTATTTAATTTGTTGAGTAATAATAAAAAATGAGACCGTGGTGGTTAATGATTAAGCTGTATGATGTATCCCCCTCCCAATTTCGAGTTTGAGAAGCGCTTAAGTATTCCTAGTCACGTGCCTATATTTTCCCCTCCAGAGCTCTCCCAGAGTCAATCCGGAGCCCATACGGAGTGCTTACGGAGTCCGTCCGGACTTCCGGACTCAATTAGAACCTTAAAAACTATAATAAAAAATCTAGAAAAATTACACATAATAGAGCTACTTCCCCTTTATATTTCAAACTAATTTTCGTAGTCTGCGCAGCTCTAATTACCCCGTGAAAATTCATCAAAGTTAAGTATTTTCTGAAAACGTAAATATTTCTATAAAAATTTAAAATTTATTTAAAAATATAAGAAAAATAGTAAAAATTCTGGAAAATTTTCCCAAGGTTCTTGAGTGACTTGACTTGATTCTAATAAACTTTTCAGACTGTAAAAATAAGTTTTCTCCGTAAAATAAATTGTTTTTGTGTAGGCATTTGCTCGTGACCAATTTCTTCATATTTAAAACTCAAATAAATTAAATAAAACCCTTTTATATAAAAATAATAACACCAATCTTGCATGCCGTAATAACTCCATTTACGTACTTAGGTGCCATACTAAACTTTAGGCTACCACAACGTCAAAAATCACTTTTGATAGATTAGGTGTTGTTAATTTTGGACCTGATGGTTGGTTGTCTGGAGAAGAGAATAAGTTGTTGTTGGATGTGATGGTCAAGCGAGAGAAGGCCATTGCTTTTGTAGAAGAGGAGAGGGGTGTGTTGAAGCATTCATATGGGGAGCCTTACAAGATTCCTGTAGTATTTCATGAACCATGGCAGCAAAAACCAATCCCAATTCCAGCTGCATTAAAAGAAGCTTATATCGATGTTGTAAGAGAACGGATTCACAGTGGACTGTATGAGCAATCACCATCAAGTTATTCTAGTCTGGTATTTTGTATCAAGAAACCGAATGGAAAACTTAGAGTAGCTCATGATCTCAGGCAATTAAATAGGGTTATAATAAAGGAAGCTGGTATACCATCTAGTTCTGAGAAGTTTGTGGAAGAATTTTCTGGGAGAGTGTGTTATGGTTTAGGAGATATTATGGGGGGATATAATGAGAGAGAGTTGCATCCAGACTCTAGGCCTCTCACTTCTTTTGATACACCACTAGGACAATTACAATTGACAAGATTACCTCAAGGAGAAACAAATTCAGTTGCTGTTTATCAAGCTCAGATGGCTTGGATTCTTCAAGATGAAATTCCTCAATTTGCTGGAATTTTTATTGATGATGGAGGAATTAAAGGACCTTCAAAATATTATGATAATGAAGTGTTGGAAGAGAAGCCAGGGTTACAAGAATTCATTTGGGAGTTTGAAATTACATTAGAAAGAATCTTGTTTAGAATTAAAGAAGCTTGTTTAACTATTTCAGGTTCAAAATTTTCATGTTTTGTGCCAGCTTTAGAAATTTTATGTCATGTGGTATGTAGAGAGGGTAGGATTATGTCCAAGAAGAAAGTGAATAAAATTCAGTCCTGGCCAAGACCCAAGAATATGACCAAAGTTAGGGGGTTTTTAGGCGTATGTGTTTATGTTCAAATGCTTATCAAGGACTTTTCTTCATTGGCAGCTCCGTTGAGAAGGTTGACAAGAAAGGATGAAGATTGGGAGTGGGATGAAGAGTGTGAAAGGGCATTTGAGAGATTGAAGAAGATTGTGGGGAAGGATTTAGTCCTGCACATGTTAGATTATGGAAAAGATGCTGGTAGGATTTATTTAGCAGTTGACTCAAGTCAGGTTGCTGCTGGGGCAGTTTTTTCTCAGATGAATAAAGCTGGTTACATTAGGCCAGTTAGGTATGAATCTGTGGTATTCACCAAAGTTGAATCAAGATATTCTCAGCCAAAATTGGAACTGTGTGGAGTGGCAAAAAATTTAAAGAAACTTCAGAATGTTTTGTGGGGCCAAAACTTCGAATTGCAAGTGGATGCAAAATCTTTAATTCAAATGATTAATTCCCCAAGTTTACCAAATGCACCTATGACTAGATGGGTAGCATTCATTCAAAATTTTTCTTTTGACTTAGTTCATAAGCCTGGCAAAACTTTTACTATGCCAAATGGTTTGTCAAGAAAACCACCAACTGAAGATGATTCAGACTCAGAAGAGGTCGATGAAGATATACCTATGATTAAAGCCAGCACTAAAGGAACTATAATGAAATATGTTTTTCTTTCATTTTAATTTTTATAATAGTATAAATATTGTTAAGGGTGATGCTCACTGGTGGTCTCTAATCATTTTTAAAAATTTGAGGGAGCCCACAAAGTGATAATTATCATAAAATTTTAATTTCCTAAACTTTCATTTACTAATTTTGTATTTTTAATTTCTCCAAATTGTGTAACCACATCAAGTTGCACTTGGATGTGGGTATGATGTCAAGGGTACGGCTCATCAATTGGATGGGGGGAATCTTTTAAATTTTATTTTACATTTCATAAATATTATAATTCAAATTCGTTTATCATTTTTATTAAAATTAAAAACTAAATTTTATTACATAAAAATCTTTTATAACCTTTTAATATTTTTATCATTAAAAAAAACTAATAAAAATTAAAAAAATAAAAAATAAATAAATAAATAAAATAAAAATAATATAAATATAAAAACCTACAATTATTTTTTTAAAATTTTGTTAAAATTAATTTTCAATTTTGCTTTTGGTTTATTTATTTTATAGTATATTTTATATAGGAAAAAGGGTCAAGTGGAGCTTAAGCAAAATTGTATCCTACTTCAAGATCTGTTAGTCCTCCAAGACTTTAAACTGGCTATTATTCAAGACTTTCTTTAAAGGGTTATATTTGTTATTTTGGGATCTGTTAGTCCTCCAAGACTTTAAACTGGCTTCTTTTCAATACTTTCTTTAAGGTCTTATTCGTATTCAAGATCTGATAGTCCACTAAGACTTTAAACTAGGTAGTTTTGAGGATTTTATTTCAAGAATTTGGTTCCTCATTGGATCTTAGTCCTCTAAGAATTTAAACTGGCTGGTTATTATTTTGTTTCAAGATATGTTGTAAGTCCTCCAAGAATTTCACTTGTCTAATTTTTAAGGACATTCAAAATTTCATGGATATTTTTGGAGAAAGGTTTAGGATAGTAGTTGGAACTAGCAATCGATTAAATGTTTGGTCCACTAAGACTTTAAACTGGAATGTCAATCTATTTGGTGAAATTTGTGGCGCTTTAAAATGGTCTAAAAGTTTAAAATTAAAAATTGGAAGCCTGGATAAAGTATTTTGTCAAGGTTTCTGTATAGAAATGGATGAAATTGTGATGAAGGAATTAAAAGTCAGGGTGGTAGTTGGATTAGTAATTATTTTTAAGAGCCTCAGTTTTAGGCTATTTGGTGTGAAGCTTGGAGGACCTTATGGCGAGATTTGAATCATAGAATTTGGCTCAGTGGGGGGACCTATGAGAATAGAATCAAGAGTATTTGGCTCATTAGGGAGATCCACTCTCTCATGCTGTGACATAGTGGGAAGACTGGTATATGGGAGTCTGAAGGGATTCAAACCTTGCTCTCAGCAGTGGAATCATCACAAAAATTTATTTTTATTATTATTATGATTTATATCAAGAGGGGGGGAAGAAGACAAACAGTTTAAATTTTTAGAAGACCAGCTAAAACAACATTCATCAAAATAAACTAATTAGAATGCATAATTGGTTGGAATGGGGACATTCCTTATTGGAGGGAGGATGTGGCATTCAAAATTTGTGTAGGCCACTTTGTTAAAAATTTGATTGGAACTTGGTTGGAAGAAAAACATGGTGTTACCATGTGTTATTTTTGTTGAAGGGAGTTAACTGGATTTTTTTTTGGGGTTGATTTTTGGTGTTTTGGGATGACTATATGTGGTATTTCTTTTGTGATTTGATGGTTTTATGGATTTTTATTTTTGGTGAATGAAGTATGCTTTTGGAATGGCCATTTTTTTCAGGTGCACTCCAGTGTGCTTCAGTGATCTCCCTCTTGCTCTGGTGATTTTCTGGTGCAAAAGCAAAGTGTACTGGAAAAATTATGTCATTGTGGCAAAGTTTGGTCATGGTGAAAAGTATAACTCACTGTGGCAAATTTAGCTCACTATGGCCAAATTAGCTCATTATGGCAAAAAGAGCCCATTGTGGCAAAATTTTCTCACAATGGGAAAGTCTGATCACCAGTGCAAAGTTTGGTCACTGTAGAAAAGTCTGATCACTGGTGCAAAGTTTGGTCACTTCAGAAAAGTCTGGGCACTGTGGTAAAGTTTGGTCACTGCAGAAAAGTCTGTTCACCAGTGCATAGTTTGGTTACTGTAGAAAAGTCTTATCACCAGTGCAAAGTTTGGCTATTGTGGAAAAATTTGGTTAAAATTTATTATGCTTGCTAGATCAATAGTTTATTGTAGATCTTATGCATGTAGGGTATTGTTTGAAAGTTCTGGAGTAGGAGAATCAGATAGAAGGGGGAATCTTAGTTGGCTACATGTTTTTCGTCTTTTAGTTTTGATATTGAGAGTCTTTTTGGAAGATTAACAACCATTATTCATATTTTTCTTTTTTCAACAAAACAATTAATCATTTATAATACCCTTATAAAATAACAATTTTACATAACACTTTAAATATTTTACTCAACAACTCTTAAACATTAACATATAGGATATTACTAAAAAGGTCTCAACTCCAGGGGACTCATTTATTGTATCTGTTTTCAAAAATTACTAAACTCTAAAAACATTAAAATTCTTTCTTTTAAAATATTGTTTCTGGTGTAACTTTATTGTTGCATTTCAGTTGTTTTGCACAGAAGAACCACTCAATCATCCTAAAAAGCATTATTAAGACAGGGTTTCATTCTTTTTTATTATCAAGTAGACTTTTAAGCTTATTGATCTAAAAAACTCACAAATTCATTTAGAGGGACAGGGTTTTCTCTGATTATACAACTCCTTCGGATTCTGCTTACAGCAAGGCAACTGTAAGAGTCTACCTACAGCGCACTTTGTTCCCACTATTACCAAGGCTACTTCAGAAGGAATTTTAGACTTAACGGTGGCACATGTCTGGAAATCACATGGATTTCCTGAGAGTATAGTATCAGATAGGGGAAGTACTTTTAACTCTAAGATGCTGAAAGAAAAATATGAGCAAATGAAAATCAAGCCTATCTTGTCAAAAGCATGGCATCCACAGACTTATGGGAAATCTGAGATAGTGAATAAAGCAATTGAACAATATTTTTTCCATTTAATTAAATATCAGTAAGATAATTGAGTAAAGCTGTTACCATTATCTTAATTTTCATACAAAAAACAGGCTCATGTCACAAAAGGCATGTCACCATTCTATGCTAGCTATGGATATCACCCAACATTCTCAATCAGTGCCCCATCCATGTTAAAAGCTGCAGAAGCAGAAGAGCGGATCCAATGAATATTGAGTATAATTCAGGAAATTGAAGCGGCTCTTAAATTATCTCAACAATCAATGAATCATCATCAAAATCAAGGAGGGACCCATAAATGCCTGCTACAGGTAGTTTAAAAGGTTTGGTTAAGCTCACATTTCCTTTTTACATTATGCCCCAGCACTAAATTAGATCACAAAAAAGTGGGAACATTAAAAGTCAAATGCAAGTTATCTGACTCAGCTTATGAGCTGGAACTACCAATCTCAATGAGGAAAGTAAATC
This sequence comes from Hemileia vastatrix, assembly GCA_030280995.1. NCBI lineage: Eukaryota > Fungi > Basidiomycota > Pucciniomycetes > Pucciniales > Zaghouaniaceae > Hemileia > Hemileia vastatrix. Next base: position 7,006,206 of record JASXTE010000014.1, on the reverse strand, counting down.
CATTATTCAACATTTCATTGCTCACATAGCATAAATAAGATAAGATTCCAGGACACCCAGAATATCCACCAGTGTCAGTCCAGGTACGAAATGAAGAGGAGTTTGAAGTTGAGAAAGTTCATTCTAAGAGGGTGTATAGGGGAAAGGTTCAGTACTTGGTGCATTGCAAAGGTTATGGGGTTGGAGATAGGTCTTGGGAACCAGTGAAAAATTTGGTGAATTCAAAAAAAAGGTTGAAGGAGTTTGATAAGGAGTGCAGCGGAAAGGAAGGGTAAAAGAGGGGGTATTGTTAGCATTTGGTTAAGAGGTGGGGAGGAGTAGCGCTATGGGTGCTATCACCATGGGAAATCAGGGGATAAACTGCTAGCAGTTCCCTCTCTTTGAAACTTTCAGGAAGAGGTTGGGAAATCATTTGGGAAATGTTGTGAAAGTGTTAGGAAACTGTTTCAAATTATATAAAATTTTTTTGAAAAAAGTTAGCCCTAAATTGAGCCTCAAATTATCCCTTCTTGAGCAGAGATTTGGATTTAAGTTGAGCATCAGTTGGACCAAATTTGAGAAATGGTTGAGCCACTACACTTAACATACAATAATATTCAATTTTATATCTAGATCCATTTAATGTTGGGAGTTCAGGTTTGATATTTGTAGAAATATCTTAAATGACACATAGTATACTAGGTCTGGAATAGAGACCACTCAAAGATGAAGATTCAGACTCTAAAGAATTTGATGAAGATGTCCCAGTGGTTAGGGCCAGCACAAAGGGTGCTGAAGATTTTTCTCTCCTCCCCCATGAGGCTAAACTGGAAAATTGTTCTATCCTCCCCCAAGAGGTTAAACTGGCTGGATCCAATTTTGATTCTGGTGATAAGGATGTTTTTTTAATGAATATGGGGCTGCTTTTTAGGATGGCTAAAAATTTGCAAATGGTATTTTTTTTAGTGAACTGGATTCTCTTAAGATTCAGTGAAAGAAAAAGGATGTACCAAAAATTAGGGATTGGTGTCCTGGTTGGGCTTTTCAATTGGATAATGTGTACACTGGTGATTTTGATGACAGGGTTGTACCCTTGGATGATATTTTTTTGGATTTTGAAGATGAGACCTTGGGTCAGACTGGGTTTTATTTTACTATGGTTGAATATCTGTTAACCTTGGAGAGGCCAGATATTTGTGATTATGATACTTGGGTGGAAATCAAGAAGAAGAGTCCTTAGCATCTATGTGTAAGGAAGGAGGTTGATTAGGAGGAGACATTCAAATCTGCAAGTGGTGGTGACTCTAAAGAAGGGTGAAGAGTTGATGTTGAAGTCTTTGCATGAACACCTTGGGCATAGAGGCTTTGGGGAGACTTATAGGAGAGTAGCAAATAGATTTTGGTGGCCAGTTATGAAGTTGGCTGTTCAGGGTTGGGTTCAATCTTATGAATAATGTCAAAAAAGAAGTCACTTGAAACCTAAAGAGGTTGGTCATGCTACTGGGGAATCAACTGTATTTGGAAGAGTCAGTCTGGATGCTGTCCATATTAGAGAGGGCAGGTATAAATACTTGATTGTTTCCAGGGATGATTTTTCTTGTTGGGTTGAGGCAGTGCCTCTGTTTAATTTGACTGCCAAAAATGTGGCAGAGTTTTTGAAGAAGGAATGGGTGTTTAGGTATGTGTTGATGAAGTTGGTGACTGTTGATGGTGGGCCAGAGTTTGGAGCTGAATTTAAAGAAGCTGTGTCAAGTATTGGTTCTAAAGTCAGAGTGGCTACAACTTATTATCCTGAAGCTGAAGGCATGGTGTTGTGATCCAAGGCTGGGTAGGCCTTTGGAGTGCATATTTGGGGGTATTTGGTATGTAGGATGTTATTGGGGTTATGGTGTTATTATTGGATTTTTACATCTTTAGGTAATATTTAGTAGTGTTTATGGAGGCTTGAGCTAGGTTCACTTATTATATCTCAGCTCAATGTCCTTTCTTTTCTCTTCATTTTGGTATCCCTATGGGTGGTTACCTTGTTTTATAGGGTTGTTATGGTGTTGTTATTGGTATTTATTGGAAGTTTATTGCTTAGGGGTACTTATGTAGGCTTAAGCTAGGGTTACTTATTATGTCTCATCTTATTTCCCTTTATTTTCTTTTCATTTTGGTATTTCTTATGTGTGTTTATCTTGTTTATTAGCGAAGTTATGGGTTTTTAGGTTGTTTAGGGTTTTTATGGGTTGTATGGGTGTTTTAGGGCCTAGAAGTGGCCTGCCCTCCCCTAAGCAGCCTTCTTGCACCTAAGAAAAAGCTCCTCTTGTAGAGGAGTGCCCACCTGGGCACTGGGAAAGCGCTAAAATTCACTTTTATGCATGAAAAAAGCTGGGAAAGCTGGATTTTGGGCAAGGAATTGGTTGGGGTGGTCTGTGCACTGGCTGTATGATGTGTGTGTGGGAAGATTTTTAAGAAATCATCTTATATATTTACTCATCACCTCTCTGTTCATCACTGTCTCATTGGCTTGTGTTTTGTTGGAATATACTATTGTCCATTTCAACTCTTTCTGGTAGTCTGTCTGGGACTATTATCTTCACTTTTAAAGAGGTCAAGAGTGTTTAATTAGAGGGTCTAGAAAACAGATCTCCAATTTGCTGCAACAGGTAAATCTCACTTGTTTTTCTAAAGGGACAGGGATTTTTCTTTCTTGTTTTTCTCCAACTCCCTTGGTCAAGGCCTATAGCTAGTACTATAGGATTGTCTACATTTCTGGCGCTCAACGTGGGGTGGAATCTGTTGGCTTTTTGTAATCTCTGTTGATATAGGCTTCTCTATTTGGAGGACCTCTTTTGGTGGATTTTGAATTTGGTGCTATTTCTCTTTGTGGTTGGTCTGGGGGTCTTCTTTTCTGTTGGATTTGGTCCCTCCTAGGTCTTTAAGGCTATTGGGGGGACTTTGGCTATCTTTGCTGGAGATTGGAGGCTGTAACTTGGATTTGCTAGGATGGTTAGGATTCAGTCTTGGGATGGTTCAAGGTTTTTGGGGGAGGATGCAAAGGGGTTTTTGGCTAGGTTTGAGGTTGCTTCTGAGATTGATGGGGCCTCACTGTTGGACATGGTTATGCTAGTAATCTTTTTCATTGGCAATAGGGAGGTGGAGAAGGAAGTTTCTGGTATGGCAGAATATAGGAGTCAGGACTGGAGAAAGTTGAAGATTGAAAAGGTTAAAAGGTGGCCTCCTACTTTCTCAAAGGTGGATCTTCATGGGATTGTTAGGAAGTGGGAATTGAAAGGTGGTGTAACTTCTCTTTCTCAGTATGGAGAATTTATGGAGGAGTTTGGGGAGGCTCTGGATTATCTGGTATATAATGATATATTACCACATGAAGATGGGGCCAAGTATGTATTTTGGAGTGCCATGGGTAGGGATGTAAAGGTGGAGGTTATGGAGATTCTTTTCAAGGCTGACTTGATGAAGACTCTTCCAAATGGGGAAAATAGGATTCCTGCTATGGCTGTTTTAAAGGAGTTTTTTTTGATATATTTGGATGGTATGAAGGATAGGGATGTGGAATCTGGAGAGAAAATACTGTTGGAAAGAGAGGTTTAGAAGACTGTGGTGGAAATTTCAGCTTCTAGGGAGGTGTTGGCGCCATCAATTTCAGAAGATGGTGATTCTGATGATGTTTTTGAAGCTTACTTTTCTTTTCCAGAGGATACCATGGGAACTCAGGAATGTGTTTGACAGGATGTTTTGGAGATGTATGCACTAGAAGGTTCAGATAATGGCTTATTGGAGGAGAATGTATCAGTTGAATTTTTGGATGGACAGAAATATTCTGTCTTAGATCTTTTTCTAACAGAGGAAGATTATTTTCAGGTGGTTCCCTCAAGATCAGAAGGTCTCTACTTGGAGGAGGATTTTAATTTTGATGTAATGGATGTTATTCTGGAGTATTTTGCAGATTCTAAGTAAGATTCCTATAGGGAAGAGGAAAATTGTGATGTTTTGGATGTCACTGGTATGGAGGCTGATTTTAAAGATGTTGTGGAGGTTCCAGATGTTTCACAGGGTGGAGAATTTATTGATTCTGGTAATGTGAACTATGGTAGACTCAGTGTATGGATGAGGATGGAAGTTTTGTTTGGAGGTCTGATTTTGGGATATCAGAATCAGAAGAGAAGCTTAGGGGGTTCAAGCCCTAGGGGAAAACTTATTGGTTTCAACCTTGGGATTTCAAGAATCTAATACCTTAAAAATGAGGATAAACTACTTAATTTGTTTTGGTTTTGCTCAATTTGGCCTCTATGTATTTGTCTCTATATAAAAAAGGAGGCCAGGCGGCTTCAGGCGGCACCTCCAATGTTGGGCGGCCCGCCTGTAATGAAAAAAAAAATCTTAGTAGAATGAAAACGGAAGAAAAGAAAAATTCAAGTGAAGATGGGTATTTTATTTAAAAGAAAATGAAGATAAAATTGATGGTCATTGGTTTTATCTAACCTCCAGCATGAAGTTAAACTGCAAAATTTAATTTCTAAATTGGATTTTTTTGGATTTCAAGAATTTTAATGGTTTTTTAATTGCTTTGGTTTTTTATGGGAGAAGATTTGTGTTGGAAGATTTTTTTTTTGTTAAAAGGTACCCAGGGGTGGGGCTTCTAGATTTTTTTGGCAAGTGTGGGGGTAACAGATGGGCTGGCTGCTCTAACAACAGTTACCCCAGATTGTCTGTTTCCAACCCCTTCTCTTAATTTTGTTGAATTCTAGTATTGGTTCTTTTGTCTTTAACAGGTTTTTAGTCCACCATAACTTTAAACTGGAAATTGTTTTGGTCTTAAAGTGCTGGACCCCTCATGCTTATTGGTTTTGTTTAACTTTGTTGGATGTTGTGTTTTTGTTAGAAGGTACCCAGGGGGGGCTTCTAGATTTTGTTTTGGCAAGTGTGGGGGTAACTGATGAGCTGGCTGCTCTGTAGAAAATCTACCCCAGAATGTCTGTTTCAAGCCTTTGGTTTTTTTCTAGTTGAATTCTAGTGTTGTTTTTTGTGATTCAGGTTTTTAGTCCTCTATGACTTTAAACTGGATTGCCTTGGATATCTTCTGGCGATTTTGGATTGGTGGTGGATCACTGGTGGTCTCCCATCATTTTTCTATATTGGAGGGAGCCCACACAGTGATCTTTTCTGTAGACTTGGTGCTGGCTTTGCTATGTTGTTTTAGGGTGTTGGTTGTGACAGTGGTGGATTAAAGATTATTTTCTTTTTTCTCTTTTTTTCTTTTAATTTTTTTATCAAGGCTATGTTTGTTCAAAGGCTCAAGATAGGGCTCTGGTAATGTTTTTGGTAGAAGAGGAGGAGTCAAAATTAAAAAGAAAAAAAAAATATAATGATTTTTTTTAGGTGTGACCACATCAAGGTGCACTTGGATGTGGGTAAGTTATCAGGGGATTAGCTCATCAATTGGCTGGGGGATACCATTTTATTTTGTTTTATTTGTTAAAGGAGGTTAAATTTTTTTGGCTTTGATGGTTTTTGGTTTGGGATTTATGGGCTATATCTTCAAATTTTTTTTTTCTGGAATGTCCTTACTGATCTTTTATTTATGGGATATATCTTCAAGATTTTTTCTGGAAAGTCCCTCAAGACTTTAAATTGATCTATTAATTATGTGCTCAAGATTTTTTGATGGAAAGTCCCCCAAGACTATAAACTGAGGAATGGGGGGCAGTGTGAGGTAGAAGTTTAAAGTCAGAAGGATCCAAGGGGGAACTTCTAAATTCTTTAAGGCAAGTTTGGGGGTGACTGATGGGCTGTCAGCTCTATATAAAGTTACCCCAGAAAGTTAGTTACTTCTCTAAATCTTCTTCTGGTTGATCTCTGGTCCTGGGTTCTGTGATTCAGGTTTTTGCAGTCCCCCAAGACTATAAACTGAGGATTTTTTGAAGTCCCCCAAGACTATAAAATGAGGGCTGTTAGTCCCCCAAGACTTCAAACTGAGGGCTGTTAGTCCCCCAAGACTTTAAACTGAGGGTTGTGAGTCCCCCAAGACTATAAAATGAGGAAATTTTTATGCTGTTAGAAGGTTATAGTCAGGAAGACTGGTAAACTGTATATCACTTTTCATTTTTAGAGGCTGGTACCAACAGAGTTGGAATTCAAAAACAGAAGAAAGAGATTTTTTCACAGGGTTAGATTAAATATAAAGGCATGGTACAAGAGAAGTTTTAAAGAAGCTTTGAATGCTGGTTCAGAAGTTCACTTAGGATGGAATAGGATCTGGTGGATGAGAGAAATGGGCTGTTTTTAATGATTCTGGAGAGGTGTTTGAACATGCTTGTTGGCAAAGGAAGAATGGGGACATTATTGATTGGAGGGAGGATGTGGTGATCCAAACCTGGGTAGGCCATTGGAGTGCATATTTGGGGGTATTTGGTATGTAGGATGTTATTGGGGTTATGGTGTTATTAGTGGATTTTTTCATCTTTAGGTAATATTTAGTAGTGTTTATGGAGGCTTAATCTAGGTTCACTTATTATGTCTCAGATTAATTTCCTTTCTTTTCTCTTCATTTTGGTATCCCTATGGGTGGTTACCTTGTTTTATAGGGTAGTTATGGTGTTATTATTGGTAGTTATTTGAAGTTTATTGCTTAGGGGGTGCTTATGTAGGTATGAGCTTGGGTGACTTATTATGTCTCAGCTTATTCTAATTTATTTTATTTTCATTTTGGTATGTCTTATGTGTGTTTATCTTGTTTATTAGTGAAGATATGGGTTTTTAGGGTTTTTAGGGTTTTTATGAGTTGTATGGGTGTTTTAGGGCCTAGAAGCGGCTCAACCGCCCCTATAAAGCCTTCTTTCACCTAAGAAAAGGCCCCGCTTGAAGCAGGGTGCCCGCCTGCGCGCTGGGGAAATGCTAAAATGCACTTTTATGCATGAAAAAGCCTGGGAAAGCTGGATTTTGGGCAGGGATATGGTCAGGGTGGTCTGTGCATTGGCTGTATGATGTGTGTGTTGGATGATTTTTAGGAAATAATCTTATCTCTTTACTCATCACCCCTCTGTTTATCACCGTCTCATTGGCTTGTGTTTTGTTGGAATATACTATTGTCCATTTCAACTCTTTCTGGTAGTCTGTCTGGGACTATTATCTTCACTTTTAAAGAGGTCAAGAGTGTTTAATTAGTGGGTCTAGCAAACAGATCTCCAATTTGCTGCAACAGGTAAATCTCACTTGTTTTTCTAAAGGAACAGGGGTTATTCTTTCTGGCTTTTCTCCAACTCCCTTGGTCAAGGCCTATAGCTAGTACTATAGGATTGTCTAAAATGGTTGAAAGAGACCATCAAGTTATCAAGAATGCTTTGGTGAAGATGTGTGGAGATAGTGCTCAAAAGTGGAGGCATTATTTACCCTTGGTGTTATTTACTGATAGGGTCACTGTGAAAAGGACAACTGGCTAATCCCCTTATGAATTAATGTTTGGGAAGAAAGCTGTTATACCAGTGGATTTGGAAGCTGTATCTTATATTGGAATTGATTGGGATGATATATTCTCAAGAGAAGATTTGCTCTGTGCGAGGATGCAACAGTTGGAATGTAGAGAGAAATTTCAAGAGAAGGCATACTCTAGAATGATGGATAAGAAATAAATCAGTCAGATACTGGGACAAGAAGTTGGCTCATAGACTCAGGAATCCCTTAAAACCTGGCTGTTTGTTTTTGGTGTATAATAGAAGTTTGGAGAGTCAGCGGGGAAATTTTTTTTCTGACAGATGAAATGCCCATTACAGAGTCAGATCTCAGGTGTCTGGAGGTTCTTATGTTTTGGAGGAGTTAGATGGTGCAGTCTTAAAGAAAAGAGTTGCTGCTGATCAGGTAAAGAGATCTTACCCAAGAGGCACCAGCAGTGAAGAGGATTGACTCCGCATTGAGGATAAACTATGGACCATTCTTTAATTTTGAATTTTGGTAATGATTTGCATCTCTTTTGTTTTAAACTTTTTTTAGAAGGTACCCATGGGTGGGGCTTCTAGATTTGATCTTGACAAGTGTCGGGTAACTGATGGGCTAGCTGCTCTGTAGAACATTTACCCCAGATTTTCTGTTTCCAACCCCTTCTTTTAATTTGGTTGAACCCTAGTATTGGTTTCTCTTAACAGGTTCTAGTCCTCTATGGCTTTAAACTGGAAATCCTTTTGGTCTTCAAGTGCTGGACTCTTCAAACTTATGAGTTTTTAATTATTGTATTGGATGCTATGATTTTATTAGAAGGTATCCAGGGGGGACTTCTAGATTTTATTTTCGAAAGTGTGGGGGTAACTGATTAGCTAGATTCTCTGTAAAAAAGTTACCCCATAATGTCTGTTTCAAATATTTTGTTTGTCCTAGTTGAATCCTAGTTCTGGTTTTTTTTATTCAGGTTTCAAGTCCACTATGACTTTAAACTAGATTGGGACTGACTTCTTTGGTCTATTTGGATTGTTGGTGGACCACTGGTGGTCTCCTATCATTTGTACTTATTGGAGGGAGCCCAACCAGTGATCATTTCCTTGGATTGGACTTTCTATGAAACTGGACTTTTTCTTTTTCTTTAATTGATATTGGTGGCTATGGCTGTGTTAGATATAAGTTAGAGATTATTTTTTTTATTCTCTTTTTTTCTTTTAATTTTTTATGGGGGTTATTAGGATATAAAGAGGGAAAAATCACAAAATTATATTATATGGTGTCACCATATCAGGGTCCCCTGGATGTGGGAAAGCATTGATGGGAAAAGGCTCATCAATTGGCCAGGCATTGCTATTTTCTTTTTTTTATCCTTATCTCATTTTTTTTATTATTTACTTCAATTTATAATCATTTCATCTTATCTTTATTGATATTATTTTTCTTAATTTATTTTTATCTCAATTCATTCAAAAATTATTTAATGGTGTATCCAAATCAAGGTGCACTTGGATGTGGGTAAGGTATCAGGGGATCAGCTCATAAATTTGCTAGGGGATACAATTTTTAATTATTATTTATTTCATCTTATTATTATTCATTTCATTTTAATTTCTCAGCTCTCATATTTTTTTGGGCAATTTTGTTTAATTCTTTTCAATTTTTTTTTAGAATGTTAGCAGTTTAAGTAACAATCAATAATAAAAATAAAAAGAATAAAAATAAAAATAAATTAAATTAAAATTAAAATAAAATAAATAAATTAAAATTAAAATTAAAATAAAATAAATTTTTTTATAACTGCTAATTATTATTTTTTTCTCTATATATTAATTTTTTTTTCTATAATTAATTTCTGGAAGAAGAAGCCTCTGGCCGTTGGTCCTGATTATGTTGGTGTTTTTGTTTTTGTTGGGATTGGAGGAAGAACTGTTTTCCTTGTGGTGTTATTGGCTGGAAAGAGTGTATTGATTGTAATGGTCAGGAACCGGATTCGAAGGTAATGTTTGGGTACAAGTAGAAGAAGCTGGGATGGAGTGTTGGAAGGTATGCTTAATTATTCTAGAATTCTTCAAGTGGTAATCAAGAAGTGGTCTCCTCAGGTTCTTCTCAAATTCATTCAATGGCCCATGATGATAAAAGGCCTTAAGAATGTTTGAGCACATCATACTTAGGTGTTATTTCATATCAGCATAATCCAGTGTCAATGTGATTTCTAGAGGTTGGCCAGTCCCAATAGTAGTTTCAGGAGGAGAGGTTCCAACTAAACAGAATAATTGGATCATTAATTGTTTTATGTTGAAGAAATTGGAGAAATTAATTTAGTACTTACAGATTGGAAGCTCATCAAATTTGTAAGTGGCTAGGATTTGGACTGTTGAAGAATTTTAAATGGAGGTAGTAGGAAGATCAACCAGATGGAGATGTTGATTTTCATGGTCCTCCTCTAAATGGTGTTAAGAATATAAACTAGAATCAGGGAGTTCCTGTGGCCAAGTTGGAGAAGCGGGGCTGTGTTTGATGTTGTTGGTATTGTAGCTTGGTTCAGTTTGGTTGGGTACTGGTGGTGGAGTACCAGAGTTGTTGTTTGATGGAGCACAAGAAGATGACCTGGAATCTGTCACTCGCCATGTGACACTTGAGGCAAAATCAGCTCATTAAATCAATAATAAGGGGCTCAAATCCATACTCGAAGCGCAGAAAGCAATTCTCCATAGCAACTGCGACTTTCCTTTGTGTACTCGCTATTCAACCGCGCTAGTCTATACTCTAAATCTAAATTAGTCAATTTTTCAATAGTGTGTCTTAATCTTTTTCTCAATAAGCAACGCACAGTGCAATAATCAATATAATAGTACATTAAAAGGTTTATGAAATGTCTGTGGGTTATTAAGGGGTAGTGAGCATGGACGGAATGGTTCATGAGGGATTAAGGGGTTAACGGATGTTAGTGAGGAGAGTCCAGGTGTAACGGATATATTTTAAATGGTCTGTGGGGTGCGGAATAGTGGATGGGTATGAGGTCAATGCAAGGAGGAGTAAAGGATATAAAAAGGGTTGGGTTTTTGGTTTGATATTCCTTAGAATTAAATTATAAAATGTATTTATAGTTAATAGTGAGAAAATCATTATTATTGTATCTTTCTTTTTTTTCTCAATAATCATTTCTAAATCCTAAATCTTTGATTGTTGACTTTCCAACCCTTTGTGAGATATTAAGAATTTTAATATCACCTTTAAATTATATTAGAATCCTTCTCGAACATAACTTGAAGCAGTAGTTCTTCCTTTGAGTCATATTCAAATCACTTCCTTGAACAATCCCTCTGTGATTCGAAGAGGTATCTAAACCTTTCATCTCACTTGCAGGAACATCCTCGATCTTGTGCGTAGGTCGTCTGGTGAAAGTATAATTTAATTCTCTGTAGTTCTCATTCTTTGCACTACTACTTCCCTTTTCAGGTGTTTTCTCTAAATCCTAAAAATGGCACCTGTTCAATGCACTCCTCCTACAGGCGCTACTACCAGAGCTTGCGCCAGAGGCAGGTCAACAGCTACACGGCCTGTGTCCCGCACTCACTCCTTGGAGCCTCTTGACCTTAGGGAACGGCAACATTCAGTCCAATCTGTAGAAGACATCCCACAAGATCTTGATGATTCTAGTGATGATGAAGAAGGAGAGGATACAATGCACGAGGCACCATCAGCCCCTGCTAATCACCCTTCTGGTCAACCTTCAGAACCTGGACTATCCAATTCTCTGGAAGATTTCATGAGAATTTTCATGAAGACCCTTTCAAATTCAACGTCTTCAGAGGGATCTAAATTCAAAACTCCTTCTATGAAATCTCCTGATAAATTTGATGGAGAACATCCAGACAGATTGCGACCCTTCTTTCAAACCTGCAAGCTCATGTTCCATAATGACGCTCGAACCTTCAATAACGACTGATCAAAGGTTGTTTATGCTTCTTCATTCCTGGCGGGAAAAGCAGCAAGATGGTTCGAACCTTATCTCCTCATGCTCTCTTTGACGGAAACCCACTTACTTATTAATAACTGTGAAAAGTTTGAAGACCAACTCTTCACGTTGTTCGGTGACCCTAATGAAACTGACAATGCAGAAATTTAACTTGATTTTCTTTGCATGAGTGATAATGGGAAAGCCTCTGAATATATCTCGAACTTCAGAGTGCTTCAAACTCGAGTAGGTTGGAATGATGCTGCCCTTAAGTATCATTTCAAAATGGACTTCCTTCGAGGATTCTGGATCAGTTAAATCTTCACGGTCAGAAGATGACTACTTTAACAGATTTAATGGATCAAACCCTTGAACTGGACGGCGTTTACCAAGGAGGACTTAAACATCGTCAATACGCCAACAAATCTCAAGGCTTAAATTTCAAAATCGGGACCTTCTTCTCACCCACGAACAACTCAATCCTCCTTGACTAAATCCAAACCCAACAAGGGAAAGGACAAACCTCCACCGAAAAGCTCGACCCCAGGTGATATCAGCAAAGTACTGGATCCTAAAGGGGAACTTAAAGAATCTGAGAGGAAGAGGCGAGCAGATAATTGGTTATGTATGTATTGTGGGGGTAAGCACAAGCTGGAAGATTGTGTAAAATTGAAGGAAAGAGAAGTTACTAGTTCAAAGTCAAAAAAATAGTAGATAGTTTACATGTGTGCAAAGCAAACTATCTTATCTCTCCCAGCGCACAGAACCTCCATGTCTTAAGGACTGGAGTTGCCTTAAACCGCTTGAGATTCATTCTTTTTAAGGAGGATACCCCCTTCAGTTGTCTTATAGAATCTGGAGCTTCAATTTCTTTTGTCAGTTTATCTTTTGCCGAGAAGTTACAGCTGACATTTACAGATATCGATCAAACTCCAATTTACTTGGTCGAATCAGAGGAACCCAGATATTGGGTCAGTAAGAAAGTTTTATGGGTTTTAAACATTCAAAATTTCCCCCCTTTGAGTGGGAATTGTCAGTCTTGGACGCCCCAAGGATGGACGATACCATTCTTGGCCATGACTTTTTAACGTATTGGAATCCTGAAATTGATTAGACACGGGGATTGATCACCCCACGGACTAAGTATATTTCTGATTCTTCAATGCATGTCAATAGGGAATTAAACAATCGGCCTGACAATGTCCTGCTAGAGGACAAATCTCTGCCAGATGACTTGCAAGAATCTGATCTTTCTTTAAATGAGAAATTGGCCAACCCTTCTAGCTCAATGACTTCACTCGAAGAGGATTTAAATTGCCTCGAAGTAATTGAATTATGCTCTCTCAATTCTGGTCTTCCCTCAACAGATTCTCTTGAAGATGATGAGGACGACCAAATTGACGTTGAAGCCATTAAATCAACTCTATCAGAAATCTATAATGATTTCCTCGATTTTTTTTCAATCCGCAAGGCCTATAAGCTACCACCTCATCAACCCTACGACCATCAGATAGAGTTAATAGGTCCAGTACCTCCCGCAGGTCCTGTCTATTCCTTGTCAAAGGACAAGTCTCAAGTTCTTTGAGACTACATTGCAGAGAATGTAGCTAAAGGTTTCATCAGAGCCAGTAAATCTCCAACCTGCTCCCCTGTCCTCTTTGTAAAAAAGAAGGATGGTAGTCTTAGGTTGTGTGTTGACTATAGAAAGCTCAACGCAGTCACTAAGAAGAATGCATATCCTGTTCCTCCTATGTCATTGCTTCTTACCCTTTTTAATGGTGCTAATTTCTTTTCTAAAATTTATCTTAGAGGCGCTTACAATCTTATTCGCATTGCGGAAGGTCATGAACCACTGACTGCAATGGGCACTAGATTTGGTAGTTTTGAATATTTAGTTATGCCTTTTGGATTGTGTAACACACCATCTACATTTCAAACTTTTGTCAATTACATCTTTCAAGATGTTTTCGAACAATTTTTTGTCGTCTATTTAGATGATATTTTAATTTTCTCGAAGACACTAGATGAACACATTCATCATGTTCGACAGGTTCTAAATCGACTTTGAAATCACGGTCTCTACGCCAAGCATGATAAATGCAAATTCCATCTTAAATCTATTGATTTTTTGGGTTTTAAATTATCCACTGATGGTTTAGTCATGGACGACAAAAAAGTTCAAAAGGTCCTGGAATGGCCTGAGCCCAAATCCATTAAATCCCTCCAGGGATTTTTTGGTTTTGCAAATTTCTATAGAAGATTTATTAAAGATTACTCTAAAAGTATTTCCAATCTTACTTCTCTTATTAGAAAATATATTCCTTTTGTTTTTACTTCTACAGCACGAAAGTAATTCGAAGCATTGAAGACGGCGTTCACCACAGCTCCAATTCTTTGACACTTTGATCCTTCTGCTTCGACAATAGTCAAGACGGATGCGAGCGATTATGCTATCGCAGGGGTCATTTCTCAATTCAATCCAGAAACAAAACTGTTTCATCCTGTTACTTTTGAGTCACGCAAACTCATTGCAGCAGAATTAAATTATGAAATTCATGACAAAGAGCTTTTAGCTATTATTCATTGTCTTAAAAAATGGCGCTCTTTTTTCCTCAGCTTAGATAGTCCTTTTCAAATTTTAACAGACCATAATGCGTTGAAATACTTTATGTCTTCCAAAGTGTTAACCAAGCGTCAAGCCAGGTGGGCTAAATTTCTGTCTGAATTTCCTTTTTCTATTTTCTATCGCCCAGGTAAGAGCTGCATTTTCCCAGATATCTTGTCACATCGGCACAACGTTTACCCACAGCGGGGACGCATTTGCTGACAAAAACCCAGCAAATGTGAAATCAATCTTCAACAAATTAATGTTAACGACTCATCAACTTAATTTGATGACAATTCAATTGTTTCAAAATCCACTATCCAACATCCTCGAAGCTCAGTCGAAGGACAATTATTGTTTAGGGTTAAAAGATTTAGTATTGAATCAGGTCTATTAGTCTTCGAAGGTATAGTAGTCATACCCGACAACAATGAGATAAAATTATGGATTTTCAATATTTGACATGATTCTCCATTAGCTGGTCATTTTGGGGTTGATAAAACCTACCAGTTAATAGCGAGGGATTTCTTCTGGCCATATATGACCAGGGAAATCAAGGCCTATATAAAAGCTTGTTACCAATGTAATAGGAATAAGGCTCCCCATCACTGGAAGTATGGGTTGCTTCAACCACTTCCTATTCCCTCTAAACCTTGGGAATCTTTATGGATGGATTTTATCTCTCAACTTCCTCTTTCTAATAATTTTGATGCTATATTAGTAATAGTAGATAGATTTTCAAAAATGTCTATTTTTATTAAAAGCACTACTACTGCTACAGCAGAAGATTTGTCAAAATTGTTTCTAGAATATGTATTTTCTAAACACGGCTTACCTAATGATATTATTTCAGATAGAGGCTCATTGTTTGTATCCACATTCTGGACTCAACTGTGTTGACAACTCAATATCACGAGGAACCTCTCCACAGCCTATCATCCTGAAACCGATGGGCAAACAGAAAGGGTCAACCAAATCCTCAAACAATACCTTTGAATGTATGTCAGTTACCAACAAGAGGATTGGACCACATAATTACCATCGGCCAAATTTGCTTATAATAACTCGACTCATTCTTCGACACAACAATCTCCTTTCGAAAATGTTTATGGAAGACATCCTCGATTCAATTCAATCCAATGTATGAACTAATCATCCTGCAGAACATTATCTTCGAACCATATCACGACTCCAAGAGGAACTTTAATCAAATTTGGAATTAGCAGTTTGAAGGTACAAGGAACAGGCCGACAAACATTGACAAACTGCTCCTTCTTTTAAACCAAGGGACAAGGTATGGCTCGACGCACAAAACATTTGAACGACTTGACCATCAAAGAAACTGGCTGAAAAACGCTTGGGGCCATTCGAAATTGACTCTGAAGTCTCTAAAACTGCATTTTGACTCAAGCTACCTCCTAAATGGCAGGCTATTCCCCCTGTTTTTCACGTATCTCTCCTGGAACTGGCTTGAGAAACATACCCGGGCAAGAACCAACCTCCTCCGGAACCGGTTGAAGTAGAAGACCATCTAGAGTGGGAAGTAAGCCGTATCCTTGATTCAAGAATGTGCAAGGGGAAACTTCAATACCTTGTGGAATGGGAAGGCTTCCTCAATGACTCAGACAAAACATCCTGGGAACCAGCCATCAATGTTTCTAACGCCCCTGAACTCCTAAAATCTTTTTATCTTAAATATCCTTTAAAACCAAAACCTTAAAAATCTCTTTTACTTTTTTTCTTTCTTTCTCTTTTTTTTTCTTTAGCTTCTTTTTTCTCTGTTTTTTTTCTTTTAAAAATCTAAAACATCTTTACTTCTAAAAAAATTCTTTTGTTTTCTTCTTTATTCATTTTTTTTCAAATTTTTTCAACTTTCTTTAAAAAAATAAAATTAAATAAAATTAAAATAAACTAAAATAAAATAAGAATAAAATTAAAATAAAATAAAATAAAATAAAATAAAATAAAATAAAATAAAACCAAATTAAAATAAAAAATTTTTCTTCTCAATTTTCTAAATACATTTTTTCTTTAAAAATTTTCATTTCCTCGAACCATCAAAATTCTTCACGAACATTTCACGACCATCTTTCTCAAACTTCACTTTAACTTCTAAATCACTCATTTAAATTATTCGAAACAAATTACTTCTTTCTTTCAAAATCCTCTTAAAATTCTTTATTTCTTCTTTTCCTTTTCTTTCTTTTCTTTTTTCAAATAACTAAAATCCCTCAAATCTTCAATTAACAAACTTAAATAAAAAAAAATTTTTTTCTCTTTTCATTAAATTTTCTTTACAACAAATTTTTCAATCAACTATTTTTTTCTTCTTCTTTCTTCTCTCATTCAAATCTTATAAAAAATAAATATTCAAATTCTAAATAAAAAAAAATAAAATAAAATAACTAAATACAAAATTGTTTCTACATTCCTTTTTTCTTCTTTTCTCTTTTATCTTCTCCCGAACCAATCCCTTCATCTTCTCCAAAATTTCCCTTATCTCCTTTCTACATTTTTCAAAATTCTCTCCCTCTCCTACCAGAATCAATTCCCCAAGTTCAAGTAGCTCCTCAGCTACATTGAAGGAAGAGGCATCAACAATTTTATCGATCTTGCCGCTCAAGTCTTCAATAAATTTTTCTCGTTGAACCTGACGAGGCTTCTTTGACCATACTTGATCGAGGGTTTCTTCGTTTTCCTCCCTCGAGGTAACAGTTGGTAACCTATCCTCCATCGACACTGCCACTTACACAGCTGTGGGTTCCACAAGGGTTGCTTCCACATTTGAAGCTTCCGCCGTAGGAACTTCAATGATGAGGTCTGAATTCTAAAACATGATCATCAGTAATTAAATTTATAAATTATAAAAAAAAGTGAACTTACTTCGAAGATTGGGTCAACCTCCAAAAATAATTTAGGAGTGACCTTCTCTGCCACCTCCCTCTCCTCTTTGTCATCCTTGACGACCACCTGTCGTTTTTTCGGGTTTTTCCTTGAGATGGGAATTTCTTCTTCCTCGTCGACCAATTCATTGACTTCCTCCTTGACGGCCAGCCTCTTGCTCGCATCCCTAATCACCCAGGTTGTCACATCATCCTCAACTTCCTCCTCTTTCTCCCCCACCGATTGATCGTCCCCAATGGACACATCCCAAATGTCCTCAACTACTTCCTTCGTTTTGGGGATCACCCAATACTTTGTCTTAGTAAACCGACTCTCAATGTTTGCATTCTTCGCTAAGGCGTCACACCCCACCCTTCTCCATAGGCAAAACTTGCATTTCTGGAGAGGCCCTCGTGTCGCTGTGCTCTCCTCACAAAAATACTCCATCGACTCGCAGGCCGTGCAAGTCTTCGAAAATTGTCTTGTAACAACACCCCCATCCACTTTAGGGTGTGGAGGCGTGGGAGTCGGTGTAGGGAAATCCGTCATAGTGAGTTAAAAAATAATAATAATAATAATTAAATTAAGAGGAAGGAAAATTAGTGTGGGAAATATGTCTTACGCTCAACGGAGTTTGCATTCTTATACCCGGGCATCTGCCACGCGCCACATGACACTCGAGGCAAAATCAGCTCATTAAATCAATAATAAGGGGCTCAAATCCATACTCGAAGAGCAGAAAGCAATTCTCCATAGCAACTGCGACTTTCCTTTGTGTACTCGCTATTCAACCGCGCTAGTCTAAACTCTAAATCTAAATTAGTCAATTTTTTAATATTGTGTCTTAGTCTTTTTCTCAATAAGTGACGCACAGCGCAATAATCAATATAATAGTACATTAAAAGGTTTATGAAATGTCTGTGGGTTATTAAGGGGTAGTGAGGGATTAAGGGGTTAACAGATGTTAGTGAGGAGGGTCCAGGTGTAACGGATATATTTTAAATGGTCTGTGGGGTGGGGAATAGTGGATGGGTATGAGGTCAATGCGAGGAGGAGTAAAGGATATAAAAAGGGTTGGGTTTTTGGTTTGATATTCCTTAGAATTAAATTATAAAACGTATTTATAGTTAATAGTGGTAAAACTCTAAAGAGAAAATCATTATTATTGTATCTTTCTTTATTTTCTCAATAATCATTTCTAAATCCTAAATCTTTGATTGTTGACTTTCCAACCCTTCGTGAGATATTAAGAATTTAAATATTACCTTTCAATTATATTAGAATCCTTCTCAAACATAACTTGAAGCAGTAGTTCTTCCTTTGAGTCATATTCAAATCACTTCCTTGAACAATCCCTCTGTGCTTCAAAGAAGTATCTAAACCTTTCATCTCACTTGCAGGAACATCCTCGACCTTGTGCGTAGGTCGTCCGGTGACAGTATAATTTAATTCTCTGTAGTTCTCATTCTTTGCACTACTACGTCCCTTTTCAGGTGTTTTCTTTAAATCATAAAAATGGCACCTGTTCAATGCACTCCACCTACAGGCGCTACTACCAGAGCTTGCGCCAGAGGCAGGCCAACAGCTACACGGCCTGTTTCCCGCACTCACTCCTTGGAGCCACTTGACCTTAGGGAACGGCAACATTCAGTCTAATCTGTAGAAGACATCCCACAAGATTTTGATGATTCTAGTGATGATGAAGAAGGAGAGGATACAATGCACGAGGCACCATCTGCCCCTGCTAATCACCCTACTGGTCAACCTTCAGAACCTGGACTATCCAATTCTCTGGAAGATTTCATGAGAATTTTCATGAAGACCCTTTCAAATTCAATGTCTTCAGAGGGATCTAAATTCAAAACTCTTTCTATGAAATCTCCTGATAAATTTGATGGAGAACATCCAGACAGATTGCAACCCTTCTTGCAAACCTGCAAGCTCATGTTCCATAATGACCCTCGAACCTTCAATAACGACCGATCAAAGGGAAGCTCATCAAATTTGTAAGTGGTTTGGATTTGGACTGTTGAAGAATTTTAAATGGTAGTAGGAAGATCAACCAGATGGAGATGTGGATTTTCATGGTCCTCCTCTAAATGGTGTTAAGAATATAAACTAGAATCAGGGCGTTCCTGTGGCCAAGTTGGAGAAGCGGGGCTGTGTTTGTTGTTTTTGGTATTGTAGCTTGGTTCAGTTTGGTTGGGTACTGGTGGTGGAGTACCAGAGTTGTTGTTTGATGGAGCAGAAGAAGGTGACCTGGAATCCGTCACTTGCCATGTGACACTCGAGGCAAAAGCAGCTCATTAAATCAGTAATAAGGGGCTCAAATCCATACTCAAAGCGCAGAAAGCAATTCTCCATAACAACTGCAACTTTCCTTTGTGTACTCGCTATTCAACCACGCTAGTCTAAACTCTAAATCTAAATTAGTCAATTTTTCAATAGTGTGTCTTATTCTTTTTCTCAATAAGCGACGCACAGCGCAATAATCAATATAATAGTACATTAAAAGGTTTATGAAATGTCTGTGGGTTATTAAGGGGTAGTGAGCATAGACGGAATGGTTAGTGAGGGATTAAGGGGTTAACAGATGTTAGTGAGGAGGTTCCAGGTGTAACGGATATATTTTAAATGGTCTGTGGGGTGTGGAATAGTGGATGGGTATGAGGTCAATGCAAGGAGGAGTAAAGGATATAAAAAGGGTTGGTTTTTTGGTTTGATATTCCTTAGAATTAAATTATAAAACATATTTATAGTTAATAGTGGTAAAACTCTAAAGAGAAAATCATTATTATTGTATCTTTCTTTATTTTCTCAATAATCATTTCTAAATCCTAAATCTTTGATTTTTGAGTTTCCAACCCTTCGTGAGATCTTAAGAATTTTAATATTACCTTTCAATTATATTAGAATCCTTCTCGAACATAACGAGAAGCAGTAGTTCTCCCTTCAAGTCATATTCGAATCACTTCCTCGAACCATCCCTCTGTGCTTTGAAGAAGTATCTTGACCTTTCATCTCACTTGTAGGAACATCCTCGACCTTGTGTGTAGGTCCTCCGGTGACAGAAGCTGGTTGGGAATTTTTGGATGAGGTTCTGGAAGAAATTTAACTGTAAGATGAATAACTGGCTGGCAGAGGAGAGATGTAGTTAATACTTCTTGTTTGAGGGGGAGATTTTTGCCTGGGAGAAGTGTTTGGTGCTCCGATGTCTTCTTGAGGTCTTCTGGCAGGTCTTCTAGAAGTTTTGGAATTTTTGGCATTTTTGGATGAAGAATTTTTTGAGTGAATAGCTCTGGGAGAACTAGGAGGTTGTTTTGTGGAGCTGTTTATTTTTACTGGTTGAATTTGGCTGTTTTATGGCTGAATTTAAAGGTTTTGAGCCTGATTTTTGCTTCCCGGAGAGGCAGGTGGACCACCTGGACTTGGTCTAGCAATCTGGGAGCTGATTTTGAAGCTTTTTGAGCTGAATTGACAGTTATAAAGGCTGTTTCTTGAGAGGATAAAGCAGGTCTTTTGGAGAGTGTTCTGGGGAGGGAGAGGCCTTATCTTCTTGATGGAGATGAAGATAAAGAAGAAGAAGCAGGACTAAGTTCTGGGGATCTGGTAGGAGATCTAGGTATGTATTTATGTGAAAGTGAAGGTGGTGCTATAGAATAATTGGGTTCTCTATCACATTTTTTCTTTGTAGAGTTCCAAGAATCACAGTCCCTTTTGTAGAGTTTGACTTCAGGGGTTAAAAGAGTGAAATCTCAAGGTCTGCACTTGTAAATACAATGTTTGAAAGCATAGTACTTGGGAGAAGTGAAAGAAGGAAGGTCTTATGGGTCAAAAACTGGGGATCCAGCCATAATCTGTGATGGGAAAAAATGAAGAGAAAAGAGATAAAAGAAAAGTTTTATCAGTAATGGATAGATAATGAAGAGAAAGTTGAAGTTCAGTAGGGTGGTTTCAGAGTATTGTGCATGGGATTGGCTCTGTCTTTTTATGCCAAAAGTGGAAAGTCTGTCAAGAATTTAAACTGAACACTGTGGTCAGTCCATCAAGACTTTAACTGAAAAATGGTATAGCCCCCCAAGACTATAAACTGAGGATGGTTTGATAGTTGAGTCATTCAGCACTATAAACTGATAATGTGATGTTGGTCTGATTCTAGCAGAGGGAATTTAAGGGGGGAGTCTGAGAATTTATTTAAGGCAAGTGTGGGGGTAACTGATGAGCTGGGTTCTCTGTAGAACAGTTAACCCAGATGTTAGTTTATTTCTTTGGTCTTTAATGGTTTGATATCTGGTTCTGTATTTATGATTTAGGTTTGAAACCCCCAAGACTATATACTGAGGGTTTTGAGTCCGGCAAGACTATAAAATGAGGGCTGTTAGTCCCCCAAGACTTGAAACTGAGGATGACTCCCTCAAAACTGTAAACTGACGAATTTCTTATGATTGGATACATTCAGGAAGTCTGGAGAGTGGTCAAGCATTTTCATATCTAAGTCAAAAAGCTCAATAAAGAGTCAAGTGGCAGAAGAGATTCAAGAGATGAAACAAAGTGTTCAGCATTAGCTTTAAACTAGTGGATGAGATGTTTCCTTTTATCAAGGTCCTGTAAATTCCTAGCCAGAGTGGATTGAAAGTAGTTTTGTAGGAGGTGTTTTTTTTCAGAGGAGTGTTGTTTAAACTTGGCCTTAATGGTGGGCAAGTGGTTAAGAGTTGGTGGTCCAATGGATCCTACATTTTTATCATCACAGTCAGAAGATGGAGGAACTGAGAATTCATCAGTTTTAAAAGTAGAAGGAAGGAATAAAAGTTTTTTTTGTTTGCCATTAGATGGAACAAGCAGGGGGAAGGGTTGCTTTAGTGGTTTTGGCACTCTTCTTTGAAGGCTGTAGTTTGTTGACCAATCTGGGTAGCAGGATGGATAGCCTGGGTCTTTTGGTACTGGTGGAAGATGGACCAGATTGAGGTGGAGGTGAAGCTGTTGAAGATGATAATGGACCAAAGCTGAAGCAAGTCTTCTTTCTGGATTGGAAGACATCACAGGAGGTTCTGTATGGATGAGCTGGTGGTGTGATTGTGAAGATTAGATTTTTCTCAATGCAGTATTGGCAAGGGCCCATATAAGAGGCAGATTTTTAAAGAAAGCTTAACATGGTGGATCTGAGGAAGTAGAATGTGGAAATTCTCAACTTGAGGGAGGATGTGGTCTTCCAAAATTGGCAGAGGCCTTTGTTGATCTGTTTGGCGCTGTTTTGGTATGTCTTAATTGACATTGGTTGAATAATTGGGTGTTTTTATTGTTTGATTCAGTGAATATTGAGACTATGGTTATGTTGGTACTAACATTGGATAGCTATTGTTTTTCTCTATATTTGATGTCTTGTTGATATTTTTCATATTTCAAGTTTTAAGGGGTCATTTACTCACTTTTCATTTCTAAAAGATAGCTGTTTAATTTTGCTTTGTGTTTTACGGGCTAACCTTAAGTTTTAGGGTTGATTGCTTAGTACCATTAAATAGAGCTAATTTGGCTCTATATTTTATGTCTAAACGTTTTCATAGCTTAATTTTGTGTTTTAAGGGTTTTAGTAGTTGTGGTGGATTTTTCTAAGTATTTGGGGCTTTATTGGAGGTTTTTGGTGGTTTTCTAGCTCCAAGGAGGTCCAGCCGCTTCTAGGTGGGCCGCCTGCCTCGTTTATAGAAGGCTGGGGAGCATTTCTAAAGGGTTTTTATTCAATTAATCTGTCAAATCTGCCAAATTTGTTGCTGTGCAAGGATTTTTAGGTGGTGGTCTGTGTGTACATACTAAATAAGACAGTTTGGGGAAAATTTAATGATCATTCAACCATCTGTTTTTTTATCATAAATTCTCACTCAGTTTTCACCTTTTTTTGGCCACAAATTGGCTGGGTTTGTCACAGGTTAGTTCTTCATTTAACTTAACTTTGGCAACTGATTTCTCTGTTGTAGCTTTGCAACCTACATCAAGTATTTTTGCTGTTTTTGTGCAACAAGTGCACTGTGTATTTGGTTTCTGGTGTGGATTTCTCTGAATTTCAGGGTGTTCTCAGTGGTCTGCTATTTGCAGCTGTCTTGACTTGTAAATCAGTCAAGAAGTGTGTTGGAAGGGGTATAGTAACAGTCTCTAATTTTCTGATGCAAATAAATCTCACCTGGTATTTATCAAAGGGACAGGGGTTTTTCTCTCCAGTTTTAATCCAACTCCCTTTGTCAAGGCCTATAGCTAGTACTATAGAATTGTCTACATTAGAAGAAGGTTTAGGTGATGAGTGGTAAGTGGTAATTCACCACCAAATTAGTAGGTGTGGTGTGTAGATAGAAATAAATCTTATGTGTTTGCCACCCAAATTAAGTATCATAGAGTTAAGAGACACATAAAGATGGAATCCACAATTATATGTCAGTTGAATTGCTTGCAAATTAATTATGGATGTGATGAGTTTGGGATCAGGAATTATGAATAGAAATTGGGGTATAAGAGGTGGAATATTGCATTATTGTGAAATCTTTATCTATTATCCCTGGAGCTAGTGGATAAGAATTACAGCAATTAATAATGTCTGATCCTGGCACAAAAAAACCTGATCTCTAATTGTGGATCCCTGAAAATTGATACTCCCTTATATAAACTCTATAAAACCATAAAAAGTAAATCATTTAAATATCTTTTCTCGTTACAAATTTATTGTTTTGTTTCTTTATCCTAAATTAAAGAATGCAGATTCTAAATCTCAAAAACATTAAGTACAACTGTTCAACAACTCATTTCTTATCAAGTAGATTTTTAAGCTTAGTTAATTTTGAATTCTTATTTTACATAAAGGGACAGGGCTTTCTTCTGTTTATCCAAATATCTTGGATTCTACTTACAGAAAGGCAACATGAAGAGTCTTTCTACATTGGCATTTGTAGATTCATTATATTCCAGCTTCTATAGTCCATCTTCTTTTGCCTTAAAAAATAATTTTAGTACTGATTTTTCTCTTCTGTTTCATTTAAGAAACAATAAAGCATTATGCTTGCTTTATGTACCAGCTCCTTTCGCTAATGATCCTCATATTAAGGTATTGGCTCTTCTGGATACAGGATCAGAAGATAGTTTTTCTAGATGAATAACTTGTACCCACATTGGGAAGCTCAACCACTTTTCAGAAGCCAATTTTTTTACAAAAGTGAATGGTTCACCTTTAAAAGAAGTAATCAT
Organism: Hemileia vastatrix; assembly: GCA_030280995.1. NCBI lineage: Eukaryota > Fungi > Basidiomycota > Pucciniomycetes > Pucciniales > Zaghouaniaceae > Hemileia > Hemileia vastatrix. The sequence goes on along the minus strand of JASXTE010000014.1, from coordinate 6,982,123 downwards.
TGAGGAAAACACATCTGTATCCATTATTTTTTTGACTAACCCTAGTTCCCTTACTTGTTCCATCACACCCAATGTTGAAAAATTGGGAATACAAGTTTTTTTATTTGGCTCACCATGATTTTTCTCCTTCAAAACTATACTATATTATCATTAAAACTATATTATATTTTAATCTATATCTATTTCAACTATATATTCTATCTATACTCAGTCTTACTCTTTGGATTTATCCTCATTACCACCAGAAATATCATTTTTAAAGCCATTTTTCACAATCCCTCTTTCTCTCATATACCAACAGTCAGAAACAAGTTTCATATTCAGATAAATCACATCAGAGGCCCTTTTCTTCCCATCTGCTTACCATATCCTCTTCCTCCCCACCAAGAGAAGCTGATGAAAGAGTATGTGCAGAATCTCCTATCAAAGTTATTTATTATGGACTCTTCTTCACCAGTGGCCTCTCCAATATTTTTTTTCACACATCCTAGTAAAACGACTTTCCAATATCACCACGGTGTGGTAGCCTAAAGTTTAGTATGGAACCTAAGTACGTAAATGGAGTTATTACGGCGTGCAAGATTGGCGTTATTATTTTTTTATATAAAAGGGTTTTATTTAATTTATTTGAGTTTTAAATATGAAGAAATTGGTCAAGAGCGATTGCCTACACGAAAACAATGTATTTTACAGAGAAAACTTATTTTTACGGTCTGAAGAGTTTATAAGTATCAAGTTGAGTCACTCAAGAACCTTGGGAAATTTTCCCAGAATTTTTACTATTTTTCTTATATTTTTAAATGAATTTTAAAGTTTTATAGAAATATTTACGTTTTTAGAAAAATACTTAACTTTGATGAATTTTCACAGGATGATTAGAGCTGCGAAGGCTACGAAAATTAGTTGGGAATGTAAAGGAGAAGTGGCTTTATCATGTGTAATTTTTCTAGATTTTTTATTATAGTTTTAAAGGTTCTAATTGAGTCCGGACGGACTCCGTTCGGACTCCGTACGAGCTCCGTACGGGCTCCGGATTGACTCTGGGAGAGCTCTGGTGGGGAAAACTTAGGCACGTGACTAGGAATACTTAAGCGCCTCTCAAACTCTAAATTGAGAGGGGGGAATACATCATACAGCTTAATCTTTAACCACCACGGTCTCATTTTTTATTACTCAACAAATTAAATAAATTTGTAATACCCTTATAACTTTATATTTTATATATAACATTTTAGAAATACTACTCAACGATTAAAATAACACTTCATACAGGGTATATTTAGAAAGGTCTTCATCACTGGGACTTGATTATTGCTGTCTCATAAAAATTCAAATTATTATAAAAACATAAAAGTCAATCTTTTCAGATCTTTCACTGGTACACCTTAATTGTTGTTATCAGTATCTCTTTATCAACAGCCACGATCATTTAATCTCAATAAGCGTTAAATATTTTAGAGTTTCATTATATTTTATCAATCAGATCCAAGTAGATTGGTTAGCTTAGTGATTTAGAACTCCCATTTAGTTATTTTATTGGAAGGACGGGGTTTTCAGCTAAATCCACACATCTCCTCCGGATTCTGCTTACAGCAAGGCGACTGTAAGAGTTTACCTTACAATAGTTGGCGCCCAAAATGGGGTACAAATTTTCTAGCTTTCTTTAAAGACTTACTTGGATCAAGAACGTTCTTAGCCTGCAAGAGGCATATTTTCTGGAACTCTAATTGGATTTTTGTCATTGGCCTGCAAGAGGCTTGTTATTTTATTGATTGTTAACGCTTTTCATTACTTATTGGGATGTCTTCTTCTGCTCTTGCTTCTGGATCCTCTAACCCTTTTACTCCCTCAGTTAGAATTGTTTCTTGGGATGGCCCAAAGTTTGATGGGGAGGAGGTTAAATGGTTCATTAGCAGGTATGAAGCTGCTGCTGCTGTTGATGGTGCTTCTCATGTGGATATGGTGAAGCAAGTTAGGTTTTTTATTGCTGATAGGGAGGTGGAAAAAGAGGTTATTGCTATGCAGGCATTCAAGGACAAGGATTGGGTAAAGCTTTCTAAAGCTATGGTTGATAGATGGGGTGTTAGGTTTATTATGATGGACCTCAATAAAATTGTTGGAGACTGGCAAGCAAAAGGTGGAGTTTCTTCTATGGCTTACTTCAAAAGGCTCTGTGTTCTGTTTGATGAAGTGGTGGAATATCTCATATTGGTGGATGAGTTAGTGCATGAGAATCAAGCAAAAGATTTGTTTTGGACAGCATGCAGCAGGGATATTTGTATGGACATCTTGAAGGATCTTTCAAGAAAAGATTTGATGAAGGAACTGCCTAATGGTGAGCAGAAACTGCCGGCTCTGGAGGCTATCAAAGAGAACATTCAGGCCCACCTCAAGTTGTTAGCATTGGACAAATATCAAGAGTCCTGCACTCAATATGTTAGCAAGGTTAGCGAAGTTTTGGCCGGAAACAACGATATTATGGTCAAAGCCCAGGAGGCCAAGAAGGCACAAATAGGATTAACTGCTGCTAAAGTTGAGGGCAATGTGGATAATAAGATGGTCGATCACTTGGCCAATTTAACTAAACAGTTAAAAATATTTGTTCAAGAGACTCAGAAGGCCAATAAGGCCCCAATCGCTTCTTCGTCGACGTCAACTTCTTATTAGTCCAGAGGTTATGAACGTCGAAAGTATAATGGAAATAATAATGGTAACCGCTTCCCAGGCAATGGGAGAAATGGTGGGAATGGTGGTAGTAGTTATAGAGGTGGCTATGATGAGCCAAAGGTGTGCTCCTATTGTAATAGGAGGGGGCACAGAGCAACAGTTTGTTTTGCTCTTGATAAAGATATGGATGCTGGGCGAGTTTTATTTGATGGTAAAGTTTATAAATTTCCTGATGCTTCATTCATCAAGCCCAGTGATGTACAGTCTCCTTCTGATTTGGTCAGAAGAATTTTAACGGCTGAAAGGAGAGCCAGATTTGAAGAGGTGACGGATGAAGATGTTAATGCCAAGGGTGGCAAAAATGGTAATGGTAATGGTGGTAAAGCTGACTAGGGCAAGGAGAAAGAGGTCAGTAAAGCCACATTTTCTACTTCTTTTGGAGGTTTAGAGCTGGCAACGGTTGCCCAGGTGGAGGGTAGCTGTATGGCTGACGAATACAATGTTAATGCTGCTAGAAGAGCATCTGCTACTAAGGCAAAGAGTAGCATTCAGAGACAATTGAGGGCTAATCCTGGCAAGGCCAATAACAAAGTGAACCCTTACTCTAAGGACAAGAATTCTAGTGCTCAAACTGCCGCCAACAAATTGAACCCTTACTCTAAGGACGAATTATATAAAATGCAGAAGGGGATTGCTGATATGGTGCCCCCTAGTTATGGCAAGTTTGATTTAAATGGTGAGCCTATTCCAGAGGATGATTCGGATTCTGAGGAGGACGTACCGTTGGCGTCTCTACCCATACCAAGTTTTAGCGGTCCCATCCCAATGGAGGGAGTAAGAAGGACTAGCGATGGATCAGGATTAGTGCAAGAAGCTGGTAATGGAGTTAGGGTTATAGAAAGTGAAGATGTTTTTATGGGAGGTGAAGATGGCTCGGTTGGACCTCAAGAGGTACCCAGGGCCAAGGTTGTAAAATCAAAGGTCCAGTATGAGCAGCCAGTAGTTTCTGGTCAAGCTAATGCAGTGGACGTATTTTTGAATAGGGTGAATCAACTGCAGATTCCCTTATCTTTGGGGGAGTTATTTACGATTAGTCCGGCGCTTGCTGAAAAGTAAAGGAAGCATTTGACGAGGCGTCGGGTTTCCACTGGAGAGGTGGAATATATTTGTGAAAATGCTGAAAAGTTTGGGTAAGATGTAGATACACATTTTTCCGCTCCCCTGGGTTACCTGGTGGTAACTCTTAACGGTAAAGAAGTAAAGGCCTTGGTCGATTCAGGGTCTCAAATTAATTTAATTTCATTGGAGCAAGCGACGAGTATAGGCTTTCCAATTAAAAGTGGAACTGGGGGAAACCTCAGAGGCATTGGAGGGCATGCAACAGAGCTGATGGGTACAGCTGAGCATGTCAGGTTAGGCATTGGTGGATCTGTTGGTAAGGTTCACTTTTATGTGTCCAGAGGAGCAGTCAAAACTGTTCTTGGTGGTCCTTTTTTGATGGATTTTGAGGCCAGGATAGGGTATCAAGCTGGCATGGGGATTAGTTTGGAGATCACTGGTGAAGATATGCGGAGGTTACATATGCGGTTAGCACCTCCTGGAGATGAAGGTTGGGAAACACGGCCAGGGATTACTACTCTGTGCCAGTGTTGTGTTTGCACCAAGAAGAGGCATATTAAACGGACGGCTTCTGGTGAATTATGTTTGTTGGAAAGGGATGAATGCCCTCATTTTTTGGGGTAGCTGGGGCTGATCACTCTAATGTTGTAATCTCTCCTCAGGATGAGATCCTGGATGGCAATAGGTCAGCTCACTTGGAGATAATTCAAGTGGATTCTCAATTATTTTCTGTTAATATTACTTTGGAGTGCAAATACATTTTGGACTTTTCTATATGTTTATTGGATTTACCCTGTTTTTCTATTAAATTTAAAAATGGTGAAAAAGGCAAAATGGGCCAAATTAGGTTGGATAAAAATTGGAAGGGTATATTTTTGGACCTCCAGCAAGAGGTTAAACTGCAATTATCTACTTCTATTATGGACCTTCAGCAAGAGGGTAAACTGCAATTATCTCATCAAAACCCGATAAAAAATCTTGGTATAATTAAAACACAACAAAATAATTTATGTGAAAATGTTATTCGGGACCTCCAGCAAGTGGTTAAACTGTAATTATCTCCTTCTATTATGGACCTCCAGCAAGAGGGTAAACTGCAAAAATCACATCAAAATCCAATAAAAAATCTCAGTATAATTAAAACACAAAAAAATAATTTTTGTGAAAATTCAATTCTGGTCCTCCAGCAAGAGGTTAAACTGCCAACTTTCTTTACGGGTGATTTACTGTTGGATAAGGGAAGCAAAGGTGTTGGAAAATCTGTTTATAAATTAGACGAGGGAAAGGAGAAAAGGGTAAAATTTAAAAATGAAATAAAATATTTTTCTAATTTTTCTTATTCTGATTCTGGCGATGAAGAAGATTCATTTGATGAAATTTTTAATGGCAATACAAAAGAAAATGTTTTACCTCAAGTTTATTTAGATGTGGATGCAGCCAAATATCAGAAAGTAGCCAATAAAGTTTGACCTATTAATGAACCGCTACCTGCCAAATTAAATCCACCCTTGAGAAGACCTAGGTTATCAAGAGATCCTTATGAAAGTCCCTTGGTAAAGAATCCTCCTGAATTTTCTGAGACGTCAAGAATCACTTTTGAGAGACTGGGTGTTGTTAATTTTGGACCTGATGGTTGGTTGTCTGGGGAGGAGAAGAAGTTGTTATTGGATGTGATGGTCAAGCGAGAGAAGGCCATTGCTTTTGTAGAAGAGGAGAGGGGTGTGTTGAAGCATTCCTATGGGGAGCCTTACAAGATTCCTGTGGTATGTCATGAACCGTGGCAGCAGAAACCGATTCCTATTCCAGCAGCATTAAAAGAAGCCTATATTGAAGTTGTCAGAGAGCGGATACGCACTGGACTGTATGAGCAATCAATGTCAAGTTCTTCTAGTCCGGTATTTTGTATCAAGAAACCGAATGGCAAGCTTAGAGTTGTTCATGATCTTAGGTAATTAAATAGGGTTACAATAAAGGATGCTGGGATACCTCCTAGTGCTGAGGAGTTTGTTGAAGCGTTTGCAGGGAGAGTGTGTTATGGTTTGGGAGATATTATGGGTGGATATGATGAGAGAGAGTTACATCCGGACTCAAGGCCTCTCACTACATTCAACACGCCACTAGGACGTTTACAGTTAACAAGATTACCTCAAGGAGCAAGAAATTCGGTTGCAGTTTATCAAGCTCAGATGGCTTGGATCCTTCAAGACAAAATTCCACAATATGCTGGAATCTTTATAGATGATGGAGGAATTAAGGGACCAACAACCAACTATGATAACCAGGTGTGGGAAGAGAATCCCGGGATACGCAAATTCATTTGGGAGTTTGAAATTACATTAGAAAGAATCTTGTTTCGAATTGAAGAGGCTGGTTTAGCTATTTCAGGTTCAAAATTTTCATGTTGTGTGCCAGCCTTAGAAATATTAGGCCATGTGGTATGTAGAGAGGGTAGGATTATGTCCAAGAAGAAAGCTAACAAAATTCAGTCCTGGCCAAGACCAAGAATACGACCAAAGTTAGAGGGTTTTTAGGCGTTTGTGTATATGTTAGAAAGTTTATCAAGGACTTTTCTTCATTGGAAGCTCCATTGAGACGGTTAACAAGAAAGGATGCAGACTGGGAGTGGGATGAAGAGTGTGAGAAGGTGTTTGTGAAGTTGAGGGAGGTTGTGGGGAAGGATTTAGTTGTGCACAAGTTGGATTATGGAAAAGATGCTGGTAGAATTTATTTAGCAGTTGATTCAAGTCAGGTTGCAGCTGGGGCGGTTTTGTCTCAGATGGATAAAGCTGGTTACATCAGGCCAGTTAGGTATGAATCTGTAGTATTTACTGAAGTCAAATCAAGATATTCTCAACCAAAATTGGAATTATGTGGTGTGGCGAAAATACTGAAGAAACTTCAGCATATTTTGTGGGGGCAACATTTTGAGTTGCAAGTGGATGCAAAATCGTTAATCCAGATGATTAATTCCCCAAGTTTACCGAACGCACCCATGACGAGATGGGTAGCTTTTATTCAACATTTTTCTTTCGATTTAGTTCATAAGCCTGGCAAAACTTTTACTATGCCAGATGGTTTATCAAGGAGACCACCCACTGAAGAAGATTCAGACTCAGAAGAGCTCAATGAAGATATACCTATTATCAAAGCCAGCACTAAAGGTGCTGAAGACTTTCCATACCTCCCCCATGAGGTTAAACTGGAAGGATTATTGTGTTTATATTATGGTGATGATGACCTCCACCAAGAGGATAAACTGGAAAATAGTTTTTATGTTAAAAAAGGTGTTGGAAAAGGTGTAAATAAATTCGGTAGAAAGGAGGTAGAAGAAGATGTGGTGTATGTAGAGGAAGATGGATTGGTAGTGTAGGATAGTAGTAAATTAAGGAATGGTGTATATGTTGGAGAATTAGATAATTTAAATAAAAGGGTGGATAAAGAGAAAGAGGTATTTTCAAATACGGTTTACGAAGGATCCAAAGGTTCAGAAGAAAAACGTCGACATAGCTCGATTAAAGATTTATTTAGGGGTCAACAATTATTGGCTCATTCATGTGCAGGTGATATTGGTGATAGAGAAGTCCCTATTGATGTTATATTAATAGATTTTCAAGATGAAGTCTGGGGTCAGACAGGCTTTTATTTTTTGTTAGTCAAATATTTGTTGACTTTAGAGAGGCCAGAAGATTGTGAAGACAATGAATGGGTGGCTATCAAGAGGAAGTCATCTACGTTTTACCTATCTGGTCCACGTTTAATGAGGAGAAGGTATCCAAATCCTCAAGTAGTTATAACTCAACAGAAGGGGCAAGAATTAGTTTTGAAATCACTGCATGAAGATCTCGGGCATAGAGGCGTTGGAGTAACGTTTAGAAGAATTTCTGATCGATTTTGGTGGCCTGGCATGAAGGTTGCTGTTAAACAGTGGGTTCAGTCATGCGAAGAATGTCAAAGACGAAGTTATTTAAGGCCAAAAGAACCTGGACGCGCGACCGGTGAATATACGCTCTTTGGGAGAGTTAGTTTAGATGCCGTTCATATAAAAGAGGGACGGTATAAATATTTAATTGTGGCCAGAGATGATTTATCTGGTCGGGTAGAGGCAGCGCCTCTTATTAATTTAACTGCCAAAAATGCGGCAGAATTTTTGTTGAATAATTGGGTATATAGGTATGGGGTGATGAAGTTGGTGAGGGTAGATGGAGGTCCTGAATTTGGGACAGAGTTTAAAGAGGCCGTATTGAAAGTTGGATCAAAGGTTAGGGTAGCAACCCCATATTATCCTGAAGCTGAAGGCATGGTTGAAAGAGGGCATCAAGCTATTAAGGATGCTTTAGTTAAAATGTGTGGGACAAGTGCTGAAAAGTGGAGGCACTATTTACCTTTAGTTTTATTTGCTGATCGAATCACTGCCAAAAGGACGACCGAATATTCACCTTATGAACTTGATTTTGGACAGAAAGCAGTTTTACCGGTTGATTTAGAAGCTGAATCATATCTTGGAGTTGACTGGGACACAGTCAAAACTACTGATGAATTATTGTGTGCAAGAATGATGCAGCTAGAAAAGAAAGAAGAATATTTAGAAAAGGCATATTCGCAGATGATGAAGATCAGAAATCAATCAGTTAGATATTGGGATGAGCGGTTGGCACATCAATTAAGGAAACCTTTGAACCCAGGTGATATGGTCCTGGTGTATAATAGGAGTTTGGAAAGTCAGTGGGGAAAGATGTTTGCAGATAGGTGGAATGGATCGTATAAAATCAAGCAGCAAGTTTCTGGCGGTTCATATGTGTTAGATGAGTTGGATGGAGTAGTATTGAAGAAGAGGGTAGCGGCCGATCAAGTGAAACGGTTCTATCCTAGAGGAACCAGGAGTGCCGAAGATGACCTCCACAATGAGGATAAACTATGACAATTATTAAATTTTATTAACCTCCGCAACGAGGATAAACTATGATATCAATGAAATTTTATGGATTCCTCCGCAATGAGGATAAACTATGATGTTTATAAAAATCTTATCGACCTCCGCAACGAGGATAAACTATCTTCTTTTTTTTATCAAAAATACTTTACTATCATTACACTGTATATGGGCGACAAAACTATGAGGAAACTTAACGAAATTCAAGAAGACCTTCTTTGAAATTTTCAAAAACTTAAAATTCTTAAAATATGGGTGAAGATAGTGTTGGAAAATTTTAAAATTTATTGGAAGAAGTGTTCACAGGGGAACCTTCTTAATTTAATATTGGCAAGTGTGGGGGTAATTGATGGGCTGGCTGCTCTATACACAATTACCCCATAATGTTCGTTTCCAAAATTTTCCCTGTTTCTAGTTGAATCCTGGCTTTTTCTTTTAATTATAGGAAGTCCACTAAGACTATAAACTTGAACAAATCAAGAGACACCGCTCTCAACGCCGGATTCAAGATTCTTTTTATTTTATTTTTTTTTGATTTTTTATGTTAGATTGTGATTTCTTTTCTTTAATATATATTATGAATTATTGTAAAGGTGATGCTCACTGGTGGTCTCTAATCATTTTTATAAATTGGAGGGAGCCCACCCAGTGATCATCATTATAAAAATTATCTTCTAAAAACTTTCATTTATTTTCTTTTCTTTTCAATTTCTCAAAATTGTGTAACCACATCAAGTTGCACTTGGATGTGGGTATGATGTCGAGGGTACGGCTCATCAAATGGTTGGGGGGCATCTTTTAAAAATTTTATTTTGAAATTTTATTATTATTATTACTTTTTTATCTTTCTTTTCACATTTGTTTATCTTTCTTTAAAAATTAAATGTTAAATTTTATTTCAAAACTATCTTTTCTAAAATCTTTTAATTTAAATTAAAAACAAAATTAAAATTAAAATTAAATAAAAATAAAATAAAATAAAAAATAAAATAAAAATAAAAATAAAAAAATAAAATAAAAAAAAATAAAAAAAAATAAAAATAAAATAAAAATAAAATAAATAAAAAAAAAAAAATAATAAAAAAAAAAATTAATTAATTAATTAAATCAAAAATATTATTATATTTCTTAGTTTTATTTTTCAGTCTTCATTCTATTTTTTTAGTTTTATTTGTTTAGTTTAGACAGGAAACAGGGTCTAGGGGAGCTCAATACCTATGGGATTTTACTTCAAGACATCTGTTAGTCCTCCAAGACTTTAAACTGGTTACTGTTCAAGACGTTCTTTAAGGTTTTTTATACATATTTTGGAGCTATTAGTCCTCCAAGACTTTAAACTGGATAAATTTCAAGACTTTCATTAAAGATTTTATATTGGAGCTGTTAGTCCTTCAAGACTTTAAACTGAATTTGAAGGATGATCAAGATTTTATGGATATTTTCGGAGACGGGTTTTTTTTTCTATAAATCAAATGTTAGGTCCACCAAGACCTTAAACTGGAGTGTTATCAAATGTTAGGTCCACCAAGACCCTAAACTGGACTATTATCAAGCTGTTGGGTCTACCATGACCTTAAACTGGATTTCTTATTGATCAAATGTTTGGTCCACCATGACTTTAAACTGGTAGTTCATTCATTGTTTTAGTCCACTATGACTTTAAACTGGAAAATTAATATCTGCAGGATAATTCAACATTCATTGGTCCACTATGGCCTTATATTGGATCACTTGTCGATCAAATGTTTGGTCCACTATGACATTAAACTGGATTATCAAATTTATTCAATCTTTGGTCAAGCCTAGGCCTTATTTAGGAATATATCAAGTTATTTATGCACCTAAACGATCTTTGGTCCACCAAGACCATAAACTGGCAATCAATTATATGTTTGGTCCACCAAGACTTTAAACTGGAATGTCAATCTTGTTTGGATAACTCAATTCAATCTTTTAATTTATCACTGTCCACTAAGACTATAAACTGGTTATTCAAACATATCTGGAAATGGATGCTGATAAGCTTTAGGAGGTTAAAATTTTAGGTGGTGATGATGCTAAAGAAAGCATAATGGTTAATTATGTAAAATTTAAGGCGCTTTAACATGGTCTAAATTTAATATTATTATTGGAAGCCTGGCAAAAGTATTATATGGGTTTGATGTATAGCAAAGTTTGAAAATTGTGATGAAGGAATCAGAAGTTAGGATGGTAGTTGGATTTTAGGGAATGATTTTTTTAGTGCCTCATTGTTAGGCCATTTTTTTTGGTGTGAAGCTTGGAGGACCTTATGGCGAGATTGGAATCACAGAATTTGGCTCAGTGGGAGGCCCTATGAGATTGGAATCAGGAGTATTCGGCTCATAGGAAGATCCACTCTCTCAATGCTGTGACAAGAAGGAAGACTGGTATATGGGAGTCTGAAGGGATTCAAACCTTGCTCTCAGTAGTGGAATCATCACAAGATTTGAATTATTTTATTTTATGTTATATCAATCCAGAGAAGAAGAAACAACGTTTTTATTATAAAGAATTAAAAGAAGACCAGCTAAAACAAATTTATCAAATTATTTTTTAGAAAAGATAATTCTTTTGGAATTGCTCAACCACTTATGCAAAGTTATAAGAATGGGGACATTCTAAATTGGAGGGAGGATGTGGTAGCCTAAAGTTTAGTATGGCACCTAAGTACGTAAATAGAGCTATTACGGCGTGCAAGATTGGCGTTATAATTTTTTTATATAAAAGGGTTTTATTTAATTTATTTGAGTTTTAAATATGAAGAAATTGGTCAAGAGCGATTGCCTACACGAAAACAATGTATTTTACGGAGAAAACTTATTTTTACGGTCTGAAGAGTTTATAAGTATCAAGTTGAGTCACTCAAGAACCTTGGGAAATTTTCCCAGAATTTTTACTATTTTTCTTATATTTTTAAATGAATTTTAAAGTTTTATAGAAATATTTACATTTTTAGAAAAATACTTAACTTTGATGAATTTTCACAGGATTATTAGAGCTACGCAGGCTACGAAAATTACTTGGGAATGTAAAGGAGAAGTGGCTCTATCATTTGTAATTTTTCTAGATTTTTTATTATAGTTTTAAAGGTTCTAATTGAGTCCGGACGGACTCCGTTTGGACTCCGTACGAGCTCCGGACGGGCTCCGAATTGACTCTGGGAGAGCCCTGGAGGGGAAAACTTAGGCACGTGACTAGGAATACTTAAGCGCCTCTCAAACTCGAAATTGAGTGGGGGGAATACATCATACAGCTTAATCTTTAACCACCACGGTCTCATTTTTTATTACTCAACAAATTAAATAAATTTGTAATACCCTTATAACTTTATATTTTATATATAACATTTTAGAAATACTACTCAACAATTAAAATAACACTTCATACAGGGTATCTTTAGAAAGGTCTTCATCACTGGGACTTGATTATTGCTGTCTCATAAAAATTCAAATTATTATAAAAACATAAAAGTCAATCTTTTCAGATCCTTTACTGGTACACCTTAATTGTTGTTATCAGTATTTCTTTATCAACAGCCACGATCATTTAATCTCAATAAGCGTTAAATATTTTAGAGTTTCATTATTTTTATCAATCAGATCCAAGTAGATTGGTTAGCTTAGTGATTTAGAATTCCCATTTAGTTATTTTATTGGAAGGACAGGGTTTTCAGCTAAATCCACACATCTCCTCCGGATTCTGCTTACAGCAAGGGGACTGTAAGAGTTTACCTTACCATAATGGTAAATCTAGGGGTGAATTGCTAGCAATCCCCTCTCTTGAAATTTAGAGTGTCCCTTAATTATGCCAGGTTTATGAATACTTTATAAACATAAGTAAATTAGAGTTAGGTTTACATTTATTCTCAGATTGGTCCAAAAATGAACCTCAATTGATCTCAAGTTATGCATAAGTTGATCAACTAAAACCATGATTTTATCCTTCATTGAGCACACATTGAGCACACATTGATCCAACATAAGCTTTTGAATATGCAATTTTATTATAAATTTAGAGGAAGAAAATTATTCCTTAACATACCTAATCATTTCTTTGCATTCAAAAGATCAACCATAAAAGTATGAAAGTAAATTTAATTTACAATAATAATATCTTTTACTACATAATTGTAACAATAGATAAATTTAGCAAATTTTTTGATCACAAATATTAATAGCTATAGGGATCGAAATAACTAATGCCATTCCTATTTTCAAATTTTAAAAAGATTACAGTGACTTCTCACTTATAATCTATTAAGTCTTTGCAAAACTAAATTTTGTATAATTTTTTAAATTTTACCTAAAATATAAGACCTACAGGCTATTGAAAATAAAATCTCCAGTTACTCAACTAAAAGAAAGATTTATATTTATATAAAAATAAAATAGTCCTTAAAGTGTATAACTTGAATGGTTTTTATGGAAATTAATATGCAAGTTTTCCGATTTAAATATTTAATGCTTATATAAATCAATTTCCCAAGTTATGGTATGAGTACATGTGAAATAGTAACTGCATTTAAAAGTGGAAACGAATATAATGACAAAAATATTTACAAAATTTATTTCAATTTAATATTTATCTGTAAAAAATTTTTAAAGAAATATTCTATTCATCTTCTTAAGGATCTCTTCCTCCTCTACCCATCTAATTTTTAATAGGGGGTCTCAAACTTGAACAAATATGCCGGGTGGATTTCATTTGAAAACCACCACATAAACACACCATGAAACATGGCTGATTTGGTACATGAGATCTCAAACATGGGGTCAAATATGTCCTAATTTAGTGAAAATTTTCCAACCACAGCACAGCCAACCAATCTACAGATCCTCCCAATTCACCACACATCACATCTTTCCACTCCCACTTTTTTGATACAAATTTTCACACATGGTGCCCCAGTAAATTTTAAGCTTTTCATTACTTTAATTAACAACAATTCCTGAACAAATTTATATCCTCAAAACTTAGTCATCATGCCAAGAACACTACAAAATTTTCAACACAACCCTTTTAAATCCTTTTTTCATGCTCTCAAAATGATCAAGTTGCATGTACTCTCCACTTAGGTTTGTTTTATATTTGCATATTGACTATTATTTTGAATTTTCACTGAAAGCATAATCTTTCCCTTCCTGATTCATTTTGGTTAATCATCTCAACATGAAGTTGGATATTTCAGAAATTACATAATTATTCATTCTTTCTGTTTTTCAATGATCCCTCATATCCTTTTATTCATCTTCTCTCACTTCCTTAACTCTTCTTCTATTTTGTTTATCCATCACTTCCTGAACTTCTATCTGGTCCTTTTACATCTTTGAAGACATCTCATCAGGTAAGTCATCCTCCCACCATCTTTTTTCAATTTTAACTGATGTTCTTTTTCTGAATTTGTTTTTGTTATTGTTTCTATTTATTTTTTTGTTTTCTCAAATCACATTTCCACTTTTAAGAAGTTTCTACAGAAGCCTAGCTCTCATATCCACCACGCAACATCTGATTTGGCTCACTGGTTTTTGAGATATCTATCATCCACTTGGCTTAAATTTCCATCAACTTTATTTTAATCTTCTCAAGTAAGTCTTACTCTGGAACAAATATAATACTTATTAAAAACATAGGTAGCTAAAATAGATCTTTTTAGACCATTGATAATACCTGGCTTTAAATTTTATTACCCTTTTTGATTTTCTTTTAAGTCAGAAATAAAAGGTCAGAAATAGGGTTAGGGTTTTTTAAATGACATATCCTTTTTTTGGAAGAATATGAAGAATCATGGATTTTATTTCCAGCAAATGGTGTTGAATTTGGTCCAGTGGTTGCTGAGATAACTGCTTTCAAAGTTGAATCTTGTTTCATGGACTAATTTTCATTTTTTAAGTTCAATGTTGCATAATATGCATATAGGTCTTATGCAATCTATTTCAAATACTACTTCAGGCTTTTTGCTCTGATTTGATCAGCTAAATATCAGTTTTTGATGAGTCCCTTTAATTTTGTAATTTTATTTTATGAGGATGAATATTAAAATTTGCTAGATTTTGGTTCATTCAAATCTCACATTATTTTGATTACAGGTTCTCTATAGGCATGAATTTCATTTCCAGAAAGCATAATCAATTTTGGCGCAGAAATTTCTGAGATATCTACTTTTAAAGTTGAGTCTTTTTATGTAAACTAATTTACATTTTTGAATTTTGATATTCCATAATATGCATGTTTTTTCTGATACTTTTCATTGTACGACTCCCAAGGTATGCCTATTCCTCAACTGTTTTTTATCATTTTTTTCCTCAATTTTTATACTTAATAAATCATTTTTTTCCCTAATTTGTTGATGTTTTGAGTTTTTTTCAGGAGATGGCATCATCAAATCTATTTGGAACTTTTCTTAGCATAATCATCAATCAAAAATCCAAGAGATAATCATCAAACTACCAAGGAAACTCCTTGTTTGATATCTTGTAAAAAGTGTTCTCATTTTTTTGGAATCTTGTGAAACACTTACTCATTTTGGTTTTTCATTCCAAATCAACCAAAGTCTGATAAACCAGGTAAGTAAAGAAAGGGGGAAGGGCCCTATTTATATTAAATCTTTAGGGAGGGGTTCTAAATATGGTAATTAGAAGATTTTCAATTTTTTTTTATTTCATAAATTTTTAAATTATCAATTATTAAATATAATCAATCAAATAAAATATTTGTGCAATTGAGACTTGCTGCTGTATAAATTTTTTCATTTAATTTTTTATTTGTATTGAATGGATGAATTGTCAATACATTGCTTGTCATATGATTTATTTGGCTTTGGTCACATCTGAAATCATTAATAGGTGTAATTGTGAATCCCATTACTTTTACTTGGCTGATTATATTTTTTATTGATTTATTTAAGAATTTATGAAATTAAAATGAAAATTTGGTAATCGTTACCCCCTCCCACAGTAAATTGCAGGGGGAGGTATTGTGAATTTTTTTTTCTTACATAAATATTTTTTTGACATGAAAAAATTGGCAATCTCCACCCCCTCCCACAGTAAAATTCAGTATGAGGTATTGCCATTTTTTTTTTCAGACATAAAAAAAATTTTTTACATGAAAAAAATGGCAATTTCCACCCCCTAATATAGTGAAATTCAGGGGAGGGTATTGCCAAAATTCTAGATTTAGTAAAAAAAAAATTTGTTAATTTATGTATCTTGTGCATAAGGGTTGATTAATAAAGCTGTTGAAAAACCATATTTAACCAAATTATTAATAGAAATCCAGAATGAATTTTAGTCATGTAGATATGGAGAAAAACATTACTTATAATTTAAATACAAAACATTTAATCAACTGAAATCCTAAAAATTAGCAAGAGTAGACACATGCAATGTATATAATAGAGATTCAAAGCATTTTTTTACAATCAAAATATATATTTCCATCTCTGATCTGGAAGAGGTTTTCAAGATGGGTAAATGTGCCACAATTTCATTTTGAACTAAAATGTCAAAGTGCAACACAGATTTGAATAGGAGGATCTCTTTATGGACAACAAGAATCATTTCTGAAAATTGAGTGATCTTTTATCAGTTCAAGTAACTGAGAAATCCAGGCAAGGTTGTGCCAAATATCTGTTTAAAGCTAATTTCAGGAATGCTTTAAAGAACATCAAGGTTAAATTGTGGTGGGTGTTGTATGGAAAGTGTTCTGGAATAGAAGTAGTGATTATTCAGCATGTCACACATGTAAGCCAAGTTAATTTCAGCATTGGAGTTGGTATCTGAGTTAACAAATAGATCCAGGGCTAGAGTGGTAGCAGTTATTTCTAGTTTACAATGGACTGAAAGAGGAATTTTGTGAATGGCAATGAAGACTAAGGGTGAGTGTATGATGAAGTGGATGCTTAAGTGGTGGGAAGTCACGTTTTTCACATGTTTAATAATAAGCCCTTACAAATTAGGTGAAAAAGAATCTAAGGAGATGGCTTGTCTATACCTAGTGCTGACTAATCAAGATGAAGGAGAGAAGTGTTTTGATGTCTTTTTCTTCCCAAAAGAAGGTGTGTTTGAGGTCAAACACACCATCAAAATACACTTGTCTAGGGCAGGTGTATTTCATTTTCTGATGGGGTGTTTGGTAATTTTTTTATGGTGTGATTATGTGGAATATTTGATCAATTTTGTGACCCCCTAATTTACTCCATCCTATCTCATTTTCATAGAAAATATCTATTTTTTTAGAACTCTCCTTATCAGCAATGGCCCATTTTATTTTATAGCTATTAATCCCTTCATCAATCCTCTACCACACATAATTCATAATGGATCAAAGAATATGCATTTTATATTTCCTCTAAAATTTTTTACAAGATTTCAAATGTCAGATAACCTAAGAGCCAAGGGGAGCCTGGCTGGTAATAATTTAAAAAAACGCAAAAAATAACCCGAGCCACTTCCTGTGGCTTGGGATTGAAAAATAAAAAAAATAAAGAAAATTGCTGCCAGCTTTAAGCTGGCAGCGTTTAATAAAAATGAAAAAAGGACCAAAGCCACTAAAAGTGGCTTTGGTCAAATTTATAATACATCTTGCAGGCAGTTTAAAACTGCCTGCAAGATGTTGTGTTTAAAAGCGAGCAAAGTTGAATGCAGCAACTTTGCTCACTTTTTTTTATATATTAATAACTTGCATCCAGTATAAAACTGGCTGCAAGTCTTTTTTTAAAGCTACCAAAGTCGCTTCTAGCAACTTTGGTTGCAATAATATTTTATTCATCTCCCAGCCAGATAACACTGGCTGGGAGGTATTAATGTGATTGTGCAGCCAATGTTGCTTTAAGCAACATTGGCTGCTTAAAATATTTACTACCAGCCAGGGGGAGCCTGGCTGGTAATTATTTAAAATAAAATATATAAAAAATAACCCGAGCCACAGGAAGTGGCTTGGAATTGAAAAAATAAATAAATAAATAAATTTATGCCAGCTTTAAGCTGGCAGCGTTTAAAAAAAATTAAAAAAAAAGACCAAAGCCACTAAAAGTGGCTTTGGTCAAATTTATAATACATCTTGCAGGCAGTTTAAAACTGCCTGCAAGATATTGTGTTTAAAAGCAAGAGAAGTTGCATGCAGCAACTTTGCTCACTTTTTTTATTATATATTAATGACTTGCAGCCAGTATAAAACTGGCTGCAAGTCTTTTTTTAAAGCAACCAAAGTCGCTTGTAGCGACTTTGGTTGAAATAATATTTTGTTCATCTCCAAGCCAGATAACACTGGCTGGGAGGTTTTAATGTGTGATTTGAGCAGCCGATGTTGCTTTAAGCAACATTGGCTACTATAGGAAATAAACTACCAGCCAGGGGGAGACTGGCTGGTTTGAATTAATAAGAAATAAGATGAGATGAGATATTGAAATTTGCGCTACTCTTTTACATGCCATTTGCAATTAATTTTTTGACAGTGTGAAATATATATGTACATAATAAAAAATTAAAGCTAGAAAAAGTGGTATTGAATATTTTTAAATGCCAAAACATATATACCCAGTTTTAACAAGTTTAAAATATCAAAATACTGATTTTGTGTGCATATTGTTTTTCAGAAATATACGCTTGGTTGTTAACACTTTTGTAGCCAAATGTCAACTTAGTGGCAAAAAAAATAATAAGTGATAAAAAAGGTGTCCATAACAGCTGAAGATTAGTTTTCCAACCTTATGTGAACAAATTATATGGATAAGTGGATTGAATTCGAAAAATAAGTGAAAATAAATATTAATTGCATCCGTTGTGGCATTCCAAATCTGGGTCGGCTACTTAGGTGGAAATTTGATTGGACCTTGGTTGAAAGAAAATCATGGTGTTAGCAGGTGTTAATTTGGTTGAAGGAAGTTAAATGGATTTTTTTGGGTGGATTTATGGTGATTTTTGGAGGATTTATGGTGATTTTTTGGAGGATTCATGGTGTTTTGGAATGGATATATGCTGGTATTCCTATTGTTATTTGATGGTTTCATGGATTGGGTATTGGTTTTACTGGATTTTCAAGGGCTCTCTTGGTATTTTTTGGTGGATGCAGTGTGCCCATGGAGTAGCCATTTTTTTCCGGTGCGCTCTGGTGCACTCCGGTTTGCTCCGGTGATTTTCCAGTGCAAAAGCGAAGTCACTGTGGCAAAGTTGGTCATTGGTGCAAAAAGTCTAGGCACTGTGGCAAAGTTTGGTCACTGCAGAAAAGTCTAGGCTCTGTGGCAAAGTTTGGTTACTGCAGAAAAGTCTGGGCACTGTGGCAAAGTTTGGTCACTGTAGAAAAGTCTGATCACCAGTGCAAAGTTTGGTCACTGTAGAAAAGTCTGACCACCAGTGCAAAGTTTGGTCACTGTAGAAAATTCTGATCACCAGTGCAAAGTTTGGTCACTGTGCAAAGTTTGGTCACTGTGCCAAAAGTTTGGCTATTGTGGCAAAATTTGGTTAGAAAGTTATTATGCTTACTAGATCAATAGTTAATTGTAGATCATATGTATGTAGGGTATTGTTGGAAATGTCTGGAGCAGGAGAATCATATGGGGGGAGGGAATCTTAGTCTTCTACATGTTTTTTGTCTTTTAGTTTTGATAAAAAGGGTCTTTTTTGATAATTAACAATATTTAACATATAACAACAATTATAATAAAAAAATATCAACATATAGGGTACCATTGGATAGCTCTCATCCTGGGTGACTCAAATTTTTTTCTTTTCTTATAAAATTTATAAAAAAAAATATAATAAAGAACACTCTTTAATTTTGGTGGGAAACTGGGTTAATCTGGGGCAGACCTTTAATAAGGCACCTTTGGACAGATCATCCCAAGGGTAGTTACTGGGGTACTTTACTGTACTTTTCAGTCTCTGGGGCAAGTTTTGCCCCTTGTTATAAGTATTTTCTGTGACTTGTATCGGTTTAATCTGGTATAAGGTATTTGTTTTGGGGGTGTAATCATTTATTGCACTTATTTTTTTCTATATTATAGGTTTCCAACACTTTCAAAGTCTTTCTCTCAGATTTTCAACTTATCCATTTCTTCAAGCAGATCTTCAAGCTTAGTTAATTGAATCTTACGTTTACTTAGAGGGAAAGGGATTTATTTTTGTTTTTCCAACTCCCTTGGATTCTTCCTGCAGCAAGGTGACAGTAGGAGTCTACTCTACACCATGTAAAACAAGCCGAGGCTTTGGTTCCTCAAATTCTACATCTTGAAACCCTATAAAAATAAGCTGTAAAAACAATATGTAAGTTTTAATTAAAAGCATGTGATAATGTTTTTTCTTCATTTGTACAATATATTGCTGTGTAAAAACCTGTTTCATATACGCCTTATGCAAGTCACTGCATGCCTTGCAACCGGCTTCAGTAATTTGTGTGTTTCTATACACATAACTGTAAGCAAATTTTCATCCAAGTGGCAAATTTTCTACTTCTCTCCTTCCACTTACAAGAGACAGGTTATTAAAATAATTAGCTTTCCATCTGTTTCACTTAAGAGTTTTTTATTTTGGTTTGACTCTTATACTTGTTTCTTAAGTAAAAATATTAATTTCACTTTAAATATATGTTCAACTTTTAGAAAATCCATTTTTCTCAATCATTAGGTTTACCACCAAAGTAACTTATTTACAGATTACTAACTTAGATTGTTGGTCTTTTAGTCTCCTTTTAAATCTCTTTAAAAAATAAAAAAAATAGAACTGATGATTGTTTTTAAGTCTTGTTAGCTTGATCTCTAACTTGTCATAGTATAATCAAAAAGCTAATTTTTGGTTAGCATCCAAATTTTATATTGGTTTGTCTTTCTCTTTTCATTTTTTTCATTCAATAAAAATAATACTTATTTTTCTAAAATAATCTATTCCTAAAAATTCAAATCAACAGATTAGTTGTCCATTTATCAATCAATCAACTTCTACCCAAGGATTTTTTTTTAAATTTCAATTAAGAATATCTTTTTCCACTATTTCATTTTTAAAGTTTTTATTATTCTCAATCATTATATATTATATAATAAAATAAAATAAAATATCATAGTATCCACATGTGTATGGGATAAATTTTCTTCTAAATATCAATAATTTATTGTATTGGCCTCCTGTAATTCTATTAATGGTAGAGGTATAGTTGATTCTTGTTTAAGGAAACTATACCTTTCAACATTATAAATTATGGATATCTGGCAGTTTGATATATTATTGATATATGGAGAAAAATTAAATAAGGAATCAACACATACTTATGTATTATTGCTGTATTTATTGTAATAATTGGGCGTTGGATTTAAGCTTCACATTTAATTGTTAATGTTTAAAGTATAGTTGAATCTCGTGTGCCCAACGCATACGGCAGAATACTATACTTGTAAGCAATTAAATGAAGCTTTAATACCAAATACTTGATTAATATTTTAAATGCAGCTAATACTCATGTTTTCTACATGCACATTGGATATGATTTTTTATTTATTATTAAGAATATATAATGATTATTTTTGGAGGAGTTAATTTTAACAATTGCATTCTTTTTCACTTTTTTTATTTATTTTTGAATTAAATTAAATTCTTATCCACTACACTACAAGATGCAGGATTCACAAATCCTGTTTATAAAGAAAAGTCACCGCCGAGGAAAAAAATCAAACAACAAGCATGCAAAAAACATCAAGAATGCATTACTTATTGTTGAAAATTATGGTATTGAGACAGATGGAAAGAGGCCAAAATATTTTTCTAGGAGTTTTGTAAAATATTTAGTTAATCCAGAACAGTATTTTACTTTGAATTCTAGCTGTTATATTTTCCATCCAATCCGCTCCTCAATTCCAAGTGTTGTAGTGAAAACATTTTCTATTGAAGATCTCATTTGATTAAACATTCTTGAAGCAACAATTCAGTGCATCAAAGACTTTTTTTATTGTGAACATTGAGTTTTACAAAATAAAGCTCATAAAAATGGTGGTGGATTTGGTAATATGTTTTTTGGTGGTAGGTGTTTAGATAGGAAAAAGTCTCTATTAATTCGTAAGTATTATATAGTTTTATTTATGAATAGTTTTAATCTACCATTATTTTAATTACTTTTATAGGTAAATATGCTTCTAAGCCCTTAGATTCGGCAGAGTATGATTGTTGCATGAAGCGAATAGAGTTATTCTTTAAATTTGTTTATCAAAATATATCTAATGTTAAGTATCAAGAAGCAGTAAAGCTGTCAGGCTAAGGTCAAGTACAACGACTTGAACTAGCTTAAATGTTCAGTTGTCTAGAAGATTTTAATTGTCCTATATGAATACTGTAATATTAATCCAATAAGTAGTAAAATATAATCAAAATTAAAGGTCTCAGTAATATAATTCTCACTAATTTTATATATGGCTTACAATCTTTGTAGTTGGTAGAAAAATAGATTTTATAATTCAGATACTATTCAAAAGTCTTATAAAAGTACTAATTGATATGTATTGTAATTTATTTGGTTATACTGGTAAATTGTAAATGATAAAGAATGAAGAAAACAAGACCCAAAACCTCCTCCTTTTATACACACTATGTTCCTCAATAAATCCCTTGATGCACCATCCAATACAATGTTAATGATGCCTCAAACAATTAATAGACCTCTCCATCAACGCCCCTAGTGACCCATAACATAATTAGACAAGCAACAACCACTAAAATCCTATTAATTAGAAGGGAGATCCATCAAAATTAAAGAAAAGACAAAAAGAGAGTATATGCGTGGAAAACAATGATATAAAAGGCTAAAGGAGACTTTTTAAGGTTAATTATAGCTTAATAATAATGGGAATCTACAGTAGAAATGGTGGGGCTAATCCTGACTTTATACTACGTGAAATTCCCATCCAAAAATAACCAAAATTGACTGAGAAACCACCCAAAAACTTAAAAAAGAGCGTGAGATGTGGGGTAACTACATGCAGTCCTTGGCAGGCGCTTGCACGGGTAAATCCTTGACTAAAATTAGGCAACTTTAAGTGTGGTGATGAAATAAGGTGCCAAGAGTGAGGTTATTAATGAAATTAGTGCATATAAACAAGGTCAATGCATTATTAATTAAGCTAGGACACTAAATAAGCGCCTGTTGCCTATTTTAGTGTGTTTCCTCACAGTGGGCGTAGAATGTGCGGTAATTATAGTGTGAAAAAGCTAACTTTGCTAAAAATGAAGCTATTCACACGGGAAAAAAAGCAGGCAGTATGTAGCCAGTTCACAGAAGCCATTTCTGGCATAAAAAACACCAATTTTGAAAAGTGTTATTTTTATGCATTTAAATAGCCAAATCAATAGTCCTAAATGATCCCAATTGATCTGTCAAAGAGCATTTTTGATATTCTCAATTTTATAGCGCATATAGTCAACTTTTAAGTGAAATAAAGCACATTTCTTGTTTTTTGCGTAAAACAATGAATATAACAGCTTTAAGTGTACTTAAAAATTATTTAGCATTATACTTAAGGTTCTTAAGATTACCCTAACATATTCCAACTTAATATTAAGTACATAAGACCTATAAAAGGTGGATATATGCGTGTATATAAGGTGTTATAATGGCGTTTTTTGTGTATTATCATAATTTTACTTATGTATACTGTTTGTGTACTCTCATTTATTGTTCCCATGTATAGTTCATGTGTTTAACATAACCTATAAGCACTTTTTACTCAGTCCTGGGGATATACAGGCTGAAAAAAGCGCTGTCAAAAGCTCAGGATTCCTGGGTTTGGAGAAAATGTTGATGATCAAGAACTTGAACCATTTGCTGAAAATGTTACTTGGACAACAGGCTCAAATGGAAACGGGTTTTCGAATATTCCTCACTGTGACTCAGACCGTAGCGAGTATACATTTGGACTTTTCATGCCTAAAGACACTGAGAAAAATTCTCTTCATCAATCTTATGACTCAAATCAACCACATCAAAAAGGTGGAGAACTTCATTTTCCTGAAATAGCTTGCAAAGTAGACATGGAGGCCACTAATGGCATCACAGCAATTCTATGGCCAGCAAACCTTCTTAATCATTTCACTTCACGATGTTATGAAATTGATGGATTCACTTGCATTGGCTCTTCTTTTAAAGTTAGTACAAGACTTTTCAATACATTTAAAAAACTCCAAGAGTTTGAAATAGATATTTCTGAGTACTTAAATATAGATGAAGAGTTAGAAAGATGTAAATTTCTTATCATGAAACTTTCTAAGTACAATGAAAAGACTGAATTAACAAAAAAAAGTTAGTGAATCACTATTCATTTAATGTTACTAAAGATATTTAAAAATTATATACAGAAAAAGATTCTGATGTACATGTTAATAAAAAAAGGAAAAGACGATTAAGTAGTGATAAGTGAAAATGTGATTTTATTGTACAGGTATAGTTTTAGTTTAGTGGTAGAATGATATATTTAAACACACGTCTATAAAACCTTTTTATGAAACTGATGATTATTTATAATCTAGTGAAAAACCTAAAACAATAAAAATATGAAAAAAAATGGATGTAAAAATTGAAAAATCATATTAAAATAAAAAGTTATCATTGCTATATGTTAAATAAAATATATTATATTAAAATATAAGAAACAAAATATAGCTTTGTAACTTGCTTAATTATTGCAAACGGAAACTAAAAATATATAATATTTTTAGTTTCCATCCTAAAAGATCATATGCAACAATATAAATAGATCTGTACTATTAATATTGTTTTTAAAAATATTAAAAATTTTCTAATTTTTGAAACAAGTTTTTTCTTATTAATAACTAAAGTAAAACCTTGTATTATTCTATTCTTATTTAAGTAAATATAAAAAAAAATTAATGGACAATTAAATATTAATTTTTTTCATTAAGTCATTCATTATTCACTTTCATATCTAACTTGAATTAATTTAGTGGCATTATTCAATCATAAATTTACTGAAATTCGTACACTACTGTGACTTATGATTTTTTTTTTGATAAATTGAATATTTTTCATCACATAATTATATTTTAGTAAAGCATATAACTTCAAAAGTAGAAGTGAAATAATCAATAAAAGGAAATGAGATATCTTGATAATGAAGAATATATCAATCAATTTATTTCTCCAATAAAAATTAATTCTAATTTTTAAATTTACCTTGTAGAAGAGGAATATTTAATTAATATGAATTTCAATTTCCTTGTATATCTTGACTTAGCCTTCATCATCTATCTTTAATTAGGGTGCAGAATTCCAAAAGCTAAATTATATGATGATATTTCTATATATCTAATTGAATTTTTTTTTTAAAATCATAAAACCAAGTATGTAAAATAGAAACTACTACATCATTTATAAGTGAATTTTATTATATTATAATAAAATATTAATAATTATAAAAGGGCTTTTAATTTTGTCAGAGAGTGGACCTCAATATATTTTAAGATAAATATAACACAATCAAATTGAAATTTATTTTAAAGTGTTTGAATATTTATCCATTGAATTAATTTTAAGAGTTGTGGAAGAATATTTCTTTTTTCTTGGAGTTGAATGAATCTTAAAAACCTAGAAAAATATTGTAGATGCATTTTTATTGAACTTGATATATTAAGGTAGATGTAAGTAGAATTTGATTTATATGAAATTTTAGAAGAAAAATAACATTTCAATAACTTATTATTGACATTTAAGGATGACCAAGAAGGATGGAAATCTAAAAAGGGTTTGTTTTAATATTTATAGAAATAATATTTTTAAATTCTTAATAAGGAGTACCCTAGTTGCTTTCTTTTATTTTTTTGCTTTAATAGAAAGAATTAAATATCTTTTTTACCAAATTATTGAACAAAATTTGATATCTATACATGAATCTGTAAGTGTAAAAAATAATCAATATAAAATATGAATCAAAATACAGCAAGCTAAATTATAGATCATCGAAATGTAGAGTAAATATTGTTTTTCAAAATAATTGACACTAATAAAAATATATTTTTTAAATTTAACTAGTTTTTCAAAGACACTTTAATATGATTTCATACCAATATGATGGCTTCTCATTATTTAAATGTCTAGATATTATTTTATCATGGTACATATATATGTTACTATTATTAAATGAATTGAATATTATTTCCAGGAGTTTTTCATAGAGAATACTTAGTATAATTAAGATAATTATGCACCTAGAAATTATAGAAATTAGATTAAGAAAAGTCTACTTAAGAAAAAGCTTTGATGAATTGTGAGCAAAAATTTATTACACTTAATATTTTTAACTTTTTAACATGCTAAAAAGAATTGATAGAAAACTGTTTCAATTTTTTTTAATAATTATCTTAAAATTTGCGACAAATGTTAAGATGTATTGCTATCTTAAAGAAATATATAGTGTTATGAGAAAAATGACTTATAATGTATTCTTAATTTTTCTTCAAATTTTTGATACATCATGATTTTGAGTTATGATTATTGCAATAATATTTACTGAATAGCAAAAAGGTGTAAGAAATTTATACAATAATATTTATTGATATTTTAAGCATCTTTTTTCAGATTCGGTAATAAATCTCACATAAATAAATAATTTGAGTTACACAAAAAAATGTAGCAATAGGATAAAGTATATATTTACATGAGGTAGGATTATGTATTAATTACCTCAACAATAGAGAAAAATGAAGAATTTGGCTTAATAAGATTCCAATAATCAAGAAAATCAGCTGCCATTGCTTTAGCAATATGGCTCATGGTGGGAGTATTAAAATTAAGTGGCATAGGACCATAATTATCTATTAAGGGTTTGATAATATTAAAGATATAAAAATTAAGGTTTTTCCAGATTTTTTCACCCCCCAGACTATTATTATCACAGTATTATCTAAGGAGGCCGAGTTGTGTTATGAATTCTAAGCAGTCTGAAGCTGACACAAGCCGGTGGTCCTGTGAGGAAAGAAATAATCCATGAACACCATCAACCAAGTAGAAAGTAAATGATTGATATTTATGGTGTGCATATTCTTGATTCATCTTCTGAATAGAGTCATTATGAGACTCATCAAATTGCTGCATATCTGTTGTTTTTTTTATTCCTCGAAAGTCGTCGTTTCTTGCTTTCAGCTTGAGTTATATTTGCAGCAGCATCTCTAGATTTTAAAATAATTATTGAAATTATGACGTTGATTATTATGTTTCTAAATTGGCATAGGGGAGTGATTGAAAAATTTGCAGCAATTAACTGTGATGTTGAGCTGTCGAATGTATCAGGAACTTTTCTTTTCAGATGTGTAAGGCGGGCTAGAATATGTAGGGCACGTTCAATAGGACAATCTGGATTGAAGTCGGATTCTTCAGCAGGAAGGGTAAACTCTTGAGAAGCAAGATAAAGAGATGATGCGACAAGGGATGCCCAAAAAGAACGCTGGTGAGCACTTGGGCTAACTAGTCTTGATAGCATGCGTATCATCGATGATTCAGGGTGATCAGTCTTCTTAAACGGAGAAAGATTATTTGAGTTTGGTTCTTCAGAGTTACAAAAATTTTCCAAATTTTCAAAGTTCAAATTATTGACCACCCAGATCTGTGAAGTGTCAACATTAAGAAAATCCAAAGCTAAAAAAATAACAAAACAATTAGTTATCATAAAATAAATTATCCAACTTCAAGTAAGTGATACATACAGAGTTCATTAATTTTTGTAAGCATTTCATCATGTGCAGATTTCATCCATAGAAAATTGAATTTGTGAAAAATTTTGTGTGTCTTTTCAAGAGAAGCAGACAAACAGGTCAAATAACTGATCGATTTCTGGCCATTCCCTAAGTACCTTTTGACCATTGATTCTACCTTCAAAAAATTGATGAATTTCAGCTATTTGCTTCGGTAATTTTGAGTTTCCAATCATTGTTGGAGTATAAGGAAGGGAGTTATTAGAAATTTTTATTGATGATGATAGAGACCGTAGGATTTGGGGAATTTCAATTTTAGATTTTGAAGATACGGCAACTATAAGCTGTTTCTTTGAACTTGAAGTATTTTTTTGTGGCTGGCTAGGTGGATAAATTTCTTCATTCGGTGTTTTCTCAACCTCATCAGCAGAAGTAGCTTCATCATCTTTTTGAGTTAGAGAAGCTTCATATTTTGAAACTTCATCTTCTTCTTCTTCTTCTACTTCTT
Organism: Hemileia vastatrix; assembly: GCA_030280995.1. Classification (NCBI taxonomy): domain Eukaryota; kingdom Fungi; phylum Basidiomycota; class Pucciniomycetes; order Pucciniales; family Zaghouaniaceae; genus Hemileia; species Hemileia vastatrix. Next base: position 6,954,201 of record JASXTE010000014.1, on the reverse strand, counting down.
CTTCATTAGAGCAAGATTCACTATTAGTTGATGCTTTGGAGTGATTGTCGTTTTTAGAGCTGGATTAAAAGATAAGAAAAAGACAAAAAATAATAAATAATAAAGTAAACAATTTGGAGATAGCATTAAACACTAATATAAAATTGATTGCTATATTACTCATGAAAGAAATGACATACCCTTTTGACACATTTTGGCTAGTTTGTTTAGATTTTTGAGATGCTGAGTAAGAGGAATCCTTGGCAGGAGGATTTTTAGTAGCACTGACAAAACTAGAGCTCCTATTAAGTCTCATTCTTTTTGAACGTCAAAGAATAGTCTTATCTCCCCCTCGAGATGTTGATGCATAGCCTTCAGCGTCAGGTATTTCATTATCATCATCAGGAGGAATGATACCTTTTTCATTAGCTGAATTTGAATAAGTTTTAAAGAAAAAGTGTCCATAATTTATTGTTCTGAGTTTAAAAAATTTAATATAAAATAATTACTTACATTTTTCTAGGTCATCAATGTATTCAAGCACATTGTTGTAGGCAATCGAAATATAAGATGGCAAAGGCTTCTTTCTAAGAGTTGACAGTAGTTCTTTAGTTTTGCCTTTAGCAAACTCAAGTATCTTTCCATATTGAGATTGGGTAATTTCAGTCCTTTCATTGGCAAGAGAAGGGGGGTTTGGAGACATGCCTAGAGGTGGTTGTTTCTTGAGTTTGAAGGATTTGAATCGAGGATGCTGATGAGATTTCGTCAAATAACTACTTAATGCTAATATATCAAATATATTAATGGAAAAGAAAAGTTAGTCTAAGAAGATATAAGAGATAAAGTAATAGATCTTACATAAAGGATGTGTCTGTTTATCACAAGGCATTTTAATGACTTATTACTTGAAAAAAATGAAAAATTCTTAAATCAAGGTAATAAAGAGATAAAAAATATATATTGCTATTTGTATTTTCAAGCTGTACTAACACAGATAAATGTGATAACCAAAAGATAATAGTAGTAAAATTGAGAGAAATAAATGAATTGAGAAATGTGGTACTAAACAAGAGGGTTTATATATTACCAGAAGCAGATTTTTGATAGGGGTTCTTTTACAATGGCATCAAGCTAGCGAGCATATTGTAAAATAGTCTGATGATAATAATGGGTTTAATAGTAAAAGGGAAGTAACTAGACAAAAACATTGGGGGCTTAAAAGGATGACAAACAAAGAAAATGTCCAATTTACAATTTGATAATCGCAAAGGGTAAATAGTTGAGAATATAAGTTTTACTAATTTAAATATTTAAATTAATTTTTAAATATTGACATCATGCAATATGACAAAGGGATCTATTATTGGAAATTTTGGCATCTTTATGTGTTATAAAAAATAGGGGACAAAAACAAAGGAAAAAGATAATTTAAAAAAAGGGGATAAAAAAAGATAACACTAAATAGTATTATATAAAATTATTAAAAAAAATTAATTTATTCTATGATAGGAGCTCGTTTGGGCTGCGCTGACACCCCGCGGCACAAACCTAGTCTAAACTTAGTTAAAGTTAAATTGATATAATAAATCGGAAATAGAAACACTTAAGAATCTTAGCATATGAATAAAGTACAATATTATTTGAAATTATTTCCATATAAAATCCAATAACCAACTACCAAAGTCACAATTTTTTTAAAGTATTTTACAGATTTGTACAAGGCTATGTACTGTAAACATCATTCAATAGTAATTGATGAACACTTTCTACTGAGATAACTAAGTTGAAAAAGAAAATAGATAATGGATATATGTTTCTAACTTGAGCTATTATTGAATAGGAACAGTCAAAAAAAAATATAGCAGGATCAATCAGGGTATTTTTTACATTGATGTAAAGCTTGGTTGATAAAATATTAAAAACCTTTAAATCAGGACTAAAAAAATAATCAAATCAAAGAGGAATATTAGAAATAGGCGTTATAAAAATTATAACCAATATCTTAGAAATATTGAGGGAAATAAATTACTGGTAATTGTAATAAATATTGTACTCTTTTACCTTAAAATGGAAATATCAAATACTCATAATATACTCAAAACAACTACCAATAGCTAAAGGTTTCCCTCTTTACCAAAAGACCATGGTAAGGAATATGTAGACAATTAAATCCATCAAACTGTTTTGAGTAAAGTGTCCAGCACAAGTTCGGCCGAACTTGTGCTGGACACTTTTATGAGGAAAACCTCACTTCTCTTAAAAAAACATACACCTTACCAAATTCAAATTATAAAAGTGTCCAGCATAGGTTCGGCCGAACTTGTGCTGGACACTTTGGCTAAGACCAGTGACTACAAATTGCAAGGAAAACTAAAATCAATGGGCTATAAAAGGAGGTTAATTGATGGCATCAAATTGTTTTTTGGTAAAAGTGTCCAGCACAAGTTCGGCCGAACTTGTTCTGGACACTTTTATGAGGAACACCTCACTTCTCTTAAAAAAACATGCACCTTACCAAATTCAAATTGGAAAAGTGTCCAGCACAAGTTTGGCCAAACTTATGCTGGACACTTTGGCCAAGACCAGTGACTAAAAATTGCAAGGAAAACCAAAAATCAATAGGCTATAAAAGGAAGTTAATTGATGGCATCAATATTTTTTTTGGTAAAAGTGTCCAGCACAAGTTTGGCCGAACTTGTGATGGACACTTTTACCAAAAAAAAAAATGATGCTATCAAATATGTTCATATTATAGCCTAATTTTTTTAATTTCCTTGAAGTAATAAGTTACTGTCCATGACCAAAGTGTCCAGCACAAGTTTGGCCAAACTTATGCTGGACACTTTTATAATTTGAATTTGGTAAGGTGCATGTTTTTTTAAGAGAAGTGAGGTTTTCCTTAAAAAAGTGTCCAGCACAAGTTTGGCCAAACATGTGCTGGATACGTTTACCAAAGACATTAGATGACATCAATTATCTTCATTATATGGGCTATTTGTATTGGTTTTCCTTGCAATCTTTAGTCACTTTTCTTGGTCAAAGTGTCTAGCACAAGTTCGGCCGAACTTATGCTGGACACTTTTATAATTTGAAGTTGGTGAGGTGTATGTTTTTTTAAGAGAAGTGAGGTGTTCCTCATAAAAGTGTCCAGCAGAAGTTTGGCCCAAATTGTGCTGGACTTTTTTACCAAAAAAAAAATAGATGCCATCAAATATGTCCATGTTATAGCCTAATTTTTTAGAATTTCCTTGAAGTAATAAGATACTGTCCATGACCAAAGTGTCCAGCACAAGTTCAGCCAAACTTATGCTTGACACTTATATAAGGAAAACCTCACTTCTCTTAAAAAAACATGCACCTTACCAACTTCAAATTGGAAAAGTGTCCAGCATAAGTTCAGCCGAACTTGTTCTGGACACTTTGGCCATGACCAGTGACTAAAAATTGCAAGGAAAACCAAAAATCAATAGGCTATAAAAGGAATTTAATTGATGGCATCAATATTTTTTTTGGTAAATATGTCCAGCACAAGTTCGGACGAACTTATGCTGGACACTTTTATAATTTAAAGTTGGTAAGGTGCATGTTTTTTAAGAGAAGTGAGATGTTCCTCATAAAAGTGTCCAGCACAAGTTTGTCCGAACTTGTGCTGGACACTTTTACCAAAAAAAAAATAGATGTCATCAAATATGTTCATGTTATAGCCTAATTTTTCTTAATTTCCTTGAAGTAATAAGTTACTTTCCATGACCAAATTGTCCAGCACAAGTTCTGCCGAACTTATGCTGGAGACTTTTATAATTTGAAGTTGGAAAGGTGCATGTTTTTTTAGGAGAAGTGAGGTTTTCCTTATAAAAGTGTCCAGCATAAGTTTGGCCTAACTTGTGCTAGACACTTTTCCAATTTGAATTTGGTATGGTGCATGTTTTTTTAAGAGAAGTGAGGTGTTCCTCATAAAAGTGTCCAGCACAAGTTTGGCCAAACTTGTGCTGGAAACTTTTACCAAAAAACAATTTGATGCCATCAATTAACTTCCTTTTATAGCCCATTGGTTTTTGGTTTTTGTTGCAATTTTTAGTCACTGGTCTTGGCCAAAGTGTCCAGCATAAGTTCGGCCTAACTTGTGCTGGACACTTTTCAAATTTGAATTTGGTAAGGTGCATGTTTTTTTAAGAGAAGTGAAGTGTTCCTCATAAAAGTGTCCAGCATAAGTTCGGCCGAACTTGTGCTGGACACTTTGGTCATGGACAGTAACCAATTACTTCAAGGAAATTAAAAAAAAAATAGGCTATAACATGAACATATTTGATGGCATCTATTTTTTTTTTTTGGTAAAAGTGTGAATCACAAGTTTGGCCTAACTTGTGCTGGACACTTTTATGAGGAACACCTCACTTCTCTTAAAAAAAATACACCTTACCAACTTGAAATTGGAAAAGTGTCCAGCATAAGTTCGGCCAAGCTTGTGCTGGACACTTTTACCAAAAAACAATTTGATGCCATCAATTAACTTCCTTTTATAGCCTATTGATTTTTGGTTTTCCTTGTAATTTTTAGTCACTGGTCTTGGCCAAAGTGTCCAGCACAAGTTCGGCCAAACTTGTACTGGACACATAGCACAATACTCAAATTATACTGAAGTATGTTTATCAATTACATGTTATTAAAGCCTCTTTTATTTTTTTAAGGCATGAAAACCAAATATAAATTGATGATTTTTTGGTTTTTAATGATTAATAATTTTCAATTATTGTTGCGAAAAGTGAAGTTTAAAAAAAAAATTCTTAAGATCCTTGTGTAAACAAATTCCCATCTTTTTAATGCTTTAATTTTTTGTATATATTTTGTTTATTAACTATGGTAATGTATTTTTGAGTGCTTTTAATGATCTTTCTTTTTTGGTGAGGGATGGTGTTCACTTTCATTTTTTTTTCACATGTGCATTTTTATACTAATCATTGGTGGCGTTTAGCCAATAAAAAAGCAATTATAATTATTGAAAAACAGGTATTTTAAATTGAAATTTAGAGTCTAATTCTATTCTTGTTTTAGGCTCTAATTTGATCTTGTCGTAAGTATCTGAGAAGAGATTCAATTTAATTTATTTTAAGTTCATTTATTGTGCATAAAAAAATTTCACATTTATTTAATCAAAACGTTTATCATGTCTTAAAGTTTTACAAAAATATATATCTGTTTTTCTATCCTCAAAAATTTTAAAATTGTTAATTCTTTTGCTCTCATTTATCTTATACATCAATTGGAATTTTTTATAAGAAAGAATAATAATTTTATATTTAAAAAATGATTACTATCACTCTATATACATGGTTACCAGTGGGGTAAAAAATTTAAGGTTCTGCTTCTCGATCTAGTGCTTCATTAACTTTGGTAAAATCTATATCTTCTTGAACGTCAAGTAACTCCCTCTCATTAACCAACAAATTTGCTAAATATCCAGGTGAATAGCAGTTTTTTGGCAGAAATTTGGGCACATTCAAGATACCATCTGTTGAAGCTGTCTTTTTAGTTGAGAGATCATAAAGTTTCTTCATTGAATCCTTTTCAACATTTGAATGGGCCGTCTTTTTAGTCAAGTTGTCCATTTTATCTAAAATTTCATCAAGTTTTGGATTTCTCCATCCAGTAACTACTCGTTTAAGACAATTCTCTTCTGGATCGGGTGGGGCTTCTTCTAAATCAGACATGAGACTTGTATCATGAAAAAGTGCTACAAAGCATGGCTGATCAAAGCACTTTTTTCTTGCAATGTCGTAGCGGTTTTTTGAAATCTAAAATCAAATCAAATTAGTAATAGAATTTCTTTAGTTATTATACTTTGAATAAATACCTTTGTTTGATAACGCTTTATCTGTGCTCTTGATCTCTTTTCCTTTCTACTTGCCTCAATCACCTCACAGTTTTGACCAGCCACCTTTTGAATCTCATTTCCCTTGTTTACCACCCATTGCTCGACAATGATTGGTGTAAACCTGAGTTTTTCTGAATCAATATTTTTCAATGTTGAGAGCCACTTAGTACAATGGTCTGATACTACACTCCCCATTACTTGATTCCATAGTGACTCAGAAAAATTTTGACAGTTCCAATCAAAAGCGAGTCGACAAATCCTTTCTCTTGAAGCTCTCGTTCCAAATGCTGTTTTACAGAGATCGGTACAGCAGCTCCTCCCTTTAGTCCTTGGGGCTCAGGTGTTGAAATAAAAGTTGGTAGATGAATTTTGGAACATAAGAATATAGCAGTATTTGTTAAAATAAATTGACAATAAGCAGCTGAAGTTGCCTGTGGTGCATTTTGAATCTGTTTTAATGCTTTTTCAATCGTCAATAGCTTGTACTCATGCCAATTTTTCCAATCTGTAAGTTCTTCATTTGTTGGGCTTATAGGAAACTCAGATACATTAATGGGTCCACCAAGACAGAACTTCAAAAAGTGATAGATATTTCAGTTAATAGAATCTGAGCTCCTTGGTACATCACACCTCGTAACTATGCTTCTAACCATTCGCAAGTTTCGGTCATTTTGAAGTGACTCAGCATCAAGTATTCTGCGCTGATCAGTAGCTCAAATTATAAGAGAGGGATTAACTGCAAATTTTTGAAAATAAAAATTGGTAAACCTATTTTAAAAAATAAAAGCATGTTGAAAAAGTTTACTCACCAGGTCCACTGGTACTGGCAGCTGGGTTAGTAGAAGTGGATCCCCCACCACTTCCAAGAAACTGATTCAACAACATACTAGCCCAATCATTACCTACACTTTCTGCTTCCTGCTGAAAATTACCAGGTGCGGATCGACCATCTGTATTTGTGATATTAGAAGAGCAATCAGTTGATCAAATTTGGGGATCTGATGAAGACTGAGGAGGAGGTTAGGGTTTACCTGGATTTTCACTAGGTCTTTTAGGGGGAGCAGGACCCGATGGAGGCATTCTAGGATTTTGAGGGGGAGGATTATTTTGCACTCCAACATTACTTTCTAATGGAGGATCAACCTGCATGGCATCACCAGTATTAGACATTCTGTGCTTTATAAAAAAAAATTATTAACTTTCAGAATATAGAGAAGATAATATTAAAGAGAAATTAGTCATACATTTTAATTGTGAGTTTAATGAATAAAATATTCAAGCAAAAAAATTAGTAGAAAGCTCAGTTTTATTGGCTTGAAAAATATGGTCCTTAGATTTTTCAACCCTGGTTCTGAACTATTTATAATATTTTTCAATTATAGGTAGACTTTGTATAGTACATTGAATTCCTTTTAGTTGGAATTACATTTAAAATAAAATGTCACTCATTAATAGCAGGGCTTCTAAACCGTAATGAATGCCCTTGTTATTGTTTTCTTAAACATTTAGGCAACATCTCAAAAAGTTTTATTTATTAATCTTGCATCTAGCTGTTCCAAAGATCTATTACAAACTTTCCAAATCCTCCAAATTCTTACCAATCCTAAATAATTTCAACCATATTAACGAAAATAAAATGTCCATGTTGTTTAATTTTTTACTTACTAGTGTCTGAAGTCCAACAGCAGTGATAACATTGTACTTTATTCCAAACATTCCCCTTTGGTGCTGTAAAGTGGCTGCATGTCCAACAATTGAATCTTGATTTATCAAAATTTGTGTCGCTTTTTCTACTCTTACTAAACGGCAATGCACTTGTGAAAACGCCTCATAGGGATCCTTTTTTGTATCTTCTGGTATAAGCTCTTTAAATGGACTAACGATTAGATAGACTTTTTCATTATCGTCCTTTGAACTAAAAAGCTGATCAATATGCCCAAACTGACTATCTTTTCAAAAGTAAAATTCAATGGTATAATTCCCAGGATTCTGTTCATGAGTCGTATAACGCTTTCCATGGACCAATATGCTTGCTATATTTTCAACTACCCTGTCTCCTACCTTCTCTGATGGTAACAAAGCCCGTTTAGATGTCTCTTTTCTTAAGCGTGCCCTTACACATTTTGTAAATAATGCCTCAGTTAAATGGAAATGTCTTTTTTTTGTATCGTACTCAATTTTTTTAATATTAGATACATACTGAGCATCATCTTCAGCTTCACCTAGTTCCAATACCCTAGACTTCCGATGACAGTGCTTGAGCATGGTCCGTGGTATTTCTTCTATGTTCAATAAAAATAAATTAGCTCATTTGCATTTTTAAGCACCCAATTACCAAACTAAATACCTGGATGATGATTTTTTGGAATTTCCGATAATATACCATTAACTCTTTCAGCAGCCCAAGTAGCCATACCTACGGGTGGACCAAAACATTTAATCATTTCTGGAAAATGTTGAGTGAAATGAAGATTTGGCATAAAGCTGATATTTTTCCAACCTTCTTCCAAGCATTTACAATACTCCAATAGCAGTTGTTTTAATTCATCAACTTCATCGGCAGACACATTTTTTAAAGTCAAAAAGTTGGTAATTGAACTTAAAGTGGTGAGTGATTTGAGAAGATAATATTCTCTAGGTTTGTGGTCTGACCTCACGGATGTCTCGGCTTGATTTAATTTTTCTACCCAAATGGTGATAAGTGATAAAGGAAAGTAAACAGTATAAAGTACATGCCACTCTGCAGCTTTGAGGGAACCTGACTTTTTAGATCCTACTTGTTTTGGCACTCGTGAAATCCAGGAAGGTTTTTTTGTTTGCTCTATCACATTCCACACTGCCTCTAGCTCAGTGGCTGAAAATTGTGGATTCCTAGTTCTTTCACTTTCTTTCTCTTTGCCCTTCTTTTTATCTTCCTTACTTCTAATAATCTCAATGGTAGAATTAGATCTTTCACTTTCAGATATACTGATTCTTTTTTGCCTTAAGTTATAGGTTGAATTTCGACTTCCACTTTCAGAAGCATGTTCGGAGCCAAACTCTAAGGTTTGAAGCGATGTTCAGAACTTGATGACTTTGTCCGGCTGTTTGATCCTTCCAATTCAGCTCCTTTACTATCCATTCTAAGATATGTTTGTGACCGTCTCATTGTACTTGTATATTGTAGTCTTTTATGCCATCCCACTGGTTCAATATTATTGGCATCAGTGCTGATTAAGCTGCTTCTACATTTTTTATATTTTTTATTTAGAAATATATCAGAACATGCATCATCATTTTCTCTTCTAAAATACCAATTTTTTTCCTTTGTCAGCTTTTTTTCTAGGTCGATTGCGGCATTTTGTATTAGATAATAACTTAGACTGTTATCTTTAAGATTTCCAAGCATGTGTGAATGCATCAAGTTGATTGAGAAATATTCCGTAGGATGCCAATATACAAGGTAATTCAGCTTGCTTCATCAAACCCCATGACTCCTAACAATAGATACCTACTCCCAATGTGACTGGCACTTTTTCCACTTCTCTGCCCAGTGCATATGATCCTCATGAGTACGTAAGGAAAATTTTTTGACTTGATGCTCACCGATTTCATCTTTTGAAATATGAAAGACAGAGCAGAACTTAGTGGCTGAGTGACTTGCAAAACCAGAAATCTTAGGCATCGCTGGAATGTCTCCTATTAAAGAGAATAATTCAGCCCTTATTTTTTGGCCCTGTGGATAGTGAGGTGTTTTTTTAATAAATATTCCATCCCATAGAGTCTTTAGTTCATCGAAAAGAGGCTTCAGAAAATGATTTATTTGTTCACTCGTTGGCTCAGTTGGACCGGGAATAATAGCATACAAAAATAGATTTTCGGTTTTGTATCAATCTTCTGTAGAAAAGTTCATACACACCAACAAGATATTACCCACAGATTTCTGATGACCTCCAATATGATTGCCAGCCAGCCTAAACCAGTCAACATATAAACTAAACATTAAATTATCTCGTGTTTTTGTATATCCATCGACACTTCTATTTTGAGTCGTAGAAATATATGGAAAATTTTTACATACAAAACCATCATATACATCTTTCATGACATCCCTTTCCATGTTTTCTAGAAAATCATTTTTTTTCTTAATCAGCGTCTCGAATTTGATTAGTTTAAACTTTCCTGAAAGCCATTCAACCAAACTGTTGTGATGAAATGTTTTACAAGGATGGTAGATTGCTTCTTCTTGTTTGTACTTAGCCAAATACAAATTTTCATCACAATTGACAGTTTCTTCTCTCTGTCCTAAATCTTTCAAATAGCGCTTTGAGGATGAATAAAAAGGTTGAGTACAAGATAAGATTGATGGTTGGTGTTTGGGGATATACTCATAAAGAGCAAAGCTCTTAGCACAGCATGTCTTGGTGACAAATAATGGATTGAGTTGCAATTGACTAAAAACTGTCTCTATAGAAAGGGGAATAAGGCTTATGATTCTGCTAGCATCTAGTTTGCCTATGTCACTAAGAAGTTTGAGTTTGTTGACTTCATCATGCAAAAATTCAGCACAACCTTCTTTGCTTAAATGATGGATAAGAGAAAGTTTCGCTGCTTTCCACATTATCTTTTGGCTATAAGGCTCTTCCAAATTCAAATTGTTTGACTGTGCTAGAGATTGAATTGTTTCCAAAACAGGCTGCCCCTAAGCAAAGAAAAAATAGAGATTAATTGAAACATAATTTCTCTTTATTTACCAAATATTGATGTCTTACAAGATCTGGGATGTTGGATCCTAAGTTAGTTTAAGCGCTGGATGTACCAACCATCTGTGCTTTGTGATTTCTTTCATCTTCATGTTTGGAGTATGACTGAGATGTTTTGAAAGCTACACCAACTTCAAAGCTTCCCAATGAGGTCTGAAGCTTTCTTGATGAACATCCAAGCTCTTCACATTTACAAACGCGAAAAAATGGTGGCATTTTAAGACTTCTGGATATAAGAAATATGTTACTGGATGGTAGCAATTGAACAAACTATTTATTTATTGTGAAGCACTTACTAAAATAAGCTAATTTTTACGTCTCAAGAAGTTTATCAACAAGTTGGTTACCATGGATTTCTTTGGATTTTTGTTTCATGCAGATCAACCATGCATTAATTAGGTATCCATACTGTGCATCAGCAAAATGTTTCAGACTTGCTACATTTTACAATTTTGCATACATGTTTATCAAACAGCTTATTTTTCACAAAGCATAATACTATAAGAGAATACAAATTGATTGCATTTTTAAATATAGGAGAAACTATGATATAACTTGAATCAAAATAATACCATTTAATTTATAATAATAAAGTTATTTAAGTATTGCCGTTTTTTTTTCTGCAATCACCTGAATTAATAAAATTCTGCCAAGTAACAGAAAGGTATTCACTAATAATCACTATAAGATATAAAAAAATTTATAATATTTTTTTTCACAATATAGAATTACAGTCTGAAAAATAAATATTTTTTCAACAAAATATATTATTTTAAAATTTTCAAATCTAAGAGGTCACCAAAGTAAAGCTTCCAGAATCCATAAAACAGAATTTTTAAATTATGTTGCTTATTCCAAACTCTGAAAATTGGTATGGTTTCCGAGTAATCTTGGTAAATAAAATATATACATACTAATAAGGTGTTAATATAAATTTTTAAAATATGTTTGTCAGCACAATCAACAAGCTCAAACAAGGTAATTATTTGCATTAAAATATTATCAAAATAAGTTGGAAAATCAAAATGATTCTGCATTAAATTTTTACCCGTTTATCATGCAATAATTTTCTATTACAGCTGATTTATTTCCTTTTTAATTAATTATGAACATACATAGATATCCATATTTTATAGAGAAAGATATTCATGAGAAAGCTCATCTGTCCATCCACTCAACTCTTCATTATTAACTATTTTCAAAATAAAAAATTTATTATAGTAGTGTTTTTGTTGCCATATCCTTTCAAAATTTTATATTTTTGTTCATTTTGCTTTTCATAACGTATATGATGAGCTCTAGTTGTTCTTATTTTACTCAGGGAAAAATACCTACTAATACCTGTGTGCTAAATAAAAGATTCAATGAGATACTCCCTCGATCAACTTCTCATTTTTGAAGGTCTATTTACAATTTCTGTTGTGTGCTTTTGAATATTTCACCTCAGTCTAATGAATGGAGGCTGAACCCCACTGAAGAACAACTACATAGGTTTTCATTGTTCAATATAAGATCTCTCAACATTGATATTAATTTGCCATATCCTGAACAAAATTACCGTGTTTCTGAACAAATCCCTGCTATATTCCACAATGCTTTTATCCACTTTCTTCTTCAATGAAACTTTCCTGGAAAAACGTTTGCTTAAAATCTTGATTGGTTTCAGGAGTGGAATCAAGTTTTGGCAAAAATTATCATTAAGAACTGGGATAAAGCTTTGGAAAATAATTATTTGGTTTCTTATTCAATGGACTCTACTCATATTTCCTACCTAAATCAAATGGGTGTTCTTCACCGCTGGTTTATAGGTTATGCTGATAAACTACGACTCGGAAAAGATTCTGATAGTTTCCGTGAAATAGTTAAAATAAGAAAGTATAAATATAAAATAAAAAAGAAAGTAAGAACTAATATTTTTATCTTTTTTTTTTACACAAGCTTATATAAATTTGACAATCTTTTTCAGAATTCTTTTAACCGAACTCACCTTCTTAAACAACTTCCAAGTGGTGAAACCTATGAGAATATTTTAAAAAAGTCAAATGTTGCTCAGACACAGAAATTTATGATGAAGGTTCTTTTAAGCGGATTTTATTGCCATAGAGATCTGAAGAATTCTCAAGACTTGCACAAAATCTCAACCAGAAACACATTCAAATCCGAGAATCTTCCTCTTATTCAGGAGAAATACTTAAGAACTTGGCATTATATGATAGATTAAACTTGGTATCCTCAATCGAGACTCACTTTAATTCTTTTCCAGTCCCCAGGGGTTTGCCAAGTGACTGCTATTCTTCATTATATCTTACTTCTCTTAATCCTCAACAATTAAGACTTTTTAATTTTCAAGCCCCAATAAACATTTCCTACATACTTGAATAAATTTCAAATTCTAATGTGAGTTATTGATGAATTCCCTAATCAATAATCAAGCAGACTCATATTCCTCGTTTCCAATGTTTGGGACACTTAACCTTAAAAAATTAGAAAAGATAAATATTTTTAGCTATGATGCAACTTTATATAAAGAAAATTTCACATACATTGATAGCTCAATCTTTTTTCTTTGTATCTTATAAATGCTGAATTCAATACTTCTGCTTACAAAATACTTGAGTACATGAACTTCATTTTGTTGGCCCATTCTATACAGACAATCAACTGCTTGCTGTTCAACTTCTTGATTCCAATTAGGCTCCTGTTTCAATATTTTAAACAAATTCTCTTTTCAACCTTTTCTATTTCAATATAAGACTCTTTGACTTACCATCATATATACATTTTGTGCACACCTGAAGTCTATTCAAACTCCTGAAGCCTTGATTGTACCAAGCAAAACTTGACATCTTTCATCATTTTTGAATTTGTCCAGATTTTCATCACTTTTTTTCATGCTCAACTTTCCTACAAGCTCTGTGTAGCTAATTCCATGGTCATCTAAAGCCTTTTTTATACTGTTTAAATGGATAGAATATTGAAATGTTGTTTAAGCTAAAAATAAGTTATTGAGATAATTAATAGAATTCCTTACATTTCCAAAAAGTCCGCATATTCTGAAAATATAATAGCCTTGGGACAAATTATCCCCTTTTCTACCCTTAAGAAAATTTCTGAATGACTGATTAGATGTATAATATTTGCTGAATGTTTCCATGTGAAAGGAAATGTTGGAGGTTGATCTGGGTTTTTGTAGACAGGGTGCTTACAAAATTGCCGTAAAATTGACAGTTCTCGGAGAAACTCAGCTGAGTCCCAAGGGAGGTTGGTGTTTCAAGAAGGCCCATAATACTCAGAAAAACGTTCTTGAAGCTTCTTAAGTTTTGAGTGCCAAGGTTCTGATAATTCTACAGATATTCCTTGCTCAAATTTTTGAGGAAGTGATAAGATTTCTTCTTTTGTCTTCCGCAGGCATATGACATTCATGAGAGTATTTATCAATTTTATTGAGCTAGAGCTTCCTCTGTTTAAGCCATTCATAAGAAAATTAATCCACAACCAGTTTTCTTGCCATCTTTTGATTCTGAGGAATGATATAAGGCTTTGAAAATCAGTTTTCCGGTTCTAAAGTGGTGTCCCTGTCAAGCATAGTCGATACTCAGCCTCCAAGGCCGATATATTCTGATTCTTGTGTGACTGGGGACTCTTGATTAAACTTTTAAATTATGTTAAACATTTCATCAGCTTTTATAATATTATGTTCAAAATTATTAGTAATTCAAATGAATGCTTACTGAGCCTCATCTAAAACTATTCTTTACCAAATGAGTTTATGAGTTACTGGCAGAATAGGTTGAGGAGTTTTCTTTGAAGAAGATGGACTTTCTGTCTCATAGGTAGTCAAAACAACTAGTTGGTTCTGAAGCTCCTCAAAATTAATTTTCTTTGAAACCTTCCCATAAAGAACCTTGAAAGGTAGTGCATTATCTTTAAAGTAAATTCTTATTTCATTGACCCAGTTTGATAATGTTGCAAGTGGGCAAATGATGAGAGTTGCTGATGTCCTATCTTTCTCTTGTCCACCACCCAAGAGTTGGAATTTTCTGGCTTCACTTTGAGTTGCAGTAGTTAGGCCAAGAGTTGAGAGGGTCTTTCCCAAGCCCATATCATCAGCTAGAATTGAACCAATTCCTGCTGAGGATAACTTTTCTTCAAGAAATTGTTCATAATAATTATTAAACCCCACTCTCAGCCAGCTGTTGTCTGCATGCCACCACAGGTTTTCTAAATTTTCGGATAAGTTATTTTCATTGTCTATCATAAAATTGATAGCTTGAATCTGATGCGTTTTCAGAGTTGTTTTCATACCACGTATAGATAGATTTGCCATTTGATTATCCCTTGTCCCAGATATTTCAGAAGTTGTGTGAATACAAGAATGAGGAAGATTGAAGAAGATGGTTGGATTGTAGTGTGGAATTGGTGTCAAATCAATTTGAGCATTTAGAAATACTTCTTTAGCCTGACTAATAAAATCAGTCAAACAAAAAAGGTGGCCAAAAATTCTATACTGCCTGTTTAATAGTAGAACCAAGTAAGAAAAAAAAAATAAGGTATTTGGGGATTTAAAGCCCTTTCATCAGTTTAAATTTGAGATCCAGATCCAATTTCTCCAAGTAGTTGTCCAATTTGGCTGCTCTGTTCGTTAGAAAGATCACCAATAGGTTTTGCTTCTCCTTCTTTGAATAATCCAAAAACATGAACTAAAGATCTTCCTCGTTGCATAATAACTGGAGTGGATACTTCATCAAATACAGATCTTTCTTTTGGAAAAATAGGTTTAAAATTTAAACAGAATTGTCCAATGCATCTTAAATTTGACATTTTAATTAAATGAATTTTATAGTGATGGTGGTAGTTTAAAGAAAGAGAGGGTGAGAGCAAAGTTTTGAAAGAGAATAAAGTATAGAATATATATAATATTGGATGAATATTCAAAATTGAATTTTTCATGTATGTTAATAATTAATGTTGACTCACATTTTAATAATAACTAAATACAGATAAATAATTAAAAAAAGTGCATTATTTTAGAGCCTAAGTTTTGTGCCAATATATTAAAATTAGATTCTATAATAGGGTAAATTTTTTAAAAAATACATTACTATTTTTTCCCATTATAAAATATATATATATATTTTTCTCCTACATTAAATTTTTTGAACATTGTCTTATAATTTTTTATTCCAAGGAACAATGAGAAATTTCTATTTATAAGGGCTCAATATCAACTTTTGTCTACAAAATTTAAAATTATGTGCAAATATTTTTAGAGAGTTATATTTTTATTAATAAAATTTTTAAAAAGGACTTAAATAGTATTCTTTTTTATATATTTGTGGAAATAAAATTGATAATTGAAATAATATTCCAGACCTAGTATACTATGTGTCATTTAAGATATTTCTACTAATATCAAACCTGACCTCCCAAAATTAAATGGATCTATATATAAAATTGAATATTATGGTATGTTAAGTGTTGTGGCTCAACCATTGCTCAAATTTGTTCCAACTGATGCTCAACTTAAATCCAAAGCTCTGCTCAAGAAGGGATAAATCGAGGCTCAATTTAGGGCCAACTTTTTTTTCAAAATTTTTTCATATAATTTAAAAACAGTTTCCTAATTCTTTCAAAACATTTCCCCAACGATTTCCCAACCTCTTCCTGAAAGTTTCAAAAAGAGAGAACTGCTAGCAGTTCACCCCCTGATTTCCCGTGGTGTATGTAGATTAATGGTATTTCAATTTGATAAATTTTAAAGGTAAACTTCCTCTTTCTTCTATACACCATTAATTTAGGCTTCTAAAAAAGAAAAGGTTTTTTTCAATGATAAATTTGATTCTAGCATTCAATTAATTAAGTGTGGCACCACTCCATGAATGGAGAACTGCATTTAAAACTTCTTTGGGGCTTCATGAGCACCCAGTTATGCCCTTTTGGTTATTATATGCTCCTTCTTCCTTCAAATGTTTTGTGCAATACATCCTTTGAAATGGTTTAGATATTTATTGCTCAGTGTATATAGACAATATCATTTTCTTTTCTGATAATTATGATGATCAAATTTTTCACCTGCATAAATCTTTTGAGAATCTTCAGAGAGAGAATCATTTTGTTTCATCATTGAAGGGTTCTTTTTTAATTCTTCAATTGAGTTTTTAGGTTTAATAGCATTAGGAAAAAGTCTTAAAATAAGCAATTAGTGGGTCAAGACTATGTAAGACTGGTCTATACCACCAAAACTCACACAAGTAAGATTATTCTTAGGTTCTAAAAATCTATACAGAAACTTTATTCCCATATTTTCTTCATTAGCTTTACCAATGAATAGTTCTACTAAAGAGACTAATTCTTCTTTATTTTCTTCAGTGGCATTCCAGGAATCTTTTTGGAGTTTAAAACAAGAATTTTCTAATGCCACCCTGCTGCAGCATATTTTTTTGAATGAAAATATGTCCTTCAAGTGGATTGTTCTGGTTTTGCTTTGGAAGACATCATTTCTCAGCTAGGGAAATAAAATACTCTGGGACCAGTTTCTTTCCAATCACATAAACTTACTGACGCAAAGCATCTTTTTTATATTCATAACCAAGAGCTACTGGACATAGTTGAATGCTTTCTTACCTGGAAGGCTTGGTTGATTGTAACAGAACAACCTGTTATTTTTCTTTTAGATGATACTAACCTTTGGTATTTTATGAACAATCAAAATCTTTCTCAAAGATAAAAATTTCCAGCAACCTTTGTGAGCCCATTTGATTTCTGAATTATTCACTTCCAGGATCTAAGAATACATCAGATGTTCTGTCTGGGTAACCAGATTTAATTTCTTCCTCTGAAAATACAAGGACCTTTCTGATAATATACATTTTGTCCTCAGGGCTGCTAGTTGCAGCAGTAAAAGTTAATGCTATTAATTCACTTTTTTCAAACCCTTCTGACAAAACTCTACTTAAAGGCTCCAAATTCTCTGTTACAGAGGGGGACGAGAAATTTCTAACATATCAAGATGACCTGTGGTGGTTTAAATATTGTTTATTTGTTCCTTTTTCTGTTCAGCTAAATATTTTTTAGCAGTATCACAACACACCTAGTGCATTGCATCTGAGACTAGAAAAAATGTTGAGATTACTAATTTGTATCAAATCCTTTCCTTCAGTATATAGAGATTTACTTAAATATGTGAGGATCTGTGAAGCTTTTTGTTAATTTTTTATTTCAATATTTAATATAAATTGTTAAAATAAAGTTGAAACCATGGCCCAATGAAGTAATAAATGTAATATAATAAAAAATAATGTAATAATAAAATTTGTGAGGGAAAAAGGCCCAATAAAAAATTATTATTAGCCAGAAGAAATGGTCTGATGGCAATGTTGAGTTGATAATGATTCTGGGACAATGGCCAGTCTTAGTGATGATGATGGCACAGGGACAGCAGCCTGACTTGATGATGGTGCCAAGACAATGGTTTTTCTTGAATGATAGTGCAGGGAAACTATGGCCTATATTAATGATAACTCTGTAAAATATTGCCTGTCTTAAATGATGCAGGAAAAATACATCCTGACTTAAAATGATGATTCCAGGATGATGACCACACTTAGATGGTTTAGCTGAGCAGGAAAAGGTGCAACAGACTTTAAGGCTTACAATGATTGGTGAGCAACGAAAGATCTTGATATTTCAATCATTAATAAAAAAAATTTAATTAGTGTAAATAGATTTATAAGAAAAAGTGGTGTTACCTTATAATGATTGGTGATAAACAAAGATGGCATTAGAAAAAATTAATTTTGCAATCTTTTATGCTCCCCAATCATTAATGAGTTTGTGATGGAAACAGACTAGGGCTAAAATATGTGAGATAATCATTTTAATAAATAGATACATCTTTTTAAATATATGTGTATATAGATATTGTATTTTTTGTTTTATCTGTATGCTTATAAAAATATGTGTAGTAACAAGGTTCATGAAATGTTGTATTCCACATTAAATGGTAGGAACTAGTCAATAGGAAGAGACAATAGATAAAGATAGATAAGGTCACTATGTGAGAGAAAAAAGTGACAAAAGGAGTCTAACATCACCCTTAAATTCTGAAAATTTCAACAGAATCATATTGATTGAGGAGTTTGGAGGGGGGATATAAAGCCTTTGGAAGTTACTTTGTGACCATGGTCCACAATTGGAAAGCACTTCATTTTCATGATTTCCCTATCCAACTCTTTCAATTCAATACTAGTTATTTTTGATTTGTTCTCAAAAGGTACTCATTTTATACAATGAAATAAGTCTATTTCCTCCATGAAATTAGCAAATATATTCTTAGACTGTTTCTTTAGATATTATGGTTTGCCTGCCAAGATTATCATTGACAGAGGTGCCATATTTATTTCACAGTTTATGTGTCATCTCTACCAAGAACTTTGTATTCAAGGTGCCCCCTCAACTGCTTATCATCCTCAAAATGATTTACAGAAAGAAAGGACCAATAAGACTCTTGAAGCATACTTGCACAATTTGTTTCTTACCAGCAAGATGACTTCTAAACATGGCTGCTATAGGTTGAGTTTTCCTTTGATGATGCTATGTCTTCCACTAAGAGGCAATCCCCTTTATTTTCCTTATATTTTTATAAAACTTGTTTTGAAATAATTAACAGCTCCTCACCAGTCCCTGCTGTGAAGTGGTTTTGTGAGAATCTCCAGCTTAAACACAATGAGCTAATCCAAGCCTTGGCTTTGGAACAGGCTTCCTATGCAAGGGAGTATGACAACTGCACAAGACTCCCTCCCCAAGTCCAAAAAGAAGATTGGGTGTTACTTTTGCAAAATTAATGAAGTCTAATGAACCATCTCCAAAGTTGGCTTTAAGATGCATAGGCATCGGAAAAAAACATGAGAACCTGATAGCAGGTGCCAATCCCTATATAGTATTTAATTCAATTTCAGCTCAGCTGTAATTCTTCTTGAAAGGCTTCTCACTTAAAAATAAGCACACTATCTTGTGCAAAATCAAATTAAAGTACTTTTAAATCATAACTGAATATATGGATAGGCACCTGCTAGCAGGTTCCACTTGATTTTTTTGTGGTGAGGGCCATTTCATATTTTACACAGCATGGGGTCACTTACCTACAAGATATATTTTTCACAAGATCTTTCAATGCTTCATCCTGTTTTTAATGTTAACTTTTTAACCCCTTACAGAGATATGATAAGTGAACCGCTAAGGAAAGGGGAAATAATCAATGCTCTTCCCCCTGCAATCATGCTGGAAGATTGTACTTCTAACATCTTTTTACCTACAAAAGACCTGGATAACATTTCAGTCTGTTCCATTCTTGACTATCACAAGCTAGTTGTGCAGCACAAATATCTCTTTTTATTAGAAAATCAATCTATGATGATGCCCTTTGGGTGCCATCATCTGATATTCCAGTTTCCTATAATTACCTATTACAAAATTTTCATAATGCCAAGTCTCATTTTATGCTGCCTAATTTCCTCTCTTGAAATAGTTTCTGCAGGACAATGATTGTATTTTTAATATCATTTTAGTTCATATTTATAACCTAAGTAATTTTTATCTCTGATGCAGAACCCAAAATTTGTACATATAACTTTTTATGTTTTTTCTTAGCTGAGTTATTGCTTATTTGGGTTTACATTACATTCTTTATTTCACTTCCTAGAATTTCTACAACACTTCTTCTTACTGTTTGTTATTTGCAGACTTTCTATGTTAGTCTTCACTATATATATTTGCCAGTATTGATTGTATATGACATAGTGAATTAATCTTGTGCTTATCCATTTATCCAAATTTATATTCATCCCTCAAAACCCTTACATGATTGGACTGAACAAAGTTAGTAACTGCTGGTAAAGTGATGATATCACATGGCTTCATACACTACTAAGAGTGGAGATAGAGGAAGAACCAAGATTATGTGAAATAATAAACAAGGAAAAAAATGAAAAGGTAACAAGAGACAAATTATTAATTTTAAATCCACTTGTGGCCTTATAGACCTGCCATACCTTATCATTCAAGGCTAGGTATGAGGAGGCTCAAGGGGCATCT
Organism: Hemileia vastatrix; assembly: GCA_030280995.1. Lineage (NCBI taxonomy): Eukaryota > Fungi > Basidiomycota > Pucciniomycetes > Pucciniales > Zaghouaniaceae > Hemileia > Hemileia vastatrix. The sequence continues at coordinate 6,933,516 of JASXTE010000014.1, read as the reverse complement.
CTTGTCTCTCTTGAAGGTGTGGTAATCTTAAATACTTGAAATCCCCAAACTTCTTGAGCTTTATTTTTATATGTCCATTAGTTGTTTCTATATGTTCTAATTTCATATACTCTTTTAATTGATTCGAGAAAAGATAGTGGAAATTTCGGTCTAAGGATACATCTTCCAAAGGCCATGATACCACTTCCCGTTTTCTGATTTGTGTAATTTCGTTAATAAATTCCTTATGCAGAAAATTATAAATATTATTCAGATGCGTTGCATTTTTGCGATTGTTCAACTTCCTGTAAACGTAAAGAAAAAAAGCTCTCCTTGGTGCCACTTCAGGTTTTATGGGAACTTTTGAATTCCGCTCAAACCACAAACCTTGCGGGCAACCAGAAGTCCATTTCGGTATTTCATCTTCTTCCACTGTATCCACCCAATTCCTGATCTTGTTTATAATCCACTGAGAAAAATCATCAGCTGCAGGGTGGGGAAAACGCGTATGGAGTAAATTCATGAGATTTGCTATTAACTCTGAACAGGTACCCACAACGCTTGAGGGAAATCCATCTTCCAGTAACTTTAGCATTTCCACAAATAAATTTAAAAAAATCTTTTTTTCAAATATATCTTTTGGATTAAAGCTAAGTAGTCCTTTTTGAATTTTTTGAATGTCTTGAAAAATAAAAGTTTGTGCACTTTGGGCCAAAACTAAATTAAAATCTTTTTCCATCTCAGTAGCAAAAAATTCAGGCATTCCGTTGTAATAGAGTTCATAAATTTCAATGGGTCCTGGTGTCGTTTCATCCATACATGACGCACCAGGTGAACTTAAAAAGATTTTGGAAGATAAAAGAAAAAGTTTTTTAACGTCAAATTGAAGGTCTATGAGTTTTTGTTCGGTGGGGAGGGGTCTAATCATTTTAAACTTCAGTTCTTGCGCTTTTTGAAGAAACTCCTTATCATTCGGGGGGTCTTTTCGCTTTGGGGCAAAATAGATATTTAATGGTATATATAGTTTAGAATATATAAAGCGTGAAATGTAAGAGTGGCAACTTGATGTACCGCTATTTTTCTTTGCTAGAAATGAATTATGTTTTTGGTCTTCAGAGTTATTCGCTTTAAAGCTGGATGTATTGCGATTAGAAGTAACGGTAGCGAGTGCCATATCTACCGTTGGTGCTTCTTCAAGTGCAAATGACTCGGCACTTTCTTGAGGAAAGGCTGATAAACTCGCAGATTTATTTATTTATTTTCCAATCAACATCTGATATTGAGACTGGATTTCAATCAAGTAGAAAGAATTTGATGGATTACTTACTGTACTTCATGCGTTGTACTTGAGATAATGGTGAGTAGTCTTGTAATTGTAGCGGTTGAAATTTTAATTTTTTAGATCTATGTTCTGTATTATTGATTGGATGCAATTTTGACTTTTCTTCCGCGACTTGATTGTCGAAATCGTTAGTGGAATTTGATGGCGTATTTTGTGTAAGCTCAACACCCTGTGCATTAAAATTTGATAAAAAACATGTGGTTAGAACAAGCCTTGTTTTTCATTGGAAACTCATATAAATATTATCTGCACAATAGGAGGAAATTACTAATAGTGATAAACGTGAAGAGGCTGCTGGCTCACAAATATTCTGATTGAAGTGCTTTTGGAGTTTGCGCTTGCTAGCAAACAAGATGGGCCGTCAGTCTGGAAACAGGACATCACTTGAATTAATAAAAGCTTAATGATAGGCATTTAGTTTCAAATATCTTTCACATTTTTTTCCATATGTTTTGAAGCAAGATCATTTAATAGGGGTGGCTCTTCAGTTTCCGTGGGAGTGTGTTCTTTATCTAAAGTCATCATCTTTTCTGGAGGTATGGAGTATTTTGGAGCCGCCACGTCTTGACCACTTATTGAAGGTGTAGAGAGACTAATGGCTGTATCTACGTTTATAAGACTAAGACCGCTTTCTGGAGCAAGGACACCCGAGAAGCTGTATGATAGCCGGATAATATGTGTGATGAGTAGTAAATAAAATCGTTTACGCATGACGTGGACGATAATGATGAAAGAATAATAAAAGCCTTTAATCTAGCGTAAGTCTTCTCCTCTAGTAACACTGTGGATGAAGCTGAAATCGCTGATAGTAATGCGCTAACCTTTAATCTAGCGTAAGTCTTCTCCTCTAGTAACACTGTGGATGAAGCTGAAATCGCTGATAGTAATGCGCTAACCTGTATGATATGAGATCTACTCGTAAATAATATGGATCACAAGAGAACAGTGTTGTGCTAACCTTTAATCTAGCGTAAGTCTTCTCCTCTAGTAACACTGTGGATGAAGCTGAAATCGCTGATAGTAATGCGCTAACCTGTATATTCAAGTGAGTACGTGTAGAGAGATGAGATGAGATGATGAGCAAAAGAAGACAAAAGATATTTAATTGCAAAGATAAGCACACCTGTATGATATGAGATCTACTCGTAAATAATATGGATCACAAGAGAACAGTGTTGTGCTAACCTACAAACATAGTGGAGTATGAATATAATAGTAACAATAGGAAACTACAGTTAGAGCACACCTTTAATCTAGCGTAAGTCTTCTCCTCTAGTAACACTGTGGATGAAGCTGAAATCGCTGATAGTAATGCGCTAACCTATAACAATAACAATTAAATGTAAAAATCAACTTATGATAGTAATGGTACACACCTGTATATTCAAGTGAGTACGTGTAGAGAGATGAGATGAGATGATGAGCAAAAGAAGACAAAAGATATGGTAATAGATGAACACTTGATAGCTATATATACCATAACTACAACTTCTCACGCTAGCACAATACACTTCTCTCTCTTCTACATACAGTTAGTATCAGTCCACTTCGGGACAAGTAATGCAAAAAAGATTATAATAATAAGTATGAATTAGAATATTATGTATATACTAACACTCCACCTCATTACTTGAACCAATAGTGCGTCGACATTCATTCAGGCCTAGATCTGTTCTAAATTTTTCAAATTTTGTACGATCCAGTGCTTTTGTCATGATGTCTGCAACCATGTCGTGCGTAGAGCAGTATTTGAGATTTAATTCGCCATCAAGTACTTTTTCCCTGACCCAGTTGAAATGTACTTCAATATGTTTTGTTCGTTTGTGAGCTACGGGATTCTTTGACAATGCTATTGCTCCTTGATTATCTCCATAAAGTAACGTTCCTTGATTGTTTTCATACCCTAGTTCACTTAGCAGTTTTCGCAACCATACTCCTTCTAATCCTGCATCAAGATATCCCTTATACTCAGATTCAGTGGCTGATGTGGAAACAGTGTTTTGCTTTTTGCTCTTCCAAGAAATAGCACCTCCACCGAGCAGAAAGGCATACCCATTAGTTGATCTACGTGTTAGATTACATCCAGCCCAATCCGCATCACTGAAACCTGTAGGTGCTTGATTGCTAATATTGATTTTCGTGGGTATTAATGTTTTGAAGTCTCGTGAGTACAGTAGGCCAACATTGGCTGTACCCTTGAGATATCTTAGAATTCGGAGTGCCGCTTGCCAGTGAGACTGATTTGGTTTTATGAGGAACTGAGATAAATAGTTGACAGCATGGGTGATATCCGGTCGAGTACATTGTGCTAGATAGCCAATACTTCCAATGATACTTCGATAGTCATTTCCTGTTTTCAGAAACTGAGCGTATTGGTCATCATCAGAGGGTAACAGCTGGATATTTGATTGCATTGGAGTAGGATTAATTTTGCAGTCTGTCATACCGAAGGTTTCTAATAGATCTGCTATGTACTGACTTTGGTGTAGTTGAACAGAAGTACTATTTAGTCGAGTAATTTGTATACCCAGTAGATAAGTTGCTTTTGTGAAGTCATGTACCTTGAAATCCTTCGATAATTCAGCATGAAATTGATGAGCCCCGTGTCCAATGATAGCCATGTCATCCACCCAAATAAACACATATAAATAGTCATCATTTGAATCTTTTCTAATAAATAAACAGGGATCGCTATTGCTGGTTTTAAACTTATGTTTATGGAACCACTTAGATACCTCCTGATACCAGGCTCTAGGTGCCTGCTTTAAACCGTAGAGTGCTTTTTTTAATTTTAAAACTCTGCTACCACCATTTAATTGCTCTATCTCCTTTTTACAGTTCAAGTTTGATCTATCCAACCACTCAGTAAAACCTTCTGGAGGTTGAATAAAGATGTCTTCGTCAAGATTACTGTTTAGGAATGCAGTCTTTATATCAAGTTGATGCATCGGTAATCCTTCAATAGCAGCAAGCGCAAAGATCGTTCGAAGGGTTGCCAGTCTCCCGGTAGGTGCAAACGTTTCGTTGAAGTCTATTCCATGTCTTTGTAGATAGCCTTTGATAACCAGTCTTGCTTTAAATTTGTTAAGGACTCCATTTTCATCATACTTTGTTTTGAAGATCCAACGGGTAGGTATTGTTTTTTGATGATTAGCAGGGACGATACACCACACGTGATTTTCATGAAGTGAGTCAAGTTCTTCTTTAATTGCACTTATCCAGTGTGACCTTTGAGACCCACTGATTGCCTTTCTGTAATTGTCAGGATCTGTGTTTTGTTGTTCGACAAAGTTTATTAAAGCATTGTGGGTACCTTCAAGTTCATTTATCACCTTCCTGGTATGAGATCTCAGGGTGGGTCCAGAATACTGATCTGATTGATTTTCAGGTGGCGGTGGACCAAGGCGTAAGATTAGTCGTCTGGTTACTGGATTTTCAGTATCTGCTGACTGTTCTTCTATTTGTTCCTCTACTGCATCATGAAATTCCTCATCATCTTCAACATTTTGATTTGTTGGTGTCTCTGTTGTGTGACTTATGGTGACGATATTGAACATTTCTTTTGGGCTGTTGCAATCTTTCATAGGAAACACTGACTCATTGAATGTGGCGTTGTGAGTGAAGATTATTCTTTTTGTTTGAATTTCCATCAACTTATAGTTGTTGTTTCCTTCAGAATACCCAAGTAGAACACATCTGGTGCCTGTCGGAGCAAACTTATTTTTCCTCTGTTGTTTTGGAATATTGGCAATAGCTAGGCATCCAAACGGGTGTAGATGTGTTATTTTTGGTTTTCTGCCGGTAAGTGCTTCATATGGTGATATCATATTTGCAGCCTTACTAACTATCAGATTTTCCAAATATACTGCTGTTATTACTGCTTCTCCCCAATAGCTAAGTGGTAGCCCTGATTGGAACAGCATCGCTCGAGCTTTCTCGGTGGTGATTCGATTTCCTCGCTCGCTGATTGGGTTCTGCTCAGGTGTATAAGGCGCAGTGATTTGATGGAAAATACCATTGTCTTTAAGGTATGTTTCAAATTTATTCGAGCAGTATTCTCCTCCTCCATCTGTTACAATAGTCTTAATTTTTGATTCACAGATATTTTCATATTTTGTCTTAAATTCCGTTAATTTAGATAGTGCCTCATCTTTGTTTTTTAACAGGTATACTGCACGAGTTGAAGTTAATCCATCTGTGATCTTCATATAGTACTCATAGCCACTGTTGGTTGGTGGATTGATTCTGCCACTAAGATCGGTGTGGATCACTTCCAGAGGTTTCTTTGGTGTTGGAAAATGTCCTTGAAATGGTAGTTTCTTCGCTTTTGTCATTTCGCAGATTTCACAGAAGAACTGACTGTCGTCCAACGTCTCACCAACAGTTGACTTTGTATACTTCGAGTTTGGATGTCCCAGTCTATCATGCCACATTTTTACAGAGCAAATCAGTGCGGACTCAGCTGGTTTGAAGTTTCCACGCATTTTGCAAAGATTGTTCTCGATATCTGCATTGAATTTAAGATTTTTATTACTGATGATGCATCTTTCGGGATTCTTAGCAAATTCAACTTGATAATTTTTTCTCCAAAACTCAATAGTTGCCACAAGATCATACGGTAATTTAGGTACATGTAGTGCATTAAGAGTCACAACATTTTTCCCTTCAACCAATTTAACAGTTCCCTTTCCAACACATTCTGTGTTTTCATTTCCAGTCACAATATCGAACTTAGTACTCTGATATGTCCAGAAGTACTTTCGGTTTCTAATCATCGTTGACGTGGCTCCTGAATCAAGGATTGGTTTCAGGTTGGTGTTGTTGTCGATAGAAGAGATAAGAACATACTGATTGTACGCCATCATAGCTGACTCATTAGTTTTTTTATTCTTCTCAGCCATCTCTTTCTTCCATTGATCGCGTTGTTCGACCCAGCTTGGTTTTCCAACCTTCTCCCAGCATTCGCTTTCAAGATGTCCTGTTTTATTACAGTACGTGCATTTCTTTCGCGGTTTTCTTTCTCTGGACTTCGACGTTTCAGTTTTACTTGAGTCGGCAATAAGGGCTTTGCTAGTCTTAGATTCGTTCGATTGGTTGTCCTGAAGATTGTGAAATTTGCTAGTCTGTTCGAGTACTGCCAGGACATTCATCATGGTTACCTTTCCAGAAGCCAGGATATTTTGAGCTGTGGTTTGATATTGATCAGGTAATTTCATAATTATTTGAGTAGCTACAGTGTCGCCTTCATAGCTGATTTTAGCATTTCTCAAATTTCGTAGGACTTTTCGGATATCGTTAATAAAGGTTTTGAGATCCGTAGTGTAAGTCAGATCATTTAATGATTTGTAGGCAGCGGCTTTAGTGAATTGATTTACTTCAGCATGTTTCTCTTTCAGTTTCATCCATGTTTTGTATGGATCTCCTTTTAGCTCTGGACTGTCGCAAATTAGCATCGTGTTTTCATGGTCAAGATGTCGAAGAATCATTGAATACGCTTTCATGTTTGTCTTAAGGCGCTTCTTGATCTCATTTGCACTTGGAGACGTGATTGTTGTCCCATCTTCTTTTTCAGTAGTTGTTATTATAAACTCGTTTTCGGTTACTTCCCACAGTTCATTTTCGAAGAGAAGACCTTCCATGTGAGCAGCCCAGGTAAAGTAATTGTCACTTCCGAGTTTTGTGTCATTTTTGTTTTCAAGTGCAGAGATTAATTCACGGATGCTATTGTTGTCCATGTTACTAGTGTTACTAGTTGTTGTTTGTGCTTAAGTACGTGAGCTGGTACTGATAATGTGAAAGAATAATAAAAGCCTTTAATCTAGCGTAAGTCTTCTCCTCTAGTAACACTGTGGATGAAGCTGAAATCGCTGATAGTAATGCGCTAACCTTTAATCTAGCGTAAGTCTTCTCCTCTAGTAACACTGTGGATGAAGCTGAAATCGCTGATAGTAATGCGCTAACCTGTATGATATGAGATCTACTCGTAAATAATATGGATCACAAGAGAACAGTGTTGTGCTAACCTTTAATCTAGCGTAAGTCTTCTCCTCTAGTAACACTGTGGATGAAGCTGAAATCGCTGATAGTAATGCGCTAACCTGTATATTCAAGTGAGTACGTGTAGAGAGATGAGATGAGATGATGAGCAAAAGAAGACAAAAGATATTTAATTGCAAAGATAAGCACACCTGTATGATATGAGATCTACTCGTAAATAATATGGATCACAAGAGAACAGTGTTGTGCTAACCTACAAACATAGTGGAGTATGAATATAATAGTAACAATAGGAAACTACAGTTAGAGCACACCTTTAATCTAGCGTAAGTCTTCTCCTCTAGTAACACTGTGGATGAAGCTGAAATCGCTGATAGTAATGCGCTAACCTATAACAATAACAATTAAATGTAAAAATCAACTTATGATAGTAATGGTACACACCTGTATATTCAAGTGAGTACGTGTAGAGAGATGAGATGAGATGATGAGCAAAAGAAGACAAAAGATATGGTAATAGATGAACACTTGATAGCTATATATACCATAACTACAACTTCTCACGCTAGCACAATACACTTCTCTCTCTTCTACATACAGTTAGTATCAGTCCACTTCGGGACAAGTAATGCAAAAAAGATTATAATAATAAGTATGAATTAGAATATTATGTATATACTAACAAATGAAAGGATGAGAAAAAGACGGAAAGCCAGTTGGAGTGTAGGGAAATCTGTAATGATTGAAACAAAATCAAAACATTTAAGAGACTTTTTGACAGGACAAGAGCTTCAATCTATTTTGAGGCACTGGATCCATTTTCCCTGTCATTTTGCTTCATTACATCTTTTCCGGAGCCACATCATGAAGTGGAGCTGTGAAAAAAATCAGCAGCTCAATTTTTTGTCCTGTCCAAATGTGTGAAGTTTTTTGATTTTGTAACAAGCGCTTCAAATCCCCCTGTAGCAATCAAATGATTGATATTTTTATGTTGGCTATACAATTTCCTTAAAGACGCTCATACTTTAGCTGTTGAAAATATTTAATAGGTGCAATTAACGGTCAAAGCAACTTTTAGAAGTTGAGAGTAAATGACACTACGTACCAAGTAAGATATCCCCTCCTAATAATTTACCCTTATCCCAATAGCTCTCCCTTAGTCTTTGTTTTACCTACCCTTATGTTTCCCTTTTTAACTGCCCTGAGCCCTCTCCCTACCTTGTTTACACCCCATGTATTTAGCTTTATTTACTTAAATTGTCTGCTTTCTCCTTCATGCCCCCCGTTGGGTGAGATTGTATGAAATTAAAAAAAATAAAAAAGATATCCCCCATAGGGATTTCCAGAGCGAGTTGGGGATATTTTAGGGAGGGACATAAGGTCAAAAAGTTAAATGTAAGAAAAGTAAGTGCAAGATGTAAGTAAACATAGGGACTTATTATGTCTTAAGCAGGAAAAAGTAAAGTGGTGATAGAATTTCATATTAGAGCATGTACAATCATCCATCAAATTAGCCCATTCATGCAATTTTTTTGCATTAATTTGTCCTTTTTGCTCCAATCATCACTTTTGCTAATGTCCATCAAAACATTAGGGGGTATCAAAGTTGAACAATCTGCAATTAAATTAATTGCGGATAAAAATCCTTATTCCTTAATTATCTTCTGCAATTATTTTTGCTAATAATTGGGTTATTAGACATTTTACGTGTTGAAGTTGACCTCTTATCCAACATTTTTCTACTCAATTTTTCATAGCCACATCTTGGCCTACTTTCATTCATAACCACATCTTTGACTACTCTCTGGATATGCCTTCTACCTTGCTGCACACTCCCATTCTCATCTCATTGTGTCTATTCTCTCCATTCAGAACACCTTGCCATCTCATCTACTTTTTTCGCTCCTTTTCATCTTCAATTATCTTAACATGCCCCATCATCATAGATCTTCTCAAAGGCAGCCTTCCCCCAGTTGTTCTTCAAATTGCACTACTACCTCTTTCCCCCGCTCAGCTGAGAAATCAAAGACCTTTCCATTAAAAAAAGATGATCATCTCATTCTTATCAACTGGCTGAAAACTAAATCTAACTATGATTCTTGTTTTGGTACCAAAAATGCAACTAAAGTAGGATGGCCCCCAGCATCAAAAGTTAATGATTATCTTTTAATGGCCAACAAATTATGGAATAAGACCAAGAGAAGGATATATCTCTTACCTAAACAGATGTCTGAATGCTTTAAGCATTATCAAGCCAAATACAAGAAGGCAAAGACTCTTTCATCTTCTACTAGTTTTAGTATTACTGACCTGGATATCAGTAAGGGCATCAAATCAATAGACAATAAACTTGATTCTTTATGTCCTTAATTTAAAGAGATGGACACTATTTTTGGAGAGCAGGCTGATGTTAATCCTGCAAACATATTGAATTGTGAAGCTGCTATCTCCAAACATGATGTCAAAAAAAATCATTTTCCTTCTTCTTCTACTCAAGCCTCCCCTCATTTAACTTCCACAAATCAAGATATCTTTTCAATAGATCCTTATGGCAATATATACCAACCTGATTTAACTCAACTATGTTTTTTTTTATCTTACCAATTCTTTTTTTACATACATTTTCATATTTCTAAAAAGGCTGGAGAATAAATGCAAGAGCCATAATCAACTGAGTCAGAAGCCAGAAACAATGATGAGGAGGAAAATGTGACCTTGAAAAAAAGGGAAGGGCTTCAAGTAGTCAAAATTTCCACTCTCAAAGAAGAAGGAAAAGTGATACTTCATCTCAATCCCCTTTCTCTTCTATCAAAGAATTTTTGGAGAAAGGTGATGCTGGTGAGTGATACCAAACCTCTTAATATTTTACTCTGCTTTTCTTCTACTTTTTGTTAATATTTATTATCACTCTGGAGAAAGTTGAAGATGCTAAAGAGACTTTAAAGTTTGAAAAGAAAAAATACAAGCTCTCTTTAAGGAGGAATGACAGGGTACATGATTTGGAAGAGAAGAAGTTTGAACTCTCTTTACGGAAGGATGATAGGACACAAGACTTGGAGGAGAGGAAGTACAAACTCTCTTTACAAAAGGCTGATAGGGCACAAGACTTGGAGGAGAAGAAATTCAAGTTATCTCCAATTATGGAAAAATAAAAGAAAGAGGAGAAAAAACTCAAGCATCAAAACCTCACGGAAAAGATGAAATATAAGCTTGATTGTGAAGAAAATTTGAAAAAGAAAGATTTCTTGATAGAATGTGTTAAAGCTAATAAATCTGTTGTGGAAATTGAATTTTTAAAGAAATTTTTTCATGACTAGTTTGTTTTATTTCTCTCACACTTCAACTGTTCATAAATGATTTTACATAAAATTTTATCTTAATTCGCTGTATTTCTTTACTCTATCCATCATTAGTTGAATTTTCATATTTTAATGTTATAAATTCTTTTTTAAATAAAATTTTCAAGAATTTTTAATGTTAAAAATTACTTTTTATTTAAAATTTTCAAGTCCAATTTGAAAAATTTCCCAATCCCACCTCTGCATTTGATTGAACTAAGGGGTGGGTATCACCATAATTCATTCAAGTAAAGAATTTTGCAAGTCTTATATGAAATTTTGGCAATACTCCCCCCAGAATTTTATTGAAGTAAAGGATGGGTATGACCAAAATTTCATGTCAATTTTTTTTTGCAAGACTTTTCAGGCTGAGGTCAAGTACAAAGACGTGAACTAGCTTGAATGGTCAGTTGTCTAGAAGATTTTAATGGTCCTATATAAATACTGTAGTAAAAATCCAATAAGTATTAAAATATAGCTCAATATAAGGGTCTCAGTAATTCTAATCTCACTAATTATATATTGTTTACAATCTTTATAGTTGGTAGAAAAATAGATTTAATAAATTAAGATACTATTCAAAGACTTTATAAGTACTATTAATATTTATTGTAAATGTATTGGTTATATGTTTAAATTGTAATGATAAAGAATGAAGAAAATAAGACCAAAAACCTCCTTCTTTTTATACACAATTACTTCCCTAATGACCCTTATGATTTACCAGCTCAATACACAGTTAATGACACCTCATTTTAGCCACTAGACATTTATCGAAACCTTTAAGTTATTATCAGAGATTTTTTAGTATAATAGCCCCGTTAACTGTTTTAATAGATATTCAATCACCTTTAAGTTATTATCAGAGATTTGTTAGTATAATAGCCCCGTTAACTGTTTTAATAGATATTCAATCACCTGTCCCCAGTGATTGTCAAGTAAAAACAGTTATTTAGTGATTAACACAAATGTCGATATAATAAATTAAAGAATAAGAGAAAATATTGGAAACAATCAATCAGTTTTCAATAATGAAAAGATATGAGATTGGATGCAGAGGTTTAAATAGTAAAACACAATAACACAATACCTTTAAGTTATTATCAGAGATCTGTTAGTATAATAGCCCCGTTAACTGTTTTAATAGATATTCAATCACTTAACAAATATACTAATGTTAGTCCTAGTAAACACATTAGTAATATAGCATAAATACCTGTCCCCAGTGATTGTCAAGTAAAAACAGTTATTTAGTGATTAACACAAATGTCGATATAATAAATTAAAGAATAAGAGAAAATATTGGAAACAATCAATCAGTTTTCAATAATGAAAAGATATGAGATTGGATAGAGAAACTAAGAGAACAGTATCTACTATATATAATCCCATAATATCACAATACACCCTGATTGTTTAATCACATTCTAAGTTTATACTCAGTATACATCAACCAATGTGTTAAGCACAAATTAGAAGGCTAGAGAACATATATATATATATAATCAGCAACCAGTGTCCTTCAATAACATTTTCATAACCAAAAAGAGTGACTAGTAACATAATTAGAATGATATCACCCACCAAAATCTAGTAGTAATAGGGATAATCCATCAAAAATAAAGAATAAGCAAAAAAGAGAGTATATGCGTATTATACATTAATATAAAATACCAAAAAGGTAAAATTAAGACTATTTAATACTTTATAATAAGGGGGATTAACTGTAGAAAAGTTGGGGCTAATCATGACATTATACTACGTGAAATCCCCATTCAAAAATAACCAAAATTGACTAAGAAACCACCAAAAAACCCAAAAAAGGGCCTGAGATGTGGGGTAACTACATGCAGTCCTTGGCAGGTACTTACACAGGTAAATCCTTGACTAATTTAGGCAAATTTAAGCGTGGTAGTGAATTAAAGCGCCAAGAATGAGGTTATTAATGAAATTAGAGCATATAAAGAGGGTCAATGCATTTATAATTAAGCTAGGACACTGGATAAGTGCCTGTCTCCTATTTTAGTGTGTTTCTTCACAGTGGGCATAGAATTTGGGGTAATTATAGTGTGAAAAAGCAAAATTTTCTAAAAATGAAGCTATTCACACAGGAAAAATGCCGGCAGTATGTGGCCAGTACACAAGCCATTTCTGGCATAAAAAACACTAAATTTGAAAAGTGTTATTTTTATTCATTTGAGTAGCCAAATCGATAGTCCTAATTAAGACAAATTGATCTTTCAAAGGGAATTTTCAATATTATTAAATTTATAGTGCATATAATCAACTTTTAAGTGACTTAAAGCGCATTTCTTGTTTTTTACATAAAAAAATGAAAAACAACAGTTTAAATGCACTTAAAAATTATGTAGCCTTATATTTAAGGCTCTTAAGATTACCCTAACATATTCCAACTTAATATTAAGTTAATAAGACTCATAAAAAGTTGATATATGCGTGTATATAAGGTGTTATAATGGCATATTTTGTATATTATCATAATTTTACTTATGTATAATATTTGTGTACTCTAATTTATTGCTGCCATGTATAGTCCATGTGTTTAACATAAATTATAAGTACTTTTTACTCAGTACTGGGGATATCCAGGCTTACACTCGCCCATCCAAAAAAACAATAAAAAAATGATAAGTTATACACTTTTTTTATTTCATATTTTTTTCAGGTATTCATAAAATTCTGTAGCATTAAAGATTAATTCTTTAAAAAATAAAGCATAACAAAATATTATAAGTACTAGTTTCTCAACCCCTAAGCTGGTTGAACAGTAATTTATTTCTGTTTAAATTTTTTAAGAAGGTAGGATAGATTTGAAATTTCTTGTTCAGGTATCCATTTATCAAATTCATTTGATTCCCCCGTAAATCTTAATAAATACTCAGTTCCTTTTTCTTTAGTAAGAATTATTTTCTTGAGAATTTTTTCAATCTCTGCCTTTTCCACAATTTATTCAGGTTTCTTTTTAGGCCTTCCTCTTCTTTTTGGAAATAAGTCAGGATCATTTGCATGGTAAGGTTTTAATAATGAGATAGGGAAAACTGGATGTTTCCTATCGTATGGGGCATGTAATATGACTCCCACAGAATTATTACCAACCATTTTGCTTACTAAAAAATCTCCTACAAAGGGATCCTTCAATTTAAAATTACCTTGTAAGTTAAAATGTAGTGTTTAAATTAGGACTTCATCTCCTTTTTTGAATTCAAATTCTTTATGAGATTTAACCCACCTTTTCTTTTCATATTCAAATGCCTTTTGGATGCATTCCTTTTCATGCTTTCTACACATTTGTTGCAGATGAATAAAGGATTTAGTACCAGAATGTATATATAACCTTGGTTATTTGTTTATATGATTTAAAATCTGTTGGTAACCATTGTTTCCATCCAGACAGGAAATATCATCTGCTCCTTTTTAGGTAGCATAGATATAAGATATCCTTGGTAGAGGGTATATATCATCCACATTTAATGTATTAAGAGCTCTATAATCACCACATAATCTTGCCATATCTTTTTCATAAGAGATTAAAACTGATGAAATATTACAATACTTATGTTTTGTGTTCACTTTTTCAACAATACCCATTTCTAACAAAATTTTAATGTTGTCCAAAAATGTCTTTCCTTTTTTCAGGGTAGCTGGGTAAGGTTTCTTTTTCAAGCTTCCAGGAATATTTTCCAGATCATAACTTAAAGAGATTTTCATCTCATGGTCTTGTACCAATCCTAGTTCATTTGAACCATGAGAAAATGCCATAGGATAAGATTTTATCAATCTCAAAATATTTTTTTCTTCAATTTTTGAGAGTTGAGCACTGAAAGAGGCTTTTTGGATTTCATTTTCCAATTCTACCACTTCAGAGGTGGTTCTTTTACCTTGCAGTTGTTCTTCTTTAGAAGCAATGGAATAAACTGAATTTTCAGAGCAAATCTTGAATTTTCTTTTCCCATTTACGCCTATTGTGAAGCAACTATTTTCAGTATCTAGTTTGATGCCCAATTTGGTCAATAAGTCATTTCCAATAATAAACCAATCACTACAATTATTATTATCCATTACCACAAATTAACACACCACTCTTACATATCCATTATGATATTTAAAGAATACTTCTGTTTTGTATTTGCCAATTGGATTTAATACTGAACCAAAACCCCTCCGGTTCTTTGTCTGTACAGGTTCTAGTTTTTCCTTATACTTAATATCTAGTTTCATTATATTATTAATAGAAACTACACTACCTGTAGCACCAATGTCAAGAATGACATTCATTTCATTTTCTCATATAATAACATGCTCTTTAATAGGTGTTATTTTGTAAGTATAATGAGATACATCTTTGATAACTTCAGCTTCTTCAATGGAAGTTAAAGATGTATCTGTATGAGGTATTGCATCATTCATGAACATAATATCCTGTTCTAATACATATATCTCATTTTCATCATCACTGTTAGAAATGTTAGTTTTAAAATCCTCACTAGATTCCTCCTTTTTAACTTCATGATTACTTTGTTCAGAATCTTGTGAGTTTTCAATAACATTTATTCTTTTCTTACAAGTATGACCTTTAGCCCAAGGTTCATTACATTTGTAGCAAGTGTTATTTTCTTGTCTTTTAGGGACAAGCAGCGCTGAAGGTTTTATCTTCTCCATTGGTAACCTATTTGTAGTAGGTTTAACTACCTCAACACTTTGCTTTTAATTATTATACCTGGTTTCATATTTGTGGTTCAATAATATTTCATTGCATATATTAATAAACCCAGAAGTATCTCTGATGATTTCAGTTCTAGCTACTATAATGTCTCTGACTGATATAGGCAATTTATATATTAATTTTTCTGTCCAATCTTCATAATCCATTTTTGTATCCATTGCTTTCATGATTTTTATTAAATTCATTAAAAATACTATGCGTTTATCTCCAGCATTTGGATTACATCTGGCTTTCTCATAAAATCTTTGTTGAGTGATTCTAAATTTTGGGCCACCAAATTGCCTTTCAATAAGTGCCTTACATTCATTCCAGGAGTAGTTAATTCCCTAACTCAATACAGATTCAAACCATAATAAGGCCAAATCTGTAAATAAAGATATCAATTTTGATGTAATTTCTTCACCAGGTAATTTGTATGAAAATTTTATGTTATCAATTCTCTGAAAGAATTGCTGCCAATCAGATTTTGAATCCCTGTCAAAAGTAGGGTACTGATCTAACTTAGGCCAGTTCTTTTGGTTAGTTTTTGCTTCCCTAACCTGAGGTGTATTGAGTAATTCACTTACTTTAGAAAGATGATCATTTATTTCATCTTTTACTGATTTTGTATTCTCAGAGCCCATGACACTATGTTCATGTTCAATCATTGGTTTTTCATCAGAGTGTTTCATAAAAACTGGTACTCTTTCCACATAAGAGGTATTATCTTTTACTTTATCAGTATTTTTCAAAATTTTAGCAATTTTAATTTCTACTCTTTGTAACCTATATTTTATTACAGGTACATGAGTTAAGGTATCATTCACATTTGAAAAAGATAATTTTTCACATCCCTCTATGGTAGCAATAATATTCTGAGAATGTTCCAATTTATTTTTTAAATTTTTAATCTCAGAGTTTAATCTTATATTTTCATTGATTAATTCATTATTTGAATTCTCAATAATTTTTGATCTTTTTGCTGTTGTACTCAATGATTGTGTGAGGTTTAATGATACACTTTCTGTATTATTGTTTGACTCTCTAGAGAATTCTTCCAATTTTTCAATTCTTAATAATAATATACTAATTATTTTTGATTCCATTGGATTTTTTTTATAAAATATTCAATTTTTTCAGTGTTCAATTTAAAAGACTCATCATCAGGTTCAAGATTTAATTCATTTGGCTCCATTATATTAATAGCATTATCCTGGTGGTCAATAAAACTATGTACATTGTCATCATTTAAAGACAAGTTTAACATGTTATTTACAAATGAATAATTTTTTAAATACTTATCAATTATATCCATTACATCTCTATCAATCTCATTACCTTCAAGTATTCATTTTTAGGATTATATAATTGGTCCTGAAAAGATGGATGACTTACCAAGGTCTTATTTCATTTCTCCTGCCTCTCCTTGACCTTCCCCTGTGAAGGTGACTGCTGGAGCCCTGCTGTTGAGGGTTTTTGTAATTTGGGTGTACCAATCCCACTTCCATTTGCTTACAGTAATTTTTTGGTCTTTCTCTTGGGCTGGAGGTGTTGCTATGGAGCTTTCGGGTGCTACTGTTGGTGGTTGAGCCTTTATTTCTACTAGAGCTTGATTGAATTATACAAACTCCTGAGCTTCTCTTTGCTCCAGATTGTTTATCTGGTCCACTATATTGTTGACTATTATTGTCAAGGTGTTCAGTAGAGTGGAGAGGGAGTGAATTTACTCTTGTGAGGTATTTCTTGTTTTCTTTATTGATACCTGTTTTAATAGATTTTTCCTTTCTTCCAGAGACATTTGTAGAGTGTTTCTATTTGTGGGGGAATCCTGGCCCTTCATTTGAATGTCCTGTAACAGGTCTTTCAGCTATAGGTCTTAAGTTATAAGTTTTTGCCTTATTACTCACAACATCATTGTTTTCACACATTTTTATGTGGAATTTAATCAAAGAATTGAAATTTGAGATTTGAAAACTTTAAAAAAGAGTTTTTTCAGTATTTATCAATACCATGGAAAACAATTTTATTGCTTACTTGTAGGTATGAAGTGAATTTATAAGTGCAAAAAGTCAAATATGCTTTTATGTTGTCACTTTATTTAACTGGTCTACAATATGTTGCCGTGTTTTTATATTTAAAAAAGAAAATCTGTCAGTATGATTCTTTCTAAATATTAAATGAATTTTATAAACCAATAAAAAGGGATTAAGAGTCCTGTTAAAAGAAAACAATTAATGAGTTTAATTGGTCTACCATCTGCAAAGATCACAAATTTAATTGTTCTATTGACATACTCCCACTAATAGAAATTTTATGTTAAATTAGTGGTAAAAATTTTTATCTTCAAAGATCACAAAATTAATTGGTCTATTGAAAGACTCCCACTTATAACAATTATATGTTAAATTAGTGATAAAATTGTTGATTCAATATCACAATTTTGTTATATAACATGGCTTCTTTTTCTGAAATCACTATATATGTGACCCCAAGCTGTTGTAATTATCCAAATATTTATATAGGGATTTTATTTACTTTTAGCCTCTTTTTTTGAATTTTTACTTACTGGAAGATAACCAACAGAATTCTTGAGGAAAGGTCCCCAATTGTCATGCTGAGGTTAAGTAAAAAGACGTGGAATAGATTAAATGGTCAGTTGTCTAGAAGATTTTGATGGTCCTATATGAATACTGTAGTAAAAATTCAATATGTATTAAAATTTAACTCAATATAAGGGTCTCAAAAATTCTAATCTCACTAATTATATATGGCTTACAATCTTTATAGTTGGTAGAAAAATAGATTTAATAAATTAAGATACTATTCAAAGACTTTATAAGTACTATTGATATTTATTATAATTGTATTGGTTATGTCAGCCTAAATATCCTTAGGACTGAGTATTCCTTATGCTTAAAATAAGATAACCTTAATTAGATTAAGCTTATATCTTAAAAATAAGGTTAAAATAATAATATATATTATTTTATTATATATATATATAATTATTATTCTATTATATAATTTATAATAGTTTAAATAGCTTATCCATGGCCTAATAATACTTATTAAGGTGTTAATGGAGTCATAATATACTTATCTTAAGTGATATGAAGTAATTATTGACATACATAAGCTTATATGTATACATAAATCTCATATTCAGTGAAATATGCAGTATATTATGTATATTTAGGTATATAAGTGGGTTTTAGCCCCTTAATAGCCTATAACCTTTGTTTTTCTGCTTATTTTAGGTCATATGGACGAAATCAGTGGACTCACAATGCCTACAGAAGCATAGACACCTATATCAGGCGCATACACCCAGTTTGGACAACTAAAATTACTTCCTTGGATGGTTATTCACGGATTTATGGGTTGGAAATATGTTTTTGGGTTAATGTGGATGCTTGGGGATGTTATTGGGGGCTTGGACATTTTATTTGTTTCCTTTATATGCTTTTAGTTTCATTAAATCTCTTTTTGATCTTTTATTTTACCTGTTTCTTTATGGTATCCGCTTTTATCTGGGTTTTCTAATTATGGTATGGCTCTGTGTTATTATTAATAGTGATGGAGGGTCCTTACTGGAGGTCTGGGTGTTGAAACTGCTTGAAGTGGACGCCATGGGGAGGTGATGGGCCCTCACAGTGCTGTAATTGCCGGGGATAGCAGTGACATCATCTGGATTGAAGGTCTGTGCACTCCAGTGGATTTGGGTATAAGTAAGGAGGGATTTTGACGGTTTATTATCATCATTCAATTACTACACTTCAAATAAACACTACACTACAATTATTAACATCTAGAAATATATTATAAAGCCCTTATAAATTGATATTATCTTTATAAAAGCTATAACTATATTTTATTCTTCTATTTTCCACCACTAGCACGCATTTAAATCCAAGTATTGTGAGTTTAATTTGAGTATAACTATTCTATTAGTCTTCCCCTGAGGTTTAATCACTAAATCATTTATTAATAAGTAGTTGGACCATAAAATAACACTATTATATCATACTTATATACTAGACTGTACTGACAGGTTATATGTTTAAATTGTTATTATAAAGATTGAAGAAAATAAGACTAAAAACCTCCTCTATTTTATACACAATTACTTCCCTAATGACCCTTATAATTTACCAGCTCAATACACAGTTAATGAACCCTCATTCTAGCCAATAGACATTCCAGAACCAAAAAGAATGACTAGTAACATAATTAGAACGATAATATCTGCCAAAATCGTTTAGTAATAGGGATAATCCATCAAGAATAAAGAATAAGCAAAAAAGAGTATATATGTGTATTATACATTAATATAAAAGGCCACAAAGGTAAAATTAGGACTTATTAATACTTAATAATAAAGGGGGATAACTGTATAAATGCTGGGGCTAATAATGACATTATACTACATGAAATCCCCATTCAAAAATAAGCAAAATTGACTGAGAAACCACCAAAAAAACCCAAAAAAGGGTGTGAGATGTGGGGTAACTACATGCAGTCCATGACAGGTGCTTACACGGGTAAATCCTTGACTAATTTAGGCAAATTTAAGCATTGTAGTTAATTAAGGTGCTAAGAATGAGGTTATTAATGAAATTAGTGCATATAAAGAGGGTCAATGCATTTATAATTAAGCTAGGACACTAGATATGTCAAGGTACACCTTTGGTCTAGAAGATTTGGTATGGAGTTTTTCAAGGATCTTAAAGGTTTTAAATGGACTCTCAAAGACTTGTACATATTTCTTAATCTAAGTGATTTTTTACTTACATAAAAGAGGTAGAATTTTAATATTTTTATAGTCTATTGATTAGAATTTTGCTATTGTAAATACTAATGTGATAAAGTATAAAATAAAAGTTTGTGTTGTAATACGTAGTAATAAAAGTAAGTGATAAAGAATGGATTGAAAGGCACAAAATCAGAGGCCTTTTATAGGCAAAATATGAGAGAATAAAATATAAGGAATTTACACCGTCTACTGTGAGTGTGAGAGAAAAGAATGACAAGAAAAAGGAGTACATAAATGACATAAGAAAATAATAAATTAGTACGTCAACAAGGGCATCAAATTTATTAGCAACAAAGTTTGAATTCCTTGGACTGTCACAATTATTACAGAATAATTAATCAATTATATTACTTTCACGGGATTACAGATCTCCCAATGAGGTAATATAATTGTTTTAAAGTTTATATATTATAAATTTATTATTAATTTTATTCCCTTTGACATATACTTTTGAGCACAGTGTTAGGGAGTAAAAAATTGTAAGGGACATTTTATTTATATTATTTATTTATACTACTTAATGTACTTAACTTAGTTAATTGTAAGTACTACTTAAGTAAATAAATAAATAATTATTATTAAGAAGAAAGGCGTGGCTTCAACTTAGTAAATTAATTAATTATTTTACTGGGTAAGTCTAGTAGCCTGGCTGACACTCCCTTACTCTAAAAAAAACAATAAAAAAAATGCTATAATTTTTTCTTTTTATACTTTTTTAGTAGAGTAGGAAGATTAGATATCTCCTTCCCAGGTATCCAAGAATCATATTCAGATGATTTATTCTTGAATCTCAATAAGTGTTCTGTACCTTTTCAGCAGTGACTATTCTGTCATTTAGAATTTTTTTCAATTTCTGCTGTTTCAGTGATTTCGTTTGGGGTTTTCTTTGGTCTTCCCCTCCTTTTTGGAAATAAATCACTATTGGATGTGTAAGGTTTCAAAAGAGATATTGGAAAAACTGGATGTTTTCTGTCATATAAAGAATACAGAATAACCTCAACTGCATTATCTCCAATCATTCTTCTGACAACAAATGGACCAACAAATGGATCTTTCAATTTGTTATTACCTTGTAAGTTGAAGTGGACTGTAGAAATCAACACTTCATCACCCTTTATAAAAGTGTATTCTTTATGGGATTTGTCCCATCTCTTCTTCTCATATTCAAATGATTTTTCAATACATTGTTGAGCATGATTTCTGCAAAGTTGTTGCATTTAAAGAAAAGACTTTACACCAGGATGTATATCCAATTTAGGTATTTAGTTATTGAGAATTTGGGCAGGAGTGTTTGAACATATCCAAGCCAGAGCTCAAAAGGCTTTCTTTGATTAACAGAATGAACAGTGCTATTATAAGCAAATTCTAACCCAGGAAGTAAGGTAAACCAATCATGATTGAATCTGTCATTATCTTCATACTCAAGGCCAAAGGCACAGTATCTTCTTATCATGTCCTCTAGAGTCTGAATCATTCTTTCAGCTAATCCATCAGTCTGAGGGTGATGGGCAGTAGATAGTTTCAGATCACAACCACAAACATCCATCAGAGACATCCAAAATTCAGAATTAAATTTAGGGTCTCTGTCAGAAATTATGGCCTTAGGAAAAACAGCAGTATTAAAAATATGAGACCATTATAAGAAAGCTAATTCTTTAGTGGAAAAATCCTTGTGAGTAGAGATAAATTTACACATTTTGGTGAATCTGTCCACAATAACCCAACAAGAGTTATAACTGTCTTTTACAGCAATAGGTAATCCTGTTACAAAATCCATGTTTATTATCTGCCATGGTGCATCAGGAGGTTCAATATGTTGCATTAATCCAGCTCTTTTACCGGTCAATCTATTTGATTTTTGGCAAGAATCACAAGATTCAACATATAATTTGGTGTCTTCAGACATATTAACCCACCAAGCAGTGTTTTTAATTCTGATCATTGTTTTTTCAAGATCAAAATGTCCATCTAATATGTCATCATGACAAATTTTCAAGATGATTTCTTTCATAGAAGGAGGAAAAACAATGACATTACTCAAGATTCTTCTATAATATAGATATCCTTCATCAATTGAAAATTTACCTTTTTCCAAAGCTTTATGGTACTTTGGTGGAAGGGTTTTAATTAATGCTTGTATTGAAGCATTCTTTGGATCATTTAATATGGTGCATAACTTTTTTAAGTCAGTGTCCTTATCATATGAATCCAGAATAAGCTGTAATAGCTCTTCCTCCATATCAACCACATATATCCCATGTATATGAATAATTTCATCCTTAGGATCATATGCAGGATTAGAGTCATTATTTGGTAAAGGTAACCTAGATAACATATCCACATTTGAGTGAACAATACCAGCCTTATGAATAATTGTCATTCTCCCTCTGTATTCTTGAACAGCCAACTGCCATCTGAACATATGTATGTTGGGTGTTTTCAAGTTTAAAAGGGATTTAACTGCTCTGAAGTCAGTGACAAGTTCAAAATTCTGGTCATCTAGGTAATAATGAAGCTTTTCTTGAGCCCACACTACAGCTAAACATTCTAATTGAGTAGCACCATATTTCAATTCACTATTTCTCAAGGTTCTCTAAATATAATGAATTACTATTTCTGAAACTTTATCATTTATAACTTGTTTTTAATGGAGGGAAGCACCAAGACCAATGAAACTGGCATCAGTGTACAAAAGAAATGGTTGATTAAAGTCAGGTAAAGCAAGAATTGGTGCTGACATCAAAAAGTGTTTCATAGTGTCAAAGGCTCTTTGTCTTTCACTATTCCAGACAAAAGCAACATCCTTTCTAGTTAATTGGGTAAGGGGTAAAGCTATGACTTGGTAATTTTTAATATACTTTCTATAGTATCCACGAATTCCCAAAAAACTTTGGAGCTCTCTCACTGTAGTAGGAGCCTTCACCTGTTGTATGGCCGCCACTTTGTTCTGGTCAAAACATATCTGTAAGCCTAAAACAACATGACTAAGAACTCTTAAAGAATGAAACCCAAATTTAGATTTCTTAAAAGCAAGTGTCATATTTATTTCATCCATTTTCTGGAATACTTTACACAGGTGGTTAAGATGGTCCTCAAATTTTTTTGAGAATATAATGATATCATCAATATAAACCATCAGCCATCCTTCAATTATCTCTTGATGGAATATGTTATCCATGACTTTTTGGAAAACTGAAGGGGCATTTTTAGGGCCAAATGGCATCCTAATATACTTATAAATACCCAAATGAGTGGCAATCATCAGAAAGTTCTGAGAATTTTTCTCAACAGGTACCTGGTGATATCCCTTGTTACCATCCAAACAGCTTATATATTTAGCATCCTGTAAGGTAGCATGTATAGAGCTAATTCTAGGTAAAGGGTAGATATCATCAACAGTGTATGTATTTAGTGCTCTATAATCACCACATAACCTGGCTTTATCTTTCTCATAAGAAATTAGGACAGGTGAGATAACACAATTTTTAGGTGTTTCAACTACCTTTTCAATAATATTCATTTTTAAAAGGGTAGAGATATTGTCTTCAATATCTTTTCTCTTTGTGGGAGAAGCAGGATAAGGCTTCTTCTTTAAACTAGGTGGTATATCAGTTAAGGGGCAAGACAATGAAAGTTTCATTTCCTCTTTAACTAATCCCAGTTCATGTGATCCATGAGCAAAAGCCATACGAAAAGACTTTATCAAATTAATGATGGAATCTTTATCCTCACCAGAAAGTTGTTCTCCAAAAGAATCATTGTCAATTTCAGACATAAGGGCATGCATTTCTTTTGTAGATCTTCCTTTATATTGAACCACAGAATTACATGTGTTCAATTCTGGCTTAAATAATTTTTTAGGGGAGGAAATCTTAAATTTTCTCTTCCCACTCATCCCCATTGTGAAACATTGGTTTGAAGGATCCAATTTTATGCCATACTTGGTTAAAATATCATTCCCTAAAATAAAACAATTGCTCAAGTTATCATTTTTCATGACAACAAAATCACAAATAGCTCTTACAAAACCATGGTTATATTTAAAAAACACTGTGGCTTTGTATTTACAAATGGGGGACAAAACAGAGCCATAACCTCTCCAATTTTCAGAAATGATAGGCATCATTTTTGATTTGTAGTCTTGATCCACTGAAGAAAGTGCTCTTTCAGAAACTACACTTCCTCCAGCTCCAGAATCCAGAACAACTTCAATGCTGGTTCCATTAATCAAGACTGGTGCCTTGAGAGGGGCAATAACAATTGAGTTATCCTCAATGTTCTTTATGATCTAAGCATCCTCAACTGTAGACAAAGCATTATTATCAATATCAATAGTAATTAAATAATGAATATCCTCTTCCAGCATCAAGATTTCTTGTTGAGATTCATATGAAATATTGCTGGCACAATCACTTGATGTATCATCCAGTGCCACTGTGTCATCAGCATGCTCCTCTGTTTGTTCTAAAAGATTTATCTTCTTGTCACAAACATGGCCTTTCTGCCAAGGCTTGTTGCACTTGAAGCAAGTGTTTGTTGCATACTTCTTTGGTGCAACAGGGGCAGAAGGTTTACCAACATTTTCCAGAGGTTTCTGTTGGTAAGTGGAGGGTTTCTCCAAAGGGTTTGTAGGAATGAATCTTCTGGCATCATACTTATTGTTTAGAAGTATTTCATTGCAAGTATTAATGAAAGAAGAGGGTTCTTGGAGAACTCAATCCTAGCCACTATCAAGTCTCTCAGAGAAATTGGTAATTGATAAAGGATCCTGTCCTTCCATAAATCAAACTCCATATTTGGGTCCATTGCCCTTAAGATTTTTACAAGTTTCATTAAAAACTCAATTGGTTTATCAGTAGAAGAGCTATATCAAGTTTCCTCATACTGCCTTTGTTGAGCCATTCTGAACTTGGAGCCACCAAATTGTGCTTTAATTAATTTCTTCCAATCCTCCCATGAGTAGTCATTCCCATCCAGGAGAACAGATTCATACTACATCTGGGCAACATTAGTGAACAAAGAAATTAACTTGGACACAATTTTCTCATCTGGGAGTTTGTAAGAATTTTTTAAGTTATCAATTCTGCAAATAAATTGTTGCCAATCAGAGGAGGAATCACCATCAAAATTAGGATATTAGTCAAGTTTTGGCCAATTCTTTTGATTTGAAGGAGTCTCCTTGGTACTAGCCTGTTTCTGAGTAAGAAGCAGCTGTAATTTCTCTAATTGGGCTCAAATCTCACTGTTTAATACTTCTGTTGCAGATCCTGGTGCATCATCAGTCTTTGATGGAAACTCAGTGTTATCAACAGGTATTTCTGGAGTTGTTTTTACTTTAGATGAACTAGCCACAGGTACTATTTGAGCATCCTGCAATATATGTTCCTTCACAGAAATGTCAGAATATTTCTGGTCATTTAACAATGAGTTCAATTTTTCTTCAATGGTTGTTAGTCTTGTTTTCATTCTTGGAAGACTAGATAAATTCTCATTGATAGTTGCAAAAGATAACTGATTTTTATTTTGAAAAGATGACAAATGGTCATTCAATCTTTTCAGATTTATCTTATCTATCTCCACCACTTGGCAACAGGCAGATACAGTATCTTTTAGTTTAGACAAATCATTTTTTATATTTTACCATAAAGCAACTTTCTTTTCATGGGTTGCTTTGTAATGAGACAATTCATCAGAGACTCTCTGTGATTCACTTCTTAATGCTTGATAACCCTGATCAGTTAACAAACTATTATATCTCTGAGTCAATTGCATATTGTTCATTATATGACTTTGCTTGTCAATAATATCTCTCAAGTACTCATCATTAATTCTTGCTACATCTGGAGTGTTTCTCAATTAGGAAACTGAATAACTTTCCAGACTCTCATAGATCTCAGGGTCAAGAGTTTCATCAATTACAGCCATGTCAGGGTTTATCATTGAGGTAACAATTAAAAGTAATGGATTAGATACATGAGATATCTGTCTACTATTCCCAGCCTCTACTGGTCTCAACGTGTCTTCTTCTCTCTCAGATTTACCTGAAAGAACAGCATCAGCCACAAGAAAAGGCACTTGAAAATCAATAGAGGGACGTACCAGGGTTTGCTGGGTATCACCATATTGGGCTTTCTTTTTCTTTTGCCTCCTTGATAAGGGTGGGGAGGAGTGGGGTTGACCTGGGTGGGCCTTGATGGACCTGCCTGAGGTAACTGATGCTGATTTTGAGACAGGTAGTCCCACTGAGTGTTTAACCAGTCCCACTGCCACTTGGACACTTCCACCTTATCCTGGCACTGGGGAGCCAATTGTTGTTGATCCCTGGGAGGAAGAGGTTTCTACTTCTCTTGGAGAAAGGTATCTGTTCTTTTCACCTTTTCTTTCAGAGCATCTACCCTTACCTTTAGTCTCAAGTTTTCTGTCCTTAGCTCCTTTATGTGAGTTGACAGATTCTTTACCTGCTGAGACAATGGCATCTTTTTTATCCTGAAGCCTTTTGGAAACTCTTTTGGTGGGTTTATCATAGGCTTCTGATCCTGAGTTGTGTCCACTAGGATTTCTACTTCTTCCATCTCTACATCCTGTTTGGGGCAAGGATTTATTAGTTTGAGAAATTCTTCTTGTTAAAGGAGAACTTACAGAAGTAGGCTCATCATAATCAATTAAGTCTAGTTCTTCTACACGTGCAGCAGAACCACTTTGGTCAGTCATTTTAAGATTTTACTGAAATGAAGAAAAGAGACAATAAGATTAATTAGTCTTTATTTTTGATTTTTTATTAAAAATAAAATAAAATAAATAATAAAAAAAATCTTTTTTCAGGATAAAAATCAACTTAAATAAAATTAATTTATTAATAAAAAAATTTAAAACCAGGATTATAATATAATCAACTGTAGAAATAAATTAGAATTTTTATTAATAATTTTTAATTAATTATTTTCAGGATTTAAATCAACTAATTTATTACCAGGACTTATTTTCAACTGAATTAATCAAATATGAAACTTTATTAATTTATCAAAATTTTATTAAACTGATAACTTTACTACCAGGACTTAATGTCAACTGAAGTAATTAAATATAAATTTTTATTTTAAAATTTTATTAAGCTTGATCACTTAATTACCAGGAATTAATGTCAACTGATATAATTAAATATGAGTTTTATTAATTAAAATATTTATTGAACTACCAGGACTCAAATTCAACTGAAGTAATTAAATATTAATTATATATTAATTAAAAATATTATTGTCAGGACAATTTGTCAACTGGAACAATTAAATTAATCAGGACAAATGTCAACTGAAAAGATTATAATAATTAATATTAAAATATAATTATTTTATTACCTCTGGGACTAAGAACACTTATTGCTCTATTATGGTCAACCAGGAAAAATAAAAAAATATATAATAATAAAAACAAAATGCAATTACCAGACACCTCCCCCTGTAAAATGAGCAAATTAATGCCACTTACAGAGTGCTGAGTAAAAGGAAATACGTAGCAAATGAAGAGTGAAGAGTAACCCACAAATAATAATATCAATAATTACCACGATATATACGACGTTTGGTCAGTATATGAACTTAATTTTTGGAGCGCGGTTCAATTCCCATTTGCATCAAAAATTTTGGTCACGTGAAGTATGACGTTTTCCATTTTCTTGATCTCTCGCCCTTTACAGGTACTCGCACACCGATGGTCCCCTTGATTACGCCTCAAATATTTTTGCACCGTCGATAATTCAGAAAGCCCTCAATTTTCAAGGTACGCTTTTGGTCTAGAAGATTTGGTACGGAGTTTTTCAAGGATTTTAAAGGTTTTAAATGGACTCTCAAAGACTTGTACGTATTTCTTAATCTAAGTGATTTTTTACTCACATTAAAGAGGTAGAATTTTAATATTGTTATAGTGTATTGATTAGAATTACACTATTGTAAATACTAATGTGATAAAGTATAAAATATAAGTTTGTGTTGTAATATGTAGTAATAAAAGTAAGTGATAAAGAATGGATTGAAAGGCACAAAATCAGAGGCCTTTTATAGGCAAAATATGAGAGAATAAAATATAAGGAAATTACACCGTCTACTGTGAGTGTGAGAGAAAAGAATGACAAGAAAAAGGAGCACATAAATGACATAAGAAAATAATAAATTAGTACGTCAACAAGGGCATCAAATTTATTAGCAACAAAGTTTGAATTCATTGGACTGTCACAATTATTACACAATAATTAATCAATTATATTACTTTCACAGGATTACAGATCTCTCACTGAGGTAATATAATTGTTTTAAAGTTTATATATTATAAATTTATTATTAATTTTATTCCCTTTGACATATACTTTTGAGCACGGTGTTAGGGAGTAAAAAATTGTAAGGGACATTTTATTTATATTATTTATTTATACTACTTAATGTACTTAACTTCGTTTATTGTAAGTACTACTTAAGTAAATAAATAAATAATTATTATTAAGAAGAAAGGCGTGGCTTCAACTCAGTAAAATAATTAATTATTTTACCAGGTAAGTCTAGTAGCCTGGCTGACAAGATATGTGCCTGTTGACTATTTTAGTGTGTTTCCCCACGGTGGGCGTAGAATTCGGGGTAATTATAGTGTGAAAAAGCTAACTTTTATAAAAATGAAGCTATTCACACAGGAAAAATGCAGGCAGTATGTGGCCAGTACACAAGCCATTTCTGGCATAAAAAACCCAAATTTGAAAAGTGTTATTTTTATGCATTTGAGTAGCCAAATAGATAGTCCTAATTAAGAAAAATTGATATGTCAAAGGGCATTTTTAATATTATTAAATTTATAGCACATATAATCAACTTTTAAGTGATTTAAAGCGCATTTTTTGTTTTTTACATAAAAAAATGAAAACTACAGCTTTAAGTGCACTTAAGAATTATTTAGCCTTATATTTAAAGCTCTTAAGATTACCCTAACATATTCCAACTTAATATTAAGTACATAAGACTCATAAAAAGTTGATATATGCATGTATATAAGGTGTTATAATGGCATATTTTGTATATTATCATAATTTTACTTATGTATAATATTTGTGTACTCTAATTTATTGATCCCATGTATAGTCCATGTGTTTAACATAACTTATAAGTAATTTTTACTCAGTCCTGGGTATATCCAGGCTGAAAAGTCTCATATGAAAATTTGGCAATACCCCAACCTGTATTTTATTTAATTAAGGTAAGGGTATCACAAATTTTCAAGTCAAATATTTTTTTAAAGTCTGATATGAAAATTTGTCAATAACCCCCCTGAAATTTATTGAATGAAAGAAATCCTATGGAAAAAAAATTAAAATTGAAAATTTCTACAACCAATTATTTTCAACAGTCCCAATCAAGTTTTCCTATTTTATATAATAGCCAGTCAAGTGACCTACAACCAGATGCAACATTATATAAAAAAAATAATCTATCTTGATTTAACTTTAAAAAATAATTGAAAGAGAAAAATCCAAAATTAAATGGAAAAAAATTAAAATTTAAAATTTCTATAAGAAATTATTTTCACCAGTCCCAATTAAGCTTTCCTATTTTATATAATAGCCAGTAGAACAACCTAAATCCAGATGCACCAATATATAAAACCAGTAATCTATCTTGATGTAACTTTAAAAAATAATTGGAAGAGACAAATCCAAAATTAAATGAAAAAAAATTAAAAATAAAAAATAAAATTGAAAAAAAGAAAAATAAAAAGGAAAATTTTAAAAAATTAAAAAAGATTAAAGAATATTAAAAAAAAATTTAACAAATGAGAAAAAAAAAGAAAAAAAAAGGAGGAAAATATTTAATGATAGAAATAACTTAATGATATTTTAGTTACCATACTTGACAGATCTACTAAGAACAATTTTTTCATCTAAATTTTTATTTGATTATTAATATGATTAATAAGACCTTCTGTCACTGGACGACCTACGCACAAGGTCGAGGATGTTCCTGCAAGTGAGATAAAAGGTTCAGATACTTCTTCAAAGCACAGAGGAATAGTTCGAGGAAGTGTTTCAAAGATGACTCGAAGGAAGAACTACTGCTTCAATTTATGTTCGAGAAGGATTCTAATATAATTGAATTGTAATATTAAAATTCTTAAGATCTCACAAAGGGTTGGAAAACTCAACAATCAAAGATTTAGGATTTAGATATGATTATTGAGAAAATAAAGAAAGATACAATAATAATGATTTTCACTTTAGAGTTTTATCACTATTAACTATAAGTATGTTTTATAATTTAATTCTAAGGAATATAGAACCAAAAAACCCAGTCCCTTTTATATCCTTTACTCCTCCTCGCATTGACCTCATACTCATCCACCATTCCGCACACCATAACCCATTTAAAATATATCCGTTACACCTGGACCCTCCTCACTAACATCCGTTAACCCCTTAATCCTTCACTAACCATTTCGTCCATGCTCACTACCCCTTAATAACCCACAGACATTTCATAAACCTTTTAATGTAATATTATATTAACTATTGCGCTGTGCGTTGCTTATTGGGAAAAAGACACACTATTGAGAGATTGACTGACTTAGATTTAGAGTTTTAGGCTAGCGCGATTGAATATCGAGTACACAAAGGAAAGTCGCAGTTGCTATGGAGAGTTGCTTTTCTGCGCTTCGAGTATGGATTTGAACCATTTAGTATTGATTTAATGAGCTACTTTTGCCTCAAGTTTCACGTGGTGCGTGAAACCTTCATTTATTTGGAATGAACAGCCAAAATGGGTACATTATTGACAAGAAACTAAAGTTGGAGGTGCTTTAGTTGTTTGATGCCAATTTTGAGAAGAATTCCATATTGCCTCAATTACTCCATTAGAACTTACAAGATAAATCATACATTTATGGTCATGAAAATAAAGGCCATTTCCCTTACCAGAAGAGGGTGATGGAATAGGAACACCAGTCTCTGGATTAATATAAGAGGGAATTCTAAATTTTAGACAACTATTATCATGTTTATCTAAATGAAAATTGTTTTAGAATTCTTTATAAGTAATTATAACATTATAACAAAAAACATAAGCATTTATTGCTTCTTCCCATTCACAATCAGACCAATTCAGTAAACCAGATTTTAAAGCAAATTGATGGTTTTTTTTGAAAATCTTGAATAAATAATTTTTTGAATCAATTTTCCAAGAAAATATTAAATGATCCTAAAGAATTCCATTGTTTCAGATCTTCTTCCATTCGCTCTGGTTTCAAATTATTCAATAAAGAATAATTCCCTGAAATATATGACAAAATTTAAAATTACTTAAAATAAAAAAAAAATCACACACCAAAAGAAACTCCTTGATCATATCCTGGTCACCAACCAAAACCTTTCATGAAACCGGAAGTCAGATTTTTATTTGATAAGGGTTGTCAAACCAAAGCCATTTGATAGAGAGTAGAAATTAAATCAGAAAGCTGGCAAAAAACTTCATCCTTTTTCCCATTACATGAATGAACTTCTAAGTTGAATTGAGGTTTGTATACAACATTGACAGCTGCAACAATGATATCTCTACTACCTTCTGTAAGGTTTTTGATGTTTTTGTAAAAAAAAGTTTTCTTAAGATTTGATATTGAAGTCTTATAAAATTTGATATGATCCAAATTTCCAAAGAATTTTTTGAAAAATATCTTCATCCTAATCAATTTTCTATTTTGATAAAATTTTGTCTTTGAATTGCTTGATTCTTTAGCTGGTTCCATGATTTTCTGCTTTTTATTTTCTGGTAAGGAAAGCTCAGATTGATTAGGAGAAGGAATAGAATTGAAGGACATTAAAGTGATAGAAGAAAGTAATGATAAAGAAGAAGAAGTTTTATATATTTGATGGTTATTCTTAGAGCTTTCAACATTTGATGACAAGGAAGAAAGAGAGGATAAAGATGATTCAGAAGATATTGATGATCATGAAGATGAGCAAGTTAAATTTTCCATAGTAACATCCTGAAAAAGAAATTTACAAAACAAAAATAAATAAATAAATAAGTATATTAAAACAAAGACAAAAATAAAAAAATATCAGTAAAATAATAGAAATGAAAAAAAATTTTTGGTAAAAAAAAAAAAAATTGCAAAAAAATCAGTAAAAAATTTTGAAAAAAAAGAAAAATTCAAAATAAAAACCTGAATTATGATTAAAATACCAGGTAATATGATAGAAAAAAAATTTCTAAAAAAAAAAATATTTGTTATATAAATTGCAAAAAAAAAAGAAATCAAAATAAATCCTGAATAGTTTTTGAAATGCCAGATAATGATCTTGAAAAAACAATCAAAATCACCAAAAAAAAAATTAAAAAAAATACAGTAAATTTAATTGCAAAAAAAATTATTTAAAAAAAATTACTTACCTGATATTGTAAATACCACTTGATGTCCTTCAATCCAATTTATTAAAAAAAAATTAAAAAAAAAATTTAATTCAGTAAATTTCAGAATAATTGATTATTTGCAAAAACACACACAAATAATAAAAAATGAATTACCTGATTTATTTTGGAAACATGGCAAATGTCCAGAAACTAAGGGAAAGAAAAAAAAATTCTGTAAAAAAAATTAAAAAGCAGAGATTAGTCTTTTTTTTCTTGCTTCAAAATGCCCCCAAAAAGTCACCCCCCTTTACCCCCTCAATCCCCCCTTTAACCCTTCCTTGCCCGCCTCAACCCCCTCTTTAACCTCTCCTTTCCCATCTCAAACCCCCCTTCACCTGCTCAATCCCCCCCTTTAACCCTTCCTTACTCGCCTCAAACCCCCCCTTAGACCTTCCTTTACCCCCTCCTTGGCCCCCTCAAACCCCTGCACAAACCCCCTACAGCCATCTTATTGAATTGGTAACAATTTGATAAGTTAGTGAACAATGGCTAAAAATCATTCACTAACTTATTGAATTGTTAGCAATTTGATAAGTTGATGAACAATTTGTGGATTGGTCAATTTTGATACCCCCTATCAGGGGGTGTCAGTTCTGGCAAATCAGCACTTAACTTAAGTTCAGATTTCAACCAAAATCAGCACTTACCATCCAGAACTTAAATTTTGCTAATAAGTAACTTATTTCATAAATGGGTTTCAGTTCTGACCTCAAATCAGCACTTTTTTGTGATTTTTTTTTTCAAAACCACATGTTGGCCACATCATCCCTTCCTTCCCCATAACATCCATGTCACATGTGACACACTGATCTCCATCCCCTTGTCCATCCTCACTGAGATTTGAAACATTTTATTGCAACATTTTAACTAGGCATGTTTTTTCCCCTTTTTTTTTCAACCTCTTTCTTAATCTCTTTTCTTGTAACATACCAGTTTCAAAATGCCTCCCCAAAAATACAACACTCAAAAGGCTTCTCAAAAAATTATTCATCACAAAAGTCTCCTTCTAATGCTAGCCCCTCACTTGAGAAACCAAAGTCTGGAAAGCTAAAGAAGAAAGATTCTCTTGTCATAATCAACTTCCTTAAAATAAAATTAATTGAAGATGCATTTTTTGGATGTGAGAAGTCCACCTGCATAGAACGTCCACCTTCATCAAAGGTAAATGGCTTCTTTTTGATGGAAAATGAATTAAAGAAAAAAAAGAAAGCGAGAATCAACATTACTCCTAAGCAAATGAAGGAGAGGCCCCAAAGTTATCAATTCAAATTTAAAAGGTCTCATTTTGCTTCCACTTCCACTGGCTTTGGTTTCAATGATGAGGATTTAGAGATTAGAATTACTACTGTTTCCAAAAACCTCAATGTCATTTGTCCTTACTATGAAGAAATGGATATATACTTTTTAGTTTCTGAGTTTATTTCAACCCTTTGTTTCTACACAATACTACTAAGGATATACCCTCTTTATTCAAATCTTCATATAATCCTCCTGACACACCTTTACTTGAAGTAGATCAATCCCCTGAAGCCTCTCACCATAGTTCAGCCAAAGATGATTCTGACTATCAAGAAGAACAATTAGTTCTGAGAAGATCTGAGTCCTCAGGGCCACAATTATAAGATGTATAATTACTTTTTTTTTCTTAAATTCTTCTCTAAATTTCTCTTTCTTTCTTTCTTTCCTTCTTTTCTAGTCACCTCCTACTCCTACTAAAACTCAAATTCCCAAAAATATTATCAATCCCACAAATGAAAATCACGCTTTGGAAGCTGCTTTAGATGAACTTCCTGAACCCTCTAGCTAAAATTCCAAACTAAAGTGTTGTGCCTCAATATCAATGAACTTGAAACATCTTTTAAAATGTGGTAATACTTCATCCAGCTCTTTGGCTTCCCTTGATAATTATCTCAAGAAAAATGATATAAGTAAGAATAAGTCACCATATATCTTATTCAATAACATATTTTTTCATTTCTCTTTTTGTAGCAAAAATCCTGTATTGCTCAAAATGCCCTTGACTTTGAGAAGATGAAGTTTTATCATATGCTAATGAAAGATCAAAGTGCCTTAGATTTGGAGGAAAGTTTTTTTGGCTTCAATCTAATTTTGAAAAGGCCAAATTTGAGGCAGAGAAGATGGAAAGAGTTCATCTTTTCTCAGAGAAATTAAAAGATTGTGAATGTCAAAGAAAATTAAAAAAAAGAAATTATTACAGAATGTATAAAATATTGCCAAACTTATGAGGACATTGAAAAATTACTTGACTTTTATGATTGAATAGTTGTTATTTCAGGTAATGTGACATTTTTTCACATTTATATCTTAAATTGATTCTTTAAAACTTAAATATATTTATCAAATATCATATATATATATACACAGAATATGAATTTATTATCTACCAAAAATTAATTATTATTAACTAATGCCCTACATCCTCCTCCTTATATATATGTCCATTGTCAAATGTCTATGCTTATGCAAGTATGCTTTTACTATAACACATTTCATAGTTTGAGAATGCAGTGTTACTATTGGGTCAACTATTACTTTACTTTTTGATTTCTGTCTTTTAAATACACTTTCTTGCTGATGTGTTGCTTTTCTCTTTAATAATCTCTCACCTCTTTTAACTATCCTAAAGTGGATCTTATCCATGAAATGTAGATAGTACCTTATCTTTCTCCCTCTCCTTTTCTTTCTATAGTCTCTTATTGCTTTACATAGTCTGTTATGTTTGTCTTTTATCTTCCCATGCCACCTTATACGTTTTGCCTTTTTATCTATGATTTCTTCTATTATCTTAATGATTATCTCTTGCTTAAAATTTAATTGTTATTCTCTTGAGTTGCTTGAGTTGTGAGTGTCATTTGTTGCACCAATCTTGCATTGAGATACTAAGTTGATGTGTGCAAGGTTTCACATCACAAAGTTAAAATCCCCCCTTCCACTGAGTATCTCATAGTCTTCCATTCCCATCTATCACATGAATTTAAAGTGTTTGACTCAATCTAAGGGTTTGTTAAAAATTTCAGCTACCATCTCGCTTGTTAGAATATAATTGATAAATATTTCTTTGTTCTTAATTAGATCCATTACATAGTTGTAGTGAGTTTCAATGTGTTTAGTTCGAGAATGAAAAACAGGGTTCTTTGACTTTTTCATTGCACTTTGGTTATCAGATTAAATTATTGTTGGTCTTTTAATTTCTTTGCCAATTTCACTAAACGTTTTCCTCCACCATAATGCCTCCTGTCCAGCTGCTAAATACGCTCTATATTCAGCTTCAGCTGAGGACGTACTTACAGCTCCTAATTTTTTACTTTGCCATGATACCGTCTTATTGTTAATCATGAACACCTGTCCACTAGTGGACTTCCTCATTTTATTCTCTTCCCATCCAGAATACGCGTAACCCTTTAAATCATCTTCCTCATTTGAATATTTAATTTTCCAAATTTTGGTGCCTTTAAAATATCTTAATACTCTTTTAAACGCCATCCAGTGATTTATATTAGGTTTTTCCGAAAATTGTGAGAGTATTCCTATGGTATAGGAGATATCCGTTTGTGTACATTGAGACAAATAATTTAGTGACCCTATGGCAGATCTATAGTCTTTTCCTTCTTGTTTAAATTCATTGTATTATTTGTCTGTGGCTGTTTCTAACTTCAAATTGGACTGCATTGGTGTTCCACTAATCTTTGCATCTTCTAGACCATATTCTTGTACCAGAGTTTTAATATAATGTTCCTGAGATAGGAAAATTCCGCCATTTTCTTCTAAAACAACTTTTATTCCTAGGACATGCTGTACTACGCCTAGGTCTTTTATTTTAAAGTTCTTTTTCATTTGGTTGATCACACAATTGCTGTTAGGTCCTACTAGTATCAGTCATCTACCCAGAAAACACCAGATCTCCTTCTGTATGGACAAACAGGCAGGGATCTGCATCACTGATCTGATATCCGTTTTGAGTGAACCAGCTGGTCATGGTTAAATACCACCCCCTTGCTGCCTGTTTTAGTCCATACAGTGTTTTCTTTAGTTTTATAATGTATTTACTTGGGTTTTTTTATGTCATCTTTGTATTGGTTGTTATACGTTTACTGTTTTGTTTCCTTTAGCCATTCACTGAATCCCTCTGGTATGCTAATGTATACGGCTTCTTCATCACTTAGTTTGGAATTCAAGTATGCCGTGACAAAGTCTGCCTGCCTAGGTTTTTGTTTCTTGCGTGCCGCATAGTTTACCATGAATCTCATGGTGCTGAGTCTTCCTGTTGGTGACCATGTCTCTTCAAAATTGATGCCTTCTTTTTGTTTGAAGCCTCTTGCTACACATCTTGCCTTGTACCTTTGCAGTTCCCCTTCAGCATTGAATTTCTTATTTAGCACCCACCTTGTGGTGATTGTAGTTTTATTTTTATCTTTATTTTCTTTAAGCATGATCTCAAAAACTCCATTTTCAACTATTGAGTCGAATTCATCAAATATTGCTTCCTTCCATTTAACTCATTCCCACAATTTCTTTGATTCCTGATAGCCTTCCAGGATAATTACATTCTCTCTGATAAATGTTTCTAAGACTAATGCTTCTAGATTTATTTCTTCATCAGTTATTTCCTCAATATTTGACTCT
Source organism: Hemileia vastatrix (assembly GCA_030280995.1). NCBI lineage: Eukaryota > Fungi > Basidiomycota > Pucciniomycetes > Pucciniales > Zaghouaniaceae > Hemileia > Hemileia vastatrix. The sequence goes on along the minus strand of JASXTE010000014.1, from coordinate 6,896,243 downwards.
TGCGGTACTTGTTTGGAACTATGGGTTTGATAGTTGCCATATCTCTTGGGAGCTTTCCTTTCCCTTATAATCTTTCTTCTCTCCTGTGTTTCATCTCTTATTCTTTCTTCTTTTTCATCATTTTTCTCTTGGGAATCAACTGGCTCAATTTGATTTAACGGTATGAATCTATTTACTTCTCTTTTATCCTCTACGGTTGATATATCTCTTGATCTAATCACGATTCATTTCTCTTTGTCCCAAATCCTATATACACTCCTTTCTCCCTCATCCATTCCTACTACCAGTCCTTTTCTGCATCTCGCATCAAGCTTTCCTATTGTTTTATAATGATGTATACTGTAGTACACTTCACTTCCAAATTCCCTAATGTTTTCTGTTCTAGGTTCTTCTCCCCACAGGGTTTTAAATGCATTGTGTTTATTTGTTCGGTTGTAGACATATTCTGCCATTGTTATGGCCTCTGCCCACAATTCCTTTGGAAGTTTATGCTCAAGTATCATCGTTCTGGCTTTCTCAATGACTGTCCTGTTCATCCTTTCCGCGGTTCCCTTATTTTGGGGGTGTTTGGTGTTGTGACTAAATGTATGATTCCTAGTTCCTGTAACCACTGATCCATATTTTTATTTACAAACTCTCCTCCTCCGTCACTAATGATCCTTTTAACTGTTATGTTTTTTTGTCTTTTTAATAGATTCCCTATTCCTTTCAGTTCTATCTCGGTTTGACTCTTATACTTTAGACACTTCACACATATGTATCTTGAGGCTGTATCTACTACTGTTAATACAAATCTTGATCTCCCTAATGATTCTGGGGTAATTGGACCCATTATTTCCATTGATGATTCCTCCCCCGGGTTGTATGAATGGGTTCTCTATTTTTTAAATGGTCTCCTAGTCATCTTCCCTTGCTTGCAGTTGTCACACTCAACTTCGTTCCCATTGTGCCCCAATCTTCTGTGCTCCTCTATGGTAACTTGTGCGTGTATATCTCTACTCTCAAGATGTAAGAAAGGTAAGTTGTTTCTCATTTCTCTGCTCATTACTTTTCTGTCTTTTATTTGCACAAGGAGCTTATTATTCTCACTCTAAACTACTTGTGCGCCTCTCTTCCACAATAACCCTTGTGAAATCAAGCAATAGGGTAAATCAGGGACATAGTATACCTTTCTGAACATGATTTCACTCTTGTCTGGACAATATAACTCTACTTCACCTTTCCATTTAATACTCACACTCCTCCCAGCTTCACCAATATTTACAGAACCCTCGCACTCTTGGAACCTACTAAAATCTTCTATTTCATTGGACATGTGATCCGATGCTCCAGAATCTAGCAACAACACATTACTGGGATTCAGACATATATTAGTCTCAATAGTACCTACACAGCTAAAGATAGGTATTTCTTGATTACTAACAAAGAAGTCGGCATCACTGTCATCACCTTTACCATACAGATATTCTTCATCACTGTCACCAAAGATCTCTTGCTCGTAGTCCACCGCTACTTGTTTATTTGGTGACTTTTTGAAAGTTTCAATGACCCTTTTGCCTATAAATGCCACATTTTTATGTTCCCCTTCTTCCTCCTTATTTTGGGCGACTGATACGTTTCTCGGTGGTGAAAATTTATATTTAGTCCATGGCTTCTTGCATTCACGAGCAAAATGCCCCATGTTCCCACAATTGTATCACTTAATTCTTCTCTTGACAGTGGTTATGGTGTTCATGGCCACATTCTCTTCCTTTTTTACAGTGAATTGCTTACTATCTTTCTCTAGCCTTTTTAACACCTCATCTAAACCTATGACCTCTTCCCCTTGGATCAATATATGGATAAAGGACTCGTACTCCTTGGGCAACTTGTGCATTACTTGAAGGGAAAGAACTTCATCATCGATTTTCAAACCGGTAAGCTTTATCTTTCTGTTGATGTTTCTAATATCCTTGACATATTGGGCTACATTGGTGAATTCGATGGTGAGTAATTCATTGAACGCCATTTGTCTGCCTTGAGCATCACCCCCAGCATACTTATCTTTAAGCAAATCCCAGGCGATCTTTCCATCTCCCTTTTTTTCACCAAACAACTTGCTTGCTACCATAGCTACATGGTCGTAATTCAAAATTCAAATTATTAGGTTGTAAGCCTTCCTCTTTCTTTCTTCTATTTTGTCGGTGGGTTTTCCAAGAATGAAATTCAAGCATTTGATATTATCTAACTCGGCTTCCATTATTGTTGACCAGACAAAATAGTTTTTTTTCATTAAGAGGGCAACGAGGATTGTTACTACCGGTGCAGTGATTGTTCAGTTTGGACATCTTGTTTTTGCAAATTAGTAGTAGGTAATACAGGGTTTATGATGTAGTGAGAACTTGATAGTAATATAGTGGATACTCTTTGTTACTTAAACGATTGATTACCTATTGGTGCTGATAATGTCTTAAATTGATTGCTTAAAACTTAAATATATTTATCAAATATCATATATATATATACACAGAACATGAATTTATTATCTACCAAAAATTAATTATTATTAACTAATGCCCTACATCCTCCTCCTTATATATATGTCCATTGTAAAATTTCTATGCTTATGCAAGTATGATTTTACTCTAACACATTTCATAGTTTGAGAATGCAGTGTTACTATTGGGTCAACTATTACTTTACTTTCTGCTTTCTGTCTTTTAAATACACTTTCTCGCTGATGTGTTGCTTTTCTCTTTAATAATCTCTCACCTCTTTTAACTATCCTAAAGTGGATCTTATCCATGAAATGTAGATAGTACCTTATTTTTCTCCCTCTCCTTTTCTTTCTATAGTTTCTTATCTCCTTACATAGTCTGTTATGTTTGTCTTTTATCTTCCCATGCCACCTTATACGTTTTACCTTTTTATCTATGATTTCTACAATTCTCTTAATGATTATGTCTTGCTTATAATTTAATTGTTATTCTCTTGAGTTGCTTGAGTTGTGAATTTAATTTGTTGCACCAATCTCACATTGAGATACTAAGTAGATGTGTGCAAGATTTGCTGTCACAAAGTTAACATTATAGTCTTTTACAATTTTTTTTGTACATTTTTTAATTATTTTTATGCATAATTTGTGATTGACTCATGTGCTGAAAAGATGCAGCATTTTTTCAATCCTGTGACTTTATTTCAATTTCTGTAGTTCAAGTTGTCAGCTAGACCTCATTAATTTCTTTTAATTTACTGGTGCAATGCAAAACTTTCAAGTGAGCTGAAAAGACGCTGCTTATTTTCAGCACGTGACCTGTTGTTTCTTAACACTACATTATTTTTTTCTCCATTTTGATTGACCATACAAGATTCTAACTCAAGTTTTATCTGTCTAATCTACCTCTTTAATTTCTTTCAAATTTATTGATGCAATGCAAAACTTTTAAGTAAGAAGAAAATATGCTGCGTCTTTTCAGAATGTGACCTGTCTTTTCTCAACACTAAATTCTTTTTTTCTTCTTTTTGATTGACAATACAAGATGCTAACTCAAGTTTTATCTGACTATTCTTAATTTTTGAACAAGATTTTGGTGAAATAACTGAAAATGATGCAGTGTGATGTTAGTATTACATTTATTTTACTTAGTTTCAGCACAATTTTACTTTCCTGTAGTCCATCTGACATTTTGAACCAGAGAAATAGAAATAATGTCATGCAACAGAAAAGACACTGCATCTTTTCAGCCACATGAACTAAATCAAATTTCACGCATAAAAATATTTAAATAAAAATAATTAAAAAAAAGCAAGAAAAAGAAAAAAATTTTAAATTAAAAAATACCAAAAAAACTACATCTGTGACCACTGCAGCTCTTAAAGAATCTTGAGGGTGATATCTGGTCCATAACTAGAAACTTTTTCTCCCTCTACTGGAGCCATAGCACTACCAGGCCTAGATAAAACCTAATGAATAAAAATAAAGTCATGTGAAGAGAGAGCACACAGCATCATTTTTTTTCATTGAGACATCAAGTTTTCAAGCAAGAATTTTTTCAAGTTGCTTGCAAACACAAGCAGATTGTGCCAAGTAGTTTCCCCAGCAGAAGCAAGTCTTCTGGGGATAGCTTAAATGGGGCTAATTATTTTTTTTCAAAACATAAAAAGTTGCCCCAGAAGAAGAAAGTCTGCTGGGGCAAAAAAAAATAAAAATAAAGTCCTAAAAAAATGAAGCCCCAGCAGAAGCAAGTCTTCTGGGACAAGAAAAGCAAAAAAAAAAAAAAAACTAAAAAAAAACTTCTGGGGCAACATAAAATTATTAAAAGTGGGGATTTAACAATTTCTGAAGGCATAAAAGGTGGGGCTTTTCCATGCACTCTGAAGAATATCTCCTAAAACCCAACTAGGACCAAATTGTTTAGAATTCCTTTTCAAAATTTTCTTAAGATACTCTGCGTGTTGGTTTATTTAGTTGTAGACCTTATGCTATCTTAAAAAGGTGCTGACAATTTTTTTGTTTTTTTGTTTTTTTCTTTTCTTTTATTTGCTTTATCTTTTTCTTTTCTTTTATTTTATTTATTTATTTCAGAAACATACTAAACCCAAAAAGGAAAAATTTGTATTGATTTTAAATAAAAAATTTTGTTGAGAAACTGAGCATGTTGGTTTGATTAGTTGTAGACCTTATGCTATCATAAAATTTGCTGATTTTCTTTTTTTCTTTTTTCTTTTTTCTTTTTTCTTTTCTTTTCTATATAGTTGAATTTTTTTTAAATTTCAGAACTAGATTATCTAAATGGGTGGACAAAGGCACAATGGCTGGAAAAAAACCTTCTCAAATGAAAATGGCTGGTGAAAGCTGGAAGGATGATGTTTGTTCTGACTTTGAAAAGGTTTGGTATAAGGAGTATCCACTTCTGGAGGGTTTTGAAGCAAATGAGCCAACACCCTCATCATGTCCTGGATCACACAACACAGGCACCTACTGAATTGCACATGTTTCAGAAAGGCCTTCAGTTTTTCAACCTAAAAATCAAAATATTCATCCTTTTATAGTGAATTCATTCAAACTAAAGTAATTGGCTGAACTTGGTAAACTGGAGGATGCTAAGAAATTCTGCAGGTACATGAAATTATTAATACACCAGATCAAGAGCAATGGTGCTCATCTGGAAGCAAGGGGAGAGGTGAATATGTTTGCGGCTGGAGAACGGTGAGGGAGTCAACATGTATTTGATATAAGTAAGTTACAAATTTTAAATTTCCAAATTCAAAAAGCTGAATCATCTTTTAGGTCTCTACCAAAATTTGAAAATAGATGATGGGGAAGTGAGGGAGGCACTTGGATTTATATTTTCATTTTATTCTTATATATTTAAACTATTAGCAAAGAAGTATTATGAGGAATCCTTTAAGCTTGGAGCTGAAATAGACTTTCCTTGCTATGATGGGGTGGAGGTTTTTTGGGGAAATCTAACATGGACTTCAGTTGGTTTTTTGAATTCTCCCCATAAGGATTTGGAAAACAGTGAAATTATTTAGGTTCTGGTTTCCAACAAATTTATATGGAATTTTTGATTAATGCTCATGGGACAGAAATAGGCCAAGGCAGATTGGAGGTCATTTTGTATTTCCTGAATTGAAATACATGGTTGAGTTCAAAAAGTGTGATAGAATATGGGTTGTTATATGGCCAGCTAGTATGCTATACCATCAAACAACACCTGTCAAAGAGTTTAAAAATTTTTCAAGGCTTGGGTCATCCATCCAGATAAGTAAAATATTAGTCAATCCTGTTAAAAATTTAAAAATATTAATTCCAAATATAGATATGTCGGACTATATTTCTATGAAAGAAAAAGAAAAGTTGGAATTTTTGCATGATAACTTTCTTTCATCAATTTTATATGATAATACTAAAAATATGAAACAAGTGTATTATTATTACCAAAAAGCTTGTAAATCATTAGAAAATTATATTTGGTAAATGATTTTTAGAAATTATAATGTGGTTACAAAGTCTAAAGAGAAGAAAAAAGTTTAAGAATAAATCATAGCTAATACTAACAATATGCTAGTGTTATTGGAAGAATTTTTGCCCTTATGCTGGTGGTTTGAGAAGTTTTAGTGTTCGATATAGTTGGAGGTGTTTAAACTTCTTCATCTTCATACAACTCTAACCATTGATCTTTGAGGTCAGTGAGTAGGTTATGAAGTATGGTGCAACACAGAATCCAGTTGATGACAGCCTTCATTTCAGAACTATTTCTAAGAGGATTTCTTAATTACCTTAAACTGGAAAAGCAAACTTTCAAGATTCTAATAGACTTTTCAATATGGACTCTTGAATTTGCCAAATGATTGTTGAACTTGGCATTTTGACTGTCCTCTGAAGCTGCTCCACAAAATGTAGGAAGTACATATTTTCCATTTTACATAAGCTGAATCAGCCAGAAGATACTGATCTTCATCAAAAAAAATTCTAGGCTCTTTTGAGATTTGCATTATTTGAAAGATGTAGGAATCATGACATGATCTAGGATAGCCAGCAAAGGAAGATATAAATTTTTTGTTGACATCACAAATAAGCTGCATAGAAATTGAATATCTATAGAGAAGATATAGTTTCTTGTGTTAGTATGAAAAAGAATGTAAAAAATTAAATATAAGCTAACTTTTTTTACGGTAAAAGTAATTGTTTCCGCCATGAGAAGGTTTCTGACTCAAAGGAATAGTAGTGCCATCAATGAGACCAATACATCCTGGGAAGCCCTTTGCTTGCATAACTTGAGATGATTCAAGTCTCCTTTCTTTTGTTGGCCAGGAGAGAATTTTAGATTCTAATGAGTTGATAGCAGTGATGCAACCTTTTTTATAAGTGTTAACAGAACCATAGCCTAAATCAAAGACATTTTGCAAATGTTTCAAGGCAGCTCCATTGCCATTGGAAACCAAACAACATAGTGTGATGGCCAATTGAATTGATGGTTGTGGCTTTTGAGAGTAGTTGTGAAAGACGGGGTGATCCTCAATTAGATGAATCAATTTAATGAAAATTTTCTGAGAATTCCTGAAAGGCTGTCTAAAACTGGGTACAGATAGGTTTAGAAGTATTTGAATAGTGTACTTGGGGGTATGAAGTACTTGAGGCTTTTGAGGAAGAAGGTAATGTTTCCTGGTCATTTTTGATAAAAAAAGAAACTCTTCTTCAAGGTCAGAATCAGATTTGTAATCAGAGTCCAAGAGCAGATCAAGAGCTATGAAAGTCATTGCTTGATGTAGCTTATCACAATTTGAGAGTGGGTAAGGCATGACTCTTATATGATATAAAAATGAAGATTATTTATGATGTTAAGAGATATGTAGTGTTATGCTGTTGAGTACTATGTGTGAATAAGAAGTGTTATACTGCAGAGTGCAGTGTATGAATGAGATAATGCTGAAAAATCAGTGAGATGTGCGGAATGGTGAAAACAGCACTTTTGGTTAAGAAAGTTCATATTTGAGTGAAATATATGACTTATTTCACTTTTGAAATCCACCAGTGTTGGGGAAGTGTGTTTCATAAATCTGCACTTAGATAAGTGTGGAATTTTAAGTGCAGATCCCCAAAACAAACTAGCCCCAACACTGTTGGAATTAAATATGAAATAAGTCACTTATTTCACACAAATATGCACTTGAATTAAGTGGGAATTTCAAATCAAATCAGCACTTAACTTAAGTGTGGATTTCAAAACAAATCATCACTTACAAATTAACACTTAAATTTTGCAAAAAAGTCACTTATTTCAAAAATGTGTGTCAGTTATGACCTCAAATCAGCACTTTTTTCCAGATTTTTTTTTTCACCACCATATGTTGGCCACATCACCCCTTCCTTTCCAATCCCATGCATTTCATGTGTAATACTCAGACCCCCATCCTCTCATCAATCCTTGGAACACACCTCTCACTGAGATTTGAAACATTTTATTGCAAAATTTTAACCGGTGTAGGTAAACTCTTACAGTTGCCTTGCTGCAAGCAGAATCCAAATGAATTGGATAATCAGAGAAAACCCCGTCCCTCTAAAAGAATTTGTGAGTTTTTTTAGATCAATAAGCTTAAAAGTCTTCTTGAAAATAATAAAGAATGATACCCTGTCTTATTAACGCTTGTTAGGATGATTGAGTGGTTCTTCTGAGAAAAACAACTGAAATGCAAAAATTATGTTACACCAGAAACAATATTTTAAAAGAAAGAATTTTCAAGTTTTTAGATTTTAATAATTGTTGAAAACAGATACAATAAATGAGTCTTTGGAGTTGAGACCTTTCTAATGATACCCTATATGTTAATGTTTAAGAGTTTTTGAGTAAAATATTTAAAGTGTTATGTAAAATTTTTATTTTTAAGGGTATTATAAATTATTAATTATTTTCTTGAAAGAAGAAAAATATGAATAATGGTTGTTAATTATCCAAAAAGACTGTCAATATCGAAACTAAAAGATGAAAAACCTCTAGAAGACTAAGATTCTCCCTTCTATTTGATTCTCCTACTCCAGATCTTTCCAACAATACCCTACATGCATAGGATCTACAATAAACTATTGATCTAACAAGCATAATTAATTCTAACCAAATTTTGCCACAATAGCTAAACTTTGCACTGGTTATCAGACTTTTCTACAGTGCCCAAACTTTGCACTGGTAATCAGAATTTTCTACAGTGACCAAACTAACTACCACCCTGACTTCTTATTCCTTCATCACAATTTCATCCATTGCTATTCAGCAACCTTTACAAAATACTATAGGCAGGCTTCCAATATTTAATTTTAAAATTTTAGACCATGTTAACGCGCCACAAATTTCACCAAATAGATTGACATTCAAGTTTAAAGTCTTGGTGGATCAAAAATTTAATTGATTGCTAGTTCCAACTACTATCCTAAACCTTTCTCAAAAAATATCCATAAAATTTTGAATGTCCTTGAAAATTAGCCAGTTTAAAGTCTTGGAGGACTAACAGCATATCTTGAAATAAAATAATAAACAGCCAGTTTAAAGTCTTAGTAGACTAAAAGATCCAATGAGGAACCAAATTCTTGAAATAAAATCTTAAAAACTATCCAGTTTAAAGTCTTAGTGGACTAACAGATCCAATGAGGAACCAAATTCTTGAAATAAAATCGTAAAAACTATCCAGTTTAAAGTCTTAGTGGACTAAAAGATCTTGAATACAAATAAGAACTTAAAGAAAGTCTTGGAGGACTAACAGATCCCAAAATAACACATATAACCCTTTAAAGAAAGTCTTGAATAATAGCCAGTTTAAAGTCTTGGAGGACTAACAGATCTTGAAGTAGGATCCTATTTTGCTCAAGCTCCACTTGACACTTTTTCCTATATAAAATATACTATAAAAGAAATAAACCAAAAGAAAAATTGAAAATTAAATTTAACAAAATTTAAAAAATAATAATAATAATAATAATTGTATGTTTATATATTGATTTTATTTTTATTTTATTTATTTATTTGTTTTTTGTTTTTTATATTAGTTTTTTTTTAATGATAAAAATAATAAAAGGTTATAAAAGATTGTTATGTAATAAAATTTAAAATTTAAAATAAAAAAAATGATTAACGAATTTGCAATATAAAATTTATGAAATGTAAAATAAAATTTAAAAGATGCCCCCCGTCCAATTTATGAGCCAAACCCTCAACATCTTGCAACTTGATGTGGTTACATGATTTTGAGAATTTGAAAAATACAAAATTAATAAATGAAAGTTTAGGAAAATAAAATTTTATGATAATGATCACTGGGTGGGCTCCCTCCAATTTGTAACAATGATCAGAGACCACCAGTGAACATCACCCTTAAAAATATTTATAGTATTATAAAAATTAAAATGAAATAAAAACATATTTCATTATATAAAACTCTAACATAAAAGAAATAACAAAATAAAATATAAAAAAGAATCTTGAATCCGGAAGTGGGAGCATTGTCTATTTTTATGTTCCAGTTTATAGTCTTAGCGGACTTCCTATAGATCAAAAACAAAGCCAGGTTCAACTAGAAACAGGGCAAAATTGGTAACAAACATTGTGGGGTAATTGTGTATAAAGCAGCCAGCCCATCAATCACCCCCAAACTTGCCAATATTTAATTCAGAAGGCTCCCCTATGAACACTTCTACCAATAATAAAAAATTGATCAATCCAACATATATCTTCCCCATAATTTTTGTTTTTTTTGAGAGTTTTAAGAACTTTCAAACAAATTTTTTCATAAATGTCGTAAATTTTGTTAACAGTTTTGTCTCCCATACCATAGTAAAACGACAGTAATATTTTTAATAAGAAAGTAGTTTATCCTCATTCTGGAGTCCCTTTAAAACGATTGTAGAAATATTTTACCCTCATTCCAGAGTTAATTTTTAGCACTCCTGGTGCCCCTAGGATAGAACTGCTTGTCTTGATCAGCAGCTACCATCTTCTTTAAAACTACTCCATCCAATTCTTCCAAAACATATGAACCACCAGATAAATTTTCCTTGACTCTATACAGTCCCTTCCACCTATCTGAAAACATCTTGCCCCATTGGCTCTCCAAACTCCTATTATACAACAAAACCATATCTCCAGCTTTCACAGTTTTTCTAAGTCGATGTGCCAACCGCTGTAGACTGTTCTAAAGTACTAAGCAGTAGACACAAAGCGAGATGGGTTGGTTCTTCTCTTTAATTTCTAAAAGAAGCGCCTGCCACTCTTATTTTAAAGACAGTGTAATAATGTGCAACACTAATAATTGACTAGAAATTTTATAAGTTGAGATGAGTTAAAGATAAGGAAAAAAAACAAGTATTACTATCTGGATATTTCTATTCTTAATAAGCGCTATTATCCACAGCTACTGCCTCTTGAAGTGCTTTCTTTGAATATGCCTTATTATAGTAATAAAATATCTCTAATAATAGTTAATCCCACTGAATCTATATATTCTCTCTATTTTGCGCTCTTTCACTATACTATATGAAATACGCACACAGACGCACGAACTCTAAAAGACTCAGAAATACCTTTTAATATTCTCTCAAACAATTATTCACAAAAGATCTAATATCTTATACTGGGTACTATGACTATAGCTACTCGTATATCTATATATTGATTTTTCTATGATCTGCTTTTTAAAGCAACAACTTATATGATTTTTCTTATTTTTATTATTTTTCCTCTACCTTTAGATATATCAACCAGTTCTCCTTTTATATTTTTCCAGCGCTTAAGACACAGTTCCCTAATGGATCTCCAGCGCTGACTCTAGCACCACATTAGTAAAACAATAACTAATCTATTAGTAAACTACGTACACTGCTTTTAGAAACTACAGCGCCTAAATCATACCCTATAATTACTAACACTAGTATTAACTTGTTTCACTGATGCTCCACATATGCGCTTATAACTATACCTTGTTTTGTTTCAGCGCTAGTTCCAGGTTTGTCTTATCCTAACGCTGCATCTAGTTGCCTTAACTATTGGGTAGTTTTATGATTGAGTCTTCACTCTCTTTGCTTTTAATACTAAGTTCATAGTTCCGACAGCTCGCTTAACTAGTTAGCCTTCTTCATTACTTGTCTCAGTAAGTTATAGCACTTGCCGCGGTACAGTATACTATGCACTTGAGTTGTCCTTAAGCCATAACTCCTTCTTTAATGCGTAACACACAATTATTGGAAAATCCAAATCCATATTTTTTAGCGCTTGCGATCGTAAATCAATAACACACAATTCCCCTATTGTGCGGCACATCTTGCTGCAAAATCCGAGCGCACAGAACCTTAATCCTTTTCCGCGCTTCTATTTCCTTTGTTCCTTGAAACACGCAAATACATACTATATTTTTATAATTCCTGCTGCGCTAACTCCCCTTTATTCTTCCTGGACTACGCACGCTGATTGGTCTAAATTCACACTTCCTGCCAGGCACGTACCAAATCCTCCCTCTACTTGCGACTGTCCCCAGGAGCCCATATATACCCTGCGTCTCGCAGCGTTTTCTTCTTCCATCTTCTATCTTTTTCTCTCTTATTCACTACAGATCTTCTTCTTCTTTTCTTTCTTTTCTTATTCTTATATTTATCTTTCTCAATGAATACTAGAAGAACCCCTCCTAACGCTGAAAATACCACCAATGTCGTGGATGCTATTTGACAGTTCGTGCGCACTCAGCCCCCTACTGCTTCTCCAACAACACCCATAACCACACTGATGGGTGGGACGAGATGCACCCGTTGCATCGAAAATGGCATAACTCCTTGTCATTTTTCAAAAGCCCGCCGTGGAAATTATTTTTTTACTGTAAGTTTTCTTCATTTTTTTCCCATTTGTTACTAATCTTTCATTTTTCCTTTATTCCAGTCGTGCGATTACTGCAAGCAACACAAGAAGAAATGTAGTTACAATGGGCCGCCCACTGTTGCATGCCTGGACCCCAACGCTTCCACCACCAACATGATGAGTCAAATGACCATCAAGCTCCTGGCGCCTGCTCCTGTTACCCCTCCTGGCAACAAACGAGCCAAGGTTGGTTACCGCAAACCTACTCCTAGTAGTGTCGCCTCAATCCTTAATTCTCTTTTCTCAGAGGAAAGTTCAGTAAGTCCCTTTTTCTTACTTTTTCTTACTTCTTCTTCTTCTTCTTCTTTTTTTTTCTTTTTTTTAAATATTATGTAGAATGCGCCAGGCACTCCTTATGCTGAAACGCCTCCGCCTCCTATCGCTCCGTTATTCCTTCCTGCCTTGGAAGAAGATCCTGTCTGGGATACCATACCTACACCTGAACCCACTCCTCATTCGCCAACTCCTGACTGGACTGATATGCAGCCGGTCTTCAATACCATCACTCCGGACAAATGGCCACCGAAAACTTTCCGGTTATTGATGATGAAGAGCCCACCATGGCTCAAAACTGGGAATTCACAGAAAAAATCTCCTGCACTCCTTATGATGCGACCATGTGTTGTATGAATAACATGATAGAGGCTGTCAAAGAATTCCTCGAGGAGGTTCCGGTTTATACTCTCACTGAGTATAATAAGCAAAAAAAACTGATAACTGCCTTGCAACAAAACAGGCAAGAGGCTGTTAATGATTGGGCTTTCTGCGTCCCAATCTTTGATGAAGCAGAATACTAAAAATCTTCTTTTGTATTTATTCCTTGTAATGTGTATATAGCCTTGTAAAAAAATTTAATATATTTATTTATTTATTTATTTATTTATTTATTTATTTATTTTTATTTTCACTTAACTTTCCTGTGAGAACTCTACAACTGCGAGATGAGTTGCCCCCAAAATATAATCCTTTTTCTAAGCAGCGCACCCTTCTACTAAGTGCCTATGAAAGATGAAACAACAAATAAAAAATAACAACTTGAGATTGTTGCTACATTCTATAGCAGCAATTACTTCCCCTGAATCATTTATGTATGCGCTCTCTTTTAATCTTCAAATCTTCACAATAAATGTCTTTCACTTGATTGTAACAATTCATCTTTCCTTGTGTTCTTCATTAAAACAAACGCTTCTCACTAGCTTCTTAGAAACCATCCAGCGCCCAAGTCAGACGTGGGGCAACTGAGGACTTCTTTATAATGCTTTTTTTAACCTATAAATAGCCCTTCTAATAACCTGAATTTCCTCTATCCTAACATCATGACTCAATATTGCACAGTTCCCAGAGATCAAGCTTGCTCATTTTGCAAATGCTGTAACTTTCATTGTACATTTTCTAGACCTCGGGGGTATGCCTCTTTTAAACCTGCCTGTGACAATTGCTTTAGATACCACAAAACTTGCGATACCTCCCTTAACCAGAATACTTCTCAACCTACTGGTTATATTCGCTTTCCACCTAGCTCTACTAGTAGCGCTCCCATAATTACCACCACTAGTCCCACTATTTCCACTAATAATAATAATGTTCCTTATGAGTTGCCATTGCTTCCTAGTCTTCCCAGGCGCTAAATATTCATACAGCCTAGCGCTACATTTTCTTCCCCTCTGAGTTCCAGTGCTTCCATGCGCTCATGCTCCCCTACAGCTGCTCCTGAGGCGGTTACCGTTACTTCACCGTCAGCGTGCCCAAAAAACTTATTAGCAAGTAAGTATCCTTTACTATACTAATGCTCTTCTTGCTTACTAACTTCCTGTCAGGCTTCAATGAATCCATCTCCTTGGGATGGGTTCCCATTCCTTTACCCTTTGTCCATTCCATGCAAATGTTTTCCAGACTTCGTCACATGTATGACGCTATGTCCCTATCCTACAATAACACACCAGCTTTTTCTGACGCTGAACTTGAAGCTTGCTATACTCATATAGAAATGATAGGTCAACTAATGAACGAAATCAGCTCAACGACTATTCTTGGATTCCCCGCCGATCCCCGTCACTTCATCATGCCTGAAGACTGGATAGGATATCCTATTAGCTTTCACCCTGATACTGAATAGACCACTAGTGATTTTCCTTATGAGTCTCCTCTGTCCATTCTCCCTGTACATAGTCTTCATATATTTTTCATGCTATGCCTTCAAATAATCTTTTTAGACATGGCGCTATTTTGTTACACCTGTCTTTAATACTTTTAGAGCGCCTAACTTTGCTCCCTCCACTTTCTTTAAAAAACTATTAACCCCTAAAAAAAAATCCCAAATAAACTTTATATCATAAAACTTTACCGCCTTTACTGTGATACAGCGATATACCATGTAGGATAAGAATTGAACTATAGAGCGCCTTATCTATAAATTGCTATTCCACTACTGGTTAGTTAACCCATTAGTTAAATTCCCAGCGTCTTTTGCGTTTACATGGTACACATCTCCTTCAATCCAATTACCTATTTTGTCATGTCTCCTTGAATGATGAAAATATAAGATTTCATTTTCCTCTATTCCCTCATCTAAGCGCTTATGCCAATTGCCTGTTCAGCCATAGTCCGCCTAACTTCCAGTTAGCGCCCTCTATCCGTCACAACTGTGTTGAAGCCTCCTGTGAGTCCTTTTTAGAAAAACAAAATTTAACATAACTTGTTAGTTTAACCTCTTACCGGAGGTATTATTGTGGTAGTTTTTCCTCATTCAGGGGGTTACCTTGTATCACTGGAACACCCCTTGGGTAGAATCTTTTTATCTGATCTGCAGCCACATGCCGCTTCCACTCAGTACCATCCAATTCCTCCAGTAAGTAAGAAACTCCAGCTATCAGCTTTCTTATCCTATACGGACCATTCCATCTTTCAGAAAACATCTTCCCCCATTGGCTTTCTAAACTTCTATTATAAACCAAAACCAAATCTCCTGGGTTCAATGGCTTTCTTAAATTATGCGCTAAGCGCTCATCTCAATATTTAACTGACTTGTCCCGGATCTGCATCATTCTTTCACACGCTTTCTCCACAAAATCGTCTTTTCTTTCAAGTTGCGCTACCCTTGCTAGAATTAAATCTTCGGTTGAGCACACTTGATCCCAATCACATCCTAGGAAAGATCCAGCCTCCAGATCAATAGGTAATACCTCCCTTTGACCAAAAATAAGTTCGAACAGCAAAAACTCTGTTGTCCTTTTAACTGAAATCCTGTCCGCAAACAAAACTAATGGCAAGTAGTTCTTCCACTTCGCCCCATTATTTCCACATAATTTAACTAGCGCATCCTTTATAACTTGATGCCCTCCTTCTACCATTCCCTCTGCTTCAGGATAATATGGCGTTGAAACTTGTAATTTTGCGCCAATACCTTTTACTACTTCTTGGAATTCTCCCGCAAATGCAGCGCCACCATCTACGGTTACCATCTTCATTACCCCATACCTATAAATCCATTCTTTCTTCAAAAACTTGGCCACATTACTTGCCTCAAGGCTTATCAACGGCGCTGCTTCAACCCATACTGATAGATCATCCCTGGCTACTACTTAGTATTTAAAGCGTCCTTCTTTTATATGGACTGCATCTAAACTAACCCTACCAAAAATGTATCTTCGCCCGTCGCTCTTCCTTTTTCTTTTGGATTTCTGTAACTTCTGCGCTGGCATTCAGGACAAGATTTAACCCAATCTCTTACTTCATTTTTCATGTTGGGCCACCAGAATCTTTCCCTAACTCTGCGATGAGTCTCCTCTTGACCTCTATGTCCTAAATTCTTGTGTAACTCCATGATTATCTTCTCCTTCCCTTCCCTATTTTGAATAACTAACTGAGGAGACGAAGTTTGATTCTTCCATAACTTCTCATTTTTAATAAAATAGCCTTTAGCGCGCTTCTTAATATTGCGCCAAACATTTTTATCGCATAAATCTGGTAGACTATTACCTTCCAAATATAACCTTAACAACTCTACTCCCTCATCTGTAGATGAGTTGTCTACTAAATAGTCCTTCTCTTTGAGTTGAGTACTACTTTCCTGACTTCCCTTTGAAGCATCTTCATCATATGACTCCTCCACTACCTCGCCTTGCACACTCCTTGTCACTATATTAGCTTCAGTGTTCCCTAAATCCAGTTGCAGTTCAACCATGCTACAAACATCCTTTGCATTGTCATCATTTAGTTTTATGTCTTTTCGGACATTCCACATTACTAGTTTATTGTCATCATGGACAATCCTACTTGCTAGTTTATTGTCATCGCGGATGTTCTTATCAAATTTTGTATAACAATAATCTATCCAGTTTACCCACCTCTTATCCTCTTCAAATTCTTCCGCTTCCGAGTCTTCTTCACACAACGGTCTTCTTGACAGAGCATCTGGAATAGTGAAAGATTTCCCCCGCTTATGGACTAAATCAAAAGAGAATAAATTAATCTGAGCTACCCACCTTGTCATGGGCGCATCTGGTAAACTTGGGCTATTAATCATTTGCACCAACGACAGCGCATCAACCTGCAGCTCAAAATGCTGCCCCCAAAGCATCCATTGTAGCTTTTTAAGAATTTTTGCTACTCCACATAACTCCAGCTTAGACTGGGAGTACCTAGACTCTACTTTGGTAAAAGTCTTGGACTCGTAAAGGACAGGTCTATCATTACCTTCCTCTTCCTCCTGCATCAAAACTGCACCCACTGCGGACACACTAGAATCCACTGCTAGAGTAATTTTTCCAGCGCCTGGTCCATACTCCAATTTCTTCAAAAGAATATCTTTCCCTGCAACCCTCTTTAATAACTCAAATGACTCCTCACATTCCTCCATCCAAGCCCATACAGCATCCTTTCTTGTTAAGCGCCGTAAAGGTGAAGACAAAAAAGCAAAATCTTGAATAAACATTCTTACATATGTACAAATGCCTAAAACCCTCTAACTTCCTTAATATTTCTTGGTCTTGGCCATGTAAGTACCTTATTCCTCTGTTTTCCAGCCACGATTCTCTCTTCATTGCATACCACATGTCTCACTATAGCTAGCGCTGGAACACAACATGCAAATTTAGATCCAGAAATCGTTAATCCTGCCTCCTCTATCCTAAATAGCACTCTTGCCAGGGTAATCGCATATTCCCAAATAAACTTTCTAATATACGGATTTTCTTTTAACACTTCCCCTTCATAATCACTGGCTGGTCCTTTTATACTGCCATCATCAATGAAAATTCCAACATGTTCTGGAATTTCATCCTGCAATATCCACATCATTTGTTCTTGATATACTGCACACAGAATTTGTTGCACCTTGCGGTAACCTTGTCAACCTAAAGCGCCCCAGTGGTGTTTCAAACATTGTCATGGGTCTGGACAATTTGTCCAACTTGCGCTCATCGTATCCTCCCATAATATCACCAAATCCGTAACATGCACGTCCCGCAAAAGAATCCACAAATTCTTCTGGCGTTGGTGGAATCCCTGCATCCTTTACTGTAAACTTGTTCATCTCCCTAAGATCATGAACAACCCTCAATTTACCATTATGTTTGACCACACAAAACACTGGACTTGAATAACTAGACATAGACTGTTCATACAAGCCGGACTTTAACCTTCCCCTAATTAATTCTGTATACTCTTCTCTTATAGCCGCTGGTATTAGAAAAGCCTTCTTTTGCCACGGCGCATGAGGTATAATTGGAACAATTTATTGTTTACCATAAGAGTGTTTTAACAAACCTCTTTCCTTTTCTGAAAACGCAATAGCCTTTTCCCTAAGAACCATAACATATATTAATAGCTTCTTTTCTTCCTGAGATAACCAGCCCTCTGGTCCAAAATCTACAATCTGAAGCCTTTCCATCGTAATCTTACTGGTAGACACAAAATCAGGCGGAAACTTCGTTAAAGGTGTATCATAAGTATTTCTAGATAGCTGTGGCCTCTGCAAAGGGGGATTCAAATCAGGCATCTCTATATTCACTGGTTAAACCTTAACAGCTACTGGTTTATACTTGGATAAAAAACAGTCCTTGCTACTTCTGTCATGCTCCACGTGACACTCAAGGCAAAAGCAGCTCATTAAATCAATAATATTGAGTTCTAAATCTATACTAGAAGCGCAGAAAGCAATTCTCCATAGCAACTGCAATTCCCCTTTGTGTACTTACTATTCAACTGCGCTAGCCTAAACTCTAAATCTAAATTAGTCAATCTCTCAATAGTGTGCCTTAGTCTCAATTTCAATAAGCGACGCACAGCGCTATGATCAATGTAATAGTACATTAGTAGTTTTCATTAAAAGTTTGTTAATTAATTAAAAGGGGCAAATTGAGCATGGACGGATATTAGCAAAGAGGGTCTAAGTGTATGTTAGTAATGGTCTGTGGTATGGGAAGGGTGCAATGAGAGGGAGGTCAATGCAAGGAGGAATAAAGGATATAAAAGGGTTGGGTATTTGGTTCAATATTCCTTAGAATTAAATTATAAAATGTATTTAAATTTAATAGTGGTAAAATCTTTAAGTTAAATCATTGTTATTGTATCTTTCTTTTATTTTCTCAATAATCATTTCTAAATCCTAAATCTTTGATTATTGAGTTTCCAACCCTTCGTGAGATCTTAAGAATTCCTATTACCTTTGAAACTATATTATAATTCTTCTCAAACATACCTCGAACCTGTAGCTCTTACTTTGAGTGACCTTCGAATCACTTCCTCGAATCATTCCTCTGTGCTTTGAAGAAGTTTCTAAATCCCTCATCTCATTTTCAGGAACATCCTCGACCTTGTGCGTAGGTCCTCCGGTGACAACTTCCTTCATTAATTAAAATCAAACCCTTTCTAATATAACTACGGGTTGCACCTAAATCCTGTTTTTGTCTTTTCTTTTTAATATAAGTATAACAATATCAAAAATTAAAGAAATCAATAAGCTTAGGTATAATACATTCTACAGTAGTATTCCCAAGACACCTATGAAGTAACACTTTACATATCCCTCCTTGTTGGACTGACTGGTCACTATCCAGGTTCCTCTCATCCTGGGAGATAGTAACAACTAAAATGCCAGTCCCTAATGAAAATGTTGGTGCCTTCCTGGCGGTCACCCTATCTCCTCATCTGAGACTTCCTCATAAAACTCTCTTTCTTTCTCTAACCGCGCAGCTCCAGAGTACTTAGTTTCCCAGCCACCATTCTTGGGCGCTACTAAGACTTCTGTTACTGGAACACCATCATCACCCATAATCCTTATTCCTATAGTCTTATTTAAACAATAATCTATAGTTGCCAAATAATCCATTAAAAATGGCGTGCCTAAAACTGGTTTAACCACACCCATTGGAACATAAAAATGTATATCTCTTGTTGCTCCCGCAACTCTAGTGCGTACATACTCTGATACACCTATAACAGGTAACCTACCTCCCCCAATTCCTGCCACAATGCCTTCGCCGTCTTTTACAGGAAGACCTAATTGCACTGTGTCATCCACTGATACCACGTTGATTTGTGAACCCGTATCCACTAACGCTTTAATTTGCTTTCCATTTACCGTAATAGTTAAATACCCTAAGGGTCCTGCATAATGTGGCGCCCTAGGTAATCCAATGACTGGCTGAAATGACTGTTCTGACATATCAAACTCAGCGCAATTAGAAATCCTTTGCTTTCTGCACTTATCCACGATTCCATTTGCTACATCTGGCCCTACTGCTGTCAGCATCCCCAATGGAATAGAGACTGTAGTCTTCAAACATTCCTCAACTAAATCCTTGGCAGCTTTAGGAAAATCAGAATGAACCAGGCGCTGCATTCTCCATTTAGGCTGAGTTGCCTTGGCACCAGCTTTTGCTCTTCCAGTTGGGTTCTTTGGAGTATTATGCTTTGCTCCTGGCATTCCTTCAGCAGGTACCGCTCTCTGCTGTACTACCTCTGGCTCCTCCAACATTGCAGTCTGTTCTACTTCCTGGTGATCCACACCATAACCTCCAGAGTCCATAACTTCCATTTCAACATCCTCAATAGGTGCAGGTGTATTTTCTCTAGTAGTATACCCTACTTCCTCCATATCCTCTGGATTTGCATACCTAGCGCCAGCCCTTCTTGGCCTAGTAATTGTAGGTGGGGCCATTTTCTTATGCTTTGCCGCGAACATCTCCAATTGTGCTGTGGTAAGTGGCGCTGCAACCGCTCGTTCTTTTATTTTAAAATCTAACACCACACAAGTAACTGCAAAATTAACCGACTTTGCATCCTTGCCTTTCTCCTTATTTTCTGGCTCTTTGCCCTTGCTTGACCTACTTTCCATAGACTTTTTATTAATATGATCTATGACCATGGCTCACATCCCTTGATCTTTGTCTTTAACCAACTTAGTACCCTCTTCCAACATAAGCGTAGTCCCATCCTCATAAACTACCTTTTCATCTTTATCCTTTTGAAGGGCATTACACCTCATCCTTGTATGCCCCTCTTTATTACAATAATAGCACACCATAGTGGAAAAACGCAAAGGTTGAGGAGAACTCTTGGGCCTAAACGATTCTTTCGCCCTTGCTGCTTCAACTATCTTTTTCTACAACTCATTGATTCTTGCCATGACTGAATCTGGATCCTTAGAGAAAATTTAATTTTAGGAGAGGAAATCTGAGAAGGTGATCGTATGCCTGGGGCATCTTTCTCCATATCCTCATTATCCAGAGCCACCCTTTCTGCACATCGCTCAACTTGACACAACATCATTTCAGCTTCCACTGCCATTTTCACTTCTTCTAATCTGGGATAATTGTAATTTCAGTCCCTCTTTTTAACCAGCTTTCCTTCGTTATCCAAGCACCTTTTTGCCCAGTCTTCAACTTCTGGCGCTAACGCTTCACAAAACCAAGGTAACGACACATTAACATCACTAAAATCTTCGTTACTAACTAAATATTCCACTATCCAATCAAATTCTTCCCTAAAACTTTTAAATTCCTTGGGGTCTTGAACACCTCCTCTAGCCTTGACCCTATTTACCAAAATATCCAGGTCCTTCATTTTATACCTAGTTTCCTTGGTAACTTTTGGCCATCTCTTGAGCATTTGTTCTTTTTAGCGCTGACAAATTTTGCTCCTCATGCCCTTTTAGATCCTCTAAGTCGTCTTTGCACTCATCAGATACAAAGAATAGTACTTGTCGTACCATATCATATTTGGTTGCTCCATGAACTTCTGCAGCTTGTTCAAACCTGCGTAAAAACTTTTTGGTATTAATGCCTGCAAAGCCCAAGATTTCATCTTTACACCTAATAATTGTGGTTACCGTTTTTGGAAACAATGTCAAATAATTGGGCAATTTAACCCTCTCCTGACATCCCCTAGATGTAGTCGCAGTAGGATCCATTCCCGAAATATCAAATCAAAGCAAAGATCACAAAGAAAAAACACACGCTTGGTAATTAAACCTTACTGTTTTCACGATACAGCCCTACGCTATCCTGTGATAACGGCTATTGATCCACTTGTTGTAGATCCTATGACTCTTCCGCTGAAGCCCCGGCTTGATTATGTCCTCTTGACGAAACCCTAAAAAACCAAACAATCTAATCAAAAACACTAGTTACAATTATGCCACTGTTGGGACACCAATTGTAGACTGTTCTAAAGTACTAAGCAGTAGA
Source organism: Hemileia vastatrix (assembly GCA_030280995.1). Taxonomy (NCBI): domain Eukaryota; kingdom Fungi; phylum Basidiomycota; class Pucciniomycetes; order Pucciniales; family Zaghouaniaceae; genus Hemileia; species Hemileia vastatrix. The sequence goes on along the minus strand of JASXTE010000014.1, from coordinate 6,874,177 downwards.
CACAAAGCGAGATGGGTTGGTTCTTCTCTTTAATTTCTAAAAGAAGCGCCTGCCACTCTTATTTTAAAGACAGTGTAATAATGTGCAACGCTAATAATTGACTAGAAAGTTTATAAGTTGAGATGAGTTAAAGATAAGGAAAAAAAACAAGTATTACTATCTGGATATTTCTATTCTTAATGAGCGCTTTTATCCACAGCTACTCCCTCTTGAAGCGCTCTATTTGAATATGCCTTATTATAGTAATAAAATATCTCTAATAATAGTTAATCCCACTGAATCTATATATTCTCTCTATTTTGCGCTCTTTCACTATACTATATGAAATACGCACACAGACGCACGAACTCTAAAAGACTCAGAAATACCTTTTAATATTCTCTCAAACAATTATTCACAAAAGATCTAATATCTTATACTGGGTACTATGACTATAGCTACTCGTATATCTATATATTGATTTTTCTATGATTTGCTTTTTAAAGCAACAACTAATATGATTTTTCTTATTTTTATTATTTTTCCTCTACCTTTAGATATATCAACCAGTTCTCCTTTTATATTTTTCCAGCGCTTAAGACACAGTTCCCTAATGGATCTCCAGCGCTGACTCTAGCGCCACATTAGTAAAACAACAACTAATCTATTAGTAAACTACATACACTGCTTGTAGAAACTACAGCGCCTAAATCATACCCTATAATTACTAACACTAGTATTAACTTGTTTCACTGATGCTCCACATATGCGCTTTTAACTGTACCTTGTTTTGTTTCAGCTCTAGTTCCAGGTTTGTCTTATCCTAACGCTGCGTATAGTTGCCTTAACTCTTGGGTAGTTTTACGATTGAGTCCCCACTCTCTTTTCTTTTAATACTAAGTTCATAGTTCCAACAGCTCTCTTAACTAGTTAGCCTTCTTCATTACTTGTCTCAGTAAGTTTTAGCACTTGCCACAGTACAGTATACTATGCACTTTAGTCGTCCTTAAGCCATAACTCCTTCTTTAATGAGTAACACACAATTATTGAAAAATCCAAATCCATATTGTTTAGCGCTTGCGATCGTAAATCAATAACACACAATTCCCCTATTGTGCGGCACATCTTGCTGCAAAATCCGAGCGCACAGACCCTTAATCCTTTTCCGCGCTTCTATTTCCTTTGTTCCTTGAAACACACAAATACATATTATATTTTATCCTTCCTGCTGCGCTAACTCCCCTTTATTCTTCCTGGACTACGCGCGCTGATTGGTCTAAATTCACGCTTCATGTGAGGCGCGTACCACACCGCTCATCCCAATATCTTACTGACTGATTTCGGATCTTCATCATCTGCAAATATGCCTTTTCTAAGTACTCTTCTTTCTTTTCTAGCTGCATCATTCTTGCACATAATATTATTTCTTCATTAGTCTTGACCATGTCCTAATCAACTCCAAGATATGATTCAGCTTCCAAATCAACCGGTAAAACTGCTTTCTGTCCAAAAACAAGTTCATAGGGTGAAAATCCAGTTGTCCTTTTGGCAGTAATTTGATCAGCAAATAAAACTAAAGGTACATAATGCCTCCACTTTTCTGCACTTGACCCACACATTTTGACTAAAGCATCCTTATTAACTTGATGCCCTTTTTCAACCATATCTTCAGCTTCAGGATAATAAGGGGTTGCTACCCTAACCTCTGACCCAACTTTTGATTTAGATTCTCTAAACTCTGTCCTAAACTCAGGACCTCCATCAACCGTTACCAATTTCATAACTCCATATTGATACACCCAATTTTTCAATATAAATTCTGCCACATTTTTGGCAGTCAAATTAATAAGAGGCGCTGCCTCTACCCAACCAGATAAATCATCTCTGGCTACAATTAAATATTTATACCATCCCTCCTTAATATGAACGGCATTCAAGCTAACCCTTCTAAAGAGATTGTTTTTGCTGGTAGAATGTCCAGGTTCTTTTGGCCTTAAATAACTTCTTCTTTTACATTCTTCGCATGACTGAACCCACTTTTTAACAGCCATCTTCATGCCTGGCCACCAAAAATGATCAGCAATTATTCTGAAAGTTTCTCCAACACCTCTATGCCCAAGATCTTCATGCAGTGACTTTAAAACTAATTCTTGCCCTTTCTTTTGAGTTAAAACTACTTGAGGATTTGGATACCTCCTTTTCATTAATCGTCGACCAGATAAGTAAAATGTAGATGATTTCCTTTTTATAGCCACCCATTCATCATCTTCACAATCTTCTGGGCTTTCTAAAGTCAGTAAATATTTAACCAACAACAAATAAAAACCAGTCTGACCCCAGACTTCATCTTGAAAATCAGTTAAGATAATATCAACGGGCACTTCTCTATCACCAATATAACCTGCACATGAATGAGCCAATAGACGTTGACCACACACTAGATTCATTATTGAGCTATGTCAATTTTCTTCATCTGAAACTTTTGACTTTTTAGAAACCAAATTCAAAAATACCTCTTTCTCTTCTTCACCCTTTTTAATTAAATTTTCTAATTCTCCACCATATACACCCTTCCTTAACTTACTACTATCCCAAACTACCACTCCCTTTTCATCTATATACACAAAATCTTCTTCTACCTCTTTTTTACCAAATTTATTCGCACCAATTTCATAAATTTTATCAACATAAAAATAATTTTCTTGTTTATCCTCTTGGTGGAGGTCATCATCACAATCATCTAAAAAAATAGTCCTGCCAATTTAACCTCATGGGGGAGGTATGGAAAGTCTTCAGCTCCTTTAGTGCTGGCTTTAATCATAGGTATATCTTCATCGACCTCTTCTGAGTCTGAATCATCTTCAGTGGGTGGTTTTCTTGACAAACCATCTGTCATAGTAAAAGTTTTGCCAGGCTTATGAAGTAAGTCAAAAGAAAATTTTTGAATGAATGCTACCCATCTAGTCATAGGTGCATTTGGTAAACTTGGAGAATTAATCATTTGAATTAAACATTTTGCATCCACTTGCAATTCGAAGTGTTGGCACCACAAAACATTTTGAAGTTTCTTTAAAAAAAATTCCACTCCACACAGTTCCAATTTCAGCTGAGAATATCTTGATTCAACTTTGGTGAATACCACAGATTCATACCTAAGTGGCCTAATTTAACCAGCTTTATCCATCTGAAACAAAACTGCCCCAGCAGTAACCTGACTTGAGTCAACTGCTAAATAAATCCTACCAGCATCTTTTCCATAATCTAACATGTGCAGGACTAAATCCTTCCCCACAATCTTCTTCAATCACTCAAACGCCCTTTCACACTCTTCATCCCACTCCCAGTCTGCACCCTTTTTGTCATCCTTCTAAACAGAGCTGCCAATGAAGAAAATCTTTGATAAACATTTGAACATAAACACATATGCCTAAAAAACCCCTAACTTTGGTCGTATTCTTGGGTCTTGGCCAGGACTGAATTTTATTCACTTTCTTCTTGGACATAATCCTACCCTCTCTACATACCACATGACCTAAAATCTCTAAAGCTGGCACACAACATGAAAATTTTGAACCCTAAAAAGTTAAACCAGCTTCTTCAATTCTAAGCAAAATCCTCTCTAAAGTGATTGCATACTCCCAGATGAATTTTTGTATCCCTGGCTTCTCCTCCAACACTTCATTATCGTAATATTTTGAAGGTCCTATAATTCCTCCATTGTCAATAAAAATTCCAGAATATTGAGGAATTTCATCTTGAAGAATCCAAGCCATCTGAGCTTGATAAACAGCAACTGAATTTGTTGCTCCTTGAGGTAATCTTGTCAATTTTAATTGTCCTAGTGGTGTATCAAAAGATGTGAGAGGCCTAGAGTCTGGATGCAACTCTCTCTCATCATATCCCCCCATAATATCTCCTAAACCATAACACACCTCTGTCAGCCTAGATATCTCTAGGACTGAGTATTTTTTGTACTTAAAATAAGATATTCTTAAGTATCTTAAACCTATATCTCTAAAAATAAGGTTAAAATAATAATATATATGATTATACTACATATATATAATTATTACTCTATTATATAAATAATAGTAATTTAGATAGCTTATCCATAGCCTAATAATACTTATTAAGGTGTTAATGGAGTCATAATATACTTATCTTATGTGATCTTAAGTAATTATTGACATACATAAGCTTATATGTATTCATAAATCTCATATTAAGTGAAATTTGCAGTATATTATGTATATTTAGGTATATAAGTGGGTTTTAGCCTCTTAATAGCCTTTAAACTTTGTTTTTCTGCTTATTTTAGGTCATATGGAAGTATTTAGTAGACTTAAAACGCCTATAGAAGCATAAAAAATTATTTCAGGCGCATACACTCAGTCTGGACAACTTAATCTGCTTCCTTGGATGGATATTCACGGCTTGATGGGTTGGGAGGTCATCTCTGGGTTAATATGGATACTTGGGGATGTTATTGGGGGATTTTAATTTTAATTTTTTTCCTTTATATGCTTTGGGTTACATTATATTCTCTTTGGATGAGTTATTTTACCTGTTTCTTTATGGTATCCGCTTTTATCTGTATTTTCTATTTATGGTATGGGTCTGTGTTATCATTAATTGTGATGGAGGGTCCTTACTGGAGGTCTGAGTGTTGAATCTTCTTGAAGTGGACGCCATGGGGAGGTGATGGGCCCTCACATTTCTGTAATTTCCAGGGATAGCAGTGACATCATCTGGATTGAAGGTCTGTGCACTCCAGTGGATTTTGGTATAAGTAAGGAAGGATTTTGACGGTTATTAGACATCATCACTTACTAAAATTCAAAAAAACATTATAAAACAATTATTAGCTTTTATAAATATATTATAAAGCCATTATAAATTGATATTATCTTTATATAAGCTATAACTATATTTTTATATTAGCTATAACTATATTATATTCATCTATTTTCCACCACTAGCACTCATTTAAATCCAAGTATTGTGAGATTTTTTTGAGTATAACTATTTTATTAGTCTTCCCCTGAGGTTTAATCACTAAATCATTTATCAATAAATAGTAGGATCAAAAATAAATACTAATATATCATACCTAAATACTAGATACACTGACAATTGGGGGTATTTCCTTAGTTTTAACTTATTATTTAGTATAAGCCTTGGGACATGATTTTTACTTTAGTATAGCTCAAAACAAACCAAATATTTGGGTCTGCTGCATATTAGTGGGTCATCATAACTCAGTGATTGCGGAAAAGAACCCTTATAATAATTGTACTAATTTTTTATAATAAAAATTAGGTATTTACAGTAGTAACTGTACCCAATATTAACCCAATTTCACTTGGTATTTGGCCACCAATATAGAACCCAATTAAATTGATGTTTGGTTAAAGCTTTGTAAGATAATTATACACCCCTATAAAGGTCTAGTTAAACTTATTATTTTATTTTTAGCAGATTTTTTCGAATTTTTTTTACATTTTATTTAAATAAATAAAGATTTTAATTCAGGGTAAGCTCCAGTGATTTTTATTAGTAATAATATTGCTAATAATTTTAATCTACTGATTCCAATAGGTTCCCCTTTATGTAGACGTAATATATTGTTAATTTTATCAATATGAGTTCTCCCCAGGACAATGTAAGTGATCAGCCTGCTTATAATACCAGGTCTAAAGCTAACAAAAACATTGCTCCAGGACATAACCATGGAGGGTCAGTCATACCCCCAGGCAGAGCAAATGAGCATAGAGGAAAAGGACGCCCACTTAAAAAAGATTACTTTAAAAAAGACATATCCTCCTCTTCAGGATCAACTGTCCCATCTGGCAAAACAGGTATTGAAGTTAGAGGAATCAAAGTCTCTCATTCTCAAGGAGGTAGAGCAATTACAAAAAAACTGCAAGGTAGGATTTCAGCAGATGAACCAGTCATTGGCAGATCTAAAGGGAGGCCAGCAAAGTCAGCAACCCCCTACCCCAGGAGGATCACATCACTTTCAGGAAAAAATACTGGTAGACAAATGTAAGTGGGATTGGTTCCATCAACAATGGGCCAGTCACAACTGCAACAAGGATCCTCCTCCTCATCAGACTTCCTCAGTTCAACCCTACAAGGGAAAACAAAGGTGCCAAAAATCAGGGCTCACACAAATCCTGCGGTAAGTAGATTACCCTCTCAGATTGAACACAATACTGATAATTACAATGTAGGTAATATTATTTATGTCAAATCTGTGCAGAAAATAGAGGAGGACTTAAGAAAATTAGGTTTTAGTGTAGATACACCTGACTTGTCTTTTGTCAATAACAACAGTAGTAATTATAATACAGTTAATCCTCAGTTTCCACCACTTACTAGTGAGATGAGAAGTTCACAAGAGAGTGAAAGAATTGAGAAGGAAGACATGGAGTATTTTAACAATAATCCAACTTTCCTTAGAATTGTTTCAGCATTGTGGAATAGAATGACTGATTGTGAGGAACAGACAGTTAAGCTCACAAGTGATACAATTTATCCTTAACATTAAATATTTCTCAACTGGCAACACATAATAAAGAATTAGAGAATGAAAATTTGTCTCTAACTGTTAAATATGATTCATTGAGTAGTAAATATAATGAACTTTCAAAAAAATTCTGTGAGTTAGAAAAATTGTATGAAACACATTTATTGAAAACTGAATCAAGAACTAAGTTATCTTTTGCCCAGACAAATCAAAGTGTCTCTGAGCTGCTAAAAAGATTGATTAAAGTTGAGATTGAAACTGCCAATCTACTAATGAGCTAGGATAATCATAAGTATACTCAATATAATAAAAATCCTTTCATTGGAAAAAGTGAATATCATTCCTTCCCTATACCACCACAACTAAAACCATCTGGTGGTAGTGCCAAATCTGAAAATGTAAGTCACAAATCTGTACAGGAGGAAATACAAGACCATCTATCAAGAGTAAATGAGTTGTTGAATTTACCTAAGATTATTGAAATAAAATTCAATCAGAAAACTGGCCTATGATTGATCAGTACCCAACTTATGATGGGGAAGCCAGCTCTGATTGGCAACATTTTATCCAAAGAATAAACAACTTAAAACTCTCATATAAGTTACCAGATGAAGTAATAACATCAAAATATATCTCTTTATTTAAGGATGTTTCTTTATTATGGCTTGAAGCTCTTTTGAATGAGGGTAAAGATTACTCTTGGGCTGAATGGAAACAACTAATTGAAAAACAATTTGGAGGTTCTAAATTCAGACTCACTCAGCAGTGACTTTATGAGAAAACTAGGTATAATCTGTTGAATGGTGACAAACCTATGGTATTTCAAATGAATTTAAATAAAATATTAAAAGCCATTGAGCCTAACATGGATTTTAACTTATGGAAAGATAAGATAATATATAAATTACCTATATCTGTCGGAGACATTGTTGTAGCTAGAACAATTAATGTTACTGAATATTCTGACTTTATTAATATTTGCAATGAAATATTACTAAACCATAAGTATGAAGCAAGGTATTCCACTTATAAAAAAAATGTTGAACCTGTAAAAACTCAGAATTCAAAAAAACTTCAGGAGAAGCAGAAAAAACCTACTGCACCTGTAGTGCCAAAAAAGTATGAGACAAATACTTGTTATAAGTGTAACAAACCTTGGGTTAAAGGTCACAAATGTGAGAAGAATATAAATATTGTTGAAAATCAACATGAATCTGAAATTGAAACAGAGAAAAGTAAAGATTCAAGTGATTATGAGAGTAATATCTCATATAGTGATGAAAATGAATTCTGTATGTTGGAAGATGATTTGTCCATCTTTGAAAATCCAATATTAAATATGGACTCAAATGAATCTTTAATGAATTTTGAGGATGCTGAAATCATTAAAGATATACAAGCTGATAACTTTAGAATGACACCTATCACGGTTAAAGCTATCATTTCTGGTGAAAATGTTAATATAGTATTGGACACAGGAGCTGCTGGCTCTGTTGTTTCTACTAATACATTACAGAAATTTGATAGTGAATATAAGTCTAAGATTGAACCCCTTCAAAGTAAAAATTAGAGAGGTTTTGGATCAGTACTACATCCCATTGGTAGATACAAAGCTGCTGTTTTCTTTAAACATCAAAATGGTTATGTAAGGATAACTTGTGACTTTGTAGTAATGGATAATACAAACTGTAGTAACTGTTTTATCATTGGAAATGGTATTCTGACTAAGTTTGGTGTGAAATTTGACACTGCTAATAACAATTTTACAATTGGCATGAATGGTAAAAGAAAGCTTAAAATAAATTCTTTTAACACAGTCTTACATATTGAGTCAGTAACAAATATTCCATGCAAAGGAAGAGAATCCAATGAGATGGAACTTCTGGAAACAGAAATTTCAAAAGCATTATTTGGCACTCAGATAAGTAAAGCTGAGAAAAATGATATTTTGGATTTAATTAAAGCATTTCCAATGGCTTTTTCACATGGTACAAAAGAACTTGGCTTTGTAAAAGATCATGAAATGAAGATTAGTTTAAACTGTGATATGGATAATATTGCTGCTAGTCTTAAAAAGAAACCATACCCTGCTTCACCAATGAAGAGGAAAGACATATAGGATAATATTAAGATGATATTAAAAATGAACATTCTTGAAAAGATTGAAACTTCACCAAAATATTGTGTAATATCACCAGTGCTAATTTCTTATGAACAAGATAAAGCAAGACTGTGCGGTGATTATAAAGCATTAAATACATTTACAGTAGATGATATTTATCCATTGCCAAGGATTACCTCTATACATGCTACCCTCAAAGGTGCTAAGTATATAAGTTGCTTAGATGGAAATAAAGGGTACCAAAAAATTCCTGTTATAAAGAATTCACAATATGTCAGGATGCCATTTGGACCAAAAAATGCTCCATCAGTATTTCAGAAGTTAATGGATATAACATTCCATAATTAAATGATTGAGGGATGGTTAATGTTTTACATTGATAACATCATAGTGTTCTCTAAGACATATGATGAACACTTAATCCATTTAAAGAAGGTATTTCAAAAAATGGATGAAATAAAAATGACCCTTGCATTGAAAAAATGTAAATTTAGGTTTGAATCTTTAGAAATACTTGGTCATATTGTATCTGGCTTACAAATATGTGTAGACCAAAAAAAAGTGGCTGCAATAAAGAATATTGGCATTCCTCAAAATGTAAAGGATGTACAATCTTTTCTTGGTATGTGTGTTTATTATAGACAATATCTAAAAAACTACCAATTAGTTTCTGCACCATTGACCACACTGACAAAGAAATCAGAAGCTTTCATTTGGAATAATGAAAGACAACAGGCTTTTGATAATTTGAAAGAATGTTTGATGACAGCTCCTATCTTGGGATTACCAATATTCCAATTGCCATTTGTATTATATACAGATGCAAATTTTATTGGTCTGGGTGCTGCTTTGCATAAAAAAAAACAAATTGAAGGAAAAATGTCAGAAGTAGTAATTTGCTATATTTCACGTACTCTAAGAAGTAGTGAATTTAAATATGGTGCTACTCAACTTGAATGTTTGGAAGTAGTATGGGCTCTTGACAAGCTACATTATTACCTTGAAGACCAAAAATTTGAGTTAATAACTGACTGTAGTACAGTTAAGTCACTCTTAAACATGAAAACTCCTAATAGACATATGATTAGATGGCAATTAGCTGTACAAGAATACAGAAGACAGATGGCTATTAAAGATAGAGCAGGAACATTACACTCTAATGCAGATCTATTATCTAGAGTACCTCTGCCTAATAATAATGATAATCCTGCTTATGTTCCTGAATCAGAGATTATTAACATTTATAGCATTTATATTGTAGATCTTGAGGATGAATTTATGCAATCAATTCTTGGTATGTATGCTTCAGATCCTGACTTGAGTAAACTCACTACAATATTGAATGAACCATCTCATGCTTCAATGAATGTTTTTATAAAAACATTACCAAATAAGTAAAAAGAGGCATTAGAAAAAGGAAAATTTTCCATTGAGGATAGTTTTATATATTACAGGAAAAAATTAAGTAATTAAATTTTATTTTCCCCTTCAATGAAAGAGTTAATGTTAAGTATATGCCATGATGATATATTAGCGGGTCATTTTGACTACCATAAAACATTAACCAGAGTAAAAAACACAGCTTGGTGTATTAACATGTCTGAGGATGTTCAATAATATTTTGAGACATGTGATTCTCGTCAAAAATCTAAAAGATTAACAGGAAAAAGAGCTGGGTTATTACAAAAAATTGAGCAACCAAAAGCTCCATGGGAAATAATTAACATGGACTTTGTAACAGGTTTGCCAATAGCATGGCATAAGAGTTATAACTCCTTCTGGGTAATTGTAGATAGATTTACAAAGATGTGTAAATTTATTCCTACCCACAAAGAGGTTTCTGCAAAGGGCTTAGCTTTTTTATGATGGACACAAATGTTAAATATAGCAGGTTTCCCCAAAGCAATAATTTCTGACAGAGATCCTAAATTTACTTCTGAGTTCTCGATATCACTTATGGATGTTTCAGGGTGTCAGTTAAAACTTTCTACAGCACACCATCCACAAACTGATGGGCTAGCAGAAAGAATGATACAAACTCTAGAAGATATGATAAGAAGATATTGTGCTTTTGGTCTTAACTTTAAAGACAATGACAAATTCACGCATGATTTGTTAACCCTTATCACAGGTTTAGAATTTGCATACAATAGCACAGTACATTCTGCCACTGGAATAAAGCCATTTGAGTTTTGGTTGGTTTATGTACCTAATACCCCTGCTAAAACTGTTAATAAATTACCTAGATTGGATATCCATCCAGGTACTAAATATTTTCTTCAGATGCAAAAATTATGCAGAAAAAATGCTCATGAATGTATGAATAAGGCATTTGAGTATGAGAAGAAAAGATGGAATAAAGCCCATAAAGAAGAAATTTTCAAAGAGGGTGATGAAGTCCTTATTTTAACACTACATTTCAATTTAAATGGTAATGTTTAATTGAAGGATCCATTCATTGGACCATTTGTAGTTTAAAAGATGGTTGGTAATAATGCTGTTGAGGTTATTCTATATGCACCTTATGATAGAAAACATACAGTTTTCCTATTTCTCTTATAGAACCATACCATTCTAATGATACTGCCCTATTTCCAAGAAGATCAGGAAGGCATAAACAGCAACCTGAAGAAATAGTTGACGAGGCAGAAATTGAAAAGATACTTAAAAAGAGACACCTTACTAAAGAAAAGGGAGTTGAGTATCTATTAAGATTTAAAAATAAATCAAGTGAATATGACCAGTGGATTCCAGAAAATGAAATCTTTGATCTTTAAAATCTCTTGAAAAAATTTAAATCAATTTAATACTGTTTATTCAGTATATGTATTATAGAAAATTTAAAAAAAATTCTATTCACTCCTTACTTTTAATTAAAATGTATTAACATTTTTTTTATTGTTTTTTTTGGGTGAGGGAGTTTCAGCCTAGATATCCCTAGGACTGAGTATTTCTTATACTTAAAATAAGATAACCTGCTTATATCTTAAAAATAAGGTTAAAATAATAATATATATGAATATATTACATATATATAATTATTACTCTATTATATAAATTATAGTAGTTTAAATAGCTTATACATAGCCTAATAATACTTATTAAGGTGTTAATAGAGTCATAATATACTTATCTTAAGTGATATGAAGTAATTATTGACATACATAAGCTTATATGTATACATAAATCTCATATTCAGTGAAATACGCAGTATAGTATGTATATTTAGGTATATAAGTGGGTTTTAGCCTCTTAATAGCCTATAAACTTTGTTTTTATGCTTAATTTAGGTCATATGGATGTATCCAGTGGACTCACAACGCCTATAGAAGCATAAACATCTATTTCGGGCGCATACACTCAGTCTGGACAACTTAATCGGCTTCCTTAGATGGATATTCACAGATTTATGGGTTGGGAGGTCATTGCTGGGTTAATATAGATGCTTGGGGATGTTATTGGGGGATTGGACATTTCGTTTGTTTTTTTATATGCTTTGGGTTTCATTATATTCTCTTTGGATGAGTTATTTTACTTGTTTCTTTATGGTATACACTTTTATCTGGATTTTCTATGTATGGTATGGGTTTGTGTTATCATTAATTGTGATGGATGGTCCTTACTGGAGGTCTGGGTGTTGAATCTGCTTGAAGTGGACACCATGGGGAGGTGATGGGCCTTAAAAGTTTTGTAATTGCCGGGGATAGCAGTGACATCATCTGGATTGAAGGTCTGTGCACTCCAGTGGATTTTGGTATAAGTAAGGAAGGATTTTGACAGTTATTAGACATCATTCACTTACTAAAATTCAAAAAAAACATTATAACACAATTATTAGCATTTAGAAATATATTATAAATCCATGATAAATTCACCACAGGAAATCTGGGGGTGAACTGCTAGCAGTTCCCTCTATTTGAAACTATCAGGAATTTTTCAGGAAACTGTTGGGAAACCATCCTGAAACTGTCAGAAAGATGTTTTTAAATCTGATGAAAAAACATTGAAAAAATAAACTGTCACAGATTGAATCCAGAACAATCCCTCCTTGAGCAGAGCTTAAGAACCACATTGAACATCAGTTAATCTCAGGTTTGGAAAAAGGTTGAACAACATCACTTAGCATACCTTAATATTTAAATATTAAACTTGAATATATGTTGAGTGAATGATATAGATGCATATGCATTTGAATTTGCATGCTAAAAATTGATGTGAAATGCCTATCCAAAGTGTATGCATAATGACTATGAAGAATAAATATGCATAAAAATATGCATCAAAAATATGCATAGTGATTATGCATAAAAAATATGCATATTGAATATGCATAAAAATATGCATAAATTATGCATATTGAATATGCATTAAAAATATGCATATTGAATATGAAAAAAAAGGTGCATATATGTATATGAATAAAATATATTAATATGCATATAAATCTGTATAATGAATATGAATATGAATATGCAAAAATATGCATAATGATTAAAAATGCAAAAAAATGATGCTTAACGAGTATATTTTATGCATAAATAGAAATATGCAATATGAATTCATATTGCATACCGATAACACTGGCAAACCATTTTGACCAAAACTCATACTAAATTTTCATTCTGGACTAAAGGTGTGAGGGAAGGAAGAAAAACAGTCTGATGTTAGAAAAATGCTACATGCACTCATTTTGTAGCAGAGCAAATGAGAAGTGCTGAATTATGGTTGGTGCCCATAATTTAGTATGATATCATAATTTTATTTAATTGTTTTCAATATTGAAAAGACTTTAGGTCAGTTGGTATGGATCTAGCTGTGCCAGGGTCTAATCTAATTATTTTAACAATTTCTTAATAATTAACGGGCTTTAATACAAAAACAGGTTGTATTTTTTGTGGGATATTGGATATGATAAGGTCTTTTGTAAAAAAAACTTATATTGTTTAAAAATATTCCTGAATCAGATGTGGGATAATCACTACAAAAAATTGTAGTACTGTGGGCAATAAAATATATGCACAAGCAGTAAAGAAAGGACCAAGTGAACCCTTTTTGTGCAGTGGGAATCATTAGAGTGGAATTGTGGATGAAAAATATAATTCATTATTACCATTTTTTTTAATCAAAAAATTTATAATATTAAAAAGAACTATTGATTAATTGGTATTTGAATTTTGTGCCTCACTCATATTTATCATTTGATTGATTTTTTGTCACCATTATGTTATTAATATTATAAGTATAGCAAAAACTTGTGTGCCCAACACATTCCGGGTGATGTTACACCTTTTATAATATTATTAAATAAAGGTAAAAAAATATGAAAATGATTTGTTTTACAAAAAATAAATTGATATCCAAAAGCAATATGAGGGATAAAAAGGTAAAATTAAAGGAATCAAATATGAAATAAAAATTTAAAGTGAAATTCCTCCCATCAAAAGCAAGTAGACATGATGGGGTGAACGCCCACCAGTGGCACTAAACTTGGACTATAATTTCTTTTTTGTAAAAATAAAAAAAAATCCAGTGGAGCTTTACCAAAACTTCAGGATGACAATTTTGCCATATCAAACAACTTCTAGTGCAATTATTGAAGAAAAATTCATTTTCATTGCAATAGAGAGAATTGATCACATCAGACTGCATGTGACCAAAAGTGTCCAGCACAAGTTCAGCTGAACTTGTGCTGGACACTTTTATGATGGAGGTTAGCTAGGGTGGAATTTTTCTTCAGTTCTTCAGGTATTTCTTATAAACATGTCCACTGGTATTTGATCTTTGTGCCTCACTCATGTTTATCATTTGATTGATTTTTTGTCACCATTATGTTTTAATATTATAAGTATAGCAAAAACTCGTGTGCCCAACGCATACCGGGTGATGTTACACCTTTTATAATATTATTAAATAAAGGTAAAAAAATATGAAAATGATTTGTTTTACAAAAAATAAATTGATATACAAAAGCAATATGAGGGATAAAAAGGTAAAATTAAAGGAATCAAATTTGAAATAAAAAATTAAAATAAAATTACTGCCATCAAGAGCAAGTAGACATGTTGGGGCAAATGTCCACCAGTGAGGCTAAACTTGGACTATAATTGCTTTTTTGAAAAACCAAAAAGTGCCAATCTGAGGTTTAAAAAAACTTCAGCAGAACCATTTAGCCATATCAAACAACTTCTAGTTCAATGATTGAGAGAGAATTGATCACACCAGACTGCATGTGACAAAAAGTGTCCAGCACAAGTTCGTCCAAACTTGTGCTGGACACATTTATGACAGAGAGTAGCTAGGGTAGAATTTTTCTTCAGTTAATCTGGTATTTCTTATAAACATGTCCATTGGTACTTGATCTTTGTGCCTCACTCATATATATCATTTGATTAATTTATTGTCACCATTATGTTATTAATATTATAAGTATAGCAAAAACTCGTGTGCCCAACACATACCGGGTGATGTTACACCTTTTATAATATTATTAAATAAAGGTAAAAAAATATGAAAATGATTTGTTTTACAAAAAATAAATTGATATACAAAAGCAATATGAGGGATAAAAAGGTTAAATTAATCTCAAAGAGATAAATTATGAAAAACAAAATACTAGTAAAATTCTTGCTCTCAAGAGCCAGTAGAAGTGTTGAAACAAATAAGAGCCATCAGTGACCTTTGTTTAAAGATAAAAAATTATACACCTGAGGTTGGGAAGAACAAAAGGTTTATGATTCAGCTAAACAAAACTACTTGTAGTGAAGTTTAATAGAAAAATTTTTTTGTTGCCATATAGAGAATTGATCCCATCTGACTGCACATGACTAAAAGTGTCCAGCATAAGTTCGGCGGAGCTTGTGCTGGACACTTTTATGATGGAGAGTGGCTTGGGTGGAAATTTTCTTCAGTTCCTTCATCTTGTATTTCTCATAAACATGTCTACTGGTATTTGATCAGTCTGTATCTTTCATATTTATCATCCGATTAATATTTTATCACCATTATATTATTAATGTTATTAGTATAGCAAAAACTTGTGTGCCAAATGCATACCATGTGAAGTTATACCTTCAATAATTTTTTAAAATAGACGTAAATAAATATGGAAAGGATTAGTTTTACAAAAATTAAATAGAAATTTAAAAGGAAAAAGAGGAATAAAAAAGTAAAATAAAAGTCAAAGAGTTCAAATATGAAAAAAATACTGGTAAAATTCTTGCTATCTAGAGCCAGTAGAGGTGTTAAAGCAAATGGGAGCCATCAGGGCTTAATTGTAATAAGTAACCTTTTCTTTAAAGATAAAAAATTATACACCTGATATTGGGAAGAACAGCAGGTGGATGATTCAGCTAAACCAAACTACTTCTAGTGAAATTTGATAAAAAAATTTTTTTGTTGCCATACAGAGAATTGATCCCATCTGACTGCACATGACCAAAAGTGTCCAGCACAAGTTTGGCTGAACTTGTGCTGGACACTTCTATGATGGAGAGCGGCTGGGGTAGAATTTTTCTTCAGTTCATCTGGTATTTCTTACAAACATGTCTACTGGTATTTTATCTTTCTGCCTCACTCATACATATTGTTTGATTAATTTTTTGTCTTAATTATATTAATAATTATATAAGTATAGCAAAACATTGTGTGCCAAATGCATACTGAGTGATGTTACACCTTTTATAATATTATTAAAAAAATTTATAAAAATATTAAAATAATTTATTTTAAAAATTATTAATTGATATCCAAAAGCAATATGAGGAATAAAAAATTAAGTTAAAGGGATCAAATATGAAAAACGAACTCCAAGTATTATTGCTAATATCAAAGGCCAGTAGAGATGTTGAAGCAAATGAGATCCATCAGGGATAAATTGTACTAAATTGATTGTTTTTTAAAGATAAAAAATTGTGTACCTGTGGTTTGGATGAACTGTAGGTAGATAATTCAGCTATATCAAACTACATCTTGTGAAGTTTCTTATCAAATAATTTTTTTCATTGCCATAGAGAGAATTGATCCCATCTGACTGCACCTGATCAAAAGTGTCCAGCACAAGTTTGGCCAAACTTGTGCTGGACACTTTTATGATGGAGAGTAGCTAGGGTGCAGGTCTTCTTCAGTGCAACTGTTATTTTTTTAAAACATGTCAAATGGTATTTGATCTTTCTGTGTTATTCATATTTTATTATCTGATTAATTTTTTGTCATTAGAATATTATTAATTTTATTAGTATAGAAAAAACTTGTGCGCCAAATGCATGCCATGTTATATTACACCTTTTATAATATTATTTAAAAATGTTAAAAAAATATGAAAATGATTTCTTTTCCAAAATTATAAATTAAAATCCAAATGTAACATGAGTGATAAAAAAGTAAAGTAAAAGAGATCAAATATGAAAAAGAAAAATTCAAGAAAAATTCCTGCCTTCAAGAGCCAGTAGAGGTGTTGAAACAAATGGGTGCCATCAGGGCTAAATTTGATAAAATTTAATTTTTTTTAAAGATAAAAAATTTTTCACCTGAGTTTTGGAAAAAACTCAAGGTGGATAATTCAGCCATACCAAACTACTTCTAATGTAATTATTTAGAATTTTTTTAAATTTAATTTCCACAGAGAGAATTGATCCCATCTGAATGCACCTGAACAAAAGTGTCCAGCACAAGTTTGGCCGAACTTGTGCTGGACACTTTTATGATGGAGAGTAGCTAGGGTGGAAGTGTTTCTCTGTACATCAGTATTTTGTTTTTCACATTTCTATTGGGTTTTTAACTTTTTTTTATCATTCATATTTATCTTATAATTAATTGTTTGTCACCATATATATTATTAATGTTTCTAGTATAGCAAAAACCTGCATGCCAAATGCAAAATTGGTGATGTTAAAACTTTAATAATATTATTATATATAGTTAAAAAAATATGAATATGTTTAGTTTTTAAAAAAATAAATTGATATTTAAAATTAAAAAGAGTAATAGAAAATTAAAATGAAAATAAATGGGATCAAATACAAAATAAAAAATACAAGTAAAATTTTTACTATCAAGAGCCAGAAGTGATGTTGGGAAAGTTGGGGACCCCTAGGTCAAGACTTGGTCTAAACTTACTTTTATGTATGGCTAACAAATTTTGAACTGAGGTTTGGACAGACTTCCAGGGGACAATTTTACAATATTAAACATTCTTTACTTCAATAATTGAGTGAAATATCATTTTTATTGCCATAGAGAGAATTTATCTCATATGACTTCATGCAACCAAAAGTGACCAGCACAAGTTCGGCCGAACTTGTGCTGGACACTTTTATAATTGAGAGTAGGCATACAGCAAATCTTCTTAAACTCAAAAGGGATTTCTTATAAACATTTCCACTGGAATTTGATCTTTCTGTGTCATTTAAATTTACCATTTGATTAATTTTTTGTCATCATTATATTATTAACGTTATTACTATAGTAATAACTTTTGTGAAAAATGCATACCAGGTGGTGTTCCACCTTTAATCATATATTATTAAATAAAGGTATAAGAGTATGGAAATTATTTATTTTAAAAATTAAAAATTGATATCCAAAGCAATATGAGCAATAAAAAAGTAAAATAAAAGGGATAAAATAAGAAAAAAAAATCTAAGGAAAATTCCCACTATCAATAACAAGTAGAGGTGTTAGAATAAATGTGCACCACCAGGGATAAACTTGCACTAAATTTTCTTTTTTGTTAAACCAAAGAAAGTGTCCTGATGAGTTTTGAAAAATCATCAGGAGGACATTTTGGCAATATCAAACTACTTATTGTGCAATGATTGAGCAAAATGTCATTTTCATTTCCATAGAGTAAATTTATCCCATCTGACTGCATGCAACCAAAAGTGTTCAGATCAAGTTCGGCCGAATTTATGCTGGACACTTTTATGATGGTGAGTATCTAGGGTGCAGGTCTTCTTCAGTTCATCAGGTATTTCTTATAAAAAAATCCACTTGTATATGATCTTTCTGTGTCATTCATATTTATCATTTGATTCATTGTTTTTCACCATTATAATATTAATGTTATTAGTATTGAAAAAACTTGTAAGCCAAATGCATACTGGGAGATGCTACATCTTTCATAATCTTATTAAATAAAAGTAAAAAAAATATGAAAAGTATTAGTTTTACAATAAATAAATTGATATTTGAAAGCAAAAACAGGAATAAAAAAAGTAAAATAAAAGTGATTAAATATGAAATTAAACATTTAAATAAAATTTCTGCCATCAAAGATAATTTGAGTTTTCAGACCAAATTTGCACCACCAGTTCTAGATTTGGAATATGTTTTCTTTTTTTTTAAATTAATAAAAGTGTCCACCTGAGGTTTTCCAAAAAATCAGGAGGATAGTATAGCATTATAAAGCTACTTCTTGTGCAATGATTGAGCAAAAATTCATTTTAACTTCCATTGAGTAAATTTATCCCATATGACTGCATGCAGCCAAAAGTGTCCAGCACAAGCTCAGCTGAAATTGTGCTAGACACTTTTATGATGGAGAGTAGCTAGGGTGCAAGTCTTCTTCAGTTAATCTTATATTCATTTTAAAAATGTCTATGGGTATTTAATCTTTCTGTGTCATCCATATTTATTATTTGGTTATTTTTTAGTCACCATTATATTATTAATGTTTTTAGTATAGCAAAAACATGTGTAATGAATGTACACTGGATGATTTTACAACTTTAATAATATAATATAATAAATGTAAAAAAATGTGAAAGTTATCAGTTTTACCAAAATAAAATTTATATTTAGAAGCTAAAGGATAAATAAAAGGGAAAGATTAAAATTAAAGAGATCAAACATGAAATAAAGATATTAAGTATAATTTCTGCTATCATGAGCCAGTAGAGGCTTCAGAAAAAATGGGCACCATCATAGATTAACATGGATAAAATTTACTTTTTACTAAAGGAAAAAATTGTCTACCTTAGGTTTGGACAAACTTCCAGGGGACAATTTGTCTATATAAAACTACTTTCAGTGCAATGATGGAGTGATAATTCAGTCTCATTTCCATAAAAATAATTGATTGCGTCTGATGGCATGCAACCAAAAGTGTCCAGCACAAGTTTGGGAAAACTTGTGCTGGACACTTTTATCATGAAGTGTAGCCAAGGTGAAAGTCATTTTTAATCATCTGAAATTTCTTATAAACATTTCCACTGTTATTAAATCTTTGTGCCTCACCCATATTTATAAATTGATTAATTTTTTGTCACCATTATATTATTAATATTATCAGTATAGCAAAAACTTGTGTGCCAAATGAATACTGGGTGATGTTACACCTTCTATAATATTATTAAATAAAGGTAAAAAAATATGAAAATGATTTATTTTACAAAAAATAAACTTCTATCCAAAATCAATATGAGAGGAATAAAGTAAAATAAAAGAAATCAAAGATAAAAATTAAAATCCAAGTTAAATTCCTGCCATAAACAGAAAAAAGAGATGTTGAATCAAATTGGCACAATAAGGGCTAAACTTGCACTCAATTTTCTTTTTTGTAAAAATAAAAAAAAAATCCACTTGAGCTTTACCAAAACCTCAGCATGAAAATTTTGCCATATCAAACTACTTCTAGTGTAATTTTATATCAAAAATTTATCTTCATTTCCATAGAGAGAATTGCTCCCATCTGACTGCACCTGACCATAAGTGTCCAGCACAAGTTCGGCCAAACTTGTGCTGGACACTTTTATGATGGAGAGTAGCTAGGGTAGAATTTTTCTTCAGCTCATCTAGTATTTCTTCCAAACATGTCTACTGGTATTTTATATTTTTTCCTCACTCATTAATATCATTTGATTAATTTTTGGTCGCCATTATATTATTAATTTTATAAGTATAG
Source organism: Hemileia vastatrix (assembly GCA_030280995.1). Classification (NCBI taxonomy): domain Eukaryota; kingdom Fungi; phylum Basidiomycota; class Pucciniomycetes; order Pucciniales; family Zaghouaniaceae; genus Hemileia; species Hemileia vastatrix. Next base: position 6,853,648 of record JASXTE010000014.1, on the reverse strand, counting down.
AAAAAACTCATGTGCAAAATGCATACCAGGTGATGTTATGCCATTTATAATATTATTAAATAAATGTATAAAAATATGAAAATAGTTTATTTTAAAAATTATTAATTGATGGCAAAAAGAAATATTAGGAATAAAAAATTAAGTTAAATGTATCAAATATGAAAAAAGAAATCCAAGTAATATTCCTACTATCAAAGGCCAGTAGAGGTGTTGAAGCGAAGGAGAGCCATCAGGGATAAATTGTACTAACTTGACTTTTTTTCAAAGATAAAAAATTGTGCACCTGTGGTTTGGATGAAATCTAGGTAGAAAATTTGGCTATGTAATACTACTTGTAGTTAAGTTTTTTATCCAAAAATTTTTTTTCATTGCCATAGCAAGAATTGATCTCATATGACTGCAACTGACCAAAAGTGTCCAGCACAAGTTCGGCCGAGCTTGTGCTGGACACTTTTTTGATGGTGAGTATCTAGGGTGCAGCTCTTCTTCAGTGCAACTGGTATTTTTTTAAAACATATCCACTGGTATTTGATCTTTCTGTTTTATTAATATTTTATCATTTGATCAATTTTTTGTTACCGGTATATTATTATTTTTATTAGTATAGCAAAAAAACATGTGCCAAATGCTTACAGGGTGATGTTAAACCTTTAATAATTTTATTAAATACAGGTAAAAAATTATGAAAATGATTTGTTTTACATAAAATTAATTGATATCTAAAAGAAAAAAAGGGATAAAAAGAAATAGGTTTAATAATAGGGATTTTATATGAAATTCAAAATTTAAGCTAAATGCCTACTTTCAAGGCTCAGAATAGGTGTTGGATAAAATGGGCATCATCAGGAATAAAATTTTACTTAATTTGATTTTTTGAAAAACTAAATGAAGTTTTCAACTAATTTTTTCCAATATTTAGTTGGACACTTTATATATATCAAATTACTTCTAGTACCATGATTGACCAAATTAAATCCTCATTTCCATATGCATAATTGATCCCATATGGCTGGACCAGGCCAAAGGTGTCAACCACAAGTTTGAGAATTCTTCTGTTGGACACTTTTATGATGGAAAGTAGTAGGGTGCAAGTCTTCTTTAATTAATCTAGTATTCCTCATAAACATTTCCAACTTAATTTTGGCCAAAAATCAGGTGGAAAGTTTTTTCATATAAAATTACTTCTAATGTCATGATTGACTAAAAATTTATTCTCATTGCCATATAGAGAGTTGATCCCATATGACTGGATCTAGCAAGTGTCACCACAATTTTTGATAAACTTAAGTTTGAAAATTATATGATGGAAAGTAATTGCAAGTCTTCTTCATTTCATCAAGTAATCCTCATAAAAATTTCCACCTGTATTTTGGCCATATTTAATTAATTCTAGTTCCATGTTGATAAAAAACTGATACTTATTGCCATATATAGATATTAAACCCATCAGACTGTGCCTTTCCAAAAGTGTCTACCTGAATTATGGCTAAACCTCAGTTGGAAACTTTTATGATGCAGAGTAGCTAGGGCAAAAGTATTCTTCAGTTAATTTGGTATTCATAATAAATTTATCCTCCTGAAGTTTAGTCTAACTTCAGGTGGACAATTTCGGAAAGCACCAGTTAGTCACTATCCATCAAAAATGTTTTCACCAATTTTTTGGCTAAACTTGTGGTGGACCACTTTGATCAGCCACAGTCAGATGAGATCAACTCTTTAGATGGGAATGAGGATGATGTTTTGGTCAATCATGGAAATAGAAGTAGTGTGAAGTGGCCAAATTACCCCCCTGAAGGTCAGACAAACCTCAGAAGGTCACTTTTTAGCAGGGAGTAACTGAGAAAAATCCATTTTTCAGAAAGAAAATCTTTTATTGGATAGATGCCAAGGTTTCATACTTGTGTATTATGGTCAGTATTCATTTTGAAAGTGTCTGTCCAAGCAATTTCATTGCTCATCATGACTCATTTTGTTTTAAATGTTTCAAACTGCGTGATACAGTATTAAGGTGTCACATAGAATAATTAAGTTCTATTAAGTGCCCTCCTATGATGCCTAAATTTATAATTTAATATCTTACATAATAATTTTTTTATATAAATTCATCAATATTTTATTTTATTATCAAATTTAATACAGCAAGTATCCTGAATTATTATATATGCATAAGCTTAGGTTAGATCAATTTGTTCCCAATTTGTGCTCATCAGAGGACCAAAATCAAGTTCTGGAGGATCAACTTGTGCATAATTTGGAATCAGTTGATATTCTGTCTATAATCAATCTGAGAATAAATGTAAATCTAACTCTAATTTATTTATGTTTATAAAGTATTCATAAACCTGGCATATTTAAGGGACACTCTAAATTTCAAAAGAGGGGATTGCTACAAATTCACCCCTAGATTTCCCTTGGTGATTGATATAATCTTTATATTAGCTATAACTATATTATATTCATCTGTTTTTCACCACTAGCACACATTTAAATTCAAGTATTGTGAGTTTTATTTGAGTATAACTATTTTATTTGTCTTCCCCTGAGGTTTAATTACTAAATCATTTATTAATAAGTAGTAGGAACATAAATGAATACCATTATATCATACTTAAATACTAGATACACTGACACTCTCCCAGAAAATGCTTCCACAAACTCAGCACTAGGTGGTATACCAGCATCCTTTATTGTAACCGTATTTAATTCCCTGAGATCATGAACTAATCTAAGTTTGCCATTCGGTTTCTTGATACAAAATACCGGACTAAAATAACTTGATAGTTATTTCTCATACAGTCCAGTGTGAATCTGTTCTCTGATAACTTTAATATAAGCTTCTTTTAATGCAGCCGGAATTGGGATTAGTTTTTGCTGCCACGGTGTGGTCTTCCAACATTGGCAGGGGTCTTTGTTGTGTGATTTGGTGCTGTTTGTGCATGTCTTGATTGACATCTGTTAAAGAATTGGGTATTTTTCTAGTTTTATTCCGTGGATATTGGGTCTGCGGGTATTTAGGTACTATCATTGGATAGCCCTGGTTTTTCTCTATATTTTATGTCTTGAAGACATTTTTCATATTCTGAGTTTTAAGGGGTCATTTCCTCATTTTTCATTTATATAAGATTGCTGTTTAATTTTGTTTTTCGTGTGTTACGGGATAACCTTAAGTCTTAGAGTTAAGTGCTTAGTACCATTGGATAGAGCTAACTTTTCTCTATATTTCATGTCTCAATGTTGTTATAGTGAAATTCCATGTTTTAAAGGTTTTTGTCAAGGTACGCTTTTGGTCTAGAAGTCTTGGTATGAAGTTTTTACGAGGATTTTAAAGGTTTAAATGGACTCTCAACAAATTTGTATGTATCTCTTAAATCAAGGATGATTATTTTACTCAATTAAAAGAGTTATGATTAAAATATTGATATAAATTATATATTAGAGTTACGTATTGTAAATACTAATAGTATAGAATATATGAATAAGTTTTTGATTTGTTATTGTTGTAATAAAATGATGTAGTAAAGGAATGATTAAAAGACAACAAAAAGAGAGGCCTTATATAGGCAAAGAAGAGGCAAAGCATGGCAATCAAATTCTAAAAACAGTAGTATGAGAGAGAGAAAAGAATATTCCAGAAGGAGTATTTTCAAATAATAAAGTTGTTCTAAAAAGAAGGCGTCAAAAAGATGTATTTACAGAGTATGTCAGAAATACATCAATTTATTTAATATTTACTGTAGAAGTCAATTCTAAATAAGAAATTTGAATTTTTTGTATATATTTAATATTATTTGAATATTAAAATCTTTTTTTAACTTGAAATCTATTTTTTAATATATATTTTTATTTTTTCCAACCTGTCAAATGAGCACAGTGTTAGAGAAAAATATAAGGGACAATTTTATATTTTATATTTTAATTATTTATTTAATTTTATCATTCTGTAATTAGTTAATTTATTATAACTAATTTTAATGTAACTAATTTATAATTAAATAATAATTAAAATGATAAGGTGCGGCTTCATCCAGTAAATAATTAATAATTTTGCTGGGTAAGTCCAGTAGCCTGGCTGACACTCCCTCACTCTAAAAAAAACAATAAAAAACATGCTATGATTTTTTCTTTTTATACTTTTTTAGTAGAGTAGGAAGATTAGATATCTCCTTCCCAGGTATCCAAGAATCATATTCAGATGATTTATTCTTGAATCTCAATAAGTATTCTGTACCTTTCTCTGCAGTGACTATTCTGTTATTTAAAATTTTTTCAATTTCTGCTGTTTCAGTGATTTCATTTGGGGTTTTCTTTGGTCTACCCCTCCTTTTTGGAAATAAATCACTATTGGATGTGTAAGGTTTCAAAAGAGATATTCGAAAAACAGGATGTTTTCTGTCATATGGAGAATACAGAATAACTTCAACTGCATTATCTCCAATCATTCTTCTGACAAAAAATGGACCAACAAATGGATCTTTCAATTTGTTATTACCTTGTAAGTTGAAGTGGACTGTAGAAATCAACACTTCATCACCCTTTTTATAAGTGTATTCTTTATGGGATTTGTCCCATCTTTTCTTCTCATATTCAAATGATTTTTCAATACATTTTTGAGCATGATTTCTACATAGTTGTTGCATTTAAAGAAAAGATTTTACACCAGGATGTATATCCAATTTAGGTATTTTGTTATTGAGAATTTGGGCAGGAGTATTTGGAACATATCCAAGCCAGAGCTCAAAAGGCTTTCTTTGAGTAACAGAATAAACAGTGCTATTATAAGCAAATTCTAACCCAGGAAGTAAGGTAACCCAATAATGAGTTAATCTGTCATTATCTTTATACTCAAGGCCAAAGGCAGAATATCTTCTTATCATGTCCTCGAAAGTCTGAATCATTCTATCAGCTAAACCATCAGTCTGAGGTTGATGGGCAGTAGAAAGTTTTAGATCACAACCACAAACATCCATCAGAGACATCCAAAATTCAGAAGTAAATTTAGGGTCTCTGTCAGAGATTATGGCATTAGGCAAACCAGCAGTATTAAACATATGGGACCACCATAAGAAAGCTAATTCTTTAGTGGAAACATCCTTGTGGGTAGGGATAAATTTACACATTTTTGTGACTCTGTCCACAAGAACCCAACAAGAGTTATAACTGTCTTTACCAGCAATAGGTAATCCTGTTACAAAATCCATGTTTATTATTTGCCATGGAGCATCAGGAGGTTCAATATGTTGCATTAATCCTGCTCTTTTACCAGTTAATCTTTTTGATTTTTGGCAAGAATCACAAGATTCAACATATAATTTTGTGTCTTCAGACATATTAGGCCACCAAGCAGTGTTCTTAATTCTGATCATTGTTTTGTCAAGATCAAAATGTCCAGCTAATATGTCATCATGATAAATTTTCAAGATGATTTCTTTCATAGAAGGAGTAATAACAATAACATTACTCAACTTTCTTCTATAATATAGATATCCTTTATCAATTGAAAATTTACCTTTTTCCAAAGCTTTTTGGTACTTTGGTGGAAGGGTTTTAATTAATGCTTGTATTGAAGCATTCTTTGGATCATTTAATATGGTGCATAACTTTTTCAAGTCAGTGTTCTTATCATATTATTCCAGAATAAGCTGTAATAGCTCTTCCTCCATATCAACCACATATATCCCATGAATATGATTAATTTCATCCTCAAGATCATAAGCAGGATTAGAGTCATCATTTGGTAAAGGTAACCTTGATAACATATCCACATTCGAGTGAACATTACCAGCCCTATGAATAATTGTCATTCTCCCTCTGTACTCTTGAACAGCCAGCTCCCATCTGAACATATGTCTGTTAGGTGTTTTCAAGTTTAAAAAGGATTTAACTGCACTGCATTCAGTGACAAGTTCAAATTTCTGGTCATCTAGGTAATAATGAAGCTTTTCTAGAGCCCATACTACAGCTAAACACTCTAATTGAGTAGCACCATATTTCAATTCACTATTTCTCAAGGTTCTTGAAATATAACAAATTACTACTTCTGAAACTTTATCATTTATCACTTGTTTTTGATGGAGGGCAGCATAACTGGCATCAGTGTACAAAACAAATGGTTGATTATAGTCAGGTAAAGCAAGAATTGGTGCTGATATCAAACAGTGTTTCATAGTGTCAAAGGCTCTTTGTCTTTCACTATTCCAGACAAAATCAACATCCTTTCTAGTTAATTGGGTAAGGGGTAAAGCCATGACTTGGTAATTTTTAATATACTGTCTATAGTATCCACACATTCCCAAAAAACTTTGGAGCTCTCTCACTGTTGTAGGAGCTTTCACCTGTTGTATGGCTGCCACTTTTTTCTGGTCAACACATATCCGTAAGCCTGAAACAACATGACCAAGAACTTTTAAAGAATGGAAACCAAATTTACATTTCCTCAAAGCAAGTGTCATATTTATTTCATCCATTTTCTGGAATACTTTACACAGGTGTTTAAGATGGTCCTCAAATGTTTTTGAGAATATAATGATATCATCAATATAAACCATCAGCCATCCTTCAATTATTTCTTGATGGAATGTGTTATCCATTACTTTTTGGAAAACTGAAGGGGCATTTTTAGGGCCAAATGGCATCCTAATATACTTATAAATACCCATATGAGTGGCAATCATCAGAAAGTTCTGAGAATTTTTCTCAACAGGTACCTAGTGATATCCCTTATTACCATCCAAACAGCTAATATATTTAGCACCCTGTAAAGTAGCAAGTATAGAGCTGATTCTAGGTAAAGGGTAGATATCATCAACAGTATAAGTGTTTAGTGCTCTATAATCACCACATAACCTGGCTTTATCTTTCTCATAAGAAATTAGGACAGGTGAGATAACACAATATTTAGGTGTTTCAACTACCTTTTCAATAATATTCATTTTTAAAAGGGTAGAGATATTGTCTTCAATATCTTTTCTCTTTGTGGGAGAAGCAGGATAAGGCTTCTTCTTTAAACTAGGTGGTATATCAGCTAATGGGCTAGACAATGAAAGTTTCATTTCAACCTTAACTAATCCCAGTTCATGTGACCCATGAGCAAAGGTTATAGGAAAAGATTTTATCAAGTTAATGATGGAATCTTTATCCTCACCAGAAAGTCGTTCTCCAAAAGAAGCATTGTCAATTTCAGACATAAGGGCATGCATTTCCTTTGTAGATCTTCCTTTATATTGAACCACAGAATTACATGTGTTCAATTCTGGTTTTAATAATTTTTTAGGGGAGGAAATAATAAATTTTCTCTTCCCATTCATCCCCATTGTGAAACATTGGTTTGAAGGATCCAATTTTATGCCATACTTGGTTAAAATATCATTCCCTACAATAAACCAATTGCTTAAGTTATCATTTTTCATAACAACAAAATCACAAATAGATCTTACAAAACCATGGTTATATTTAAAAAACACTGTGGCTTTATACTTACCAATGGGGGATAAAACAGAGCCATAACCTCTCCAATTTTCAGAAATGATAGGCATCAATTTAGATTTATAGTCTTGATCTACTGAAGCAAGTGCTCTTTCAGATACTACACTTCCTCCAGCTCCAGAATCCAGAACGATTTCAATTCTGGTTCCATTGATCAAGACTGGTGCCTTTAGAGGGGCAATAATAATTAAGCTATCCTCAATGTTCTTTATAATCTCAGCATCCTCAACTGTAGATAAAGCATTATTATCAATATCAATAGTATTAAAATAATGAATATCCTCTTCCAGCATCAAGATTTCTTGTTGAGATTCATATGAAATATTGCTGGCACAATCACTTGATGTATCATCCAGTGCCACTGTGTCATCAGCATGCTCCTCTGTTTGTTCTACAAGATTTATCTTCTTGTCACAAACATGACCTTTCTGCCAAGGCTTGTTGCACTTGAAACAAGTGTTTGTTGCATACTTCTTTGGTGAAACAGGGGCAGAAGGTTTACCAACCTTTTACAGAGGTTTCTGTTGGTAAGTGGAGGTTTTCTCCAAAGGGGTCCTAGGAATGAATCTTCTGGCATCATACTTATTGTTTAGAAGTATTTCATTGCAAGTATTAATGAAAGAAGAGGGTTCTTTGGAGAACTCAGTCCTAGCCACTATCAAGTCTCTCAGAGACATTGGTAATTTATAGAGGATCCTGTCCTTCCATAAATCAAACTCTATATTTGGGTCCATTGCCCTTAAGATTTTTACAAGTTTCATTAAAAACTCAATAGGTTTATCAGTAGAAGAGCTATATCTAGTTTCCTCATACTGCCTTTGTTGAGCCATTCTGAACTTGGAGCCACCAAATTGTGCTTTAATTAATTTCTTCCAATCCTCCCATGAGTAGTCATTCCCATCCAGGAGAACAGATTCATACCACATCAGGGCAAAATTAGTGAATAAAGAAATTAATTTGGACACAATTTCCTCATCTGGGAGTTTGTAAGAATTTTTTAAGTTATCAATTCTGCAAATAAATTTTTGCCAATCAGAGGAAGAATAACCATCAAATGTTGGGTACTGGTCAAGTTTTGGCCAATTCTTTTGATTTGAAGGAGTCTCCTTAGTACTAGCTTGTTTCTGAGTAAGAAGCAGCTGTAATTTCTCTAATTGTGCTGAAATCTCATTGTTTAATCCTTCTGTTGCAGATCCTGGTGCATCATCAGTTTTTGATGGAAACTCAGTGTTATCAACAGGTATTTCTGGAGCTATTTTTATTTTAGATGAACTAGCCACAGGTACTATTTGAGCATCCTGCACTATATGTTCCTTCACAAAAATTTTAGAATATTTTTAGTCATTTAACAATGAGTTCAATTTTTCTTCAATGGTTGTTAGTCTTGTTTTCATTCTTGGAAGACTAGATAAACTCTCATTGATAGTTGCAAAAGATAATTGATTTTTATGTTGAAAAGATGACAAATGGTCATTCAATCTTTTCAGATTTATCTTATCTATCTCTACCTCCTGGCAACAGGCAGATACAGTATCTTTTAGTTTAGACAAATCATTTTTTATATTTTGCCATTAAGCAACTTTCTTTTCATGGGTTGCTTTGTAATGAGACAATTCATCAGAGACTCTCTGTGCTTCACTTCCTAATGCTTGATAACCCTGATCAGTTAACAAACTATTATATCTCTGAGTTAATTGCATATTGTTCATTATATGATTTTGCTTGGCAATAATATCTCTCAAGTGCTCATCATTAATTCTTGCTACATCTGGAGTGTTTCTCAATAAGGAAACTGAGTAACTTTCCAGACTCTCATAGAACTCAGGGTCAAGAGTTTCATCAATCACAGCCATATCAGGATTAATCATTGAGGTAGCAATTAAAAGTAATGGATTAGATACATGAGATATCTGTCTACTATTCCCAGCCTCTATAGGTCTCAAATTTTCATCCTCCCTTCCAGATTTACCTGAAGGAACAGAGTCAGCCACAAGAAAAGGCACTTGAGAATCAATATAGGGACGTATCAGGGTTTGCTGGGTATCACCATATTGGGCTTCCTTCTTCTTTTGCCTCCTTGATAAGGGTGGGGAGGAGTGGGGTTGACCTGGGTGGGCCTTGATGGACCTACCTGAGGTAACTGATGCTGGTTTTGAGCCAAGTAGTCCCACTGAGTGTTGAGCCAGTCCCACTGCCACTTGGACACTTCCACCTTCTCTTGGGACTTGGGAGCCAATTGTTGTTGATCCCTGGGAGGAAGAGGTTTCTTCTTCTCTTGGAGAAAAGTATCTGTTCTTCTCACCTTTTCTTCCAAGGCATCTACCGTTACCTTTAATCTCAAGCTTTCTGTCCTTAACTCCTTTATGTGAGTAGACAGATTCTTTACCTGCTGAGACAACGGCATCTTTTTTATCCTGAAGCCTTTTTGGAAGCTCTTCTGGTGGGTTTATCATGGGCTTCTGATCCTGAGTTGTGTCCACTAGGATTTCTACTTCTTCCATCTCTACATCCTGTTTGGGGCAAGGATTTATTAGTTTGAGAAATTCTTCTTGTTAAAGGAGAACTTACAGAAGTAGGCTCATCATAATCAATTAAGTCTAGTTCTTCTTCACGTGCAGCAAAACCACTTTGGTCAGTCATTTTAAGATTTAACTGAAATGAGAAAAAAAAAGAGACAAATTAATTATTCTTTATTTTTAATTTTTATTTAACAGAAATAAAATAAAAATAATAAAAAAATTCTTTTTAGGATAAAAATCAACTTAAATAAACTTAATTTAAAAAAAATTAAAACCAGGATTATAATATAATCAACTGTAGAAATAAATTAATTTTTTTTAATTATTTATTTTCAGGATTTAAATCAACTAATTTATTACCAGGACTTATTGTCAACTGAAGTAATCAAATATGAAACTTTATTAATTTAACAAAATTTTATTAAACTGATCACTTAACTACCAGGACTTAATGTCAACTGAAGTAATTAAATATGAGTTTTATTAATTAAAAAAAAGTTATTGAACTACCAGGACTCAAAGTCAACTGAAGTAATTAAATATGAATTATTTATTAATTAAAAAAATAATTATTGTCAGGACAATTTGTCCACTGGAACAATTAAAATTTAAATTAATCAGGACAATTGTCAACTGAAAAATGATAATAATTAATATTAAAATATAATTATTTTATTACTTCTGGGACTAAGAACAGTTATTGCTCTATTATGGTAAACCAGGAAAAATAAATAAAAATATAATAATAAAAATAAATTCCAAATTACCAGACACCTCCCCTTGAAAAATGAGCAAATTAATGCCACTTACAGAGTGCTGAGTAAAAGGAAATACGTAGCAAATGAAGAGTGAAGAGTAACCCACAAATAGTAATAACAATAATTACCACGATATATAGGACGTTTAGTCAGTATATGAACCTAAGTTTTGGAGCGCGGTTTGATTCCCGTTCGCAGCAAAAACTTTTGTCACGTGACATATGACGTTTGTCGTTTTTTCGCCTTCTCTCGTCCTTTACAGGTACTTGTACGCTGATGGTCCCCTAGATTACACCTCAATTAAAATTGCACCGTCGATATTTTGGAAAGAATCCCAATTGTCAAGGTACACTTTTGGTCTAGATGTCTTGGTATTAAGTTTTTACGAGGATTTTAAAGGTTTAAATGGACTCTCAACAAATTTGTCTGTATCTCTTAAATCAAGGATGATTATTTTACTCAATTAAAAGAGGTATGATTAAAATATTGATATAAATTATATATTAGAGTTACGTATTGTAAATAATAATAGTATAGAATATAAGAATAAGTTTTTGATTTGTTATTGTTGTAATAAAATGATGTAGTAAAGGAATGATTAAAAGACAACAAAAAGAGAGGCCTTATAAAGGCAAAGGAGAGACAAAGCACGGCAATAAAATTCTAAAAACAGTAGTATGAGAGAGAGAAAAGAATATTCCAGAAGGAGTATTTTCAAATAATAAAGTTGTTCTAAAAAGAAGGCGTCAAAAAGATGTATTTACAGAGTATGTCAGAAATACATCAATTTATTTAATATTTACTGTAGAAGTCAATTCTAAATTAGAAATTTGAATTTTTTGTATATATTTAATATTATTTGAATATCAAAATCTTATTTTAACTTAAAATCTATTTTTTAATATATATTTTTATTTTTTCCAACCTGTCACCAGACGACCTACGCACAAGGTCGAGGATGCTCCTGAAAGTGAGATGAAGGATTTAGAAACTTCTTCGAAGCACAGAGGAATGATTCGAGGGAGTGGTTCGAAGGTCACTCAAAGTAAGAGCTACAGGTTCGAGGTTCGTTCGAGAAGAATTATAAAATAGTTTCAAAGGTAATAGGAATTCTTAAGATCTCACGAAGGGTTGGACACTCAATAATCAATGATTTAGGATTTAGAAATGAATATTGAGAAAAAAAAAGAAAGATACAATAACAATGATTTAACTCTAAAGACTTACCACTATTGATGTAAATACGATTTATAATTTAATTCTAAGGAATATCGAACCAAAATACCCAACCCTTTTATATCTTTGTTCCTCCTTGCATTGACCTCCCTTCCATCGCACCATTCCCATACCATTGACCATTACTAACATACACTTAGACCCTCTTCGCTAAATATCCGTCCATGCTCAATTTACCCCTTTTTAATTAATTAACAAAACTTTAATGAAAAACTACTACTGTACTATTTCGTTAAACCTAGCGCTGTGCATCGCTTATTGAAAAAGAGACTAAGGCACCCTATTGGGCGATTGACTAATTTAGATTTAGAGTTTAGGCTAGCGCAGTTAAATAGTAAGTACACAAAGGAAAATTGCAGTTGCTATGGAGAATTGCTTTCTGCGCTTCGATTATAGATTTAGGACTCGATATTATTGATTTAATGAGCTGCTTTCGCCTCGAGTGTCAGGTGGAGCGTGACACAAACTGTCAAATGAGAACAGTGTTAGAGAAAAATATAAGGGACAATTTTATATTTTAATTTTAATTATTTATTTAATTTTATCATTCTGTAATTAGTTAATTTATTATAACTAATTTTAATGTAACTAATTTATAATTAAATAATAATTAAAATGATAAGGTGCGGCTTCATCCAGTTAATAATTATTTATTTCACTGGTTAAGTCTAGTAGCCTGGCTGACAGTTTTAGTAGTTGTAGCTAATTTTTCTAAGTAGATTAGTGGTTTTTGTTGGTTTTTTGGCTTCAGGGAGGCCAGGCCGCTTCAGGCAGCATCTCCAACGTCAGGCGGCCCGCCCGCCTCTGGTTTAGGAGGTTGGGGAGCGCTTCAGGAGGGTTTTTATGCAATTTGGCATGTACAGGCGCCAGATTGGTGGGTGCGCATGGGCTCTTAGATAGTGGTCTGCGTGTACATAGTAAATAAAACAGTTTGGGGCAACCTTAATCATCATACAACCATTCGGAGGTGATATCATTGTTCCTCACTCAGTTTTCACTGTTTTTTGGCCACAATTGGCTGTGTTTGTTGAAAGTAAGCTCTTCATTTAACTTAACTTTGGAAACTGTTTTCTCTGTTATAGTCTTGCAAGCTATAGCAAGTATTATTGCTGTCTCTGGTGTGGATTTGCAGCCTACATCAAGTATCTTTGCTGTCTCTCGTGTTGACTTTGTTATACATTTCAGTTCTTTGGTCTGGTAGTCTATCTGGGGACTACTTTCTTGGCTCATCAAGCAGTCAAGTGTGTTAAACAGGAGCTTTAGCAAAATAGGAACCAACTTACTTTTGCAAGTAAATCTCACTCTATTTTTCTAAAGGGACAGGTGATTTTCTCTCTGTTTTTTCTCCAACTCCCTTGGTCAAGGCCTATAGCTAGTACTATAGGATTGTCTACATTTCTGGTGCCCAAAGTGGGGATAGAAATTTCTAGTTCTTTGGAATATCTGTTTTCTTTGGTTGGCTCTTTTTGGTGTTTTGGACTGCAGGAATGGCTTCTGGTTCCTCTATTCCTGTGGTGACTGTCAGTGGGGGGGATGGTCCTCCTTCTGTGATGGTTAGGGAGTGTGTGAGGATTAAAACTTGGGATGGTACCAAGTTTAATGGGGAGGATGTCAAGTGGTTTCTAGAGAAGTATAAAACTGCTGACGGAGTGGATGGTTCTTCCTACCTGGACATGGTGAAGCAGATTATCTTCTTCATTGGGGATAGGTCAGTGAAGAAGGAGATTGTGGCCATGTCTGGCTACAAGAAGAGGGATTGGAAATTGTTGTGTAGGGAAATGGTGGATAGATGGGGTGTCAGGTTCACTATGGTGGATCTGAACAAGGTTGTCAGTGAATGGCAATCTTATGGTGGTGTTGGTAACTTGCATAGTTACAGGAAGTTTCTGCTACAGTTTGATCCTGTGGTGGAATATTTGGTGGAAGTGGAGGAGGTGGCTCATGAAAATGCTGCCAAGGATGTCTTTTGGTCTGCCCTGGCTAGAGATGTCAGGATGGATGTGTTGAAGGAGTTTTCAAGAAAGGAATTGATGAAAACTCTTTCTAATGGGGACCAGAAGTTGCCTGCCTTGGATAAGGTGAAGGAGGCTGTTGAGGCCCATTTGAAGTTATTGGCTGTGGACACCTATCAGGAGGGGTGTGCCAAGTATGTCAGAAAAGTAAGTGAGGCTTTGGCTGAAGAGGAAGTTAGGGAGAAGAAGGGGGAGAAAAATTTGGTGAAGGTTCCCAAACAGGAGAGGGACCCAATGGTGGAGCAGTTGGCTGATCTTACAAAGCAGCTGCACATTTTTGTTCAGGAGGCCAAGAAGGTCAATAAAGCACCTTCTCAGCCCAGAGAGTTTGAAAGGAGGGCTGGAAGGAGTGATCCTTGGGTTTGCTCTTATTGCAGTAGGAGGGGGCACAGGTCCAATGATTGTTGGGCATTGAACAGAGATGTGTCTGAAGAAAAGGTGGACTTTGATGGCAGGGTTTTTAAGTTCCCTGACGGTTCTTTTGTGAAGCCCAGTGAGGGGCAGGCTCCTGTGGATTTGGTCAGGAGAAGGGGTGGTCTCAATCAAAGGTGGCCAAGGTTTGAGGAGATTCCTGATCAGGGGAAGTCTTCTGTTAAGGTAGATGAGGATGTCAAGGGAAAGGGGAAGGAGGTCAATAAGGTCTCTTTTTCTACTTCCTTTTGTGGTTTGGAGTTGTATTCTTGTGGTGGAAAGTCAAGTGGTGAATACTTGGCTGGTGTTTATCACTACGCAATATAGGGGGTGGACTTGCTAGCAAGTCCTCAACCTGAACTCAGATGGAACTCAGATGGAACTCAGACTGAACTCAGACTGAACCCATACTGAACTCTACTTGAACACCCACCTAAAACTGTTCTGCTGAGTGGTGTTCATCCCTGATTGTATGGTTCCTTTATCAATAGCTCAATGTGTGTTCAATCTATGGTGAGTTTGGGTCCAAGGTTGCGGACTTGCTAGCAAGTCCGCCCCCCATATTGTGTGGTGTATGATGTGGAAGCAGGAAAGGTGGGAAGGCCTAAGAGCAGTTCTCAGGCCCAACCAAAGCCAAATTCTTCAAAGGTGGACCCTAAGCTGAGTTCAGCTAGGAAGAGGTACATCAAAGAGGAGCTGTACAAGATGCAGAAGGGTATGGCTGACATGGGCCCCCCTAGTTTTGGTGCATTGGACCTGAATGGTGAGACAATGCCAATGGAGGTGGATTCTGACTCTGAGGAGGATGTCCCTTTGGCTTTATTGCCAAAGCCTGCTGGAGTTAGAGGTTCTGGTGAGGGATCTGGTTTGGTTCCTGTTAATGGTAAATTTGTTGGTGGTGCTGGTCCTCAAGAAGCTTCTAGGACCAAGGTGGTGAAGCAAAGAGCTCAATTTGAGAGGCCAGTAGTGTCTGGTCAAGTTAATGTTTTGGACTCTGTCCTGGAAAGGATGAATCAGGGTCAGGTTTCCCTATCTTATGGGGAATTGTATGCTATCAGTCCAGGGTTGGCTGATAGGCAGAAAAAGTTGTTGACCAGGAGAAGAGTTTCTTCTGGTGAGGTAGAATACATTTTTGATTCTGCTGAAAAGTTTGCTGAGGGGTTGGAAACTCATTTTTCTGCTCCTCTGGGATATGTCAATGTCACTCTGAATGGCAGGGAGGCAAGGGCATTGGTGGATTCAGGTTCTCAGATAAACCTGATTTCTTTGTTTGAGGCAACTCATATGGGCCTCCCAATCAAAACTGGTATTGGTGGGAATTTGAGAGGGATTGGTGGCTATGTCACTGAATTTGTTGGAACTTCTGAGTTTGTGAAGTTAGATGTTGGAGGAGCCTCAGGTAAGGTTCATTTTTACATTTCTAAAGGTAATTTAAAATCAGTTTTGGGTGGGCCATTCTTGATGGATTTTCAGGCAAGAATTGGTTATCAATTTGATTTGGGAATCAGTTTGGAGTTGACTGGTGAAGACAAAAGGAGACTTCAAATGAGGATGTCATCCCCTGGAGAGGATGGTAGGGAGACCAGGCCTGGTTTATCTTCAATGTGCCAGTGCATGGACTGCTGCAGGAGAAGGAAGGAAGTGGGTGCTGCCTCTGGTTTTTTGGAGTGCGGATCAGGCTCTATTGAGAGTCTGTCTTTTTTAGAGTAATGAGGGCTTATCACCCTAGTGCTGCAACCTCTCCCCAAGATGAGGAAATCCCATGTTGTAGTAGGTCAGCTCCCTTGGAGATATACCAAGTGGATTTTCAACTTTCTCTTTTTAATGTTTCTCTTCTCTGCAAGGATTCATCAAGTTTTTTATCAAGTCTCTGTTCTCTCTCAAGATTCTTAATTATTTTTAATTCAAGTTCAAAGAAGAAGATTGGTTATATATCTTTATTGAATGATATGCGGAAAATTTTTGGGGCGGTGAGATTGGGGTCTAAAGTAAGTCCTCCAGATTTTGCACCGCTAGGTTTTCTTCTACACCTTTCAAAAACATTACCTGGGCCACACCTGTAAGCATTGGGGAAACCCCTGGTTATTTCTGTAGGTCAGAAGAAAACTCATGAAAATAAGATAAAAATTTCAAGATAATTCATGAAAATCAAGAAAAAAATCTGAAGATAATGAAGAAAGAAGATGCAAAATATTGTTGTGAAGATTGTCAAGAGAGGTTAAACTGCAGAAAATTATGAAGAGAGAAGATAATCAAGATTTATTTTTGGGCCTCCAGCATGAGGATAAACTGCACAAGTTTAGAAGATGTGATTCAGAAGATGAATCAAGATTTGAAGATTTGGAAGTTGGAAGTGAGGATGAAGATGTGGAATTGCGGAAAAGTTTTGGAGTGGTGAGATTGGGGTGTAAAAGTAAGTCCTCCCAATTTTGCACCACTAGGGTTTCTTCTACACCTTTCAAAAACATTACCTTGGCCACACATGTGAGCAATGGGGAAACCCTTGGTTTTTTTTCCAGGTCTGGTGGTGAAGAATTTCTGAAGATCCCTCAAGTTGAAGGTAGAGCAGCAAAGTATAAGAAGGTAGCGCAGAAGATTAGGCCTGTCAATGAGCCTATGCCTGTGGGTTTGAATCCGCCCTTGAAGAGACCTCCTTTGTCAAGAGATCCGTACTGTACTCCTTTGGTGAAGAATCCTCCAGAATTTATAGAGACGGCTAGGGTGACCATGGAAAGGTTGAAAGTTGTTAATTTTGGTCCTGATGGGTGGTTGTCTGAGGAAGAAAAGAAGTTGTTGTTGCACGTTATTGTGCTAAGGGAAAAATATGTGGCGTTTGTTGAGGAGGAAAGGGGTGTATTGAAGCACTCTTATGGGGAACCTTACTTGATTCCTGTGGTTTGCCATGAACCTTGGCAAATCAAACCTATTTTGATTCCAGCCGCTATTAGAGAGGATTTTGTAGAGATTGTTAGGGAAAGAGTCAGGACTGGGTTATACAAACAATCGACTTCAAGCTACTCAAGTCCAGTTTTCTGTGTAAAAAATCAGAATGGAAAGTTGAGGGTGGTTCATGATCTTAGAGACTTGAATATAGTCACTATCAAGGATGCTGGTATGCCACCAAGTGCAGAGGATTTTGTGGAAGCTTTTGCTGGAAGGGTGTGTTATGGTTTAGGTGATATTATGGGTAGTTATGATGAGAGTGAGCTCCATACAGATTCAAGGCCTCTCACAACTTTTGAGACTCCTTTGGGAAGATTTCAGCTGACTAGGTTGCCTCAAGGAGCAACTAATTCAGTGGCAGTTTATCAAGCACAGATGGCTTGGATTTTGCAGGATGAGGTTCCTACTCATGCTGGTATTTTTATTGATGACGGTGGAATTAAAGGACCATCCACTGATTATGGTAATGAGGTGTTAGCGGAGAACCCTGGCATAAGGAGGTTTGTGTGGGAATATGCAATAACTCTAGAGAGAGTGTTGTTCAGGATTGAAGAGGCTGGTCTGACCATTTCAGGTTCAAAAGTCTGTTCTTTTGTTCCTGCTTTGGAAATTCTGGGTCATGTGGTATGTAAAGAGGGAAGGATTATGGCAAAGAAGAAGATTAATAAAATCCAGTCATGGACAAGGCCTAAAAATACTACTGAAGTCAGGGGATTTTTGGGTGTATGTGTATATGTCAGGATTTTTATTAAGGATTTTTCTTTTTTGGCTTCACCTTTAAGGAGGTTGACCAGAAAAGATGCAGGTTGGGAATGGACTGAAGAGTGTGAAGAGGCTTTTCAGAAGTTGAAAAAGGTTGTTGGTGAAGATATTGTTCTTCACAAGTTGGATTATGGTGTTGGTGCTGGAAAAATTTATCTGGCAGTGGACTCAAGTTATATTACTGCTGGTGCTGTTTTGTCTCAGGAGGATAAGACTGGGAGGTTCAGGCCAGTAAGATATTAGTCTGTGGCGTTTAATGAGGTGGAATCTAGGTATTCTCAACCTAAGTTGGAATTGTGTGGCGTAGCTAAAATTTTAAAGAAGCTACAGACGGTTTTGTGGGGGCAGCATTTTGAGCTGCAGGTGGATGCGAAATCTTTGGTTCAGATGATCAATACACCTAGTCTTCCAAATGCTCCAATGACTAGGTGGGTGGCATTTATTCAACATTTTTCTTTTGACCTGGTACACAAACCAGGTAAAACTTTTACTATGCCTGATGGATTATCAAGGAGGCCACCTACAGATGAAGATTCTAAGGCTGAAGAGTTTGATGAAGATGTTCCAGTGGTTAGGGCCAGTACAAAGGGTGCTGAAGATTTTTCTGACCTCCCCCAAGAGGCTAAACTGGCTGGATCTGATCTTGATTCTGGTGATCAGGATGTTTTTGTTGATGAAGATGGAGCTGTTGTTTGGGACAGCTCAAAATTGGAAAAGGGTGTTTTTGTTAGTGAACTGGATTCTCACAAGGTTCAGTGGAAAGGGAAGGACGTGCCAAAATTTAAAGATTCGTGTCCTGGTTGGGCTGCTCAATTGCCTCATATTCACACTGGTGATTTTGGTGACAGAATTGTACCCTTGGATGTTGTTTTGTTGGATTTTGAAGATGAGACCTGGGGTTAGTCTGGGTTTTATTTTATTTTGGTGGAATACCTGTTGACCTTGGAGAGGCCAGATAGTTGTGATGAAGATAATTGGTTGGCAATCAAGAAGAAGAGTCCTGGATTTTATGTGTCAGGAAGGCGGTTGATGAGGAGGAGACATCCTAATCCTCAAGTGGTGGTGACTCAGAAGAAGGGTCAAGAATTTGTTTTGAAGTCTTTGCATGAAGACCTTGGTCATAGAGGCTTTAGGGAGACTTTTAGAAGAGTAGCAAACAGATTTTGGTGGCCAGGTATGAAGTTGGCTTTGCAGGGTTGGGTTCAATCTTGTGAAGAATGTCAAAGAAGAAGTCACTTGAAACCTAAAAAGGTAGGCCGTGCTACTGGTGAATCAACTGTTTTTGGAAGGGTCATTCTGGATTCTGTCCATATTAGAGAGGGCAGGTATAAATACTTGATTGTTGCTAGGGATGATTTGTCTGGTTGGGTTGAGGCAGTGCCTCTGGTTAATTTGGCTTCCAAGAATGTGGCAGAGTTTTTGAAGAATGAGTGGATTTATAGGTATGGGTTGATGAAGTTGGTCACTGTTGATGGTGGGCCAGAGTTTGGTGCCGAATTTAAAAAAGCTGTGGCTAGTGTTGGTTCTAAAGTTAGAGTGGCTACACCTTACTATCCTGAAGCTGAAGGCATGGTTGAAAGAGGCCATCAAGTTATCAAAAATGCTTTGGTGAAGATGTGTGGAGATATTGCTGAAAAGTGGAGGCACTATTTACCCTTGGTGTTATTTGCTGATAGGGTCACTGTGAAGTGGACAACTGGCTATTCTCCTTATGAGTTAATGTTTGGTCAAAAAGCCGTTCTACCAGTGGACTTGGAAGCTGTCTCTTATCTTGGAATTGATTGGGATGACGTGCACTCAACAGAAGATTTGCTCTGTGCCAGGATGCAACAGTTGTAATGTAGAGAGGAATGTCAGGAGAAGGCATACTCTAGAATGATGAAGATTAGGAATCAATCAGTCAGGTACTGGGACAAGAAGTTGGCTCATAGACTCAGGAATCCCTTGAAACCTGATTGTTTGGTTTTGGTGTATAATAGAAGTTTGGAGAGTCAGTGGGGGAAAATGTTTGCTGACAGATGGAATGGACCTTACAGAGTCAGATCTCAGGCGTCTGGAGGCTCTTATGTTTTAGAAGAGTTGGATGGTGCAGTCTTGAAAAAGAGGGTGGCTGCAGACCAAGTAAAGAGGTTTTATCCCAGAGGCACTAAGCATGAAGAAGATTGACTCCGCAATGAGGATAAACTATGGACCATTCTTCAATCTTGCTTTTTTTTGTGATTATGCTATGCATCTGTTTGTTGCAAACTTTTGTTAGAGGGTACCCATGGGTGGGGCCTCTAGATTTTGATCTTGGCAAGTGTAGGGGTTACTGATGGGCTGGCTGCTCTATCAACAGTTACCCCATATTGTCTGTTTCCAACCCTTTTTCTTAATTTGGTTTAACCCTAGTATTGGTTTATTTTCACAGGTTTTAGTCCTCTATGACTATAAACTGGAATTTCCTCTGGTTTTCATTTTCTGGTCTCTTCACTCTTATTGGTTTTGGTTTTTTTTGTGTTGGATGTTGTGTTTTTGTTAGAAGGTACCCAGGGGGGGCTTCTAGATTTTATTTTGGCAAGTGTGGGGGTAACTGATGAGCTGGCTGCTCTGTAAAACAGTTACCCCAGAATGTCTGTTTCAAGTCTTTGTTTTTTCTAGTTGAATTCTAGTTCTGTTGTTTATTATTCAGGTTTCAAGTCCACTATGACTTTAAACTGGTTTGGGACTGGCTTCTTTATCTTTGGTTCTTTCAGATTGGTGGTGGATCACTGGTGGTCTCCCATCATTTTTACTTATTGGAGTGAGCCCACCCAGTGATCATTTCTATAGATCAGACTTTCCCTTATTGGACCATCTATGGAGCTGGACTGTCATTGATTTTGCAGTTATGTTTTTGCTAGATAGCAGTTTTAGATTATTTTCTTTTTTCTCTTTTTTTCTTTTAATTTTGTTTTGGGGGTTGTTTAAAATTATAAAATCAAAAAAATATAGGGTGTTACCACATCAGGGTCACCTGGATGTGGGCAAGCATTGGTGGGGAAAGGCTCATCAATTGGCCGGGCAATGCTATTTTATTTTTATTTATTATTTATTTCATGTGTTTCTGTGTTTCATTATTTTTATTATCTTCTGAATTTCCAAATTTTTTGAATTTTGTTTTCTGTTAACCATTTAAAAGAATTAATTGTGTATCCACATCAAGGTGCACTTGGATGTGGGTAAGGTATCAGGGGATCAGCTCATCAATTGGCTGGGGGATACCATTTGTATTATTTTTTATATATTATTTTATTTCATTTTATTTATAAATTTTTAATTTTAGTATATTAGTAAAAAAAAAAAAAAAAAATTCTCAAATTATTTTTATTAATTGTTTTATATTATTATTATGTTTCTAATCTTTTGCAGGAGCTCATTGTCTGGATGATGAAGCTTCTGGAGGCTGGTCCGGATTTTGATGACGTTTTTGTTTTTTGTTGGGATTGTGGAAAGCACTGTGTTCTTTGAAGTGCATCCTGCTGGAGAGATGATAGGGATTGTAATGGTCAGGAAATGGATTGGAGGGAAGTTCAGAGGAGGAAGAAGAAGAGGCAGGAATGGAGTTCTGGAGGGTGTGCTTAATGATCCTAGAAATTTTCCAGTGGTCGTCCAACAGGCACTTTCTCAGGGATGTTTCAAAGTCATTCAAAGGTCCATGGAGGGCAAAGGCTTTTAGCATGTTGGAACACATGGTGATTAGGTGTTTCTTCATGTCTCCATAATCCAGGGTCAAAGAAATTTCAAGAGGTTGGCCAACTCCAATAATAGATTCAGGAGGAGGGGTGCCAACTAGACAAGAAGAATTGGATCAGTAATTATTTTTGTTGAAGAAATGGAATAATTAATTTGGTACTTACAGATTGGAAGCTCATAAAATCTGTAAGAAGCTGGTATTTGGATCTCTGACAATTTTGTAATGGTCATAGTGGGTGGATCGACTAGGGAAAGATATGGATTCTCATGGTCTGCCTCTAAAGGATCCTGAGAAGGTGAACTGGGATGCTGATGTTCCTGGGGCCTAGTTGGAGCAGTGAGATTGTTGTTGTTGTTGTGGTTGTTATTTCTGTTGGATTCAGCTGGAGGAGGTGCTGATGATGGAGTACCAGTTTTGTTAAAGGATGGAGCAGGAGAAGGGGATTTGGAAGCAGATTGATCTCTTCTGGATGGAGATTTTGAAGAGATGGAACTGTCAGAAGAGTAGTTGGCTGACAGAGGAGAGGTCTAGTTTCTTTGTCTTAGTTGGGGACGAAGTTGTTGTGGAGAAGTGTGTGGTGTTCTGGTTTCTTCTTGGGGTTCTCTGGCAGGTCTCTTAGAAATCTCGGAAATTTTGGTGTTTTGGACTTTGGAAGGGTGGATTGCATTGCTCTGGGAGCAGTAGGAGGTAGTTGGGTTGAGTTGTTGTTGTTTTCTGGATGAATTTGGCTGTTTTCTGGTCGTTTTTGGAGGTTTTGGCCCTGATTTTCACTGTTTGGTGAGGCAGGCGGGCCACCTGGACGCGGTCTAGAAGCCTGGGAGTTGATCTTGAAGATTTTGGAGCTAATTTGGCGGAGATAAAAGCAGTTTCTTGTGAGGCTAAGGCTTGTCTTTTGGGAAGAGTGCGGGAAGCTGAGCTTCTGGATCTTCTGGAAGGAGCAGAAGATAAAAAGGAAAAGGAAGGACCAAGCTCTGGGGATCTGGAAGGGGATCTGGAGATGTATTTTTGAGAAGGAGAAGGCGGAGGAATAGGGTAGTTGGCGTCTCTGTCACATCTTTTCTTTTTGGAATAGCAAGAATCACAAGCCCTGTTGTAGAATTTGGATTCATGATTTGGAAGAGTGAATGTGCAAGGTCTGCACATGTGGATGCACTGTTTGCAGGCATAGTCCTTGGGAGCAGTGAAGCAAGGGAGAGTAGAAGGGTTAACATCAGGAGATCCAGCCATGATCTGTGGTGAGAAAAGATGATGAAAAGGGATAGGAGGAGATTTTTGTCAGTGATGGGTAGATGATGAAGTGAAGGTGGAAGTTCAGCAGGTTGGCTGTAGAGGTGTGCTGCATGAAATTGGCTGCGTCTATTTTATGCAAAATTCCATCAGTCCATCAAGACTCTAAACTGAAAAATCTATGGTATCAAGACCAGTCCATCAAGACTTTAAACTGAAATCTGGTTTCTGTTAGTCCTCCAAGACCTTAAACTGGCTGGTTTCAAGATTTTATCAAGATTAGTCCGTCAAGACTTTAAACTAAACACTGTGTTAGTCCCCCAAGACTTTAAACTGAGGGTTGTAATTCCCCCAAGACTATAAACTGAGGAAAAAGTTTTTGTTGTTGGAGTTGGTTTTGAAAGATTGGTGGAGGGTATCCACAGGGGGAGCCTCTGAATTTAGCAAAGGCAAGTTTGGGGGTAATTGATGGGCTGGCAGCTCTATTCACAATTACCCCAGAATGTTAGTTTCTTCTCTGTGTCTTAATGTGGTTGATATCTGGTTCTGGGTTTATGATTTAGGTTTTTGAGTCCCCCAAGAATTTAAACTGAGGGTTTTTGAGTCCCCCAAGACTATAAAATGAGGATGGTCCCCCAAGACTTAAAACTGAGGGTTATTTGTGGTTACATCCTATAGAGGGTGTGGTCAATTTTTCTTTTCTGAATCAAACTCAAGTACTAGTGGAATTACAGAGGGAATCAAGAGATGAAATAAAGTGTTCAGAATTAGCCTTGAACTGGTGAATGAGGTGTCTTCTGTTCTCAATGTCCTGTGGATCTCTAGCAGGAGTGGATTGGAAGTAGTGAAGCAGAAGTTGTTTCTGTTGAGATGTGTGTTGTTGGAACTTGGCCTTGATAGTGGGCAAGTGCGTTGGTGTTGGTGGTGCAATGGATCCTACAGTGTTATCATCACTATCAGAAGAGGGAGGAACTGAGAAGTTATCAGTTTTAAAAGTTGAAGGAAGAAATGAATGTTCTTTAACATCAGATGGACCAGGGATGGTGGAACTAGTTTTTTTATAGGTTGTGGCACTCTTCTGGGAAGGGTGAATTTTTTTGATTAATCTGGGTATCAGGATGGATGGCCTAGATCTTTTGGTGCTGGCAGAAGAAGGACCAGGTTGAGGTGGAGGTGAATTTGTTGTGAAAGAAAGTGGACCAGGTCTGTGGCAGGTCTTCTTTCTGGATTGGCAGACATCGCAGGAAGTTCTGTATGGATGGACAGGTGGTGTCATGGCGCAGATTAAATTATTGTCAATGCAGTATTGGCAGGGGCCCATTTCAGAGGCAGATTTGGGAAGAAGGTTAAACATGGTGGTTGAATGAAGAAAGAATGCGGACATTCTCAATTGGAGGGAGGATGTGGTCTTCCAAAATTGGAAAGGGCCTTTGTTGTGTTATTTGGCGCTGTTTGTGCATGTCTTAATTGACAAGCTTTAGCAAAACAGGAACCAACTTTCTTTAGAAAGTAAATCTCACTCTATTTTTCTAAAGGGACAGGGGATTTCCTCTCTGGTTTTTCTCCAACTCCCTTGGTCAAGGCCTATAGCTAGTACTATAGGATTTTCTACAACGGTTCTTGACATAATACAGGAATCTTTAAAGTCTCCCCATAGGAATGCTTCAACACACCCCTCTCCTTTTCTACAAAACCAATGGCCTTCTCTCGCTTGACCATCACATCCAACAACAACTTCTTCTCTTTTCCAGACAACCAGCCATCCATTCCAAAATTAACAACACCTAATCTACACCTAATCTTTCAAAAGAGATTCTTGATGTTTCCAAAAATTCTGGCAGATTCTTCAGTAAGGGATATTCATAAGGATCTCTTGATAGCCTTGGTCTTCTCAAAGGTAGATTTAATTCAGCGGGTAGTGGTTCATTAATTTTTCAGATTTTATTTACTACCTTCTTAAATTTTGCTGCCTCCACATCTACATAAGCTTGAGGTAAAATATTTATTTCTGTATCGCGATTAAAACTTTTATTGATAAAGTTTTCTTCATTGTCAGAATCAGAATCAATATAAGTACAAAAATATTTTATTTCATTTTTAAATTTAACTCTTTTCTCTTTTTGCTTGTCTAGTTTATCAACAATTTTTCCAGAACCTTTAATTCCCTTATCCATCATAAAATCACCTGTAAAAAAATTTGGCAGTTTATCCTCTTGCAGGAGGACAGGAAACAAATTATCAAAAAAATTATTTTTTTGTGTTTTAATTATCCTAAGATTTTTTATAGAGTTTTGATGAAATAATTGCAGTTTAACCTCTTGCTGGAGGTCAGAAAATAAACCATTCCAATTTTTATTCAACATAATATTTCCCATCTTCCCTCTTGATCCATTTTTGAATGCAATCAAAAATCTTGACAGTGTCACCGGACAACCTATGCACAAGGTCGAGGATGTTCCTGAAAGTGAGATGAGGGATTTAGAAACTTCTTCGAAGCACAGAGAAATGATTCAAGAAGTGGTTCAAAGGTCACTCGAAGTAAGAGCTACAGGTTCGAGGTTTGTTCGAGAAGAATTATAAAATAGTTTCAAAGGTAATAGGAATTCTTAAGATCTCACGAAGGGTTAGAAACTCAATAATCAAAGATTTAGGATTTAGAAATGAATATTGAGAAAATAAAAGAAAGATACAATAACAATGATTTAACTTTAAAGATTTATCACTATTAATGTAAATACGATTTATAATTTAATTCTAAGGAATATCGAACCAAATACCCAACCCTTTTATATCCTTTGTTCCTCCTTGAATTGACCTCCCTTCCATCGCACCATTCCCATACCATGGACCATTACTAACATACACTTAGACCCTCTTCGCTAAATATCTGTCCATGCTCAATTTACCCCTTTTTAATTAATTAACAAAACTATAATGAAAAACTACTACTGTACTATTTCGTTGAACCTAGCGTGGTGTGTCGCTTATTGAAAAGGAGACTAAGGCACCCTATTGGGCGATTGACTAATTTAGATTTAGAGTTTAGGCTAGCGCAGTTAAATAGTAAGTACACAAAGGAAAATTGCAGTTGCTATGGAGAATTGCTTTCTGCGCTTCGAGTAGAGATTTAGGACTCGATATTATTGATTTAATGAGCTTCTTTCGCCTCGAGTGTCATGTGGCGCGTGACAGATGCCCGGGTATAAGAATTGCGAACTCCGTTGAGCTTGAGCTATCTTCCCACACTAGTTTCCCTTCTTCTATAACTTTTTCCTCACTTATTAATTTCCCTTTTTTATAATGAACTGCCCTACTCTCACACCTACGCCTCCACACCCTAAAGCGGATGGGGGGATGATTACGCGACAATTTTCACAAACTTGCACGGCTTGTGAAAACATGGAATACTTTTGTGTCAAAAGTACGGCGACTCGAGGCCCTCGCCAGAAATGCGAGTTTTGCCGTTGGCAACGAGTGCCGTGCGATGCGTTGACAAAGAACGCAGAGATTGAACAACGGTTTACCAAGACTAA
The DNA here is from genome assembly GCA_030280995.1 of Hemileia vastatrix. Classification (NCBI taxonomy): domain Eukaryota; kingdom Fungi; phylum Basidiomycota; class Pucciniomycetes; order Pucciniales; family Zaghouaniaceae; genus Hemileia; species Hemileia vastatrix. The sequence goes on along the minus strand of JASXTE010000014.1, from coordinate 6,827,050 downwards.
GTTTTGGGTAATCCCTAAAACAAAAGAGGTGGTCGAAGACATTTGGGATTTCTTGATTGAAGATGAACAATCGGTGGGGGAGAATCATAAGGAGCTAAAGAACGAGATCAAAACCTGGGTAACCCAGGCCACGAGTTTGAAGCGGGGTGTCGAGGAAGAGGTTGACGAGTTGGTGGAGGAAGATGAAGATGAAGTCCCTGTTCCAGGGCGGGTACCCAAGAAACTACGGGTGGTCATCGAAGATGACGAGGAGGGAAGAGAAGCAGAGGTAGAGGTGGCGCCAAGGTTATTCTTAGAGCCTGACCCCATCTTCGAGGTAAGTTTTCAATTGTTATTTTTTTTTAAGGATGAGGTTACTGATGAGTTTTGTTTAGACATCGAATACTCTTGAAGACCCGATTGTGGAGCCTGCACCGCTTTTACCAACTGAGGCAAACCCTCCAACCACGGATGTAGTCAAAGAACCTGAAGACACACTGGACCAGGTGTGGTCAAAGAAACCTCGTCAAGTTCGACGAGTAAGGTTCGCGGAAGAGTTATGTGGGGAGGTCGACACAATTATCGACGCTGCTTCCTTCGACGTGGCAGAGGAACTCTTGGAGATTGGAGAGGTGGTTCTGGGAGGAGAGGAGGAGGTATTTGAGAAATTCAGGAAGGAGATAAGGGTAGTTTTAGAGAAAATGAAAAGATTGGTTCGAGAAAAATTAAAAGAAAAAATTTGAAATGAAAAGGAGATGTAAAGAAGTAGAAAAATTTGTATTTTAGGTTTCATTTTATTTTATTTTGTTTTGTTTTATTTTTTATTGTAGGTGAATATTATTAATTTTATAAGATTTGGGAGAGAGAGAAAAAGGAAAAAAAAAGAAGTTTTAAATAAAATTTTTAGAATTTGAAAGAAGAAATTTTAAGAAAGAAGAAAGTTGTTTAATTTGAAGGAAGTTTTAAGGGTTTTAAAAGGAAAATTTTATGTAAGAAAAGAGAGAGAAAAAGAAATGGTTGGTGATTGAGATGAGTTTGTTAAATTTTAATAAAAGAAGAATTTTTTTTTTTTTTTTTTTTTAGGAAATTTTAATTGAAAAGAGAGGAAGAAGAAAGAAAAGAAAAAAAAAACAGGATTTAGAATTTAAAGAGAATTTGAAAAGAAGAATCATTTTTTTGAAGACTTATTATAGGGAGATTTAGAGTTTGAAGTTAAGTTTGAGGAAATGGTCGTGCCGTACAAGATTTGATGGTTCATGAAAAGAAAATTTTTAAAGAGAGAATAAATTTTTAGAGAAGAAAATTTTAAAGAGAATTTTTAATTTTAAGAAAAGAATGTATTTTAGAGAATTGAAAAAGAAAAGAAAGAAAATATTTAGAGAGATTTAAGAGTTTTTTTATTTATTTTTTATTTATTTTATGTTTATTCTATTTATTTTATTTTATTTTATTTTTTATGTTTATTCTATTTATTTTATTTTATTTTATTTTTATTTTATTTTTTATGTTTATTCTATTTATTTTATTTTTATTTTATTTTATTTAATTTTACTTTTGATTTTACTTTTAGTTGGTTTTTAGAGAAAAATTATATAGAAGGAGAAGAAAGAAAAAAGAAGAGAGAGAAAAGAGAAAACAAGGCTAAGAAATTTTAAGGTTTTGGTTTTAAAGGATATTTCAAATGAAAAGATTTTAGGAGTTCAGGGGCATTAGAAACATTGATGGCTGGTTCCCAGGATGTTTTGTCTGAGTCATTGAGGAAGACTTCCCATTCCACGAGGTATTGAAGTTTCCCCTTGCGTATTCTTGAATCAAGGATAGGACTTACTTCCCACTCTAGATGATCTTCTACTTCGACCGGTTCCCGAGGGGGTTGGTTCTTGCCTGGGTATATTTCTCGAGCCAGTTCCAGGAGAGATACATAGAAAGCAGGGTGAATTGCCTGCCATTTAGGAGGTAACGTGAGTTGAAATGCAGTTTTAGAGACTTCAGAGTCGATTTTGAATGGTCCCAAGCGCTTTTCAGCCAGTTTCTTTGATGGTTGTGTTGTTTGAATGTTTAGTGCGTCAAGCCATACTTTGTTGCCTGGTTTAAAGGAAGGAGCAGATTGTTGATGTTTGTCGGCCTGTTCCTTGTATCTTAGAATCGCTGATTTCAAATTTGTTTTAAGTTCTTCTTGAAGTCGTGATATAGTTCGAAGATAATGTTCCGCAGGATGATTAGTTCCTACATGGATTGAGTTGAATCGAGGATGTTGTCCATAAATGGTTTCGAAGGGAGATTGTCGTGTCAAAGAATGAGTCGAGTTATTATAAGCAAATTTGGCCGATGGTAACCATGTGGTCCAATCGTCTTGTTGGTAACTGACATACATTCGAAGATATTGTTCGAGGATTTGGTTAACTCTTTCTGTTTGACCATCAGTTTCAGGGTGATAGGCCGTGGAGAGGTTCCTCGTGATATTGAGTTGTCGACACAGTTGGTTCCAGAATGTGGATACAAACAATGAGCCTCTATCTGAAATAATATCATTTGGTAAGCCGTGTTTAGAAAATACATATTCTAGAAACAATTTTGACAAATCTTCTGCTGTAGCAGTAGTAGTGGTTTTAATGAAAATAGACATTTTTGAAAATCTATCTACTATTACTAATATAGCATCAAAATCATTAGAAAAAGGAAGTTGAGAAATAAAATCCATCGATAAAGATTCCTAAGGTTTAGAGGGAATAGAAAGTGGTTGAAGCAACCCATGCTTCCGGTGATGGGGAGCCTTATTCCTATTACATTCGTAACAAGCTTTTATATTGGCCTTGATTTCCCTGGTCATACCTGGCCAGAAGAAATCCCTCGCTATTAACTGGTAGGTTTTATTAACACCAAAATGACCAGCTAATGGAGAATCATGTTGACTGTTGAAAATCCATAATTTTATCTCATTGTTGTCGGGTATGACTACTCTAACTTCAAAGACTAATAGACCTGAATCAATACTAAATCTTTTGGCCCCTTGCTTTGAGAGTATTTTGTCTTTTAACCCTAAACAATAATTGTCCTTCGACTGAGCTTCGAGGATGTTGGATAGTGGATTTCAAAAAGATTGAATTGTCATCGAATTAAGTTGATGAGTTGTTAACATTGATTTGTTGAAGATTGATAGCACATTTGCTGGGTTCTTGTCAGCAAATGTGTCCCCCCGCTGTGGGTAAACGTTGTCCCGACGTGACAAGATATCTGGAACAATGCAGTTTTTTCCTGGGCGATAGGAAATAGAGAAAGAAAATTCAGACAAAAATTCAGCCCACCTGGCTTGATGCCTGGTTAACACTTTAGAAGACATGAAGTATTTCAAAGAATTATGATCTGTTAAGATTTGAAAAGGACTATCTAGGCTGAGAAGAAAAGAACGCCATTTTTTAAGACAATGGATAATAGCTAAAAGCTCTTTGTCATGAATTTCATAATTTAATTCTGCCGCTATGAGTTTGCGTGACTCAAAAGCAACAGGGTGAAACAAATTTTTTTCATGATTTAATTGGGAGATGACCCCTGCAATAGCATAATCGCTCGCATCTGTCTCAACTATTTTCAAAACAGTAGGATCAAAGTGTTGAAGAATTGGAGCTGTGGTGAATGCTGTCTTCAATGCTTCGAATTCCTTTCGCGCTGTAGAAGTAAAAACAAAAGGAATATCTTTTCTAAGAAGAGAAGTAAGATTGGAAATAGTTTTAGAGTAATCTTTAATAAATCTTCTATAGAAGTTTGCAAAACCCAAAAATCCTTGGAGAAATTTAATGTTTTTAGGCTCAGGCCATTCCAGGATTTTCTGGAATTTTTTGTCATCCATGACTAAACCGTCAGTGGACAACGTGAAACCCAAAAAATCAATTGATTTGAGGTGGAATTCGCATTTATTATGCTTGGCGTAGAGAGAATGATCTCAAAGAGGATTTAGGACCTGTCAAACATGATGAATATGTTCATCTAGTGTTTTCGAGAATATTAAAATATCATCTAAATAGACGACTACAAATTGTTCGACAACATCTTGAAAGATATCATTAACAAAAGTTTGAAAAGTTGAAGGTGCGTTACATAATCCAAAAGGCATAACTAAATATTCAAAACTACCAAATCTAGTGCGCATTGCAGTCAGTGGTTCATGACCTTCTGCAATGCAAATCAGATTGTAAGCGCCTCTAAGATCAATTTTAGAAAAGAAATTAGCACCATTGAAAAGGGTAAGAAGTAATGACATAGGAGGAACAGGATATGCATTCATCTTCGTGACTGTGTTGAGCTTTCTATAGTCAACACACAACCTAAGACTACCGTCCTTCTTTTTTACAAAGAGGACAGGGGAGCCGGTTGGAGATTTACTGGCTCTGATAAAACCTTTGGCTACATTCTCTGCAATGTAGTCTCGAAGAACTTGAGATTCGTTCTTTGATAAAGAATAGACAGGACCTGCCAGAGGTACTGGGCCTATTAACACTATTTGATGGTTGTAGGGTCGATGAGGTGGTAGCTTATCGGCCTTGCGGATTGAGAAAACATCAAGGAAATCGTGGTAGATTTCCGGTAGAGTTGATTTAATGGCTTCAACGTTGATTTGGTCGTCCTCTTCATCTTCGAGAGAATCTGTTGAGGGGATACCTGTATTGAGAGAGCAGAATCGATTACTTCGAGGGAATTTAAATCCTCTTCAAGTGAAGTCATCAGGCTAGAAGGGTTAGCCAATTGCTCATTTAGAGAAGGATCAGATGCTTGCAAGTCATCTGGCAGAGACTTGTCCTCTAGCAGGACGTTGTCAGGCGGGTTGTTTAACTCCCTATTGACCTGCATTGGAGAATCAGAAATATACTTAGAGCGTGGGGTGATCAATCCCTTAGTCCAATCAATTTCAGGATTCCAATGCGTTAAAAAGTCATGGCGAAGAATGGTATCGTCCATCCTTGGGGCGTCCAAGACTGATAATTCCCACTCGAAGGGGGGAAAGTTCGGAAAGTTGAAAACCCATAAAACTTTCTTACTTACCCAATATTTGGGTTCCTCTGATTCAACCAAATAGATTGGAGTTCGATCGATATCTGTAAATCTTAGTTGAAGCTTCTCGGCAAAAGATAAACTAACAAAAGAAATTGAAGCTCCAGAGTCTATAAGACAACTGAAGGGGATATCCTCCTTAAAAAGAATGAATCTCAAGCGGTTTAAGGCAACTCCAATCCTTAAGACATGGAGGTTCTGTGCACTGGGAGAGATAAGATAGTTTGCTTTGCACACAAGTAAACTATCTACTAGTTTTTTGACTTCGAACTAGTACCTTCTCTTTCCTTCAACTTTACACAGTCTTCCAACTTGTGCTTACCCCCACAATACATACATAACCCATTATCTGCTCTTCTCTTCCTCTCAGATTCTTTAAGTTCCCCTTTAGGATCCAGTACTTTGCTGATATCGCCTGGGGTCGAGCCTCTTGGTCGAGGTTTATCCTTTTGCTTATTGGGTTTGGATTGAGTCAAGGAGGATTGATTTGGTTGTGGGTGTGAAGAAGGTCCCAATTTAAAATTTAGGCCTTGAGATTTGTTGGCATATCGACGATGTTGAAGTCGTCCTTGATAAATGCCGTCAAGTTCGAGGGTCATTATGGAACAGTAGCTTGCAGGTTTGCAAGAAGGGTTGCAATCTGTCGGGGTGATCTCCGTCGAATTTGTCAGGAGATTTCATAGAAGGAGTTTTGAATTTAGATCCCTCTGAAGACGTTGGATTTGAAAGGGTTTTCATGAAAAGTCTCATGAAATCTTCCAGAGAGTTAGATGGTCCAGGTTCTGAGGATTGGCCAGAAGGGTGATTGGCTGGGGCGGATGGTGCCTCGTGCATTGTATCCTCTCCTTCTTCTTCATCACTAGAATCCTCAAAATCACGTGGGATGTCTTCTACAGATTGAACTGGATGTTTCCGTTCCCTAAGGTCGAGTGGTTCCAAAGAGTGAGTGCGGGAAACAGACCTTGTGGCTGTTGGCCTGCCCCTAGCATGAGCTCTAGTAGTAGCGCCCGGAGGAGGAGTGCGTTGAACAGGTGCCATTTTAAAACTTTAAAAACATCTAAAAGGACGTAGTAGTGCAAAGAATGAGAACTACGGAGAATTAAATTATACTGTCACCGGACGACCTACGCACAAGTTCGAGGATGTTCCTGAAAGTGAGATGAGGGATTTAGAAACTTCTTGGCAGCACAGAGGAATGATTCGAGGAAGTGGTTCGAAGGTCACTCGAAGTAAGAGCTACAGGTTCGAGGTTTGTTCGAGAAGAATTATAAAATAGTTTCAAAGGTAATAGGAATTTTTAAGATCTCACGAAGGGTTGGAAACTCAATAATCAAAGATTTAGGATTTAGAAATGAATATTGAGAAAATAAAAGAAAGATACAATAACAATGATTTAACTTTAAAGATTTATCACTATTAATGTAAATACGATTTATAATTTAATTCTAAGGAATATGGAACCAAATACCCAACCCTTTTATATCTTTGTTCCTCCTTGCATTGACCTCCCTTCCATCGCACCATTCCCATACCATGGACCATTACTAACATACACTTAGACCCTCTTCGCTAAATATCTGTCCATGCTCAATTTACCCCTTTTTAATTAATTAACAAAACTTTAATGAAAAACTACTACTGTACTATTTCGTTGAACCTAGCGCTGTGCATCGCTTATTGAAAAGGAGACTAAGGCACCCTATTGGGCGATTGACTAATTTAGATTTAGAGTTTAGGCTAGCGCAGTTAAATAGTAAGTAAACAAAGGAAAATTGCAGTTGCTATGGAGAATTTCTTTCTGCGCTTTGAGTATAGATTTAGGACTCGATATTATTGATTTAATAAGCTGCTTTCCCCTCGAGTGTCACGTGGCGCGTGACAGACAGAGAAGTGAGACAAACCGAAAATTTGAAAACATAATAACAATTTAATGTATTATTAACAGAAAATAATTGAGAATTCACTTTAATTATCTCCAAGTGAGCTGACCTATTGCAATCCAAGATCTCATCCTGGGGAGAGATTTCAAAATTAGAGAGATCAGCCTCTACTACCCCAAAAAATGAGGGTCTCCATAATAATTTGAATCCTGAATAAATTGAAGAAATGATAATAAAATAAAATTTAAGCCAATTTTAGATAGTTTATCCTCATTTTGGATGAATTAAATTCTTGATATCCCCAGGAGATAAACTATAATTTTGTCCTAAGGGCTTATCCATCGATTTCATAAAACCCAAAAATAAATCCCCAGAATTTGTCCTACAAAAGGACATAAAAAATAAACTGCCTTTTTCCAAAATATGAGTGCGTCCACTTTATGCACCCTATTATCCAATGGCACTACACTCTCTATTAGTGCAGGGAAAACCATATCTTCCATAAAAATCCTTTCCTGAGATTAAAACAAATCCACCATACATATACCAGATTCACAAACCATATACATGTCTGAATTGTAGAAAGACTTGGATTTTGAAGACAAAACCTGAGGTAAATATTCATCTAAATCAGATTTCAAATCATACAACACAAAATTATCACCATCATCCGAAAATTTTGTCATCAGTGTCAATAATATCTTCATCTTCAGAAACCTCTTCTTTTAAAACAGAATAGTCAATGAAAATAACATCTTCAGGCTAAACAAATTCTTCAGGAACAGCTGAATCCAAAATTTCAACAGAAACTAGTTCTTTTACACCATCATCTTCTATCTCTTGAGCAACCACAGTGTCTTCTCCAGGGTCCAAATCAACAGAGTTATGAGTATCCAGATGTTACAAAATAACCTTCTTTAGCACCTCCATACCAGGAATCCTAATTTCTCCATCTGGGAGATCCTTCCTTAAATTTGCTTAAATAAGCACCATCAAAACATCTTTCTTAACCTTTTCCCCCATAGCACCCCAATGAAAATACTTTGCCGCATTATCATGAAATAAAATTTCATAATCCAACAAGTAATCCAGAACTACCTGGAATACAACCATAAACTGATGATACTGACCCAGAGATGCTACACCACCTTTTGATTCCCATTTCCTAGCTATATCCTTCAGATCCTCCAATGAATAAACCTTTTGCCACATTTTTTTCATCTCCATCTTCAGCTTTCTCCAATATTGATCTTTATAACCATCATTAGAAATAACCTCCTTTTCCACCTCTCTGTCAACAATAAAAAAGCTGATCTGCTTAACCATATCCAAAGGTAAAGCACCATCAATCCCAGCTGCAGTTTCATACCTATGTAAAAATCCCTCTAAATCATCTCCAGAAAACTTTGGCCCAACCAAAGAAACAATCCTAACGGATTTTGTCATAGGAAGAACACACCAGATCCAGCAGCAGAAGACATCCTAAAAGCATAAGTAAGCGTTTAAACCGTTAAAATAAGCAAGCCTCTTGCAGGCTAAATAACAAAATCGATAAGAGTTCCAAATAATAAGCCTCTTGCAGGCTAAAATTTCAATTATCAAGTAAGTTCTTTTAAAAGCTAGAGAAATAAAACCCCACATTGGCAGCCAAATATGTAGGTAGACTCTTACAGTCGCCTTGCTGTAAGCAGGATCCAGAGGAGTTGGATAATCAGAGAGAAACCTGTCCCTCTAAATGAATTTGTGAGTTTTTTTTAGATCGATAAGATTAAAAGTCTTCTTTATAATAAAAAAGAATGAAACCCTGTCTTATTAACGCTTGTTAGGAATATTGAGTGGTTCTTCTGTGCAAAACAACTGAAATGCAAAAATAAAGTTACACCAGAAAAAATATTTTAAAAGAAAGAATTTTCATCTTTTTAGATTTTAATAATTTTTGAAAACAAATACAATAAATGAGTCCCTGGAGTTGATAAATTTCTAATGATACCCTATATGTTAATGTTTAAGAGTTTTTGAGTAAAATATTTAAAGTGTTATGTAAAATAATTATTTTATAAGGGTATTATAAATGATTAATTATTTTCTTGAAAAAAGAAAAATATGAATAATGGTTGTTAATAATCCATAAAGACTCTCAATATTGAAACTAAAAGACAAAAAACCTCTAGAAGACTAAGATTCTCCCTTCTATCTGATTCTCCTACTCCAGATCTTTCCAACAATACCCTACATGCATAGGATCTACAATAAACTATTGATCTAGAAAGCATAATAAATTCTAACCAAATTTTTCCACAATAGCCAAACTTTGCACTGGTTATCAGACTTTTCTACAGTGCCCAAACTTTGCACTGGTTATCAGAATTTTCTACAGTGACCAAACTTTACCACAGTGCCCAGACTTTTCTGAACTGACCAAACTTTGCACTGGTGATCAGACTTTTCTACAGTGACCAAACTTTGAACTGGTGATCAGACTTTCCCATTGTGAGCAAATTTTCCACAATGAGCTCTTTTTGCCATAATGAGCCAATTTTGCCATAATGAGCTAATTTGGCCAGAGTGAGCTAAAGTTGCCACAGTGAGTTAATTTTGTCACATTCACCAAACTTTTCCACAATGATAGAATTTTTCCAGTACACTTTGCTTTTGCACTAGAAAATCACTGGAGCAAACCGGAGATCACTGGAGCACACCAGAGCGCACCAGAAAAAAGTGGCCATTCCAAGAGCACACTTTATTCACCAAAAATACAAATCCATAAAACCATCAAATCATAAAAGAAATACCACATATAACCATTCCAAAACACCAAAAATCAACCCAAAAAAAATCCAGTTAACTCCCTTCGACCAAATTAACACCTGGTAACACCATTGTTTTCTTCCAACCAAGTTACAATCAAGTTTTTACCTAAGTGGCCTTCTTAAATTTGGAAAGCCACACTGACCATGTTTTTTTCTATGTTTTTTGTGTTTTCAAACTCTTAATATCTTTTCTTGTAACATATCAGTTTCATAATGCCTCCCGCAAAAAAACAACACTCAAAAGGCAGCTCAAAAAATGCTTCATCACAAAGGTCTTCATGTAGTACAAGCCCCTGACTTGAGAAATCAAAGTCTGGACAGCTAAAAAAAGAAGATTATTTTATCATAATCAAATTATTTAAAATTAAATCAAATTATGATGCATTTTTTGGAAGTGAGAAATCCACCTGAATCAGATGTCCACCTTCTTCAAAGGTCAATGGCTTCTTGTTTATGGAAAATGAAGTTAAAAAAAATCAAAAAGGAGAATTCACTTCAATCTAATAAAACAAAGGAGAGGTTCAAAATTTATAAATTAAAATATAATAAGGCTAATTTTGCTTTAACTTTCACTGGCTTTGGTATTGATGATTATGACTTGGAGATTTTAAATACAACATTTTGCAAAAAGCTCAATGTCATGTGTGCCTTCTATGAGGAAATGAATAATCTTTTTATTTTGCAAATTGATTTAAAACCTTGCTTTATTTACAATATTACTAAGGATATACCCTGTGGCCCTAATTCATCTAATAATCCTCACAACACACCAGTTCTTCAAAAACATCAATCCCCTCCAGCTTCTAACCATAGTTCAGCTGAAGATGATCCTGACTATTATGCAGAACAGTTATTTTGGAGCATATCTGCATCCTCAGAGAACCAAGCCCCAATCTTTTAATGTTTGTTCACTTTTTCTTTTTCATCAATTCTTCTCTTAACTCCACACTATTTCTTTTCTAGTCTCCTCCTAATCAAACTATAATTTTAAAAAAATTTAATGTTTCTGGCAATGAGAATTGTTAGTTTATGCTAGTATATAAGTATGATTTAATAGTAAATATTAATGGTCCAACTACTTATTAATAAATGATTTAGGGATTAAATCTCAGGGGAAGACTAATAAAATAGTTATTCTCAATTTAAACTCACAATACTTGAATTTTATGCGTGGTAGTGGTGGAAAATAGAATAATAAATAATAGTTATAACTTATATAAAGATAATAAAAATTTATAAAGGCTTTATAATATATTTCTAAATGATAATAATTGTTTTTTAGTGTCTATTTGAGATTTATTAAGTAAGTGATGTCTAATAACCATCAAAATCCTCCCATACTTATACCAAAATCCACAGGAGTACACAGACCTACAATCCAGATGATGTCACTGCTATCCCAAGCAATTACAGCACTGTGAGGGTCCATAAACTCCCCATGGCATCCACTTCAAGCAATTTCAACATCCAGACCTCCAGTAAGGACCCTCCATCACAATTAATGATACCACAGACCCATTTCATAACTAGAATAGACTGATAAAAGCGAATACCATAAAGATACAAGTAAAATAACTCATCCAAAGAGGATAAAATGAAACTCAAAGCATATAAAGGAGCCAAATTAAATGTAAAAGCTCCCAATAACATCCCCAAGCATCCACATTAACCCAGTAATCATATCCCAACTCATAAATCTGTGAAAATCCATCCAAGGAAGCAGATTAAGTTGTCCAAACTGGATATATGCACCTGAAATAGGTGTATATGCTTGTGTAGGCATTGTGAGTCCACTGAATATGTCCATATGACCTAAAAAAGCAGAAAAAATAAAGTTTATTGGATATTAAGGGGTTAAAACCCACTTATAGACCTAAATATACATAATATAATTACATATTTCACTGAATATGAGGTTTATGTATACATATAAGCTTATGTATGTCTATAATTACTTAATATCAGTTAGGATAAGTATATTATGACTCTATTACACCTTAATATGTATTATTAGGCTATTGATAAGCTATTTAAGCTACTATAAGTCATATAATAGTGTAATAATTGTATATATATGTATTATAACCATATATGTAAGTATTTTAATGTTATTTTTAAGTAATAAGCTTAATGTAATTAATGTTATCTTATTTTAAATACAATATTTAATCATTCCTGAAGATACCTAGGCTGACACTCTCTCACCCAAAAAAAACAATAAAAAAATGTTAAGAGATTTTAATTAATAAGTAAGGAGTTAATAAAAAAAAATTTAAAATTTCTATTATACATATACTGAATTTTACAGTATTATTTGGTTTAAATTTTTTCAAGAGATTTTAAAGATCAGATATTTCATTTTCTGGAATCCACTGGTCATATTTACTTGATTTATTTTTAAACCTTAATAGATATTAAACTCCCTTCTCTTTAGTAAGGTATCTCTTTTCAGATATCATTTCAATTTCTGCATTTTCAACTATTTCTTCAGTTTTCTGTTTATGACTTCCTGATACTCCTGAAAATAGAGCAGTCTCATTAGAATGGTATGGTTTTATAAGAGAAATAGGAAATACTGGATTTTTTCAATCATATGGTGCATATAGAATAACTTCAACAGCATTGCTACCAACCATCTTTTTCACTACAAATGTTCCAATGAATGGATCCTTCAATTAAACATTACCATTTAAATTGAAATGTATTGTAGAAATAAGGAATTCATCACCCTATTTGAACATTTGTTCTGTTTGGGCTTTATAACATCTTTTCTTCTCATACTCAAATGCCTTATTTATACATTCTTGAGCATGCTTTCTGCATCATTCTTGAATCTGAAGAAAATATTTTGTATCTGGATGGATATCCAATCTAGGTAATTTATTAAGAGTTTTAGCAGGGGTATTAGGTAAATAAACCAACCAAAACTCAAATGGCTTTATTCCAGTGGCAGAATGTACTGTGCTATTGCATGCATATTCTAAACCTGGGATAAGGGTTACCCAATCATGCGTGAATTAGTCATTGTCTTTAAAGCAAGACCAAAAGCACATTATCTTCTTATCATATCTTCTAAAGTTTATATCATTCTTTCTGCTAGCCCATCAGTTTGTGGATGGTGTGCTGTAGAAAGTTTTAATTGACACACTGAAACATCCATAAGTGATGTCCAGAACTCAGAAGTAAATTTAGGATCACTGTCTGAGACTATTGCTTTTGGGAAACCTGCTATATTTAACATTTGTTTACACAATAAGAAAGCTAAGTCCTTTGCAGAAACCTCTTTGTGGGTAGGAATAAAGTTACACATTTTTGTAAATCTATCTACAATTACTCATCAGGAGTTGTAACTCTTATTACCTGCTATTAGCAAACCTGTTAAAAAGTCCATGTCAACTATTTCCCATGGAGCTTTTGGTTGCTCAATTTGTTGTAATATAACAGCTCTTTTTCCTGTTAATCTTTTAGATTTTTGACAAAAATCACATCTCTCAACATATTTTTAAACATCATCAGACATGTTAATCCACCAAGCTGTATTTTTTACTCTGGTTAATATTTTATGGAAGTTAAAATTACCTGCTATTATATCATCATGACATATTCTTAAAATTAACTCCTTCATTGAAGGGGGAATTACAATTACATTGATTAATTTCTTCCTGTAATATATAAAACCATAATCAATTGAAAATTTTCCTTTTTCTAATGCTTCTTTATACTTTTATGGTAACGTTTTTATTAAAACAATCATTGAAGCATTAGATGGATCATTAAATATTATAGTAAGTTTACTCAAGTCAGTATCTGAAGCCTAATTATCAAGAATTGATTCCATAAATTCATACTCAAGATCTACAATATAAATGCCATAAATTTTAATTATCTCTGCTTCAGGAACATAAGCATGATTATCATCATTATTGGGTAAAGATACTCTAGATAACAGATCTACATTAGAGAGTAATGTTCCTGCTCTATCTGTAATAGTAATCTGTCTTCTGTATTCTTGTACAGCTAATTGCCATCTAAACATATGTCTATTAGGAGTTTTCATGTTTAAGAGTGACTTAACTGTACTACAGTCAGTTATTAACTCAAATTTTTGGTCTTCAAGGTAATAATGTAGCTTCTCAAGAGCCCATACTACTTCCAAACATTCAAGTTGAGTAGCACCATATTTCAATTCACTACTTCTTAGAGTACGTGAAATATAGAAAATTACTACTTCTGACATTTTTCCTTCAATATGTTTTTTTTATGCAAAGCAGCACCCAGACCAATAAAATTTGCATCTGTATATAATACAAATGGCAATTGGAAATCTGGTAATCCCAAGATAGGAGCTGTAATCAAACATTCTTTCAACTTATCAAAAGCCTGTTTTCTTTCATTATTCCAAATGAAAGCTTCTGATTTCTTTATCAGTGTGGTCAATGGTGCAGAAATTAATTGGTAGTTCTTTATATATTGTCTTTAATAACCACACATACCAAGAAAAGATTGTATATCCTTTACATTTTGAGGAATTCCAAAATTCTTGATTGTAGCCACCTTATTTTGGTCTACACATATTTGTTAGCCAAATAAATTATTACAAGGAATTTTTAAAGACTTAAACCCAAATTTACATTTTTTCAATGCAAGGGTCATTTTTATTTAATCCATTTTCTGAAATAACTTATTTAAATGGATTAAGTGTTCATCATATGTCTTAGAGAACACTATTATGTCATCAATGTATAACATTAACCATACTTTAATCATTTCATTATGAAATTTTATATCCATTAACTTCTGAAATACAGAAGGAGCATTTTTTGCTCCAAATGGCATCCTGACATATTTAAAAATTCCCATATATGCTGTTATCAACAAAAAGTTCTGTGAATTCTTTATTACAGGAATCAGATGGTACCCTTTATTTCCATCTAGGAAACTTATATACTTAGCACCTTTAAGAGTAGCATGTATAAAGTCAATACTTGGCAAGGGATAAATATCATCCACTGTGAATGTATTTAATGCTCTATAATCACCGCACAGTCTTGCTTTTTCTTGTTCATAAGAAATTAACACTGCTTGCATTACACAATATTTTGGTGTAGTTTCAACCTTTTCAATAATGTTCATTCTTAATAACATCTTAATATTATCCTCTATGTCTTTCCTTTTCATTGGTGAAGCAGGATATGGTTTCTTTTTAAGACTAGTAGGAATATTATCCATATCACAAGTTAAAATAATTTTCATTTCAGGATCTTTTACAAGGCCAAGTTCATTGGTTCCATTTTCAAAAGCCATTTGAAATGCTTTAATCAAGTCCAAAATATTTGTTTTCTCAGCTTTACTTATATGAGTGCCAAATGATGCTTTTGAAATTTTGGTTTCCAGAAGTTCCATCACATTGGATTCTCTTCCTTTGCAAGGAATACTTATTACTGACTCAATGTGTAAGACTGTCAGGCTAAGGTCAAGTACAAGGACATGAACTAGCTTGAATGGTCAGTTGTCTAGAAGATTTTAATGGTCCTATATGAATACTGTAATATAAATCCAATAAGTAGTAAAATATAATCAAAATTAAAGGTCTCAGTAATATAATTCTCACTATTTTTATATATGGCTTACAATCTTTGTAGTTGGTAGAAAAATAGATTTTATAATTCAGATACTATTCAAAAGTCTTATAAAAGTACTAATTGATATGTATTTGTAATTTATTTGGTTATATGGTGTAAATTGTAAATGATAAAGAATGCAGAAAACAAGACCCAAAACCTCCTCCTTTTATACACACTGAGTTCCTCAATAAACACCTTGATGTACCATCCAATAAAATGTTAATGACGCCTCAAACAAGTAATAGACCTCTCCATCAACGCCCCTAGTGACCCATAACATAATTAGACAAGCAACAACCACTAAAATCCTATTAATAATAAGGGAGATCCATCAAAATTATAGAAAAGACAAAAAGAGAGTATATGTGTGGAAAACAATGATATAAAAGGCTAAAGAGACCTTTTAAGGTTAATTATAGCTTAATAATAAGGGGGATCTACAGTAGAAATGGAGGGGCTAATCCTGACATTATACTATGTGAAATTCCCATCCAAAAATAACCAAAATTGACTGAGAAACCACCCAAAAACTTAAAAAAGAGCGTGAGATGTGGGGTAACTACATGCAGTCCTTGGCAGGCGCTTTCACGGGTAAATCCTTGACTAAAATTAGGCGACTTTAAGTGTGGTGATGAAATAAGGTGCCAAGAGTGAGGTTATTAATGAAATTAGTGCATATAAACAAGGTCAATGCATTATTAATTAAGCTAGGACACTAAATAAGCGCCTGTTGCCTATTTTAGTGTGTTTCCCCACAGTGGGCGTAGAATGTGGGGTAGTTATAGTGTGAAAAAGCTAACTTGCTAAAAATGAAGCTATTCACACGGGAAAAAAGCAGGAAGTATGTAGCCAGTACACAGAAGCCATTTCTGGCATAAAAAACACCAAATTTGAAAAATGTTATTTTTATGCATTTAAATAGCCAAATCAATAGTCCTAAATGAGCCCAATCGATCTGTCAAAGCACATTTTTGATATTCTCAATTTTATAGCGCATATAGTCAACTTTTAAGTGAAATAAAGCGCATTTCTTGTTTTTTGCGAAAAACAATGAATATAACAGCTTTAAGTGTACTTAAAAATTATGTAGCCTTATACTTAAGGTTCTTAAGATTACACTAACATATTCCAACTTAATATTAAGTACATAAGACCTATAAAAGGTGGATATATGCGTGTATATAAGGTGTTATAATGGCACTTTTTTGTGTATTATCATAATTTTACTTATGTATACTGTTTGTGTACTCTCATTTATTGTTCCCATGTATAGTTCATGTGCTTAAAATAACTTATAAGCACTTTTTACTCAGTCCTGGGGATATACAGGCTGACACTTTCCCACCCAAAAAAAGCAATAAAAAAATGATAAGGTATACATTTTATTTATTTATTTGTAATTTTCAGGTATTCAGATTAATTCTGTAGCATTAAAGATTATACTTTAAAGAAATAAAACATAATAAAATATTTTGAGTACTGGTTTTTTAACCCCTCAGCTGGTTGGACAGAAATTTATTTCTGTTTAAATTTTTTAAGAAGGGTGGATAAATTAGAAATTTCTTTTTCAGGTATCCATTTATCAAATTCATTTGATTTCCCTTTAAATCTCAGTAAATACTCAGTTCCTTTTTCTTTAGTAAGGATTCTTTTCTTGAGTATTTTTTAAATCTCTGCTTTTTCCACAATTTCTTCAGGTTGCTTTTTAGGCCTTCCCCTTCTTTTTCGAAATAAGTCAGGATCATTTGCATGGTAAGGTTTCAATAATGAGATATGGAAAACTGGATGTTTCCTATCATATGGAGCATATAATATGACTTCAACTGCATTATTACCAACCATTTTATTTACTACAAAAGGTCCTACAAAGGGATCCTTTAATTTAACATTACCTTGTAAGTTAAAATTTAGTGTTGATATGAGGACTTCATCTCGCTTTTTGAATTCAAATTCTTTATGAGATTTGTCCCACCTTTTCTTTTCATATTCAAATGCTTTTTGTATACATTCTTCTGCATGCTTTCTACACATTTGTTGCATATGAATAAAGGATTTAGTACCAGGGTGTATATCTAACCTTGTTAATTTACTTAAATGAGTTACTGGGGTATTTGGTACGTATCCCAGCCAGAGTTCAAATGGTTTCTTCTCTGTTACTGAATGAGTTGTGCTGTTATAAGCAAATTCAAGGCCAGGAATTAATGTTACCCAGTCATGTGTGAATTTCTCATTTTCTTTGTATTCTAATCCAAAGGCACAATATCTTCTGATAATGTCTTCCAGAGTTTGTATCATTCTCTCAGCCAGCCCATCAGTTTGTGGATGGTGTGCTGCAGACAATTTCAATTGACAACCTGATACTTCCATCAAAGATGTCCAGAACTCTGAAGTAAATTTAGGATCTCTGTCAGAGATTATGGCTTTGGGGAACCCAGCAGTATTCATCATCTGAGTCCACCATAATAATGCCAAGTCTTTTGCAGATACCTCTTTATGAGTAGGGATAAACTTACACATTTTTGTTAATCTATCCACAATTACCCAGCAAGAATTGAAACTTTCTTTTCCTGCTAATGGTAAGCCAGTTACAAAATCCATGTTTATAATTTCCTATGGAGCTTATGGCTGCTCTATTTGTTGTAACAACCCAGCTCTCTTACCAGTTAATCTTTTAGATTTCTGACAAGAGTCACATGTTTCAACGTATTTTTGTACATCTTCTTTCATGTTTATCCACCAGGCTGTATTTTTTACTCTGGTTAATGTTTTGTTAAAGTCAAAATGACCAGCTAAGATGTCATCATGACAAGTACTCAACATTAACTCTTTCATAGAAGGTGGTATTACTATAAAATTACTTAACTTTTTTCTGTAATATATATATCCATCTTCAATTGATAATTTACCTTTTTCCAATGCATTTTTATACCTTGGAGGCAAGGTTTTAATTAATGCACTCATGGAGGCATTTGTTGGATCATTAAGAATGGTAGATATTTTAGACAAATCTTTATCAGATGAATAATTTTCTAATGTAGTTTGCATAAATTCTTCTTCTAAATCCACTATATAAATCCCAAATATATGTATAACCTCATTTTCAGGTACATAAGCTGGGTTGTCAGCATCATTTGGCAAAGGACTTCTAGATAATAAATCCACATTGGAATGCAATGTTCCTGCTCTGTGAGTGATTGTCATTCTTCTGCTGTACTCTTGTACAGCTAGTTGCCATCTAAACATGTGCCTATTAGGTGTTTTCATGTTTAGCAATGATTTTACTGCACTGCAATCTGTTATAAGTTCAAACTTCTGGTCTTACAGATAGTAATGAAGCTTCTCCAAAGCCCACACCACGGCTAAACATTCTAACTGTGTGGCACCACACCTTAATTCAGTTTTTCTTAAGGTTCTGGATATATAACAGATAACTACTTCAGATAATTTTCCATTTATTATCTGTTTTTGCTGTATAGCAGCACCTAAACCTATGAAGCTTGCATCAGTGTACAAGATAAAAGGTAAGGTGAAATCAGGCAGTCCCAAAATTGGAGCTGTAATTAAACATTCCTTTAATTTATTAAAGGGGTGTTGTCTTTCATTATTCCAAATGAAATCCTCATTTTTCCTGATTAATGTTGTCAAAGGAGCTGCAATAGATTGGTAATTTTTTATATATTGTCTATAATATCCACACATACCTAAAAAACTTTGAATTTATTTTACATTCTTAGGTATACCAATGTTTTTTATTGCTGCCACCTTATTCTGGTCAACACAAATTTGTAATCCAGATACAACATGTCCAAGTACTTTCAAAGATTGGAATCTAAATTTATATTTCTTTAATGCAATTGTCATATTAAATTCATCCATTCTTTGAAAGACTCTTTTCAGGTGATTTAAATGTTCATCATATGTTTTTGAAATCACTATGATGTCATCAATATAGACCAATAGCCATCCTTCAACCATTTCCTGATGAAAAACACTATCCATCAATTTTTGGAAGACTGAAGGCGCATTCTTTGGGCCAAATGGCATTCTCACATACTTATATATACCCATATGTGTGGTTATTAATAAGTAATTTTGAGAATTTCTTTCCACAGGAATCTGGTGGTAACCTTTGTTTCCATCCAGACAGGAAATATATTTTGCTCCTTGTAAAGTAGCATGGATAGAAGCTATCCTTGGTAGAGGGTAAATATCATCTACTGTGTATGTATTCAGAGCTCTATAATCACCGCATAATCTTGCCTTATCTTTTTCATAAGAGATCAATACTGGTGAAATGACACAATACTTAGGTGTTGTGTCCACTTTTTCAACAATACCCATTTTCAACAACATTTTTATATTGTCTTCAATATCTTTCCTTTTTCAGGAGATGCTGGGTAAGGTTTCTTTTTTAGGCTGCCAGGAATATTATCCAAATCACAGCTCAGAGAGATTTTCATCTCATGGTCTTTGACCAATCCTAGTTCATTTGAACCATGAGCAAATGCCATAGGGTATGATTTAATCAATCTCAAAATATTTTCTTCTTCAATTTTTAACAGTTGAGGACTGAAAGAGGCCTTTTGGATTTCATTTTCCAATTCAACCACTTCATTGGTGGTTCTTCCACCTTGCAGTTGTTCTTCTCTAGGAGAAATGGCATACACTGAATTTTCAGAACATATCTTGAATTTTCTCTTACCATTCACTACTATGGTGAAACAACTGTTTGCAGGATCTAGTTTAATTCCAAATTTTGTCAATAAATCATTTCCAATAATAAACCAATCACTACAATTATTATTATCCATTACTAAAAATTCACAAACTGCTCTTACATATCCATTATTATATTTAAAGAATACAGCAGTTTTGTATTTTCCAATTGGATTTAATATTGAACCAAAACCCCCCCAGTTCTTTGTCTGAACAGGTTCTAGTTTTTCCTATACTTACTGTCAAGTTTCATTAATGTATTAATAGAAACTACACTACCTGCAGCCCCAGTGTCAAGAATGGCATTCATTTCTCTTCCACATATAATAACAGGTGCTCTGATAGGTGTTATTTTGTAAGTATCATGAGATACATCTTTAATTATTTCAGCTTCTTCAATGGAAGTTAAAGATGTATCTGTATGAGGTATAGCATCATTCAGGAACATTATATCCTGTTCTAATACAAATATCTCATTCTTATCATCACTGTAAGATATATTACTTTTACAATCCTCACTGGATTCCATATTTTCCTCTTCATGATTACTTGGTTCAGAATTCTGGGAGGTTTCAATAACATTTATTCTTTTTTACACGTGTGACCCTTAACCCAAGGTTCATTACATTTATAACAAGTGTTATTCTCTTGTCTTTTAGGGACAAGGGGAGCTGAAGGTTTTTTCTTCTCCACTGGTAATTTACTTGTAGTAGGTTTTACCACATCAACACTTTGTTTGTAATTAATATACTTGGTTTCATATTTGTGGTTTAATAATATTTCATTACATATATTAATGAACCCAGAGGTGTCTCTGATGGTTTCAGTTCTAGCTACAATAATGTCTCTAACTGATATAGGTAACTTGTATATTATCTTTTCTTTCCACTCTTCATAATCCATTTTTGATCCATGGCTTTCATGATTTTTATTAAATTCATTAAAAATACCATATGTTTATCTCCAGCATTTGGATTATATCTGGCCTTTTCATACAATCTTTGTTGAGTGATTCTAAATTTTGGGCCACCAAATTGCCTTTCAATAAGTGCTTTCCATTCATTCCAGGAGTAATTAATTCCCTCACTCAATACAGATTCAAACCATAATAAGGCCACATCTGTAAATAAAGATATTAACTTTGAAGTAATTTCTTCATCAGGTAATTTGTATGAAATTTTTAAGTTATCAATTCTTTGTATGAATTGCTGCCAATCAGATTTTGAATCTCCGTCAAAAGATGGGTACTGATCTAACTTAGGCCAGTTCTTTTGGCTAGTTTTTGCTTCCCTAACCTGAGGAATATTGAGTAATTCACTTACTTTAGAAAGATGATCATGTATTTCATCTTTTACTGATTTATTATTCTCAGAGCCCATGATACCATGTTCATGTTCCATCATTGGTGTTTCATTTGCATATTTCATGAAAACAGGTACTCTTGCTACATAAGAAGTGTTATCTTTTATTCTTTCAGTATTTTTCAACATGTTTTCTACTTCTATTTCCACTCTTTGTAACCTATCCTTTATTACTGGTACATGAGTTAGGGTGTCATTTACATTTGAAAAAGATAATTTAACACATCCCTCAATGGTAGCCATAATATTCTGAGAGTGTTCTAATTTATTTTCTAAATCTCTAATCTCAGATTTTAAGCCCTTATTCTCATTGACTAATTCATTATTTGAATTTTCAATAATTTTTAATCTATTGGCTGTTGCACTCAATGATTGTGTTAGCTGTAATAATACCTTTTCTGTATTATTGTTTGACTCTTTTGAGAACTCTTCCAATTTTTCAATTCTTAATAATAATTTACTTATTATCTTTGATTCCATTGGATTTTCTTTTAAAAAATATTCTATTTTTTCTGTTTCCAACTCAAAAGACTCATCATTTGATTCCATTTTAATATTAATAGCATTATCCTGGTGATCAATAAGACTATCTACATTGTCTTTGTGCAAAGACAAGTTTAACATATTTTTTTCAAATGAATAATCCTTTAAATCATTATCAATTATATCCAATATTTCCTTATCAATCTCATTACCTATAAGTAATTCATTGTTAGGTTGATGCAAATGATCATAAGAAGTTGGATGACTCACCAAGGTCTTACCCCATTTCCCCTGCCTCTCCATGGCTTTCCCCTGTAAGGGTGACTGCTGGATCCTTGTTGAGGAGGATTGTTGTAATTTTGGGCGTACCAATCCCATTTCCATTTGCTTACTGTAATTTTTTGGTCCTCCTCTTGGGCTGGAGGTGTTGCTATGGAATTGTTGGGTGCCACTGTTGGTGGTTGAGTCTTTATGTCCACTAGAGCTTGGTTGACTTCTATGAAACCTTGAGCTGCTCTCTTTTCCAGATTGTTGATCTGTTCCACTATGTTGTTGACTCTTATTGTCAAGGTGTTCAGTAGGGTGGATAGGGAGTGAACTTGTTCTTGCGATGTATTTTTTGACTTCTTTGTTGAAACCTGCTTTAAAAGCTTTTCCCTTTCCTCCAGAGACATTGGCGGAGTGTTGTTGATTATGGGAGAGTCCTGGCCCTCCATTTGAATATCCTGTAACAGGTCTTTCAGCTCTAGGTCTTAAGTTATAAGGTTTTGCCTTATTACTTACAATGTCATTGTTGTCACACATTTTCACGTGGAATTTAAAGAATTTGAGAATTTAGATATAAAAAACTTCAAAAAGGAGTTTTATCAGTATTTATCAATACCACTGAAGACAATTTTATTGCTTACTTATTGGTATGAAGTGAATCTTTAAGTGCCAAAAGTCAAATATGCTTTTTATGTGGTCACTTAATTTAACTGGTCTACAATATGTAGCCGTTGTCACGCACCACGTGACACTCGAGGCAAAAGTAGCTCATTAAATCAATACTAAAGGGCTCAAATCCATACTTGAAGCGCAGAAAAGCAACTCTCCATAGCAACTGCGAATTTCCTTTGTGTACTTGCTATTCAATTGCGCTAGCCTAAAACTCTAAATCTAAATTAGTCAATCTCTCAATAGTGTGTCTTAGTCTTTTTCCCAATAAGCAACGCAAAGAGCAATAGTTAATATAATAGTACACTAAAAGGTTTATGAAAATGTCTGTGGGTTATTAAGGGGTAGTGGGCATGGACAGAATGGTTAGTGAAGGATTAAGGGAGTTAACAGATGTTAGTGAGGAGGGTCCAGGTGTAACGGATATATTTTAAATGGGCTATGGTGTGCGGAATGGTGGATGAGTATGAGGTCAATTCCAGGAGGAGTAAAGGATATAAAAGGAACTGGATTTTTTGGTTCGATATTCCTTAGAATTAGGTTATAAAACGTATTTATAGTTAATAGTGATAAAACTCTAAAGTGAAAATCATTATTATTGTATCTTTCTTTATTTTCTCAATAATCATATCTAAATCCTAAATCTTTGATTGTTAAGTTTTCCAACCCCTTATCGTTCAATTATATTAGAATCCTTCTTGAACATAACTTGAATGAGTAGTTCTTCCTTCTAGTCATCTTTGAACCACTTACTCGAACTATTCCTCTGTGCTTTGAAGAAGTATCTGAACCTTTTATCTCACTTGTAGGAACATCCTCGACCTTGTGCGTAGGTCGTCCGGTGACAGTATAATTTAATTCTCCGTAGTTCTCATTCTTTGCACTACTACGTCCCTTTTCAGGTGTTTTATCTAAATTCTTAAAATGGCACCTGTTCAACGCACTCCTCCTACAGGCGCTACTACTAGAGCTCGCGCCAGAGGAGGCCAACAGCCACTAGGCCTGTTTCCCGTACTAACTCCTTGGAGCCACTGGACCTTAGGGAACGGCAACATTCAGTCCAATCGGTAGAAGACATCCCACAAGACTTTGATGATTCTAGTGATGATGAAGAAGGAGAGGATACAATGCACGAGGAACCATCCGCCCCTGCTAATCACCCTTCTGGTCAACCTTCAGAACCTGGACCATTCAATTCTCTGGAAGAATTCATGAGACTTTTCATGAAGAACCTTTCAAATTCAACGTCTTCAGAGGGATCTAAATTCAAAACTCCTTCTATGAAATCTCCTGATAAATTGGATGGTGAACATCCAGACAGATTGCGACCCTTCTTGCAAACCTGCAAGCTCCCGTTCCATAATGACCCTCGAGCCCTCAATAACAACCAATCGAAAGTTGTTTATGCTTCTTCATTCCTGGCCGGAAAAGCAGCAAGATGGTTCGAACCTTATCTTCTCATGCTCTCTTCAACCGAAACCCACTTACTTATTAATAACTGGGAAAAGTTTGAAGACCAACTCTTCACGCTGTTTGGTGACCCTAATGAAACTGAAAACGCAGAAATTAAACTTGATTTCCTTCGCATGAGTGATAATGGGAAAGCCTCTGAATATATCTCGAACTTCAGAGGGCTTCAAACTTGAGTAGGTTGGAATGATGCTGCCCTTAAGTATCATTTCAAAAAAGGACTTCCTTCGAGGATTCTGGATCAGTTAAATCTTCACGGTCAGAAGATGACTACTTTAACAGATTTAATGGATTGAACCCTCGAACTTGACGGCGTTTTCCAAGGACAACTTCAACATCATCAATACACCAACAAATCTCAAGGCTTAAATTTCAAATCGGGACTTTCTTCCCACTCACGAACAACTCAATCCTCCTCGACTCAATCCAAAACTATTAAGAGAAAGGACAAACCTCGACCAAAAAGCTTGACCCCAGGCGATATCAGTAAAGTACTGGATCCTAAAGGGGAACTTAAGGAAGCTGAGAGGAAGAGGCGAACAGATAATGGGTTATGTATGTATTGTGGGGGTAAGCACAAGCTGGAAGATTGTGTAAAATTGAAGGAAAGAGAAGGTACTAGTTCGAAGCCAAAAAACTAGTAGATAGTTTACTTGTGCGCAAAGCAAACTATCTTATATCTCCCAGTGCACAGAACCTCCATGTCTTAAGGACTGGAGTTTCCTTAAACCGCTTGAGATTCATTCTTTTTAAGGAGGATATCCCCTTCAGTTTTATTATAGACTCTGGAGCTTCAATTTCTTTTGTCAGTTTATCTTTTGCCGAGTAGTTACAGCTGACATTTACAGATATCGATTGAACTCCAATTTATTTGGTCGAATCAGAGGAACCCAAATATTGGGTCAGTAAGAAAGTTTTATGGGTTTTCAACTTTCCGAATATTCCCCCCTCCAAGTGGGAACTTACAGTCTTGGACACCCCAAGGATGGACAATACCATTCTTGGTCATGACTTTTTAACGCATTGGAATCCTGAAATTGACTGGACACGGGGATTGATCACCCCACGGACTAAGTATATTTCTAATTCTTCAATGCATGTCAATAGGGAGTTAAACAACCCGCCTTACAATGTCCTGCTAGAGGACAAAACTCTGCCAGATGACTTGCAAGCATCTGATCTTTCTTTAAATGAGCAATTGGCTAACCCTTCTAGCTTGATGACTTCACTCGAAGAGGATTTAAATTGCCTCGAAGTAATCGAATTATGCTCTGTCAATTCTGGTCTTCCCTCAACAAATTCTCCCGAGGATGATGAGGACGACCAAATCGACGTTGAAGCTATTAAATCGACTCTACCAGAAATCTATCATGATTTCCTCAATTTTTTTTCAATCCGCAAGGCCGATAAGTAACCACCTCATTGACCCTACAACCATCAGATAGAGTTAATAGGTCCAGTACCACCGGCAGGTCCTGTCTATTCTTTTTTGAAGGACGAATCTCAAGTTCTTCGAGACTACATTGCAGAGAATGTAGCCAAAGGTTTCATCAAAGCCAGTAAACTCCAACCGGCTCCCCTTTCCTCTTTGTAAAAAAGAAGGACGGTAGTCTTAGGTTGTGTGTTGACTATAGAAAGCTCAACACAGTCACAAAGAAGAATGCATATCCTGTTCCTCCTATGTCATTACTTCTTACCCTTTTCAATGGTGCTAATTTCTTTTCTAAAATTGATCTTAGAGGCGCTTACAATATGATTCGCATTGCAGAAGGTCATGAACCACTGACTGCAATGCACACTAGATTAGGTAGTTTTGAATATTTAGTTATGCCTTTTGGATTGTGTAACGCACCATCTACTTTTCAAGCTTTTGTCAATGACATCTTTCAAGATGTTGTCGAACAATTTGTTGTCGTCTATTTAGATGATATTTTAATTTTCTCGAAGACACTGGATGAACATATTCATCATGTTCGACAGGTATTAAATCAACTTCGAGATCATGGACTCTACGCCAAGCATAATAAATGCGAATTCCATCTTAAATCTATTGATTTTTTGGGTTTTACATTATTCACTGATGGTTTAGTCATGGACAACAAAAAAGTTCAAAAGGTCCTGGAATGGCCTGAGCCCAAATCCATTAAATCCCTCCAAGAATTTTTGGGTTTTGCAAATTTCTATAGAAGATTTATTAAAGATTACTCTAAAACTATTTCCAATCTTACTTCTCTTCTTAGAAAAGATATTCCTTTTGTTTTTACTTCTACAGCGCGAAAGGAATTCGAAGCATTGAAGACAGCATTCACCACAGCTCCAATTCTTCAACACTTTGATCCTACTGTTTTGACAATAGTGGAGACAGATGCGAGCGATTATGCTATTGCAGGGGTCATCTCTCAATTGAATCCAGAAACAAAACTGTTTCATCCTGTTGCTTTTGAGTCAGGCAAACTCATTGCAGCAGAGTTAAATTATGAAATTCATGACAAAGAGCTTTTAGCTATTATTCACTGTCTTAAAAAATGGCGCTCTTTTCTTCTCAGCCAAGATAGTCCTTTTCAAATTTTAACAGACCATAATGCTTTGAAATACTTTATGTCTTCCAAAGTGTTAACCAGGCGTCAAGCCAGATGGGCTGAATTTCTGTCTGAATTTCCCTTTTCTAATTCCTATCACCCAGGTAAGAACTGCATTGTCCCAGATATCTTGTCACGTTGGGACAACGTTTACCCACAGCGGGGGGACGCATTTGCTGACAAAAATCCAGCAAATGTGAAATCAATCTTCAACGAATCAATGTTAACAACTCATCAACTTAATTTGAAGACAATTCAATAGTTTCAAAATCCACTATGCAACATCCTCGAAGCTCAGTCAAAGGACAATTATTGTTTAGGGTTAAAAGACAAAATACTCTCAAAGCAAGGGGCCAAAAGATTTAGTATTGAATCAGGTCTATTAGTCTTCGAAGGTAGAGTAGTCATACCCAACAACAATGAGATAAAATTATGAATTTTCAACAGTCAACATGATTCTCCATTAGCTGGTCATTTTGGTGTTGATAAAACCTACCATTTAATAGCGAGGGATTTTTTTATGGCCAGGTATGACCAGGGAAATAAAGGCCTATATAAAAGCTTGTCACTAATGTAATAAGAATAAGGCTCCCCGTCACCGGAAGTATGGGTTGCTTCAACCACTTCCTATTCCCTCTAAACCTTTGGAATCTTTATCGATGGATTTTATTTCTCAACTTCCTCTTTCTAATCATTTTGATGCTATATTAGTAATAGTAGATAGATTATCAAAAATTTCTATTTTCATTAAAACCACTACTACTGCTACTGTAGAAGTTCTGTCAAACTTTTTTCTAGAATATGTATTTTCCAAACACGGCTTACCTGATGATATTATTTCAGATAGAGGCTCATTGTTTGTATCCACATTCTGGACTCAACTGTGTCGACAACTCAATATCACGAGGAACCTCTCCACAGCCTATCATCCTGAAACCGATGGGCAAACAGAAAGGGTCAACCAAATCCTTGAACAATACCTTCAAATGTATGTCAGTTACCAACAAGACGATTGGACCACATGGCTACCATTGGCCAAATTTGCTTATAATAACTTGACTCATTACTCGACACAACAATCTCCTTTTGAAACTGTTTATGGAAGACATCCTCGATTCAATTCAATCCATGAGGGAACTAATCATCCTGAAGAAGATTATCTTCGAACCATATCACGACTCCAAGAGTGACTTAAATCAAATCTAGATTTAGCGGTTTGAAGGTACAAGGAACAGGCTGACAAACATTGACAAACTGCTCCTCCCTTTAAACCAGGTGACAAAGTATGGCTCGATGCACGGAACATTTGAACGACTCGACCATCAAAGAAACTGGCTTAAAAACGCTTGGGGCCATTCGAAATCAACTCTGAAGTCTCTAAAACTGCATTTTGACTCAAGCTACCTCCTAAATGGCAGGCTATTCACCCTGTTTTTCAGGTATCTCTCCTGGAACTGGCTCGAGAAACATACCCAGGCAAGAACCAACCTCCTCCGGAACCGTTCAAAGTAGAAGACCATCTAGAGTGGAAAGTAAGCCGTATCCTTGATTCAAGAATGTGCAAGGGGAAACTTCAATACCTCGTGAAATGGGAAGGCTTCCTCGATGACTCAGACAAAACATCCTGGGAACCAGCCATTGATGTTTCTAATGCCCCTGAACTCCTAAAATCTTTTCATCTTAAATATCCTTTAAAACCAAAACCTTAAAACTCTCTTTTCTTTCCTCTGTTTTTTTCTCTTCTTTCTTTTAAAATCTAAAACATTTTTATTTCTAAAAAATTCTTTTGTTTTCTTCTTTATTCTTTCTCTTTTCAAAATGTTTCAATCTTCTTTTAAGATAACATAAAATTAAATTAAAATAAAATAAAATAAAATAAAAATAAAACAAATAAAATATAAAAAAAAAAATTTTTTTTTGTTTCTCAATTTTCGATATACATTTTTTCTTTAAAATTTTATTTTCCTCAAACTATCAAAATTTTTCACGAACATTACACGACCATCTTTTTCGAACTTCACTTTAACTTCAAAATCACCTTTTTTAAATTCTTCGAAACAAATTACTTCTTTCTTCAAAATCCTCTTAGAAATTTTATTTCATCTCTTCTTTTCTTTCTTTTCTTTTTTCAAATAACTAAAATCCCTCAAATCTTCAATTAACAAACTTAAATAACAATTTTTTTCCTAAATTATCTCAATCAATTATTTCTTTCTTATTTCTTTCTTCTTACTTAATTCTTTTCTTTTTTAACTTTAAAACTAAAACTCCTTAAATCAAATATTCTTTTTTTTCTTTCTTTCTCTCATTTAAACTTCTTCTTTCAAAATCTTAAAACAAATTTAAAATCTTTTTTTGCTGTCTTTTCCTTCTTTCTCTCAAAATCTCATATAAAAAATAAATAAATAAATAAATAAAATAAAGTAAAATGAAATTCTAAATAAAATAACAAAATAAAATAATTAAAATACAAATTGTTTTTACATTCTTTTTTCTTTTCTCTTTTATCTTCTTCCGAACCAATCCCTTCATCTTCTCCAAAATTTCCCTTATCTCTTTTCTACATTTCTCAAAATTCTTCCCCTCTCCTACCGGAATCAACTCCCCAAGCTCAAGTAACTCCTCGGCTACATCGAAGGAAGCCGCATTGATAATGTTATTGATCATGCTGCTGAATTCTTCATTATATTTCGCTAGTCGAATCTGACGAGGTTTCTTTGACCAAACTTTATCGAGGGTTTCTTTGTTTTCCTCCCTCGTTACTTCGAAGATTGGGTCAGGCTCCAAAAATAATCTAGGAGTGACCTTCTCTGACACCTCCCTTTCCTCTTCGTCATCTTCGATGACCACCAGTTGTTTTTTTGGGGTTTTCCTCGAGATGGGAATTTCCTCGTCTGCTTCAACCAATTCATCAACTTCCTCCTCGACGACCCCCCTCTTGTTCCCAGCCCTAGCCACCCAGCTGTTCACATCATCTTCGACTTCTACCTCATTTTCTCCCACTGATTGATCGTCCCCAATGGACACATCCCAGATGTCCTCGACTACTTCCTTCGTTTTAGGGATCACCCAATACTTCATCTTAGTAAACTGACTCTCAATGTCGGCATTCTTCGCTAAGGCGTCACACGCCACTCTTCTCTATCGGCAAAACTCGTACTTCTGGCGAGGCCCTCATGTCGCCGTGCTCTCCAGGCAGAAATACTCCATCGACTCGCAAGCCGTGCAAGTCTTCGAAAATTTCCGTGTGACAACACCCCCATCCGCTTTAGGGTGTGGACGCATGGGAGTAGGTGTAGGAAAGTCCGTCATAATGAATTAAAGTGATGAAATAATAATTAGGTAAACAGAAAAGGAAATTAGTGTGGGAAATATGTTTTATGCTCAACGGAGCTCGCGTTCTTATACCTGGGCATCTGTCACGCGCCACGTGACACTCGAGGCAAAAGTAGCTCATTAAATCAATACTAAAAGGTTCAAATCCATACTCGAAGAGCAGAAAACAAACTCTCCGTAGCAACTGCGACTTTCCTTTGTGTACTCGCTATTCAATCGCGCTAGCCTAAAACTCTAAATCTAAATTAGTCAATCTCTCAATAGTGTGTCTTAGTCTTTTTCCCAATAAGCAACGCACAGCGCAATAGTTAATATAATAGTACATTAAAAGGTTTATGAAATGTCTGTGGGTTATTAAGGGGTAGTGAGCATGGACAGAATGTTTGTGAAGGATTAAGGTTTTAACGGATGTTAGTGAGGAGGGTCCAGGTGTAACGGATATATTTTAAATGGGTTATGGTGTGCGGAATGGTGGATGAGTATGAGGTCAATGCCAGGAGGAGTAAAGGATATAAAAGGAACTGGGTTTTTTGGTTTGATATTCCTTAGAATTAAATTATAAAACGTATTTATAGTTAATAGTGATAAAACTCTAAAGTGAAAATCATTATTATTGTATCTTTCTTTATTTTCTCAATAATCATATCTAAATCCTAAATCTTTGATTGTTGAGTTTTCCAACCCTTCATGAGATCTTAAGAATTTTAATATTATCGTTCAATTATATTAGAATCCTTCTCAAACATAACTTGAAGCAGTAGTTCTTCCTTCGAGTCATCTTTGAACCACTTCCTCAAACTATTCCTTTGTGCTTCGAAGAAGTATCTGAACCTTTTATCTCACTTGAAGGAACATCCTCGACCTTGTGCGTAGGTCATCCGGTGACAGCTGTGTTTTTATATTTAAAAGAAAACAACTGTCTGTAAGATTCTCTCTAAATATTTAATGAATAATACAAACCAATAAAAAGAAAAGATTAAGAGTCCTGTTAAAAACAATTAATCATTTTAATTGGTTTATTATCTGCAAAGATCACAAATTTAATTGGTCTATTGACAGACTCCCACTAGTAACAATTTTATGTTAAATTAGTGATAAAATTGTTGATTCAATATCACAATTTTATTATATAACAGGGCTTCTTTTTCTGAAATCATTATATAAGTGACCCCAACCTGTTGTAATTATCCAAATATTTCTATAGGGATATTATTTACGTGTACCTTCTTTGAAATTTTCACTTACTGGATTATAACAGAATTCTTGAGGAAAGGCCCCCAATTGTCAGGCTAAGGTCAAGTACAAGGACGTGAACTAGCTTGAATGGTCAGTTGTCTAGAAGATTTTAATGGTCCTATATGAATACTGTAATATAAATCCAATAAGTAGTAAAATATAATCAAAATTAAAGGTCTCAGTAATATAATTCTCACTATTTTTATATATGGCTTACAATCTTTGTAGTTGGTTGAAAAATAGATTTTATAATTCAGATACTATTCAAAAGTCTTATCAAAGTACTAATTGATATGTATTTGTAATTTATTTGGTTATATGGTGTAAATTGTAAATGATAAAGAATGCAGAAAACAAGACCCAAAACCTCCTCCTTTTATACACACTAAGTTACTCAATAAACACCTTGATGTACCATCCAATAAAATGTTAATGACGCCTCAAACAAGTAATAGACCTCTCCATCAACGCCCCTGGTGACCCATAACATAATTAGACAAGCAACAACCACTAGAATCCTATTAATAATAAGGGAGATCCATCAAAATTAAATAAAAGACAAAAAGAGAATATATGCGTGGAAAACAATGATATAAAAGGCTAAAGGAGACTTTTTAAGGTTAATTATAGCTTAATAATAAGGGGGATTGTCACTATAGTCTAGTATATAAGTATGATATAATAGTGTTTATTTATGGTCCTACTACTTATTGATAAATGATTTAGTGATTAAACCTCAGGGGAAGACTAATAGAATAGTTATACTCAAATAAAACTCACAATACTTGGTTTTTTATGTGTGCTAGTGGTGGAAAATAGATGAATAAAATATAGTTATAACTGATATAAAGATAATATCAATTTATAAGGGCTTTATAATATATTTCTGAAGGCTAATAATTGTATTGTAGTAATTGAATGATGATAAATAACCGTCAAAAACCCTCCTTAGTTATACCCAAATCCACTGGAGTGCACAGACCTTCAATCCATATGATGTCACTGCTATCCCCGGCAATTACAGCACTGTGAGGGCCAATCACCCCCCATGGCGTCCACTTCAAGCAGATTCAACACCCAGACCTCCAGTAAGGACCTTCCATCACAATTAATGATAACACAGACCCATACCATAAATAGAAAATCCAGATAAAAGCAAATACCATAAAGAAACAGGTAAAATAACTAATAAAAAGACAATATAATGAAACCCAAAGCATATAAAAGAAACAAATGAAATATCCAATCCCCCAATAACATCCCCAAGCATCCATATTAACTCAACATTGACCTCCCAACCCAAAAATCTGTGAATATCCATCCAAGGAAGCAGATTAAGTTGTCCATACTGAGTGAATGCGCCTGATATAGGTGTCTATGCTTCTGGAGGCGTTGTGAGTCCACTGATTTTGTCCATATGACCTAAAATAAGCAGAAAAACAAAGGTTATAGGCTATTAAGGGGCTAAAACCCACTTATATACCTAAATATACATAATATACTGCATATTTCACTCAATATGAGATTTATGTATACATATAAGCTTATGTATGTCAATAATTACTTCATATCACTTAAGATAAGTATATTATGACTCCATTAACACCTTAATAAATATTATTAGGCCATGGATAAGCTAATTAAACTATTACAAGTTATATAATAGAATAATAATTATATATATATATAATAAAATAATATATATTATTATTTTAACCTTATTTTTAAGATATAAGCTTAATTTACTCAAGGTTATCTTATTTTAAGCATAAGAAATACTCAGTCCTAAGGATATTTAGGCTGACAGGGATCTACAGTAGAAATGGTGGGGCTAATCCTGACATTATACTATGTGAAATTCACATCCAAAAATAACCAAAATTGACTGGGAAACCACCCAAAAACTTAAAAAAGAGCGTGAGATGTGGGGTAACTACATGCAGTCCTTGGCAGGCGCTTTCACGGGTAAATCCTTGACTAAAATTAGGCGAATTTAAGCGTGGTGATGAAATAAGTTGCCAAGAGTAAGGTTATTAATGAAATTAGTGCATATAAACAAGGTCAATGCATTATTAATTAAGCTAGGACACTAAATAAGCGCCTGTCGCCTATTTTAGTGTGTTTCCCCACAGTGGGCGTAGAATGTGGGATAATTATAGTGTGAAAAAGCTAACTTGCTAAAAATGAAGCTATTCACACGGGAAAAAATCAGGAAGTATGTAGCCAGTACACAGAAGCCATTTCTGGCATAAAAAACACCAAATTTTAAAAGTGTTATTTTTATGCATTTAAATAGCCAAATCAATAGTCCTAAATGAGCCCAATCGATCTGTCAAAGCACATTTTTGATATTCTCAATTTTATAGCGCATATAGTCAACTTTTAAGTGAAATAAAGCGCATTTCTTGTTTTTTGCGAAAAACAATGAATATAACAGCTTTAAGTGTACTTAAAAATTATGTAGCCTTATACTTAAGGTTCTTAAGATTACACTAACATATTCCAACTTAATATTAAGTACATAAGACCTATAAAAGGTGGATATATACGTGTATATAAGGTGTTATAATGGCATTTTTTTGTGTATTATCATAATTTTACTTATGTATACTGTTTGTGTACTCTCATTTATTGTTCCTATGTATAGTTCATGTGTTTAACATAACTTATAAGCACTTTTTACTCAGTCCTGGGAATATACAGGCTGACAAAGACTGTGTTAAAAGATTTTTTTTTAATTTTTTTTTCCATTCATGCCAATTGTAAAATTATTATTAGCAGGGTCTAATATAACACCAAACTTAGTCAGAATGTCATTTCCAATGATAAAACGGTTACTATAATTAGTATTATCCGTTAATACAAAGTCACAAGCTACTCTAACATAGCCATGTTGATGTTTAAATAAAAGAGCAGCCTTGTATTTACTAATGAGGTGTAGTATTGATCCAAAACCTCACCATTTTATTCTTTGAAGGGGCTCAAGCTTTGAATTATACTCACTATCAATTTTCTGCAATGTATTTGTTCAAACAACATAGCAGCAGCTCCTGTGTCCAATACTATATTTACATTTTCTCCAGAAATGATAGATGAAACCTTGATGGTTGTCATTTTTAAGTTATTAGCTTGTATATCCTTAATAATTTCAGCATCCTAAAAATTCATTAAAGATTCATTTGAGTCCATATTTTATATTGGAGTTTCAAAGAGGGACAAATCATCTCCCAATATACAGACTTCATTTTAATCACTATATTAGATATTACTGTCATAATCACTTGAATGTTTACTTTTCTCTGTTTCATTTTCAGATTCACACTGATTTTCAACAATATTTATATTCTTCTCACATTTGTGACCTTTAAGCCAAGGTTTATTACACTTATAACAAGTATTAGTTTCATACTTTTCAGGTACTACAGGTGCAGTAGGTTTTTTCTGCTTTTCCAGAAGTGTTTTTGAATTCTGATTTTTCACAGGTTCATTATTTTGTTTATAAGTGGTGTACCTTGCTTCATACTTATGGTTTAATAATATTTCATTAAAATATTAACAAATTCAGAATATTCATTAACCATTATTGTTCTAGCTACATCAATGTCTCTGACAGATATAGGAAATTTATATATTATCTTATCTTTCCATAAGTTAAAATCCATTTTTGGATCAATGAATTTTAATATTTTGTTTAAATTCATTGAAAACACCATAGGTTTGTCACCATTCAACGGATTACACCTAGTTTTCTCATATAATCTTTGCTGAGTGAGCTTGAATTAAGAACCTCCAAATTGTTTTTCAATTAGTTGTTTCCATTCAGCCCAAGAGTAATATTTACCCTGACTCAAAACAGCTTCAAACCATAACAAAGAAACATCCTTATATAAAGAAATTAATTTTGATCTTATTTATTCATCTGGTAACTTATATGAGAATTTCAAGTTGTCAATTCTTTTTATAAAATGTTGCCAATCAGAGCTGGCTTCCCCATCATAAGTTGGGTACTGATCTATCATAGGGTAGTTCTTCTGATTGGATTTTGTTTCACTAATCCTAGGTAAGTTCAATAACTCATTCACTCTGGATAAATGGTCTTTTATTTCCTCTTGCATGAATTTGTGACATACATTTGCATTTTCAGACTTGACACTACCACCAGATGGTTTTATTTGTGGTGGTATGGTGAATAATTGAGATTTATTTTTGCCAATGAAAGGATTATTATTATACTGAGTATACTTATAATTATCCTGAATCATTAGTAGATTTGCAGTTTCAATACCAGCTTTAGTCAATCTTTGTAACAGCTCAGAGACACTTAGATTTGTCTGGGAAAAAGATAACTTTGTTCTTGATTCAATTTTCAATAAATATGCTTCATACAACTTTTCTAACTCAGAGAATTTGTTTGAAACTTCACTATATTTATTACTCAAAGAATCATACTTAAGAGTTAGAGCCAAGTGTTCATTCTCTAATTCTTTATTTATTGTTGCCAGTTGAGAAATGTTCAATGTCAAGGACAAAATTGTATCACTTGTGAGCTTAACTGTCTGTTCCTCACAATCAGTCATTCTATTCCATAATGCTGAAACAATTCTATGGACAGTAGGGTTATTATTATAATACTCCATGTCTTCCTTCTCAAATTTTTCACTATTTGGTGAACTTCTCATCTCACTAGTAAGTTGTGGAAACTGAGGATTAGCTGTATTATTATTTTAAATAGTGCTGTTGTTATTGACAAAAGATAAGTCAGGTGTATCTACATCAAAACCTAATTTTCTTAAGTCCTCCTCAATGCTCTGTACAGATTTTACATCAATAATATTACCTATATTGTAATAATCAGTATTGTGTTCAATCTGAGAGGGTAATCTACTTACCACGGAATTTGTGCAAGCCCTGATTTTTGGCGCTTTTTCTTTCCTATGTAGGGTTGAGCAGAGGAAGTCTGATGAGGGGGAGGATTCCTGTTGCAATTGTGACTGAACCATTGCTGGTGGATCCAATCCCACTTCAATTTCTCTACCAGAATTTTATCCAGGGAATAATGTGAATCTCCTTGGGTAGGGGGTTGTTGGATTGGCTACCCTACCTGTAACTATGCCAAGGTTTGATTCATCTGTTGGAAACCCACCTTAAAATTTTTTTGAAACTGCTCTACCTCCTATAGCATGAAAGACATTGATTCCTCCAGTTTCAGAACCTGCTTTTCCAGATGGAACAGTTGATCCTGCAGAGGAGGTGAAGTCTTTTTTATTGTTATCTTTTTTAAGAGGGCATCCTTTTCCTCTATGCTCATTGATTCTGGTTGTGGGTAGGATTGACCCTCCATGGTGATGTTCTGGAGCAATTTTTCTAGCCTTCTACCTGGGTTTATAAGCAGGTTTTTCACTTAAATTGTCCTGTTGAGCACTCATTTTGTCTTTAAATAACAATTTTAAAGGTCAAAAAAAGGGAAAATCTATATGGTAAT
Organism: Hemileia vastatrix; assembly: GCA_030280995.1. NCBI lineage: Eukaryota > Fungi > Basidiomycota > Pucciniomycetes > Pucciniales > Zaghouaniaceae > Hemileia > Hemileia vastatrix. The sequence continues at coordinate 6,790,112 of JASXTE010000014.1, read as the reverse complement.
TAGTAGACAAAAAATATTAGCAATATTATTAATAATATAAGCTCTGGAGCTTACCCTGAATTTATATCTTTATTTACTTAAATAAAATATAAGAAAAATTCTAAAAAATACGTTAAAAATAAAATAATAAGTTTAACTAGACATTTATAAGGGAGAATAATTAGAATACCAAGCTTTAACCAAATATCAATTTAATTGGGTGTTATATTGGTGACCAAATACCAAGTGAAATTGGGTTTATATTGGGTACAGTTACTACTGTAAATACCTAATTTTTATGATAAAAAATAAGTAAAATTATTATAAGGGCTCTTTTCCACAATAACTGAGTTATGATGACCAGCTAATGATCTGAAGACCCAAATATTTGGTTTCTTTGAGATATACTAGAGTGAAAATCACGTCCCAAGGCTTATACTAAATAATAAGTAAAAACTAAGGAAAGACCCCCAATTGTTGGTTTAAGCTAGTATATAAGTATGTTTTAATAGTAAATATTAATGGTACAACTACTTATTTATAAATTATTTAGTGATTAAACCTCTGTGGAAGACTAATAAAACAGTTATTCTCAATTTAAACTCACAATATTTTGATTTTATGTGTGGTAGTGGTGGAAAATAGAATAATAAATTATAGTTATAGCTTATATAAAGATAATATCAATTAATAAAGGATTTATAATATATCTTTATATGATAATAATTGTGTTGTAGTGTTTATTTGAGTTTTAGTAAGTAAGTGATGTCTAATAACCATCAAAATCCTCCCTTACTTATACCGAAATCCACTGGAGTGCACAGACCTTCAATCCAGATGATGTCACTTCTATCCCCAGAACTTACAGAGCTGTGAGGGCCCATAACTTTCCCATGGCTTCCACTTCAAGCAGTTTCAACATCCAGACCTCCAGTAAGGACCCTCCATCACAATTAATGATACCACAGACCCATTTCATAACTAGAATAGACTGATAAAAGCAGATACCATAAAGAAACAAGTAAAATAACTCATCCAAAGAGGATAAAATGAAACCCAAAGCATATAAAGGAAACAAATTAACTGTGAAAGCTCCCAATAACATCCCCAAGCATCCACATTACCCCAGTAATCATATCCCAACTCATACATTTGTGAAAATACACCCAAGGAAGCAGATTAAGTTGTCCAAACTGGATATATGCGCCTGAAATAGGTGTATATGCTTGTGTAGGCATTGTGAGTCCACTGAGTACTTCCATATGACCTAAAAAAAGCAGAAAAAATAAAGGTTATTGGCTATTAAGAGGTTGAAACTCACTTATATACCTAAATATAAATAATATAACTACATATTTCACTGAATATGAGGTTTATGTATACATATAAGCTTATATATGTCTATAATTACTTAATATCACTTAGGATAAGTATATTATGACTCTATTAACACCTTAATAAGAATTATTAGGCTATGGATAAGCTTTTTTAGCTACTATAAGTCATATGATAGTGTAATAATTGTATATATATGTATTATAACCATATATGTAATTATTTTAACCTTATTTTTAAGTAATAAGCTTAATTTAAGTAAGGTTATCTTATTTTAAAAATAAGAATTTATCAGTCCTGGAGATACCTAAGCTGAAAAGAATCCTTCTTTGGAATCTTCTTTAGATGATCTTCCTAAAACATCTAGCTCAAATTCCAAACTATAGGATCAAGCCTCAACTACAATTAATTCGAACTATCTTTTAAAACATGGTAATACTTTACCCATCTCTTTTCTCCCTTGATAGTTATTTTGAAAAAAAAGATATAAGGAAGATTTGGTCACAATATACCATCTTCAATAACATATTTATTTATTTTTTATACTCATTTTTCTCAGCAAAATCCTCTATCACAAAAAATGAATATGAATTTGAGAAGATGAAGTTTGATAATATGCTGATGAAAGATCAAAAAGCCCTAGATTTTGAAGAAATATTTTTTTGATTCAATCAAAAATTGAAAAGGCCAGATTTGATGCAGAGGAGATTATAAGAGCTCATTCTCATTCAGAGGAAACAAAAGACGATGATTTTCAAAGAAAAATGGCAGGTTGTGATTTGGAAAAGTAAGAAATTATTATGTAATATGTAAAAAACAGCCAAAAATATGAGGACATTATAAATTACTAGAATTTTATAATTGTTCAATTGTTTTTTTGGTTAATGGTTGGGTAATTAATATAATAGTTACTTTTAATCTTATCAAAAATAGTTATATCATGAGATTCTTATAACACCTTTCGTCCTTACTGGACTCTATAATATCACCCTTTTTGGAATTTCAGATGGTGAAATAATACTTACACCTGTGCAAAAATCATCTTCATTGACATACTTTAATAACCTCACCACCAATTTGCATTTCTAAATAAAGCTAAGTCGAAAAAATTATATATCTGTTTAGCAAATTTGGAAATAACCACCCCTGCATTTTATTGAAAAAGGGGTGGGTATCAGAAAATTTTTCTAAGTCATCAATTTTTCATGTCAGATTTGAAAATTTGGCATTACCCTCCACTGCATTTTTTTTAATTAAGGGGTAAAAATCACAAAAATTTAGTATACTTACATAAATTAATAAACAAATAAATAATATGAGTCAAAATTACTAGGTTTAAAGTAATGACAATTCCTCTAGCCAATATATATATATATATATATTTAAATTCTTTTATTTTGATAAGATCAATCATCATTTTTTATGTTTGAAGGTTTTGAAGAAGATAAAAATGAAGTCAAAATTGAAGAAGATGATAAAGAAGATAAAGATGAAGATAGAAATGAAAGGTTTGAATCAGGCAAAGCAGATATTTTTTTTTCTTAATTTTTTTAAAAATTGAAATTAAACAGATTTTGAAGAAGATGATAAGGAAGAAAAAGATGAAGATAGAGATGTAAGGCTTAGATCAGAAACACAGACATTGTTTTTGTGTAAATTTTTTTGACTGGTCAAAAAAACATCAATTTTATTTAAATTAAAAAAAACTCAAATAATTTAAATTAAAAGACCTTAAAAAGTTTCTGAAAAAAATAAATGAGAATTACTATTACTTTACTTGATTTTGAGGAAACGTTTTGGTTAATTCTGCACAAAAAAAAGGAAAGAAAAGAAAAATTTTAAGAGATGTTGTAAAAAATTTTTGAAAAATTTTTAATGCCTACCTCATTAGCCCCTTTCACAGATTGTAAATCATATTCAAAGCCCCCTTCATACTGCCTCAAAACCCCCACCAAAATATCCTTCTAAAATGCCTCCAAACCCTCCAAAATAGCACTCTAAAGTGCCTATGAAACCCTCTAAACCTCACCGAATTCCCCTTCAAACTGCCTCTGAACCCCCCAAACTTTATCCAAGAACCCCCTTTTCTTCATTTGTTTAACAAAATTGATAATAATTTTTTTATTGAAGAAAAAGAGGGGGGATGGGAGAGTTTTGGAGGGGTATTGGGGGGGGGGGTTGAGGGTGTATAGTGGGGGTTTGAGGGGGGAATTTGAAGATGTTATAGGAGGGGTTTGAGGGGGTTATAGGGGGGGGTTGAGGGAGTGATAGGGTTATCAAGGCTTCCAAAGAGGGAGAAAAGGAGGTGTTAGAGGCATCCAAGGAGGGAGGAAAGAGTGGGGTTTAGTGTCAGTCTGGGTAATCCCAGGACTCAATATTTCTTATGTTTAGAATAAATAATCTAATTGATTTAATCCTTTAAGTAAAAATTATGGTTATAATACTTATATATATGGTTATTATGTTTATATATATATTTATTACACTATTAAGTGACTTATATGAGTTTTAATAGCTTATCCATATCCCTAAATTACTTATTAAGGTGCTAATAGAGTGTTAATATACATATCTTAAGTGATATTAAGTATTTATAGACATACAAAAGTTTATATGTATGCATAAACCTCATATTCAATGTAATATGTAGTTATATTATGTATATATAAGTCTATAAGTGGGCTTAAACCTCTAAATAGCCTATAAGATTTATTTTTCTCATTATTATAGGTAATATGGACATACTAGATGGACTCACCATTCCTACACAAGCATATACACCTTTTTCAAGGGCATATATCTAGTTTGGACAACTTAATCTGCTTCCTTTGATGGATTTTCACAGATTATGGGTTGGGATATGATAACTGGGTTAATATGGATGCTTGGGAATGTTTTTGGGGGTCTTCGAAAGTTTATTTGGCTCCTTTATATGCTTTGGGTTTCATTTTATACTCTTTGGATGAGTTATTTTACCTGTTTCTTTATGGTATTTCCATTTATCTGTTTTCTCTATTTATTGTATGGGTTTATGATATCATTAATTGTTATGGAGGGTCCTTACTGGAGATCTAGGTGTTTTAACTGCTTGAAGTGGACGCCATGGGGAGGTAATGAGCCCTTAAAGTGCTGTGATTCCTCTGGAGATCATTGACATCATGTGGATTGAAGGTCTCTGCACTCCAGTGGATTTAAGTATAAGGGAGCATTTGATGAGTTATTGGAAATTAATCAATCACTTAATACAATTAAAAAAACATTATTAAACAATTATTTTTATTTAAAAATAAATTTTAAAGAATTTATAAATTGATATTATCTGTTAGCTATAACTATATTTTATTAACTTATTTTCTACCACTAGCCCACACCAATCCAGATATTGTGAGTTAATATTGAGCATAACTATTTTATTAGTATTAACCTGATTTTTAATCTCTAAATAATTTATAAATAAGTAGTAGGAGAGTTAATAATTACTATTAAATCATACTTAGATACTAGCATCCACTGACAACTGGCATTCTTTCTTAATATTTACTTATTATTAAATATAAGGCTTATGACATGACTTTTACTATATTATAGCTCTTATAAACCAAGTTCTTGGGTCTTCAGCACATCAGTGGGTCATAATAACTCTTTGATTATGGAAAACAACCCTTATAATAATTTTACTAATTTTTTAAAAATAAAAATTAGATATTTAAAGAAGTAACTGTACCCAATATAATCCCAATTTCACTTGGTACTTGGTCACCAATATAAGACCCAATTAAATTGGTATTTGGTTAAATCTTTATAAGCTAATTATTCAACCTTATAAAAATGTAGTTAAACTTATTATTTAATTTTTAACAGATTTTTTCAAATTTTTATTATATTTTATTTAAACAGATAAAAATCTAAGTATTGGAAAAGCTTTTGGACTTTTATTAGTATTTATATTACTAATATTATTTCTCTACTGATTACCATACACATTGTAGACAATCCTATAGTACTAGCTATAGGCCTTGACCAAGGGAGTTGGATAAAAACCAGAAAGAATAACCCCTGTCTTTTCCCCGCTGACTCTCCAAACTTCTATTATACACCAAAAACAAACAGCCAGGTTTTAAGGGATTCCTGAGTCTATGAGCCAACTTCTTGTCCCAGTATCTGACTGATTTATTTCTTATCCATCATTCTAGAGTATTCCTTCTCTTGACATTTCTCTCTACATTTCAACTGTTGCATCCTGGCACAGAGCAAATCTTCTCTTGAGAATATATCATCCCAATCAATTCCAATATAAGATACAGGTTTCAAATCCACTGGTAGAACAGCTTTCTTCACAAACATTAATATAAAAGGGGAATAGCCAGTTGTCCTTTTCACAGTGACCCTATCAGTAAATAACACCAAGGGTAAATAATGCCTCCACTTTTGAGCACTATCTCCACACATCTTCACCAAAGCATTCTTGAAAACTTGATAGTCTCTTTCAACCATTTTAGACAATCCTATAGTACTAGCTATAGGCCTTGACCAAGGGAGTTGGAGAAAAGCCAAAAAGAATAACCCCTGTTCCTTTAGAAAAACAAGTGAGATTGACCTGTTGCAGAAAATTGGAGATCTGTTTTCTAGACCATCTAATTAAACACTCTTGACCCCTTTAAAAGTGAAAATAATAGTCCCAGACAGACTACTAGAAAGAGTTGAAATGAACAGTAATATATTCCAACAAAACACAAGCCAATGAGACAGTGAGGAAAAGAGAGGCAATGAGTAAAGAGATAAGATGATTCCTCTAAAAATCTTCCCACACACGCATCATACAGCCAGTGCACAGACCACCCTGTCCAATTCCCTGCCCAAAATCCAGCTTTCCCAGCTTTTTCATGCTTAAAAGTGCATTTTAGAGCTTCCCCAGCGCCCAGGAGGCCAGGCCACTTGAAGGTGGCTCCGCTTAGGGGCAGGAAGGCCGCTTCTAGGCCCTAAAACACCCATACAACCCATAAAAACCCTAAAAACACTAAAAACCCATAACTTCACCAATAAACAAGATAAAAACACATAAGACATACCAAAATGAAAGGAAAATAAAGCACAATAAGATGAGACATAATAAGTGACCCTAGCTTAAGCCTACATAAGCACCACTAAGCAATAAACATCCGATAAATACCAATAATAACACCATAACTACCCTATAAAACAAGGTAACCACCCATAAGGGATACCAAAATGAAGAGAAAAGAAAGGACATTAAGCTGAGAAATAATAAGTTACCCTAGCTTAAGCCTCCATAAACACTACTAACTATCTCCTAAACATGAAAAAATCCACTAATAACACCATAAACCCAATAACATCCTACATACCAAATACCCCAAAATATGCACTCCAAAGGCCTACCCAGGTTTGGATCACCACAACGTTTTCCCTCTTTTAGACATATAGAATAGTTACTTCAGACATGATCAAATCGACAATATAAGTGATAAACCTGCTTTTAATACCAGGTCTAAAGCTAAAAAGAATGTACTAGGACATCACCATGGAAGGTCAGTCTTACCACTAGCCAGACAAAATGAGCATAGATGAAAAGGATGCCCTTCTAAAAAAGATAAATTTTAAGATGACATTGCCTCCTCTTCAGTATCTACTGTTTCACTTAATAAAACCAGTTCTGAAGCTAGGGGAGTCAAAATCTTCTATCATAAAAGAGATGGAAAAAGTGTAAAGCAACTTCAGGATAGGATTCCAGAAACTAAACCAAAATCTTGAAGAGCTGAAATTAGTACAGCTAAAACAGCCACCACCTATCCAAGGAGTATCAGATCATTCTCAGAAAAAGATCTTGTTAGATAATTGTAAATAAGATTGAATTCACCAAAAGTGGGCCAGTCACAACTGCAACAGGGATCCAGCCCCTAATCAGACCACTTCAACTCACCCTTACAAGCCAAAGCAGAAGCACCAAAAAAAAGGGCTTTCTCCTATCCCTTAATATATAGATTTCATTCTCAGATTAAACATAATACCTATTATCAAAATGCAGGTAATTTAATAGATTTTCAATCTGCCCAGAAAATTGAGTAGGACTTGAGACAATTGGGGTTTGATTTAGATACACCTGATTTATCTTTTGTTAATAAAAATAATACTATTTATAATTATAGTAAAGTTAAACCTCAGTTTCCACCACTTATAAGTGAGTTGAGAGCTTCACAAATTATTGAAGAATGTGAAAAGGAAGATAATGAGTATTTTAATAAAAATCCAACTGACCATATAATTGTTTCAGCATTATGGAATAGAATGAATGAGTGTAGGGAACAGGCAATTAAGCTCACAAGTGAAACAATTTCGACCTTAACATTAAATATTTCTCAGCTAGAAAAAAGAAATAAAGAATTAGAGAAAGAACACTTGGCTCTAACTTTTAAATATGATTCCTTAAGTAACAAGTATAGTGACCTTTCAAAGAAATTCTTTGAGTTAGAAAAATTTAATAAAGCAAATTTATTAAAGCATAAATCAAGAAAAAAAGCTATCTTTTGCACAAACAAATCAAAGCTTCCCTGATTTGTTAAAAAGATTAAATAAGGTTGAGTTTGAAACTACCAATCTTCTAATGAATAAGGATAATTTTAAGTATACAAAGTATAATAATAATCCTTTCTTTTGCAAAAATTAATCTCAATCATTCCTTTTTCCACCAAAAATGAAAAAATCTGGTGGAAGTGCCAAATCTGAAAAAACAAATGTGATTCACAAATCAGTACAAGAGGAAATACAAGAAAATTTATCTAGGTTAAATGAGTTATTGAATTTTCCCAGGATTAGTGAGATTAAATCCAATCAGAAGAACTGCCCAAAAATTGATCAGTATCCAGCTTGTAACAGGGAGGCCAGCTCTGATTGGCAAAATTTTATTCAAAGAATTGACAATTTACAATTCTCATATAATTTACCAAATAAAGAAATAACATCAAAACTTATCTCATTATTTAAGTATGTTGCTTTATTATTGTTTGAATCTGTATTAAGTGAGGTTAAAGATTACTCTTGGGCTGAATGGAAACAACTAATTTAAAAAAAATTTGGAGGTTCTAAATTCAGACTAACACAGCAAAGATTATATGAGAAAAAAAGGTATTATCCTTTGAATAATGAAGAAACTATGCTATTTTAAATGAATTTAAATAAAATATTTAAATCCATTAAGCGAAATATTTATTTTAAATTATGGAAAGATAAAATAATATATGAATTACCTATATTTTTCAGAGAAATTTTTGTAGCTTGAACAATAATGGTTATTGAATACTCTGAATTTATTAATATTTGTAATGAAATAATATTAAACCATAAGTATAAAGCAAGGTACACCACTTATAAACAAAATAATGAACCTGTGAAAAATCAGAATTCAAAACCACTTCAGGAAAAGCAGAAAAAATCTACTGCACTTGTAGTACCTAAAAATTATGAGACAAATACTAGTTATAAGTGTAATAAACCTTGGCTTAAAGGTCACAAATGTGAGAAGAATATAAATATTGTTGAAAATCAGTGTGAATCTGAAAATGAAACAGAGAAAAGTAAACATTCAAGTGATTATGACAGTAATATCTAATATAGTGATTAAAATGAAGTCTGTATATTGGGAGATGATTTTTCCCTCTTTGAAACTCCAATATAGTATATGGACTCAAATGAATCTTTAATGAATTTTTAGGATGCTGAAATTATTAAGGATATACAAGCTAATAACTTAAAAATGACAACCATCAAGGTTTCATCTATCATTTCTGGAGAAAATGTAAATATAGTATTGGATACAGGAGCTGCTTGTTCTGTTGTTTCCAAATATATATTACAGAAAATTGATAGTGATTATAAGTCAAAGCTTGAAGCCCTTCAAAGTAAAAATTGGAGGGTTTTATACTAAACCCCATTGGTAGATACAAAGTTCCTGAATTTTTAAACATTAACATGCTTATGTTAGAACAACTTGTGAATTTTTAGTAATGGACAAAACTAATTTTACTAACTGTTTTATCATTGGAAATAACATTTTAACAAAGTTTTGTGTGAAATAAGACCCTTCTAACAATAAATATTCAATTGGAATGAATGGTAAACTGAAGCTTAAAATAAATTCTTTTAACACAGTCTTACACATTAAGTCAGTAATAGATATTCCTTGCAAGGAAGAGAATCAAGTGAGATGGAACTTCTTGAAACAGAAATTTCAAAAGCATCATTTTAAACTCAGATAAATGAAGCTTAGAAGACAAATATTTTTCACTGTATAAAAGAATTTCCAATGGCTTTTGCACATGGTACCAACAAAGTTGGCTTTTTAAAAGGTCATGAGATCAAAATTAGTTTTACCTGTTAAATAGATAATATTCCTGCTAGTCTTAAAAAGAAACCATATCTTGCTTCATAAATGAAGAGGAAAGGCATGGAGGATAATATTAAGATGCTTTTAAACATGAACATTATTGAAAAAGTTGAAGCTACACCAAAATATTGTGTGATATCACCAGTGCTAATTTCTTATGAAAAAGATAAAGCATGACTGTGCAGTGATAATAGAGCATTAAACACATTAAAAGTAGATGATATTTACCCCTTTTCAAGGATTTTCTCTATACATGCTACCCTTAAAGGTGCTAAGTACATAAGTTGCCTAGATGGAAATAAGGGGTACCATCAAATTCATATTGGAAATAACTCACAAGATTTTTATTGATAACAACACATATGGAAATTTACAAATATTTCAGGATTCCATTTGGACCAAAAATTCTCCTTCAGTATTTCAGAAGTAAATGGATATAAAATTCCTTAATGAAATTATTGAAGGATGGCTAATGGTATACAATGATGACGTTCTAGTGTTATATAACACAAATGATGAACACTTAATCCAATTGAAGAAGATATTTCAGAAGATGAATGAAATAGAAATAACCCTTGTATTAAAAAAATTTAAATTTGGGTTTGAGTCTTTAAAGGTGCTTGGTCATATTGTATCTGGCTTACAAGTTTGTGTTGAGAAAAATAAGGTGGCTGCAATAAAAAATATTGGAATTCCTCAAAATTTTAAGGATTTAAAACATTTCTTGGAATGTGTTTTTATTATAGACAATATATAAAAAACTACCAATTAATTGCTGCACCATTGACCACACTGATGAAGAAATCAGAAGCTTTTATTTGGAGCAATGAAAGAAGACAGACTTTTGATACGTTGAAGAAATGTTTTATGACAGCTCCCATCTTGGCATTACCACTTTTCCAATTACCTTTTTTGTTGTATGTTGATGCAAGTTTTATTGGTTTGGATGCTTCTTTGCATCAATAATAACTTATTGAAAGAAAAATGTCAGAAGTAGTAATTATCTATATTTCACATACTCTAAGAAGTAGTGAATTTAAATATGGTTCTACTCAATATAAATTCTTGGAAGTATTATGGGCTCTTGAGAAGCTACATTATTACCTTGAAGACCACGAATTTGAGTTAATAACTTACTTTAGTGAAGTAAAGTCACTCTTAAACATGAAAAATTCTAATGGGCATATGTTTGTATGGCGATTGGATGTACAAGAATACAGAGGACAGATGACTATTAAACATAGAGAAGGAACTTTAAACTCTCATATAGATTAGTTATCTAGAGTGCCTGTACCTAATAAAGATGATAATCCTGCTCATGTTCCTGAAACAGATATTATTGAAATTTATGAAATTTATATTGTAGATCTTGAGGATGAATTTATTTAATCAGTTCTGGATAATTATGCTTTAAATCCTGAAATGAGGAATTTTAATAAAATTTTATAAAATCCATCTAATGCTTCAATTGGTGTTTTAATAAAAATGTTTCCACAAAAATATATGGAAGCGTTAGAAAAAGGCAAATTTTCCATTGAGGACAGTTTTATAAATTGTAGAAAAAATTTGACTAATGTAATTGTAATTCCCCTTTCAAATAAGGAGTTAATGTTATATATATGTCATGATGATATATTAGCAGTTCATTTTTACTTCCATAAAAAATTAACCAGATTAAAAAATACGGCTTAGTGGATTAACATGTCTGATGATTCTCAAAAATATGTTGAGACATGTGATTCTTGTCGAAAATCTAAAAGATTGATAGGAAAAAGAGCTGGTTTGTTAAAACAAACTTAGATAACAAAAGCTCCAAGGAAACTATCTAACATGGAATTTGTAACAGGTTTGCCAATAGCAGGTCATAAGAATTATAACTTCTTCCGTGTAATTGTAGACAGATTTACCAAAATTTGTAGATTTATTCCAACCCACACAGAGGTTTCTAAAAAAGACTTAAATTTTTTATGGTGGACAAAAATGTTTTATATATCAGGATTTTCTAAAGAAATAGCTTCAGAAAGAATTCCAAAATATACTTCTGAGTTCTGGACATTACTTATGGATGTTTCAGGTTGTAAATTAAAACTTTATACAGCACACCATCCACAAACTTATGATCTAGCAGAAAGAATGATACAAAGCTTAGAAGATATGATAAGAAGATGTTGTGCTTTTGTTCTTGACTTTAAAGACAATGAAAAATTCACTCATGACTGGGTAACCCTATCCCAGGTTTAGAGTTTGAATACAATAGCACAGTACATTCTGTCACTGGAAAAAAGCAATTTGAGTTATGGTTGGGTTATGTACCCAATACCCCTACTAAAAGTCTTAATAAATTACCTAGATTGGATTACCTTCCAGATACAAAATAATTTCTTCAAATGCAACAATTATGCAAAAAGTATGTTCATGAATGTATAAATAAGGCATTTGAGTATGAGAAGAAAAGATGGGATAAAGCCCATAAAAAGCAAATGTTCAAAGAGGGTGATGAAGTCCTTATTTCTACACTAAATTTAAATATAAATGGTAATTTTAAATTGAAATATCCATTCATTGGACCATTTTTAATAAAAAAGATGGTTGGTAAATATTCTGTTGAATTTATTCTATATGCACCATATGATAGAAAAAATCCAGATTTCCTATTTCTCTTATAAGACCATACCATTCAAAAGATACTTCTCTATTTCCAAGAAGATAAGGAAGGCAAGAAAAGCAAGCTGATGAAAAATTTGAAAAAGAAGAAACTGAAAAGATACTTAAAAAGAGACACCTTTCTAAAGAAAAGGGAGTTGAGTATCTATTAAGCTTAAAAAGTAAATCATGTGAATAGGACCAGTGGATTTCTGAAAATGCTATATCTGATCTTAAAAAGCTATTGAAAAAAATTAAACCAAAATAATACTGTAAAATACAGTATATGTAATGTAGAAATGATAAAATTATCTTTCAATCTACTCCTTACTTATTAATTAAAATGTATTAGCATTTTTTTATTGTTTTTTATGAGTGAGAGAGCACAATCCTAGGTATTCCCAGGACTGAATATTTATTATGATTAAAATAAGATAACCTTAATTTAATTAAGCTTATAAGTAAAAATTATGGTTATAATACTTATATATATGGTTATTATGCTATTATATATTTATTACATAATTATGTGACTTATATAAGTTTAAATAGCTTATACATATGCCTATAATAGTTATTAAGGTGCTAATGGAGTCCTAATATACTTATATTAAGTGATATTAAGTAATTATATACATACATAAGCATATATGTATGCATAAACCTCATATTCAGTGAAATATGTAGTTATGTTATGTATATATAGGTCTATAAGAGGGCTTAGACCTCTAAATACCCTTTAAGATTTATTTTTCTCATTATTATAGGTCATATGGACATACTAGATGGACTCACCATTCCTACACAAGCATATACACCTTTTTCAAGGGCATATATCTAGTTTGGACAACTTAATCTGCTTCCTTTGATGGATTTTCACAGATTTATGGGTTGGGATATGATAACTGGGTTAATATGGATGCTTGGGAATGTTTTTGGGGGTCTTTGAAAGTTTATTTGGCTCCTTTATATGCTTTGGGTCTCATTCTATACTCTTTTGATGAGTTATTTTACCTGTTTCTTTATGGTATATGCTTTTATCTGTTTTCTCTATCTATTGTGTGGGTTAATGAAATAATTTATTGTGATGGTCTGGGTGTTGAAACTGGTTGAATTAGATGTTATGAAGAGGTGATGAGCCTTGAAAGTGCTGTAATTTACAGGAAAGAAGTGACATCATCTGGATTGAAGGTATCTGCACTCCAGTGGATTTTGCTATAAGTAAGGGAAGATTTGAAGGGTTATTTGAAATCAATCAATCACTTACTGTGATTCAAACAAACATTATAAAAAATTATTATCATATACAAATATATATTTTAAATCATATATAAATTGATATTATCTTTATATTAGCTATAAATATCTTTTATTAACTTATTTTACACCACTAGCATGCACCAATCCAGATATTGTGAGTTAATATTGAGCATAACTACTTTGTTAGTCTTCCCCTGAGGTTTAATCACTAAATCATTTATAAATAAGTAGTAGGACTATAAATATTTACTATTAAATGATACTTACACCATGCAATATGGGGGCAGGCTTGCTAGAAAGTCCACAACCTTAAACACTAATTTATATCTTGTTGAGCACACATTGAGGCAATAATGAAAGAATCATGAAGAAATAGTGAATTTACTGTAAAAAAACCTTGAAACAAATTTGAACCTTCATTGAATCACAGTTGATTTATAGTTCCTAAAATATTTATACTTGAATTAGAGGATTTTTTTATGGGATAAAAAAATAAATGAGCAACACTATCAATCTAGCATTGTGGCTTCATAAGATTTTGAAAAATGGTAAATTTTTTTCACTTTTTGTATCTAATGAAACTCTCAGATACTTTAAAATAACAGATTTCCTTAAAATTAATAGGGTATTCACCCTATGAATATATAGATAAAACATCCAATGTTCTAAGAAATTATTCATTATAAATATTTATTGATTTTCTATATTTCATTAAATTTTTATCAGTAAAAAATTGAGAAATAAACACCTTTTCTCATTTTATAAATCAAAATATTTATTTATTTATTTATTTTCAACATATTTTTGGAAAATGAATCACTCTTTAAAATACTTTAACATTAAATTTATTCAATAGAACAATTTGTAAGATTGATTTACATCCCATATTTATATAAGTTAAAACAGAAAATGGGCCCCATTATATTAAAAATATAACTTATCATGATCTTCATTATATCAAAACAATAAAAAATTCAATTTTTATGAAAAGAAAATCTGTATTTTATAAATATTGAAAAATATTATTGAGTTTTTTTTGGGATGTTTCAAGCCATTATGATTTTGAAATCTCAAAATATATTATATAATTTTTGTGCTTACATTGTTTCAAAATGTTCCTTAGAAGTACTTTCCTCCCTCAAAATTCAAATCTCATTACTCTTCCATCTAAAATTTTATCCCTCTTACAATTTATTTAAGTCTACCAAGAACTGTCCCATCCCAAACCCTTATTCCCCCTTCTTCACCCCTAATCATCCCATTACACCCCTCTTCACTTATTTTTCTCCCCTTTACACCCTATTTATTCCTCTCTTCACCACTTTCCACCCCAACTTTCTTGATATCACTCATTTTTCTCCCCTTCTAACAACTTTTACTCTATAGGCAGAAAATAGGGTGACTTGGAAAGCCATAGGAGTTGGATGAAAATTGAAAGGGTGGATTAGGGTGGGGTTGGGAATTTCTGGGGTGAAGAGTGAAAAAATGGAGGCTTAGAGATAAATAATTTTAATTAGTTATAAAAGGAGTGGGGTGGAGTAGAGGCAAAAATAGATAGGGTAAGGTTGAAAGGGGTGGGGTAGGGTAGAGAGAGGTAAGAAAGGGGTGGTGAGGGATGAGGATAATATTGAAAGGGGTGGAGTAGTGTTAAAAGTTAAAATAGAATGGAGGGGAATAGTGAGGAGGGCTTAAAATAAGATTTTGAAGCTTAGAGGGTGTAGTGAATGTATCAGGAGATCAATAAAAGGTGGGGGGTGGTAATAGAATTAACAGAAATGACAAGGTAGAAAAAGTTGTGTGAAGAGTGTCACGTTGTGGTAGCCTAAAGTTTAGTACGGCACCTAAATACGTAAATGGAGCTATTATGGCGTGCAAGATTGGCGTTATTATTTTTTTTATAAAAGGGTTTTATTTAATTTATTTGAGTTTTAAATATGAAGAAATTGGTCACGAGCGAATGCCTACACAAAAACAATTTATTTTACGGAGAAAACTTATTTTTACGGTCTGAAAAATTTATAAGTATCAAATCAAGTCACTCAAGAACATTGGGAAATTTTCCCAGAATTTTTACTATTTTTCTTATATTTTTAAATGTATTTTAAAGTTTTATAGAAATATTTACGTTTTCAGAAATTACTTAACTTCGATGAATTTTCACGGGGTAATTAGAGCTGCGCAGACTACGAAAATTAGTTTGGTATGTAAAGAGGAAGTAGCTCTACTATGTGTAATTTTTCTAGATTTTTTATTATAGTTTTAAGGTTCTAATTGAGTCCGGAAGTCCGGACGGACTCCGTACGGACTCCGTACGGGCTCCGGATTGACTCTGGAAGAGCTCTGGAGGGGAAAACTTAGGCACGTGACTAGGAATACTTAAGCGCTTCTCAAACTCGAAATTGAGAGGGGGTACACAACATACAGCTTAATCATTGACCACCACAGTCTTATTTTTTATTAATCAACAAATTAAATAAATTGTAATACCCTTATAACTTTATATTTATATATAACATTTTAGAAATACTACTCAACAATTTAAATCACACTTCATACAGGGTATCTTTAGAAAGGTCTTCATCACTGGGACTTGATTATTGCTGTCTCATAAAAATTTAAATTATTATAAAAACATAAAAGTCAATCTTTTCAGATCTTTCACTGGTACACCTTAATTGTTGTTATCAGTATTTCTTTTCTCAACAGCCACAATCATTAAATCTCAATAAGCATTAAACATATCAGAGTTTCATTATTTTTTTATCAATCAGATCCAAGTAGATTGGATAGCTTAGTGATTTAGAATTCCCATTTTGTTATTTTATTGGAAGGACGGGGTTTTCAGCTAAATCCACACATCTCCTCCGGATTCTGCTTACAGCAAGGAAACTGTAAGAGTTTACCTTACCATAACGTGCCACATGACACTCAAAGAAAAATTTTCTTAATTACCCCACTAGCAATGCACAAAAAGAAACCTTGGGGCAATTGCATTCTAATTTTATTCTCAAATCAGCCACACTATCCAAACCTTAAAAGAACACTAATGCTAAAAAAGCTTAGGAAATATTCAAAAAGGGGTTAATTATGGATCCAAGGGTAAATTATGAGGTCAGTGAAGTAGTAACAGGGAAGAAGCTTTTTAAGTTTAGATGGTTGGTAAATGGGAACTCCAGTGGATTAGATGGGTAGGTGGGTATATGGAGGCTGGGCAATTAATGTATCAGTGCAAGGAGGAATGGGATATTTAAAGGGGAGTAATTTGGTTTGAAATTCCTTAGAATTAAATTATAAAATATATTTATGATAGTAGTCAAACTCTTATTAGGCTATTGTTATATATTTCCTTATCTTACTTAAATAATCAATTTCATCAAATCATAAATTAGGTAAATGTTTCCCTTTAATTATTGAGTTGCAAGCATTCATGAAATTTGCCATAATAGTTTATGTCCTTAACATATACATTAATTATTCCTTGAAGAATATCTTTAAACAGTATTATTTACTTTTATTCATCTTCAAATAATTTCCTTGAAGTAGTCCTCTGTGCCTCAAAGTTGTAAATTTAATCTTCCTTCTTATCTCACTTACTTTCGGATCACACTCAACTCTGTGAGTAGGTTGTCCTATGGCAGTATAATTTAATTCTCTGTAGTTCTCATTATTTGTACTACTACAAATTTCAGGTTCTAATCTTAAATATGACACCTTTTCAATGCACTTCTCCTCCCACAGGAACTACTACTAGAGCTTGCACTAGGGATAGGCCAACCTCATTACCTCATGTTTATTCCACTCACTCTCTTGAAACACTTGAGTTAAGGGAGCGTAAACATTCAATTCAATATGTAGAATATATTTCCCCAGGATTTTGAGGCTTCCAGTGAAGATGATGAAGGAGAGGATACCATGCACAAGGCACCATCAGCCCTGGCTGCAGAACCTTCAGGCCAACCTTCAAACCCTTGCTCAATTGCTTCATTAGAGGAATTTATGAAACTCTTGGTTAAAACCATTACTAATCCTTCCGTATCTGGAGGATAAAAATTTAAAACTCCTTCAATGAAATCTCCAGATAAACTTGATGGAGAACACCCTGATAGATTGCACCCTTTCTTGAAAACATGCAAACTAATTTTCCACAATGACCCTCAAAATTTTGGTACAGGTTGATCTAAGGTCATCTATACCTCATCTTAGTTATCCTGAAAGGTTTTGTGGTCTTCCAACATTGGTGGAGCCCTTTGTTGGTCTAATTGGCATTGTTTTGATATGTCTTAAATGGCATTGTTTAATAATTCGGTGTTTTTCTGGATTTATTCAACAAATATTGGGACTGCAGGGATGTGGGTAATACCATTCAATAGCCCCCAGTTTTCTCTATATTTTATGTCTTTTTGACATTTCTCAGATTTTAAGTATTAAGGGGATAATTTCTCATTTTTTATTTAAAAAGATAGCTGTTTAATTTTGTTTTTTGAGTTTTATGGGCTAACCTTAAGTCTTAGGGTTAAGTGCTTAGTACCATTAGAGTGAGCTAATTTTTCTCTACACTTTATGTCTCAAGGTTTTTATAGCCTAATTATGTGTTTTAGAGGTTTTAGTAGTTGTAGTAGATTTTTCTAAGTATTGTGGGTATTTTTGGAGGTTTTTGATGGTTTTCTGGCTTCAGGGTGGTCTGGCCCCCTCAGGCAGGCCTTCCAACATCAGGCAGACTGCCCGCCTCAGTGCTAGAAGGCTGGGAAGCATTTCTTGAGGGGTTTTATGCAAAATGGGGCTCAAAAACACCAAATTTGTTGTTGTTAAGGGGCTCTTAGATAGTGGTCTGTGTGTACATAGTGAAGAAGACAGTTTGGGGCAACTTTAATTATCATACAACCATCCGGAGGTGATATCATTGTTCCTCACTCAGTTTTCACTGTTTTTTGGCCACAATTGGCTGTTTTTGTTGCAAGGTGAGTTCTTCATTTAACTTAACTTGGCAACTGGTTTCTCTGGTATAGTCTTTCAAGCTATATCAAGTATTATTTCTGTCTCTTGCATGTATTTGCAATCTACATCAAGTATCATTTCTTTCTCTGGTGTGGACATTGGTCTACATTTCAGTTCTTTGGTTTGGTAGTCTGTCTGGAGACTACTTTCTTGGCTGATCAGGCAGTCAAGTGTGTTGGAAAAGGGGCTTTAGCAAGCAGGAACCAATTTACTGTAGCAGGTAAATCTCACTCTATTTTTCTAAAGGGAAAGGGGATTTTCTCTCTGGGTTCTCTCCAACTCCCTTTGTCAAGGCCTATAGATAGTACTATAGGATTGTCTACATTTCTGGCGCACAATGTGGGGGGTTCAAACCTACTAGTTCTTTGGAATCTCTGTTGTCTTTGAATGGCTTCTGGATCTTCTATTCCTGTGGTGACTGTCAGTGGGGGGGAAAGTCCTCCTGCTGTGATGGTTAGGGAGTGTTTTAGGATTAAAACATGGGATGGTACCAAGTTCAATGGTGAAGAAGTAAAGTGGTTTCTGGAGAAGTATGAAACTGCTTCTGGTGTGGATGGTTCTTCTTACCTGGACATGGTGAAGCAGATTATTTTCCTCAATGGTGATAGGGAAGTGGAGAAGGAGGTTGTGGCCATGTCTGGCTACAAGAAGAGGGACTGTAAGTTATTTTGTAGAGAGATGGTGGATAAATGGGGTGTCAGGTTCACTATGGTGAATCAGAGGGTTATAAGTGAATGGCAGTCTTATGGTGGTGTTAGTAACTTGCACAGTTACAGAAAGTTTCTGCTACAGATTGATCTTGTGGTGGAGTATTTGGTGGAAGTGGAGGAGCTGGCACATGAAAATGCTGACAAGGATGTTTTTTGGGTCTGCCTTGGCTAGAGATGTCTGGATGGATGTGTTGAAGGAGCTTTCAAGGAAAGAATTGATGAAGACACTTTCCAATGTGGATCAGAAGTTGCCTGCCTTGGACAAGTGAAGGAGGTTGTGGAGGCCCATTTGAAGCTATTGGCTGTGGACACCTATCAGGAGGGGTGTGCCAAATATGTCAGCAAGATCATTGAGGCTTTGGCTGAAGAGAAGAATAGAGTGAAGAAGGAAGAAAAGAATATGGTGAAGGTTCCCAAACAGGAGAGAGACCCAATGGTGGAGCAGTTGGCTGAGCTAACAAAACAGCTACATATTTTTGTTCAGGAGGCTAAGAAGGCCAATAAGGCTGCTTCTCATCCTAGAGATTTTGATAGGAGGGCTGGTAGGAGTGAATCTTGGGTCTGCTCTTATTGCAGCAGGAGGGGGAACAAGTCCAATGATTGTTGGGCTCTGAAAAGAGATGTGTCAGAGGGAAAGGTGGAGTTTGATGGCAGGGTTTTCAAGTTCCCTGATGTTTCATTTGTGAAGCCCAGTGAGGAGCAGGCACCTGTTGACTTCGTCAGGAGAAGGAGTGGTCTCAATCAGAGGAGGCCAAGGTTTGAGGAGATTCCTGATCAGGGGAAGTCTTCTGGTAAGGAAGATGATGATGTCATGAGAAAAGGGAAGGAGGTTGATAAGGTCTCTTTTTCTACTTCCTTTGGTGGATTAGAGTTGTATTCTTGTGGTGGACAGTCAAGTGGTGAATGCTTGGCTGGTGTTTGTGATGTAGAAGTGGGAAGGGTAAGAAGGCCTAAAGTAGCTCTCAGGCCCAACCAAAGCCTAAGGCTTCAAAGGTGGATCCTAAGCTGAGTGCAGCTAGGAAGAAGTACAGCAAAGAGGAGTTGTACAAGATGCAGAAGAGGATTGTTGATATGGGCCCCCCTAGTTTTGGTGCATTGGACATGAATGGTGAGCCAATGCCTATGGATGTTGATTCTGACTCTGAGGAGGATGTCCCTTTGGCTTCATTTACAAATCCTGCTGGAGTTAGAGGCTCTGATGAGGGATCTGGTTTGATTCCTGTTGATGGTAAATCTGTTGGGGGTTCTGGTCCTCAAGAATCTTCTAGGACCAAGGTAGTGAAGCCAAGGGTTCACTTTGAGAGGCCAGTAGTTTCTGACCAAACTAATGTTATGGACTCTGTTCTGGAAAGGATGAATTAGGGTCAGGTTTCCATTTCTTATGGGGAGTTGTATGCTATAAGTCCTAGGTTAGCTGATATACAGAAAAATTTGTTGACCAGGAGAAGGGTTTCTTCTGGGGAGGTGGAATAAATTTGTTATTCTGCTGAGAAGTTTGGAGAGGGGTTGGAGACTCATTTTTCTGAACCTCTGGGTTATGTAAATGTCACTCTGAATGGCAGGGAGGATAGGGCATTGGTTTATTTAGGTTCTCAGATTAACCTTATTTCTTTGTTTGAGGCTACTCATCTGGGCCTCCCCATTAAAACAGGAATTGGTGGCCATGTCACTAAGCTTATTGGAACAGCTAAATTTTTGAATCTGGATGTTGGTGGAGCCTCAGGGAAGGTTCATTTTTACATTGCAAAAGGTAATGTAAAAGCTGTTTTGGGTGGTCCATTCTTGATGGATTTCCAGGCTAGAATTGGTTATCAGTTTGATATGGGAATCAGTTTGGAGCTTACTGGTGAAGATGAAAGAAGACCTCACATGAGGCTTTCATCTCCTGGAGATGATGGTTGGCAGATCAGGCCTGGCTTGTATTCAATTTGCCAGTGCATGGATTGTTGTAGGAGAAGAATGGAAGTGTGTGCCTCCTCTGGTTTTTTGAAGTGTGGCTCAGGCTCTAGTGAGATTCTCTCTTTTTTAGAGGGATGAGGGCTGATCGCCCAAGTGCTAAAACCTCTCCCCAAGATGAGGAAATCCCAAAATGTAATAGGTCAGCTCCCTTGGAGATATACCAAGTGAATTTTAAACTTTCTCTTTTTAATGTTTCTCTTATCTGCAATTATTCTTCATTTTTTTATCAAGTATCTTTTCTCTCTCAATATTCTCAATTATTCTTAATTCAAGTTCAAAAAAGAAGATTGGTAATATACCTTTATTGGAAGATATGCCGAAAAGCTGTGGAGTAGTGAAATTGGGGCCTAAAAGTAAGTCTTTCCAATTATGCACTGCTAGGATTTCTTCTACGCCTTTCAAAAACATTACATTGGCCACGTCTGTGAGCATTGGGGAAAACCCTGGTTATTTTTGTAAGATAGAAGAAAACTCAAGAAAATAAAATAAAAATTTCAAGATAACTGAAGAAAATCAAGAAAAAAGAAAACAATTATTTTTGTGAAGATCATCAAAATCAATTTTTAAGCCTCCAGCATCAGGTTAAACTGCAGAAATTTTTAAAGGAAGAAGATCATCAAGATCAATTTTTGGGCCTCTGGCATGAGGTTAAACTGCACAAAATTTTGAAGAAAGAAGATTGTCAAGATCAGTTTTTGGTCCTCAGGCATGAGGATAAACTGCACAATATTAGAAGATGTGATACAGAAGATGAATCAACATTTGAAAATTCAGACTCTGAAGAATTTGATGAAGATGTTCCAGTGGTTAGGGCCAGCACAAAGGGTGCTAAAGATTTTTCACTCCTCACCCATGAGGCTAAACTGGATGATTGTTCTCTCCTCCATCAAGAGGTTAAACTTTCTGGTTCTGATCTTGATTCTGGGTATCAGGATGTTTTTTTTGATGAAGATAGAGACGTTGTTTGGGATGGCTAAAAATTGGAAAATGGCATTTTTATTGGTGAACTGGATTCTCTTAAGATTCAGTTGAAGGAAAAGGATGAGCCAAAGCTTAAGGATTTGTGTCCCTGATGGGCTGGTTGCCTCACTCATGTGTACACTGGAGATTTTGACTATAGGTTTGTACAGTGGGATGTTGTTTTGTTGGATTTTGAAGATGAGCCTGGGGTTAGACTGGGTATTTTTTTATTATGGTTGAATATCTGTTAACCTTGGAGAGTCCAGATATTTGTGATGATGATACTTGGGTGGAAATCAAGAAGATAAGTCCTGGCTTCTATGTGTCAGGAAGGAGGTTGATGAGGAGGAGACATCTGAATCCTCAAGTAGTGGTGACCCAGAAGAAGGGTCAAGAGTTGGTGTTGAAGTCTTTGCATGAAGACATTGGTCTTAGAGGCTTTGTGCAGACTTATAGGAGAGTAGCAGATAGATTTTGGTGGCCAGGTATGAAGTTTGCTGTTCAGGGTTGGGTTAAATCTTGTGAAGAATGTCAAAGAAGAAGTGACTTGAAACCTAAAGAGTTTGTTCATGCTACTGGTGAATCAATTTTGTTTGGAAGCTTAATTCTGGATGTTGTCCATATCAAAGAGGGAAGATATAAATATTTGATTTTTGCCAGAGATGATTTATCTGGTTGGGTTGAGGCTGTGCCTCTGGTTAATTTGACTTCTTAGAATTTGGCAGAATTTTTGAAAAAGGAATGAGTCTATAGATATGAGTTAATGAAGCTTGTGACTTTTGATGGTGGGCCAGATTTTGGAGCTAAATTAAAAGAAGCTGTGGCAAGTATTGGTTCTAAAGTCAGAGTGGCTACACCTTATTATCCTGAAGCTGAAGGCATGGTTGAAAGAGGACATCAAGTTATCAAGAATGCTTTGGTGAAGATTTGTGGAGATAGTGCTGAAAAGTGGAGGCATTATTTACCCTTGGTGTTATTTGCTGATAGGGTCACTGTGAAAAGGACAACTGGCTATTTCCCTTATGAATTAATGTTTGGGCAGAAAGCTGTCTACCAGTGGGTTTGGAAGCTGTCTTTTATCTTGGAGTTGATAGGAATGATGTGTGCTTTACTGGAGATCTTCTCTGTGCCAGGATGCAACAGTTGGAATGTAGAGAGGAATGTCAATAGAGGGCATACTCTAGTATGATAAAGATAAGAAATCAATCAGTCAGATACTAGAGCAAGAATTTGGATCATAAACTCAGAAATCCCTTGAAAGCTTGTTGTTTGGTTTTGGTGTATAATAGAATTTTGGATAGTCAGTGGGTAAAGATGTTTGCTGACAGATGGAATGGACCTTACAGAGTCAGATCTCAGGTGTCTGGAGGTTCTTATGTTTTGGAGGAGTTAGATGAAGCAGTCTTAAAGAAGAGAGTGGCTGCTGATCATATGAAGAGATTTTACCCAAGAGCCACTAGAAGTGAAGAAGATTGACTGTGTAATGAGGATAAACTATGGAAAATTCTTTAAATTTTTGATTTTGGTGATTCTGCGCATCTGTTTTGTTGGAAACTATTTGTAGAAGGTACCCTTGGGTGGGGATTCTAGATTTGATCTTGGAAAGTGTGGGGGTAACTGATGGGCTGGCTTCACTATCAACAGTTACCCCGGACTGTCTGGTTACAACCCCTTCTCTTTATTTGGTTGAACCCTAGTATTGGTTTTTTTTCACAGGTTTTAGTCCTCAATGACTTTAAACTTGAAATTCTTTTGTTCTTCAAGTGCTGTACTCTTCATGCTTATTGGTTTTGGTTTATGGTGTTGGATGTTGTGTTTTTGTTAGGAGGTACCCAGGGGGGGGCTTCTAGATTTAATTTGGCAAGAGCTGGCTGCTCTGTAGAACAGTTACCCAATAACTTCCGAATAATAATTTTTGGTTTTCCTAGTTGAATCCTAGTTTTAGTTTTTGTTATTCAGGTTTCAAGTCCATTATGACTTTAAACTGGCTTACTGGTTCAAGACCGGCTTCTTTGGTTTTGGTGGTGGATCACTTGTGGTCTCCCATCCTTTTTACTTATTGGAGGGAGCCCACCCAGTGATAATTTCCTTGGACTGGACTTTCTATGCAGCCTGACTTTGTCTTTTTCTTTTCTTTAATTTTTGTGTCTATAGTTGTGTTCAATGGTAGTTTTAGATTATTTTCTTTTTTCTATTTTTTTCCTTTAATTTATTTATGGGGGTTATTAGGATATAAAGAGGGAAAAATAACCAGTTTATATAATATGGTGTCACCACATCAGGGTTACCTAGATGTGGGCAAGAATTGGTTGGGAAAGGCTCATCAATTGGATGGGAAATTCTTTTTTTTATATTTCTATCTGTCAGCCTGTATATCTCCAGGACTGAGTAAAGATTAATTATAAGTTATGTTAAACACATGAACTATACATGGGAATAATAAATAAGAGTACACAAATAGTATACATAAGTAAAATTATGATAATACACAAAAAATGCCATTATAACACCTTATATACACGCATATATCCACCTTTTATAGGTCTTATGTACTTAATATTAAGTTGGAATATGTTAGGGTAATCTTAAGAACCTTAAGTATAAGGCTACATAATTTTCAAGTACACTTAAAGCTGTTATATTCATTGTTTTATGCAAAAAACAAGAAATGCGCTTTATTTCACTTAAAAGTTGACTATATGCGCTATAAAATTGAGAATATCAAAATTGCGCTTTGACAGATCAATTGGGCTCATTTAGAACTATTGTTTTGGCTATTTAAATGCATAAAAATAACACTTTTCAAATTTGGTGTTTTTTATGCCAGAAATGGCTTCTGTGTACTGGCCACATACTGCCTGCTTTTTTCCCGTGTGAATAGCTTCATTTTTAGCAAAATTAGCTTTTTCACACTATAATTACCCCACATTCTACGCCCACTGTGGGGAAACACACTAAAATAGGCGACAGGCGCTTATTTAGTGTCCTAGCTTAATTAATAATGCATTGACCTTGTTTATATGCACTAATCTCATTAATAACCTCACTCTTGGCACTTTATTTCATCACCACGCTTAAATTCCCCTAATTTTAGTCAAGGATTTACCCGTGCAAGAGCCTGCCAAGAACTGCATGTAGTTACCCCACATCTCACGCTCTTTTTTAAGTTTTTGGGTGGTTTCTCAGTCAATTTTGGTTATTTTTGAATGGGAATTTCACGTAGTATAATGTCAGGATTAGCCCCATTATTTCTACAGTCAATCTCCCTTATTATTAAGCTATTATTAACCTTAAAAAGTCTCCTTTAGTCTTTAATATTATTGTTTTATACGCATATACTCTCTTTTTGTCTTTTTCTTTAATTTTGATGGATTTCCCTTATTATTACAGGATTTTGGCGGGTGTTACTCTTCTAATTATGTCATGGGTTACTGGGAATGTTGATGGGCATGTCTATTAGTTGTTTAGAGGCGTCATTAACTGTGTATTGGGTGGTACATCAAGGGAATCATTGGGGAACTCAGTGTGTATAAAAGGAGGAGGTTTTTGGGTTGTATTTCTTCATTCTTTATCATTACAATTTAACCAATATAACCAAACCAATTACAATACATATCAATTAGTACTTTTATAAGACTTTTGAACAGTATCTGAATTTATATAATCTATTTTTCTACCAACTATAAAGATTGTAAGCCATATATAAGAATAGTGAGAATTATATTACTGAGACCTCTATATTTGATTATATTTTACAACTTAGTGGATTAAAACTACAGTATTCATATAGGAACATTAAAATCTTCTAGACAACTGACTATTCAAGCTAGTTCACGTCCTTGTACTTGACCCTAGCCTGACACTATCTCATTTTTTATTATTTTCTTTGAGTTCTATTTATTTCATTTTTTCTTTATTGATATTAGTTTTCTCAATTTAATTTTGATCTCAATTAATTTAAAAATTATTTAAAGGTGTATCCACATCAAGGTGCACTTGGATGTAAGTAAGGTATCAGGGGATCAGCTCATCAAATGGCTGGGGGATACCATTTGTAACTATTATTTATCTCATGTTATTATTATTATTCATTTCATTTTAATTTTTCAGTTCTCATATTTTTGGGTAACATTGTTTAGTTATTTTCAAATTTTTTTTAGTATGTTAGTAATTTTAATAAAAAAAAATAAAATAAAATAAAATAAAATAAAATAAAATAAAATAAAATAAAAATAAAAATAAAAATAAAAATAAAAATAAAAATAAAAATAAAAATAAAAATAAAAATAAAAATAAAAATAAAAATAAAAATAAAAATAAAAATAAAAATAAAAATAAAAATAAAAATAAAAATAAAAATAAAAATAAAAATAAAAATAAAAATAAAAATAAAAATAAAAATAAAAATAAAAATAAAAATAAAAATAAAAATAAAAATAAAAATAAAAATAAAAATAAAAATAAAAATAAAAATAAAAATAAAAATAAAAATAAAAATAAAAATAAAAATAAAAATAAAAATAAAAATAAAAATAAAAATAAAAATAAAAATAAAAATAAAAATAAAAATGAAAATAAAAATAAAAATAAAAATAAAAATAAAAATAAAAATAAAAATAAAAATAAAAATAAAAATAAAAATAAAAATAAAAATAAAAATAAAAATAAAAATAAAAATAAAAATAAAAATAAAAATAAAAATAAAAATAAAAATAAAAATAAAAATAAAAATAAAAATAAAAATAAAAATAAAAATAAAAATAAAAATAAAAATAAAAATAAAAATAAAAATAAAAATAAAAATAAAAATAAAAATAAAAATAAAAATAAAAATAAAAATAAAAATAAAAATAAAAATAAAAATAAAAATAAAAATAAAAATAAAAATAAAAATAAAAATAAAAATAAAAATAAAAATAAAAATAAAAATAAAAATAAAAATAAAAATAAAAATAAAAATAAAAATAAAAATAAAAATAAAAATAAAAATAAAAATAAAAATAAAAATAAAAATAAAAATAAAAATAAAAATAAAAATAAAAATAAAAATAAAAATAAAAATAAAAATAAAAATAAAAATAAAAATAAAAATAAAAATAAAAATAAAAATAAAAATAAAAATAAAAATAAAAATAAAAATAAAAATAAAAATAAAAATAAAAATAAAAATAAAAATAAAAATAAAAATAAAAATAAAAATAAAAATAAAAATAAAAATAAAAATAAAAATAAAAATAAAAATAAAAATAAAAATAAAAATAAAAATAAAAATAAAAATAAAAATAAAAATAAAAATAAAAATAAAAATAAAAATAAAAATAAAAATAAAAATAAAAATAAAAATAAAAATAAAAATAAAAATAAAAATAAAAATAAAAATAAAAATAAAAATAAAAATAAAAATAAAAATAAAAATAAAAATAAAAATAAAAATAAAAATAAAAATAAAAATAAAAATAAAAATAAAAATAAAAATAAAAATAAAAATAAAAATAAAAATAAAAATAAAAATAAAAATAAAAATAAAAATAAAAATAAAAATAAAAATAAAAATAAAAATAAAAATAAAAATAAAAATAAAAATAAAAATAAAAATAAAAATAAAAATAAAAATAAAAATAAAAATAAAAATAAAAATAAAAATAAAAATAAAAATAAAAATAAAAATAAAAATAAAAATAAAAATAAAAATAAAAATAAAAATAAAAATAAAAATAAAAATAAAAATAAAAATAAAAATAAAAATAAAAATAAAAATAAAAATAAAACAATTATATATATATATATCTGTTAATTATTATTTTTCTCTCTATTTAGTGAATTATTAATTTCTTTATTTTTTTTAATGTCTGGAAGAAGAATCCTCAGGCAGTTGGTCCAGATTATGATGGCATGTTTGCTTTTTGATAGGATTGGAGGAAGAACTGTGTTCTTTGTGATGTAGGCAGGTGGAAAGCGTTAATAGGTTATAATGGTCAGGGACTTTAGTAGATGGTAATTTCATGAAAGAAGTGGAAGAAGGGGGGATAGAGTGTTGTAAGGTATGCTTGATTATTCTAGACATTTTCCAGTGGTCATCAAGGAGCTGTTTCCTCAGATTCTTTTTAATCTCTTTCAAAGAACCATGGAGAGCAAAGGCCTTAAGAATGTTTGAACACATCATGATTAGGTTTTGTTTCATGTTGGCTTTATCCAGCGTTAAGTTAGTTTCTAGAGTTCGGCCAATCCCAATTTCAGTTTCAGGGGGCGGGGTTCCAAATAAACAGAAGAATTGGATCAGTAATATTTTTCTGTTAAAGAAATGGCATTTATTAATTTGGTACTTACAGATTGGGAGCTCATCAAATTTGTAAGCGGCTGTGATTTGGGCGGTTGAAGAATTCTGAATGCATGTTGTAGGAGGATCAACCAGATGGAGGTATGGATTCTCATGATCATTCTCTTAATGGTGTTGGGGAGATGGACTAGAAGAAGGAAGTTCCTGTGGCCTGGTTGGAGAAGCAGTGCTGCTGTTGTTGTTGTGGATATTTTTGCTTGTACCAGTTGGGTTGGACACTAGTGGTGGAGTACCAGGGTTGTTTAAGAAAGGACCAGGTGAAGGTGACCTGGAAGCTGATTGTGATCTGCTAGTTGAAGATCTAGAAGAAAGGTAACTATCAGAGGAATAATTTAAGGACAGAGGAGAGTTGTAGTTAGTTCTTCTTGGTGGAACATGAGATTTTTTTTTGGGAGCAGTGTTGCATGCTCTGATGATTTCAGGAGGTCATCTGGCAAGCTTTCTAGAGATATTTGAATTTTAGGTGTTGTCTGATGAAGAATTTGTGTGTGTACAAATTTCTCTGGGAGAACTAGGAAGTTGTTACGTGGAGTTGTTGGTATTTAATGGTGGAATTTGGCTGTTATCTGGCTGAATTTGGGAGTTTTAGGCCTGATTTTTTCTTTCTTGCAAAGCAGGTTGGCCACCTGGATGCCATCTAGCAGCCGGGGAGCTGATTTTGAAGCTGTTTTAGCTAAAGCTTCTGAGGTAAAAGCATATTCTTGAGAAGATAAAGCAGGTCTTTAAGGGAGTGTTTTGGGAATAAAACGGCATAATTTTCTGGAAGGAGTGGAAGATAAAGAAGAGGAAGCAGGTCCAAGTTCTGGTGACCTGGTAGGAGATCTGGAAATATATTTATGAGAAGGTGAAGACGTAGGAATTAGATAGTTGGGGTCTCTTTTACATCTTTTCTTTTTAGAGTTGCAAGAATCACAGGCTCTGTTATTGAATTTGGCCTGAGGAGTAGGAAAAGTGAAATTCCAAGGCCTGCACATGTAGATGCACTGTTTAAAAGCATAGTCTTTTGGAGCAGCTAAGCAAGGAAGGTCATATGGTTCAAAGTCTGGAGATTCAGACATGATCTGTGAAGGAACAACCATGAAAAGAAAGGAGATTAAAGAAAATTTTATCAATGATGGTAGATGATGAAGGGAGAGTGGAAGTTCAGCAGGTGGGCTGCAGAGATTTGTACATGGAGCTGGCTCTGTCCTTTTATTCAAAATGTGAGGATTAGTCCATCAAGACTTTAAACTGAACATAAGAAAAGTCTGTCAAGACTTTAAACTGAACATTGCGGTCAGTCCATCAAGACTTTAAACTAAAAAATGGCAAATTCCCCCAAGACTATAAACTGAGGATGTTTTAATGGTTGAGTCCTTCAGGACTATAAACAGATAATGGGAGTTGGTGTGATTCTGGAAGAGGGCATCCAAGGAGGAGTCTCTGAATTTTGTTAAGGAGAGTGTGGGGGTAACTGATGAGATTGCTGCTTTGTAGAACAGTTACTCCAGAATGTTAGTTTGTTTCTTTTATCTTTAATGTTTTGATCAATGGTTCTGTCTCTTTGATTTAGGTTTTGGAGTCCTCCAAGGCTATAAACTGAGGGTTTCTATTGGCTGGTCCTCTAGAAGAAGGAGAAAAAAGGAGAGGAAAAGTAGAGGAGGGAAAAGGTAATGTAAAAGGGAATTTAATAAAATAATAAAATAGTATAATAATTTTAAAGGATAGGCAACGAGTAGATTTTTGGGACTTTATACGACAGTGAGGTTTAATAAATTCTAATATTAGTATTTAATAAGTAGTTGTTTTTAATGCGCAGCAGACACTTGTTATTATTGATAGACTTAAGGCAACCTTGAAATTTATTAAGATTTATATTAGAACTATAAGACTAATAATAATAATAATAATTTGTATAATATTTAAATATGTAATAATATGTGAGTGTAATAAGTGATGTGTTAAAGGGGATTACCCAAGGCCCTTTTATAGACCAGGGGACCTCTGAAGCGCCACAAATCAGTATATAAAAATTAGTAATAAGCTAAAAGAAGAATATAAAAGAATAGAAATGAAACATAGATATTAAGAGAAAAACATAAAAAAATTAACTAAACCCGTGAATAATCAACCATTTTCCCACAATAACTTCCCAAACCAAGTAAGTCTGAAACATGAGAACAATTAGTAAAATAACCCAAAACAGTTATTACAGTGAGATGTAAAGGAATTAATTAAAACAATTAGAATTATTTTCACGCCAAGATCCATGTAATCAATTCAATCCAGTATAAAGCAATTTTCAATTAATTGTTTTAACTATGTAATTAATTCACTAATTAGCTTAAATGAAACATATAATTAATTTAATAATATTCCTTATTTAAATTGAGAATGTTAATACCATGTTATTAAATAAGTATTATAATTTATTTAATAATTTTACCAAAACAATTAAGGTCAAAAAAGTGCCCAATATTATTGTTTAATAATATATGAAAATTTTTAATTAATATATAAATTTAATTAATTAATTTAATTACATTATAAGTCAATTTTACACACACAATTATAATATATGTTTGTAATTAATTAATTATTAATTTATAATTATTAAATACATTAAAAATGCGCCATTATTTGTAGAATATAAAATATATTATGCTTAATTTAAATGTATAAATAATTTATATAACAATAAAATTAATTTAACACTTATATTTAATAAGATACTTATATAATTTTATTATGCAATAAAATATTAATTTATATACATCAAATTCAATTCTTACTCCCTCTTTCAGGTCCAATAAATCAACATATCATTTACTGGGCTCCTGGTATAGCCTGGATGACACTCTCTCACTCTAAAAAAACAATAAAAAAATGCTGAGATTTTTTCTTTTTGTACTTTTTAACAGAATAGGAAGATTTGAAATATCCTTGGCAGGTATCCATGCATCAATTTCAGATGATTTGATCTTATATCTCAATAAATATTCAGTACCTCTTTAAGAAGTGATAATTCTATCATTGAGAATTTTATCAATTTCTGCAGTTTCTGTGACTTCCTGATGGTTTTTCTTAGGTCTTCCCCTTCTTTTGGGAAATAAGTCACTGTTGGAAGTATAAGGCTTAAGCAAAGAAATTGGAAAAACAGGATTTTTTCTATTATATGGAGAATACAATACTACTTCTACTGCATTATCTCCAACCATTCTTTTAACAACAAATGGTCCTACAAAAGGATCTTTTAATTTGTTGTTACCTAGTAAGTTGAAATGGACAGTAGATATCAACACTTCATCACCCTTTTTAAATGTGTATTTTTAAGGGGATTTATCCCATCTTTTCTTTTCATATTCAAATGCTTTATCAATACAGCATTGAGCATGTTTTCTGCATAGCTGTTGCATTTGCATAAAATATTTTAGACCAGGGTGTAGTTCCAACTTAGGTAATTTATTATTGAGAATCTGAGCAGGAGTGTTTGGGACATAACCTAACCAAAGCTCAAAAGGCTTTCTCTCAGTGACAGAATGAACAGTGCTATTATATGCAAATTCAAGACCAGGTAATAGAGTGACCCAGTCATGAGTAAATCTGTCATTATCTTTATATTCTAATCCAAAGGCACAATACCTTCTAATCATATCTTCCAGAGTTTGAATCATTCTATCAGCTAGACCATCAGTCTGAGGATGGTGAGCTGTAGATAACTTTAACTCACAGC
Organism: Hemileia vastatrix; assembly: GCA_030280995.1. NCBI lineage: Eukaryota > Fungi > Basidiomycota > Pucciniomycetes > Pucciniales > Zaghouaniaceae > Hemileia > Hemileia vastatrix. The sequence continues at coordinate 6,757,821 of JASXTE010000014.1, read as the reverse complement.
CACAAATATCCATCAAAGAGGTCCAAAAATCAGAAGTAAATTTTGGATCTCTATCAGAAATAATGGCTTTTGAAAAACCAATAATATTAAACATGTAAGACCACCATAAGAAAGCTAATTATTTTGTGGATACATCTTTGTGGGTAAGAATAAACTTGCAAATTTTTGTGAATCTCTCTACAATTACCCAACAAGAGTTATAACTGTCTTTACCTGCTACAGGAAGACCAGTGACAAAATTCATGTAAATTATTTGCTAAGGAGCATCAGGTGTTTCAATATGTTGTCATAGCCCTGCTCTTTTACATGTCAAACTTTTAGATTTCTGTCAGGAATCACAAGATTCAACATATAATTTTGTATCTTCAGACATATTAGCCCACCTAGAAGTGTTTTTGATTCTAATTAATGTTTTTTCAAGATCAAAATGACCAGCTAATATGTCATCATGACAAAGTTTGAGGATAGTTTCTTTCATAGAAGGGGCAATTACAATTACATTAGTAAGCTTTCTTCTATAGTGAATATAACCATCTTCAATGGAAAACTTTCCTTTCATCAAAGCACTTTAATATTTTGCAGGAATATTTTTAATCAATGCTTGAATTGAAGCATTCTTAGGATCATTTAAGATAGTAACTAATTTATTTAAATCAGAATCCTTATCATATGAATCCAGTATTAATTGTAATAACTCTTCTTCCATATCAACTATAAATATACCATGGATATGAACAGTATCATCTTCAGGCACATAAGCAGGATTGGAGTCATTATTTGGCAGAGGCAGTCTGGACAACATGTCAACATTGGAGTGAACATTTCCAGCTCTATGGATAATTTTCATCCATCCTCTGTACTCTTGAACAGAAATTTGCCACCTGAACATATGTCTATTAGGTGTTTTCAGGTTCAAGAGGGACTTTACAGCACTACAGTCAGTTACCAATTCAAACTTTTGGTCATATAGATAGTAATGAAGTTTCTCAAGAGCCCAAACAACCGCTAAGCACTCAAATTGAGTGGCACCATATTTAAATTCACTATTTCTCAAGGTTCTTTAAATATAACAAATTACAACCTCTAAGGATTTATCATTAATAATTTGTTTCTGGTGGAGGGCAGCACCCAGACCAACAAAGCTAGCATCTGTATACAGGAAAAATGGTTTGTTAAAATCTGGAAGAGCTATGATAGGGGTTGTCATTAACCAACATTTTAATGTATCAAAAGCTTTTTGACAGTCAATATTCCAGATGAATGCAATATCTTTCCTAGTTAGTTGTGTAAGAGTCAAGGCTATGACCTGTTAATTTTTAATATATTGTCTATAATAGCCACACATACCCAAAAAACCTTGGATTTCTCATACAGAAGTAGGTGCTTTCACATTTTGAATTGCAGCAACTTTGTTGTGGTCTACACAAATTTGTAGGCTTGACACAACATGGCCAAGGACTTTCAAAGATTAAAAACCAAATTTACACTTTAACAAGGACAAGGTCATATTGATTTCATCCATTTTTTGGAAAACCCTATTTAAATGAACCATATTTTCATCAAAAGGTTTAGAGAAAACTATGATATCATCAATATACACCATGAGCCATCCCTCAATTATTTCCTGATGGAAAGTTTTATCCATGACTTTTTGAAAAACTGAAGGGGTGTTTTTAGGGCCAAATGGCATTCTAAAATACCTATATATTTCCATATGAGTAGCAATAAGCAAAAATATTTTAAAATTTTTCTCGAATGGAACTTGATGATACCCTTTATTACCATCTAGACAACTAATAAATTTTGCACCTTGCAAGGTAGCATGTATTGAATTAATTCTGGGTAAAGGATAAATATCATCAACAGTATAATTTTTTAATGCTTTGTAATCTCCACATAATCTAGCCTTATCTTTTTTATAATAAATTAAGACTGGGGAGATGACACAATATTTGGGGGTGACATCCACTTTCTCAATGATATTCATTTTTAATAATGTGGCAATATTATCTTCAATATCCTTTCTTTTTTTTGGAGAAGCAGGATATGGTTTTTTCTTAAGACTAGGAGGAATATCACTCAAGTTACAGGATAAGGTAATTTTCATTTCTTCCTGAACACTTCGTAAGACATGAGAACCATGAGCAAAAGCCATAGGGAAAGAGGTAATTGAGGCAATAATAGAATCCTTTTGTTCACTAGTTAACTGATCACCAAAAGAAGCAGTATTTATTTCATTTAATAAATCATCCATTTCAATTGTTGTTCTGCCTTTACACAGGATCAATGAGTTACAAGACTTTAACAGATGCCCAGAAGGTTTTATAGGGGAGAAAATTTTGAATTTTCTCTTGCCATTCAATCCCAAGGTGAAGCAATTACTTGCTGGGTCCAATTTCACACCAAACATGGTCAAAATATCATTACCCATAATACACCAATTTCTTAAATTATCATTTTTCATGAAAACAAATTTACAACTAGCTCTGACAAAACCAACATTATATTTGAAGAATACAGAGGTTTTGTATTTTACAATAGGAGTTAAGGTAGACCCATACCCTCTCCATTTTTCAGAAGTTATAGGTAATAATTTATTTAAATAATCCTTATTTACTGAAGATAAAGCTCTCTAAGACACTACACTTCCTCCAGAACCAGATTCAAGAACTACATCAGCTTTTTTACCATTAATGATAACAGGTGCTTTCAAAGGGGATATGGCTATAGAATTGTTAGTAATATCTTAAATTATTTCAGCATTTTCCACTGAAGATAAATCCAATACACATTCTTCAGATATATTATCTAAATAATGGACATCCTGTTCCAACATTAAAACATCTTTAACAGAGTCTTTGTCATAGGAGATATTACTTTCACAGTCACTAAAAGAATTATTGACATCAATTTCAGCCTCATCAATGTCTTCATTTTGTTTAACAAGATGAATTTTCTTGTCACAAACATGACCCTTTTGCATGGTTTGTTACATTTATAACAAGTATTTGTTGCATATTTTTTAGGTGAAACTGGGGCAGAGGGTTTACCAGATTTTTCTAGGGGCTTTGTAGAGGGTTTATTTTGATCATTATAAGATTTATCAAGATAATTCTTTGGTTAATATCTATGGTTGATCAGTACCTTATTACTGATGTTAATGAAAGAAGAGTGTTCCCTTACATGCTCAGTTCTAGCTACAATTAAATCTCTAAGAGAATTTGGCAATTTATACAAGATTTTATCTCTCCAAATATCATAATCCATCTTTGGATCAACTGCTCTTAGGATTTTTGTTACTTTCATAAGAAAAACAATGGGTTTTTAAACAGAGGATACATATCTATTATTTTCATACAGTCTTTGCTGAGACAACCTTAATTTTGAACCACCAAATTGATTCTCAATCAAGGATTTACAATCATTTCATGTATAATGGTTGTTATCTAATAGAACAGATTCATACCACATTAAAGCTACATTTTAAAAAAAGAAATTAGCTTAGAAAAAATTTCCTCATCAGGTAGTTTATAAGATCTCTTTAAATTATCAATTCTTTGGATAAAGTTTTGCCAATCAGATTAAGAATCTCCATCAAAGGTAGGATATTGATCTAACATAGGCCAATTTTTCTGGCTACTTGGATGTTCCATCCTATGGTTTGAATTATTCAAGTTTATCAATTCTTGAAGTCTTGAAAGGTGTTCAGAAATTTCATTATTCACAGAGGTAGCTGGCTCATGGTGAGAATTTAAATTATTTCTGTTTGATGCAACAGATCTCTCAGAATGAATTTCAGCTGGTAAAATTGGTACATTACAAGGGAGAGAAGAACCACTCTGTTCAGGCTGTTTATTTTTATGATTAACAGCAGTTTGAGAAATATTTCTTAACTCATGATAATGAGTAGTTTGGACAGTCTGTAATGCAGAAAATAGTTTCTCAAGATCAGATAATTTATTTCTTAAATAGGAATATAAGATAGTTGATCATTAATCCTAGAAATAGATAGAACATTTCTGTCCTCATCTATAGAGCATTTTTTACTCAAATTCTGAGAATCAATTTTCAATTTCCTTAATTCACTATTCAGAAGCATATTGTCATTCTTCAAAGCAGTATTTTCATCTTTTAGATCATCAATAATTTTACGTAGGTGACTATATTTATCTGAAAGTGATCTGTGATCAGATTTAATAAACTTTTTTTGAGCAAGGACATTATTTAATGTGTCTTTAAATTTAAAATAAGCAGTGTCTTGAACAGAAGAGCTCACTTTGCAATGTAAATGCAAATTATTTAATCTATCACTCTCATGTATTAACATATCTCTCAAATGTTTATCTTTCACAACATTAAAATCAAGTGTATCTTTCAATATTTCTTCAGAAGTTTTCTCAATTAAAGTATAGACTTCAGGGGAAACAGAATAATTCTTAATTGCAAGAGAAGGGTTAATTAAAGAAGTAGAAGTCGAATGTAAAGGTTCATCAAATGATAATTTGCTAATTACATCATTGGGGCTACTTATTAAAGGAAGTTGTCTTTTAAGGGTTTAACTGTTCTTTCACCAGGATCCACAATATTACCTGAGGAAGATTTTTTATTATACATACCAACATGTTTATCAAACAAATTAATCACCATGGCAAGGGAGGAAACTTCCCCTCTGCCTTCTTTCTACTGCCTCCCAGATTAGAATTGGGCCGAGGAGATGGATGATAAGTTGGTGTCCTGGTTGGGCCAGGGTGTTGAGCTGTTGGTTGCTGAACATTCTGTTGGTAATGGCTCATCAAGTAATCCCATTTCTACTGCTCCACCTGCAGATTGCTTTGATTTTGTGTGAAGGAGCTGGGTACCTGATTTGGCTGAGGTTGCGGCTGAGGCTGGGAGGCTGGGAAAGGAGGAGGTTGAGCCTGTTTGGGATCTAATAACTCCTGCATCTGCTGCCAGAGTGTGTCTACCCTTGCTTGTACTTCATGCTTTCTGCTTTCAGTTCTTTGATGTGACTGGACAGATTGTTTACTTGTTGGGTTAGAGGTATCTTTTTTATTTTTACTCCTTTGAGTGGATTGTCCTGATTTATTAGAGTTTTTACTTCTTTCAGAGGTGTTTGGTGAGGGGGTTTTTCCACTTCTCCTTCCATTTCCACGTCCTGAAGGTTTTTTGTCAGCTGAATAATTTTTTAAGTTAATTTAGAAGAACCTACAGATTCAGTGTCAAAATCCACTTCAATCTCATCCACATGTAAGTTATCCATGCTGTTAGCCAAACTACTGGACATTTAAACTGTGAGAATAGAATCAAAATTATTTAATGATTCAAAATGTTATTTCAAAATAAAATATAATTTATTGAATTTTTAACAAAAAAAAAATTTAAATTTTTATCAAAAAATCAATTGATTAACAAAAAATGTAATACAAATAAATGTAATTACAATTATTTATTAAGAATTAACAATAATTAAAATGGGACCAACCAACAAAGGTTTTATAAGTCAAATAAAATAATTAATACCAAAAATTAATATAATGGTAATATTGGGACTAAGTACTGAGTACTATTGTGGTCAACCAATAAACAAAAAATAATAATAAAATTAATTTATTAATTTATTAAAAATTAATTGTCTTCTAGGACTAAGAGTTTTACTCTATTATAGTCAACTAGGAAAAAAAATAAAAAATAATGAAAACTTACACTCAGTGAATCAGCAATTAAGCCACAAACACTGTTATTGCAGTAAAAATATAATAATATGAGTGAGAGGTGCAAAGGTTAACTTACTATAGTGATTGTAAAATCACTTCAAAATACTATATGATTTAATTTAATATAAACCTAAATGATTGAACCCAAGTTCGAAACAAGGTGGTGGCAAAAGTTTACTTTTTGGTTGGGTGGTCCGTGCACTATGTTGTTCGTTGCAAGTATTGTAGTCGTCGTTGTTGTTTGGAAAGGCTTCCAATTATCAGCTGGTCGTCTAGAAGAAGGAGAAAAAAGGAGAAGGAATGGAGAGGAGGGAAAAGGTAATGTAAAAGTGAATTTAATAAAACAATAAATAAGTATAATTATTTTAAAGGAGAAGAAACGAGAGGATTTTAGGGACTTTATACAACAGTGAGTTTTAATAAATTCTAATATAAGTATTTAATAAGTAGTTGATTTCAATGCGCGGCAGACACTTTTTATTATTGATAGACTTAAGGCAACCTTGAAATTTATTAAGATTTATATTAGAACTATAAGACTAATAATAATAATAATAATTTGTATAATATTTAAATATGTAATAATATGTGAGTGTAATAAGTGATGCGTTAAAGGGGATTACCCAACGCCCTTTTATAGAACAGGGGATCTCTGAAGCGCCACAAATCAGTATATACAACATAGTAATAAGCTAAAACAAGAATATAAAAGAATAGAAATGAAACATAGATATTAAGAGAAAAACATGAAACAATTAACTAAACCCATGAGTAATTAACCATTTTCCCACCATAACTTCCCAAAACACTTAATTAAAATAATTAGTAACCAAGTAAGTCTGAAACATGAGAACAGTTAGTAAAATAACCCAAAACAGTTGTTACAGTGAGATGTAAAGGATTTAATTAAAACAATTAGAATTATTTTCACGCCAAGTTCCATGTAATCAATTCAATCCAGTACAAAACAATTTTCAATTAATTGTTTTAACTATGTAATTAATTCACTAATTAGCTTAAATGAAACATATAATTAATTTAATGATATTCCTTATTTAAATTGAGAATGTTAATACCATGTTATTAAATAAGTGTTATAATTTATTTAATAATTTTACTGACACAATTAAGGGTCAAAAAAGCGCCCAATATTATTGTTTAATAATATATGAAAAGTTTTATTTAATATATAAATTTAATTAATTAATTTAATTACATTATAATCAATTTTACACACATTATTATAATATATGTTTGTAATTAATTTATTTTTAATTTATAATTATTAAATACATAAAAAATGCACCATTATTTGTAGAATATAGAATATATTATGCTTAATTTAAATGTATAAATAATTTATATAACAATAAAATTAATTTAACATTTATATTTAATAAGATACTTATATAATTTTATTATGCAATAAACTATTAATTTATATACATCAAATGCAATTCTTACTCCCTCTTTCAGGTCCAATAAGTCAACATATCATTTACTGGGCTCCTGGTATAGCCTGGCTGACAGTTTCGAGTCCCCCAAGTCTATAAAATGAGGGCTGTTAGTCCCCCAAAACTTAAAACTTATGATTAGTCCCCCAAGACTTTAAACTGAGGAAATTGTTTTTATTTTATAATTTATAAATCAAGATTTTCAGCAAAGAAGCAATTGCAGAAAAGAATCAAGAGTTGTAACAAAATTTTCAGCATTGTCTTTGAATTGGTGAATGAGGTTCTTCCTTTTCTCAAGGTCATGTGGATTCCTGGAAGGAGTGGATTGGAAGAAATTTAGAATGAGATGCTTCTGTTGAGAAGAATGTTGTTGGAATTTGTCTTTGATGGTGGGGGTTCTTCAATGGTTCCCACATTTTCATCATCACTGTCTGTATGGAAATCAACTTGAAATTTGTCAGATTGAATTGCAGTATGAAGAAGTATTGGGCTTACCATCAGAAGGACCAGGGATAGTAGAGCAAATGGTTGTAGCGGGGCTGGCACTTTTTTTCAAAGGGTGTAATTTGTTTACCAGTCTGGGGATGTCAGTGTATCTAGTATATAAGTATGATTCAAAAGTATTTATTAATGGTCCTACTACTTATTTATAACTTATTTATTTAATAAAACTCAGGGGAAGACTAATAAAATAGTTATACTCAAATAAAACTCACAGTGCTTGGATTTAAATGTGTGCTATTGGTGGAAAATAGATAAATAGAATTAAGTTCTAGCTTATATAATGATAATATCAATTTATAAAGGCTATATAATATATTTCTAAATTATAATAATTGTGTTTAAATGATTAATTGAATTTTAGTAAGTTAGTGATGTCTAATAACCGCCAAAATCCTCCCTAACTTATACCAAAATCCACTGAAGTGTACAGACCTTTAATTCAGATGGTGTCACTGCTATCCCCGGCAATCGCAGCACTGTGAGGGCCCAAAACCTCCCCATGATGTTCACTTCAAGAAGCTTCAACACCCAGACCTCCAGTATGGACCTTCGATCTCATTTAATGATAACACAGTCCCATGCCATAAATAGAAAATCCAGATAAAAGGGGACCATAAAGAAACAGGTAAAATAACTAATCCAAAAGGAATAAAATAAAACCCAAAGCATTTAAAGGAGACAAATTAGATTTCCAAACCCCCAATAACATCCCCAAGCATCCATATTAACCCAGAAATGACCTCCCACCCCATAAATCCATGAATATCTATCCAAGGAAACAGATTAAGTTGTCCAAACTGAGTACATGTGCCTGAAATAAATGTATATTGTCAGCCAGGCTACTAGACTTACCCGGTAAAATAATTAATTATTTTACTGAGTTGAAGCCACACCTTTCTTCTTAATAATAATTATTTATTTATTTACTTAAGTAGTACTTACAATTAACTAAGTTAAGTACAATAAGTAGTAAAAATAAATAATATAAATAAAATGCCCCTTACAATTTTTACTCCCTAACACCGTGCTCAAAATTATATGTCAAAGGGAATAAAATTAATAATAAATTTATAATATAAAAACTTTAAAACAATTATATTACCTCAGTGAGAGATCTGTAATCCCGTGAAAGTAATATAATTGATTATTTATTGTGTAATAATTGTGACAGTCCAAGGAATTCAAACTTTGTTGCTAATAAATTTGATGCCCTTGTTGATGTACTAATTTATTACTTTCTTATGTCATTTATGTACTCCTTTTTCTTGTCATTATTTTCTCTCACACTCACAGTAGACGGTGTAAATTACTTATATTTTATTCTCTCATATTTTGCCTATAGAAGGCCTCTGATTTTGTGCTTTTTAATCCATTCTTTTATCACCTTACTTTTATGACCACGTATTACAACACAAACTTATATTTTATATTTTATCACATTATTATTTACAATAGCGTAATTCTAATCAATAGACTATAACAATATTAAAATCTACCTCTTTTATTTGAGTAATAAATCACTTAGATTAAGAAATACGTACAAATCTTTGAGAGTCCATTTAAAACCTTTAAAATCCTTGAAAAACTCTGTACCAAATCTTCTAGACCAAAAGTGTACCTTGACAATTGAGGGCCTTTCCAAATTATTGACGGTGCAACGATATTTGAGGCGTAATTGAGGGGACCATCGGTGTGCAAGTACCTGTAAAGGAGGAGAGAGCGAGAAAACGACGAACGTCATACGTCACATGACAAAAATTTTTGCTGGGAACGGGAATCAAACCGCACTCCAAAAATTAAGTTCATATAATGACTAAACGTCGTATATATTGTGGTAATTATTGATATTACTATTTGTGGGTTACTCTTCACTCTTTATTTGCTACGTATTTCCTTTTACTCAGCACTCTGTAAGTGGCATTAATTTGCTCATTTTATAGGGGGAGGTGTCTGGTAATTGGATTTTTTTTATTATTATATTTTATTTTTATTTTTCCTGGTTGACCATAATAGAGCAATAAGTGTTCTTAGTCCCAGAGGTAATAAAATAATTATATTTTGATATTAATTATTATAATCTTTTCAGTTGACATTTGTCCTGATTATTTTAATTGTTCCAGTTGACAAATTGTCCTGACATTAATATTTTTAATTAATATATAATTAATATTTAATTACTTCAGTTGACTTTGAGTCCTGGTAATTCAATAAACATTTTAATTAATAAAACTCATATTTAATTATTTCAGTTGACATTAAGTCCTGGTAATTAAGTGATAAAGCTTAATAAAATTTAAAAAAAAAATATATATTTAATTACTTCAGTTGACATTAAGTCCTGTTAGTTAAGTTATCAGTTTAATAAAAAAATTTTAAATTAATAAAGTTTCATATTTGATTACTTCATTTGACAATAAGTCCTGGTAATAAATTAGTTGATTTAAATCCTGAAAATAATTAATTAAAAATTATTAATAAAATTTTTAATTTATTTCTACAGTTGATTATATTATAATCCTGGTTTTAGATTTTTTTATTAATAAATTAATTTTATTTAAGTTGATTTTTATCCTAAAAAAAAAAGGATTTTTTTTTATTATTTATTTTATTTTTTTAAACTAAAAAATCAAAAATAAAGACTAATTAATCTTATTGTCTCGTTTCTTCATTTCAGTAAAATCTTAAAATGACTTACCAAAGTGGTTCTGCTGCACGTGAAGAAGAACAAGACTTTATTGATTATGATGAGCCTACTTCTGTAAGTTCTCCTTTAACAAGAAGAATTTCTCAAACTAATAAATCCTTGCCCCAAACAGGATGTAGAGATGGAAGAGGTAGAAATCCTAGTGGACACAACTCAGGATCAGAAGCCTATGATAAACCCACCAGAAGAGTTTCCAAAAGGCTTCAGGATAAAAAAAGTACAGAATACTTATTGAGATTCAAGAATAAATCATCTGAATATGATTCTTGGATACCTGGGAAGGAGATATCTAATCTTCCTACTCTACTAAAAAAGTATAAAACGAAAAAATCATAGCATTTTTTTTATTGTTTTTTTTGGAGTGAGGGAGTGTCAGCCAGGCTACTAGACTTACACGATAAAATAATTAATTATTTTACTGAGTTGAAGCCACACCTTTCTTCTTAATAATAATTATTTATTTATTTACTTAAGTAGTACTTACAATTAACTAAGTTAAGTACAATAAGTAGTATAAATAAATAATATAAATAAAATGTCCCTTACAATTTTTACTCCCTAACACCGTGCTCAAAAGTATATGTCAAAGGGAATAAAATTAATAATAAATTTATAATATAAAAACTTTAAAACAATTATATTAACTCAGTGAGAGATCTGTAATCACGTGAAAGTAATATAATTGATTATTTATTGTGTAATAATTGTGACAGTCCAAGGAATTCAAACTTTGTTGCTAATAAATTTGATGCCCTTGTTGACGTACTAAATTATTACTTTCTTATGTCATTTATGTACTCCTTTTTCTTGTCATTATTTTCTTTCACACTCACAGTAGACGCTGTAAATTCCTTATATTTTATTCTCTCATATTTTGCCTATAAAAGGCCTCTGATTTTGTGCTTTTTAATCCATTCTTTTATAACCTTACTTTTATTACCACGGATTACAACACAAACTTATATTTTATATTTTAACACAATAGTATTTACAATAGCGTAATTCTAATCAATAGACTATAACAATATTAAAATCTACCTCTTTTATTTGAGTAATAAATCACTTAGATTAAGAAATACGTTCAAATCATTGAGAGTCCATTTAAAACCTTTAAAATCCTTAAAAAAATCTGTACCAAATCTTCTAGACCAAAAGCGTACCTTGAAATATATGCTGCTATAGGCAATGTGAATCCACTGGTTACGTCAATATGACCTAAAAAAGCAGAAGAAAAAAGGTTATGGGCTATTAAGAGGCTAAAAACCCACATAGAAAATAAACTTTAAAATTTCTATGATACATATACTGAATTTAAATTTATTATTTAGATTTAACTTTTTTCAAGAGATTTTTAAGATCAGAGATTCTATTTTCTGGAATTTACTGGTCATAATCACTTGATTTATTTTTAAATCTTAATAGATACTCAACTCTCTTTCTTTAGTAAGGTGTCTCTTTTTAAGTATCTTTTCAATTTCTGCCTTTTCAACTATTTCCTCAGGTTGATGTTTATGCCCTCCTGATCTTCTTGGAAATAGAGCAGTATCATTAGATTGATATGGTTTTTTAAGAGAAATAAAAAATACCAGATGTTTTCCATCATATGGTGCATATAGAATAACCTCAACAGCATTGTTACCAAAAATCTTTTTAACTACAAATGGTCCAATGAATGGATCCTTCAATTTATCTATATCATTTAAATTGAAATTTAGTGTAGAAATAAAGACTTCATCACCCTCTTTGAACATTTTTTCTTTATGGGCTTTATCCCATCTTTTCTTCTCATCCTCAAACGCCTTATTTATACAATCTTGAGCATGTTTTCTGCATAATTCTTGCATCTGAAGAAAATATTTAGTACCTGGATGGATATTCGATCTAGGTAATTTATTAAGAGTTTTAGCAGGGGTATTAGGTACATAACCCAACCATAACTCAAATGGATTTTTGACAGTGACAGAATGTACTGTACTATTTTATGCAAATTCTAATCCTGGGATAAGAGTTACCCAAAAATGAGTGAATTTGTCATTTTCTTTAAGGTTAAGACCAAAACCACATTATCTTCTTATCAAATCTTCTAAAGTTTGTATCATTCTTTCTGCTAGATCATAAGTTTGTGGATGGTGTGCTGTATAAAGTTTTAATTAACACCCTGAAACATCCATAAGTGTTGTCCAGAACTCAGAAGTAAATTTAGGATCTCTGTCAGAAACTATTGCTTTGGCCAAACCTGCTATATTTAACATTTGTGTCCACCATAAAAAAGCTAAGTCCTTTTCAGAAACCTCTTTGTGGGTAGGAATAAATTTACATATCTTTGTAAATCTATCTACAATTACCCTGCAGGATTTATAACTCTTATGCCCTCCTAATGGCAAACATGTTACAAAGTCCATGTTAATTTTTTCCCATGGAGCTTTTGGTTGCTCAACTTGTTGTAATAAACCAGCTCTTTTGCCTGTTAATCTTTTAGATTTTTGTCAAGAATCACATGTCTCAACATATTTTTCAACATCCTCAGACATGTTAATCAACCAAGCTGTATTTTTTACTCTAATTAATGTTTTATGGTAGTCAAAATGACCTGCTAAATATCATCATGACATATATTAACATTAACTCATTCATTGAAGGGGAAATTACAATTAAACTACTTAATTTTTTCGTGTAATATATAAAACCATCCTCAATGGAAAATTTTCCTTTTTCTAATGCTTCTTTTTACTTATTTGGTAATGTTTTTATTAAAACATTCATTGAAGCATTAGATGGATCATTTAATATTGTAGTGAGTCTACTCAAGTCAGGATCTGAAGTATACATATCAAGAATTGATTGCATAAATTCATCCTCAAGATCTACAATATAAATGCCATAATTGTTAATAATCTCTGATTCAGGAACATAAGCAGGATTATCGTCATTATTAGGCAGAACTACTCTAGATAACAGATCTACATTAGAGTGTCTGGTTGCAGCTCTATGTGTAATAGTCAACCCTCCTCTGTATTCTTGCACAGCTAATTTACATCTAAACATGGGTCTATTAGGAGTTTCCATGTTTAAGAGTGACTTAACTGCACTACAGTATGTTATTAACTCAAATTTTTGGTCTTCAAGGTAATAATGTAGCTTCTCAAAAGCCCATACTACTTCCAAACATTCAAGTTGAGTAGCACAATATTTCAGTTCACTACTTCTTAGAGTACATGAAATATAGCAAATTACTACTTTTGACATTTTTCCTTCAATAAGTTGTTTTTGATTTAAAGCAGCATCCAGACCAATAAAACTTGCATCTTTATATAATACAAAAGGTAATTGGAAATCTGGTAATCCCAAGATAGGAGCTGTCATCAGACATTCTTTCAACTTATCAAAAGCCAGTTGTCTTTCGTTATTATAAATGAAAGCTTCTGATTTCTTTATCAGTGGTGTCAATGGTTCAGCAATTAATTGGTAGTTTTTTATATATTGTCTATAATAACCACACATACCAAGAAAATATTTTACATCCTTTACATTTTGAGGAATTCAAATATTCTTTATTGCAGCCACTTTATTTTGGTCTACACATATTTGTAATCCAGATACAATATGACCCAGCACTTTTAAAGACTCAAACCCAAATTTACATTTTTTAAATGCAAGGATCATTTTTATTTCATCCATTTTCTGAAATACCTTCTTTAAATGGATTAAGTGTTCATCATATGTCTTAGAGAACACTATGATGTAATCAATGTATAACATTAACCATCTCTAAATCATTTCATTATGGAATGTTATATCCATTAACTTCTCAAATACTGATGGAGCATTTTTTGGTCCAAATGGCATCCTGACATATTTATAAATTCCCATGTGTGTTGTTATCAACAAAAAGTTCTGTGAATTATTTTTAACAGGGATTTGATGGTACCCTTTATTTCAATCTAAGCAACTTATATACTTAGGGCCTTTGAGGGTAGCATGTATAGAGGCAATCCTTGGAAAGTGATAAATATCATCTACTGTAAATGTATTTAATTCTCTATAATCACCACACAGTCTTGCTTTATCTTGTTCATAAAAAATTAGCACTGGTGATATTACATAATATTTTGGTTTAGTTTCAACTTTTTCAATAATGTTCATTTTTAATAACATCTTAATATTATCCTCTATGTCTTTCCTCTTCATTGGTGAAGCAGGGTATGGATTCTTTTTAAGACTAGCAGGAATATTATCCAAATCACAGGTTAAGCTAATCTTCATTTCATGATCTTTTTCAAGGCCAAATTCATTTTTACCATGTGCAAAAGCCATTGGAAATGCTTTAATTAAGCCAAAAATATCATTTTTCTCAGCTTTACTTATCTGAGTTCCAAATGATGCTTTTGAAATTTCTGTTTCAAGAAGTTCCATCTCATTGGATTCTCTTCCTTTGCACGGAATACTTGTTTCTGACTCAATGTGTAAAACTGTGTTAAAAGAATTTATTTTAAATTTCCTTTTACCATTCATGCCAATTGTAAAATTGTTATTAGCAGCATTTAATTACACACCAAACTTAATCAGAATATCATGTCCAATGATAAAACAGTTACTATAGTTAGTATTATCCATTACTACAAAGTCAAAAGTTACTCTTACATAACCATGTGTATGTTTAAAGAAAAAAAGAAGCTTTTTATTTACCAATGGGGTGTATTACTGATCCAAAACATAAAAAATTTCTACTTTGAAGGGCTTCAAGCTTAGAATTATATTCACTATCAATTTTTTGTAATATATTAGTAGAAACAACAGAACCAGCAGCTCCTGTGTCCAATACTATATTTATCATCCTAGATATCCTTAGGAATGAGTATTTATTATACTTAAAAAAAGATAACCTTAAGTACATTAAGCTAATATCTTAAAAATAAGTTTAAAACATTAATATATCTGATTATATTACATATATATATAATTATTACACTATTATATAAATTATAGTAGTTTAAATAGCTTATCCATAGCCTGATAATACTTATTAAGGTGTTAATGTAGTCATAATATATTTATCTTAAGTAAAATTAAGTATTTATTGACATACATAAGCTTATATGTATACATAAATCTTATTTTCAGTGAAAATGCAGTATAGTATGTATATTTAGGTCTATAAGTGGGTTTTAGTCTATTAATATCCTATAACCTTTGTTTTTCTGTTTAGTTTAGGTAATATGGACTTATTCAATGTACTCAAAATGCCTACAGAAGCATAGACATATATTTCAGGCGCATACACTCAGTTTGGACAACTTAATCTGCTTCCTTGGATGGATATTCACAGATTTATGGGTTGGGAGGCCATTGATGAGTTAATATGGATGCTTGGGGATGTTCTTGAGGGCTTGGATATTTCATTTGTTTCCTTTATAAGCTTTATTTTTCATTATATTCTCTTTTTATGATTTATTTTACCTGTTTCTTTATGGTATCCGCTTTTATGTGGATTTTCTATTTATGGTATGGGTCTGTGCTATCATTAATTGCTATGTAGAGTCTTTACTGAAGGTCTGGGTGTTGAATCTGCTTGATCTGGACGCCATAGGGAGGTGATGGGACCTCACAGTGCTTTAATTTCCAGGGATAGCAGTGACATCATCTGGATTGAAGGTCTGTGCACTCCAGTGTATTTTGGTATAAGGGAGGATTTTGGCGGTTATTAGACATCACTTACTTACTAAAATTCAAATAAAAATTATAACACAATTATTATCATTCAGAAGTTTATTATAAAGCCTTGATAAAATGATATTATCTTTATATTAGCTATAACTATTTTCTATTTATCTATTTTCCACCACTAGCACGCATTAAAATCCAAGTATTGTGAGTTTTATTTGAGTATAAATATTTTATTAGTCTTCCCCTGAGGTTTAATCACTAAATAATTTATTATGAAGTAGTAGGAACATTAATAAATACTATTAAATCATACTTACATACTAGATACACTGACAATTGGGGTTCATTCCTTAGTTTTTTACTTATTATTTAGTATAAGCCTTGGGACGTGATTTTTACTTAAGTATAGCTCAAAAAACCAAATATTTGTGTCTGCTGCATATTAGTGGTTCTCATAGCTCAGTGATTGCGGAAAAGAACCCTTATAATAATTTTACTAATTTTTTATAATAAAAATTAGGTATTTACAGTAGTAACTGTACCCAATATAAACCCAACACTTGGTATTTGGTCATCAATATAACACCCAATTAAATTGGTATTTGGTCAAAGATTGGAAAGATACTTATTCATCTTTATAAAGGTCTAGTTAAAATTATTATTTTATTTTTAACTTATTTTTTCGGATTTTTTTTACATTTTATTTAAGTAAATAAAGATTTAAATTCAGGGTAAGCTCTAGTGCTTTTTTATTAGTAATAACATTGCTAATACTTTTAATCTACCAATCCCAATAGGTTTTCATTTCTTTAGAGGTGATATATTGTTATTCTTATCAATATGAGTGCTCGTCATGACAATGTAAGTGAAAAGCCTTCTTATAATACCAGGTCTAAAGCTTATAAAAACATTGCTCCAGGACATAACCATGGAGAGTCAGTCATACCCCCAGGCAGATAAAATGAGTATAGAAGAAAAAGAAGCCCTCTTAAAAAAGATTAAAATAAAAAATACATCTTCTCCTCTTCAGGATCAACTGTTCAATCTTGAAAAACAGGTCCTGAAGTTGGAGGAATCAAAGTCTTGCATGCTCAAGGAGGTAGAGCAATTGCAGAACAATTTCAAGCTTTGATTCCAGAAGATGAAACAATCACTGACAGAGCTAAAGAAAGGCCAGCCAAGTCAGCAACCCCCTACTCCAGGAGGATCACATCATTCCCAGGAGAAAATACTGGTAGACCAATGGAAGTGGGATTGGTTCCATCAACAATGGTCCAGTCACAACTGCAACAAGGATCCTCCTCCTCATCAGACTTCCTCTGTTCACCACTAAAAGGGAAAACATAGGCGCCAAAAATCAGGGCTCACACAAATCCAATGGTAAGTATATTACCCTCTCAGATTGAACACAATACTGATAATTACAATTTAGGTAATAATATTGATGTCAAATCTGTGCAGAAAATAGAGGAGGACTTAAGAAAAATTGGTTTTAATGTAGATACACCTGACTTGTCTTTTGTCAATAACAAAAGTAGTATTTATAATACAGTTAATCCTCAGTTTCCACCACTTACTAGTGAGATGAGAAGTTCACAAGAGAGGTAGAGAATTGAGAAGGAAGAGTTGGAGTATTTTAATAATAATCCAACTGTTCATAGAATTATTTCAGCATTGTGGAATAGAATGACTGATTTCGAGGAACAGAAAGTTAAGCTCACAAGTGATACAATTTCATCCTTAGAATTAAATATTTCTCAACTGGAAACACGTAATAAAGAATTAGAGAATGAACATTTGTCTCTAACTCTTATATATGATTCATTAGGTTATAAATATAGTGAACTTTCAAACAAATTATGTGGGTTGGTAAAATTGTATGAAGCACATTTATTGAAAACTTAATCTAGAACTAAGTTATCTTTTTCCCAGACAAATTAAAGTGTCTTTGAGCTGCTAAAAAGATTGAACAAAGTTGAGATCAAAACTACCAATCTACTAATGAAACAGGATAATCATAAGTATACTCAGTATAATAATAATCCTTTCATTGGCAAAAGTGAATCTCATTCCTTCCCTATACCACCACAACTAAAACCATCTGGTGGTAGTGTCAAATCTAAAAATTTAAGTCACAAATATGTACAGGAGGAAATACAAGACCATTTATCAAGAGTAAATGAGTTGTTGAATTTACCTAAGATTAGTGAAATAAAATCCAATCAGAAGAACTGGCCTAAGATAGATCAGTACCCAACTTATGATGGGGAAGCCAGCTCTGATTGGCAACATTTTATTCAAAGAATCGACAACTTGAAATTCTCATATAAGCTACCAGATGAAGAAATAACATCAAAATTGGTCTCTTTATTTAAGGATGTTGCTTTATTATGGTTTGATCTGTTTGAATGAGGGTAAAGATTACTCTTGGGCTGAATGGAAACAACTAATTGAAAAACAATTTGTAGGTTCTAAATTCAGACTCACTCAGCACAGAACTTATGAGAAAGTAGGTACAATCCATTGAATGGTGACAAACTTATGGTATTAATAATGAATTTAAATAATATATTAAAAGCCATTGAGCCTAACATGGATTTTAACTTATGTAAAGATAAGATAATATATAAATTACCTATCTCTGTCAGAGACATTGTTGTAGCTAGAACAATTAATGTTACTAAATATTCTGAATTTATTAATATTTGCAATGAAATATTACTAAACCATAAGTATGAAGCAAGGAATTCCACTTATAAACAAAATGTTGAACCTGTGAAAAATCAGAATTCAAAAAAACTTCAGGAGAAGCAGAAAAAACCTACTGCACCTGTAGTGCCAAAAAAGTATGAAACAAATACTTGTTATAAGTGTAACAAACCTTGTGTTAAACTCACAAATGTGAGAGGAATAGAAATATTGTTGAAAATCAACATGAATCTGAAATTGAAACAGAGAAAAGTAAAGATTCAAGTGATTATGAGAGTAATATCTCATATAGTGATGAACATGAAGTCTGTATGTTTGAAGATGATTTATCCATCTTTGAAAATCCAATATTAAATATGGACTCAAATGAATCTTTAATGAATTTTGAGGATGCTGAAATCATTAATGATATACAAGCTGATAACTTTAGAATGACACCTATCACGGTTAAAGCTATCATTTCTGGTGAAAATGTTAATATAGTATTGGACACAGGAGCTGCTGGCTCTGTTTTTTCTACTAATACATTACAGAAAGTTGATAGTGAATATAAGTCTAACCTTGAACCCCTTCAAAGTGAAAATTGGAGAGGTTTTGGATCAGTACTACACCCCATTGGTAGATACAAAGCTGCTGTTTTCTTTAAACATCAACATGGTTATGTTAGAGTAACTTGTGACTTTGCAGTAATGGATAATACTAACTGTAGTAACTGTTTTATTATTGGAAATGATATTCTGACTAATTTGGTGTGAAATTAGACGCTGCTAATAACAATTTTACAATTGGCATGAATGGTAAAAGGAAATTTAAAATAAATTCTTTAAACACAGTCTTACACATTGATTCAGTAACAAATATTCCATGCAAAGGAAGAGAATCCAATGAGATGGAACTTCTTGAAACAGAAATTTCAAAAGCATCATTTGGAACTAAAATAGGTGAAGCTGAGAAAAACAATATTTTAAACTTAATTAAAGCATTTCCAATATCTTTTGTACATGGTACAAATGAACTTGGCCTTGTAAAAGATCAAAAAATGAAGATTAGTTTAACCTGTGAGATGGATAATATTCCTGCTAGTCTTAAAAAGAATCCATACCCTGCTTCACCAATGAAGAGGAAAGACATAGAGGATAATATTAAGATTTTATTAAAAATGAACATTATTGAAAAGGTTGAAACTACACCAAAATATTGTGTAATTTCACCATTGCTAATTTTATATGAAAAAGATAAAGCAAGACTGTGCAGTGATTATAGAGCATTGAATACATTTACAGTAGATGGTATTTATCCCTTGCCAAGGATTGACTCTATGCATGCTACCCTTAACGGTGCTAAATAAATAAGTTGCTTAGATCGAAGTAAAGGGTACCACCAAATTCCTGTTGAAAAGAATTCACAGAACTTTTTGTTGATTACAACACACATGGGAATTTATAAATATGTCAGGATGCCATTTGGACCAAAAAATACTCCATCAGTATTTCAGAAGTTAATGGATATAACATTCCATAATGAAATTATTGAGGGATAGTTAATGGTATACATTGATGACATCATATTGTTCTCTAAGACATATGATGAACACTTAATTTCAATCTAAAGAAGGTATTTCAGAAAATGGATGAAATAAAAATGACCCTTGCATTGAAAAAATTTGAATTTGGGTTTGAGTCTTTAAAAGTGCTTGGTCATATTTTATCTGGCTTACAAATATGTGTAGACAAAAATAAGGTGGCTGCAATCAAGAATATTGGCATTCCTCAAGATGTTAAGGATGTAAAATCTTTTCTTGTTATGTGTGGTTATTATAGACAATACATAAAAAACTACCAATTAATTGCTGCACCATTGACCACACTTCATTTGGAATAATGAAAGACAACAGGATTTTGATAAGTTGAAAGAATGTCTGATGACAGCTCCTATCTTGGTATTACCAGATTTCCAATTACCTTTTGTATTATATACAGATGCAAGTTTTATTGGTCTGGGTGCTGCTTTGCATCAAAAACAACTTATTGAAAAAAAATGTCAAAAGTAGTAATTTTCTATATTTTACATACTCTAAGAAGTAGTGAATTGAAATATGGTGCTACTCAACTTGAATGTTTGGAAGTAGTATGGGCTCTTGAGAAGCTACATTATTACCTTGAATAACAAAAATTTGGGTTAATAATTGACTTTAGTGCAGTTAAGTTACTCTTAAATATGAAAACTCCTAATAGACACATGTTTAGATGGTAATTAGCTGTACAAGAATACAGAGGAGGGATGACTATTACACATAGAGCAGGAACCTGACACTCTAATGTATATTTGTAATCTATAGTACCTCTGCCTAATAATGATGATAATCCTGCTTATGTTCCTGAATCAGAGATTATTAAAATTTATGGCATTTATATTGTAGATTTTGAGGATAAATTTATTCAATAAATTCTTGATATGTTTGCTTCAGATCCTGACTTGAGTAAACTCACTACAATATGAAATGATCCATCTAATGCTTCAATGAATGTTTTAATAAAAACATTACCAAATAAGTATAAAAAGGCATTAGAGAATGAAACTTTTTCCATTGAGGATGGTTTTATATATTACAGGAAAAAATTAAGTAATGTAATTCTTATTCCCCCTTCAATGAAGGAGTTAATGTAAAGTATATGTCATGATGATATATTAGCGGGTCATTTTAACTAGCATATAACATTAACTAGAGTAAAAAACACAGCTTGGTGTATTAACATGTCTGAGGATGTTAAAAATTATGTTGAGACATGTGATTCTTGTCAAAAATCTAAAAGATTAACAGGCAAAAGAGCTGGGTTATTACAACAAATTGAGAAACCAAAAGCTCCATGGGAAAAAATTAACATGGACTTTGTAACAGGTTCGCTAATAGCAGGGCATAAGAGTTATAACTCCTTCTGGGTAATTGTAGATAGATTTAAAAGATGTGTAAATTTATTCCTACCCACAAAGAGGTTTCTTCAAAGGACTTAGCTTTTTTATGGTGGACACAAATGTTAAATATAGCAGGTTTCCCCAAAGCATTAGTCTCTGACAGAGATACTAAATTTAATTCTGGGTTCTGGACATCACTTATGGATGTTTCAGGGTATCAATTAAAACTTTCTACAGCACACCATCCACAAACTGATGGGCTAGCAGAAAGAATGATACAAACTTTGGAAGATATGATAAGAAGATATTGTGCTTTTGGTCTTAATTTTAAACACAATGAAAAATTAACGCTGTGGTCTTCCAACATTGGCAAGGGCCTTTGTTGTGTGATTTGGCGCTGTTTGTGCATGTCTTAATTGACATCTGTTAAGGAATTGGGTATTTTTCTGGTTTTATTCCATAGATATTGTGTCTGCGGGTATGTGGGTACTATCATTAGATAGCCCTGGTTTTTCTCTATATTTTATGTCTTGAAGACATTTTTAATATTCTAAGTTTTAAGGGGTCATTTCCTCGTTTTTCATATATAAAAGATTTCTGTTTAATTTTGTTTTTTGTGTTTTACGGGCTAAAAATAAGTCTTAGGGTTAAGTGCTTAGTACAATTGGGTAGAGCTAATTTTTCTCTATGTTTCATGTCTCAAAGTTGTTATAGTGGAATTCCGTGTTTTAAAGGTTTCAGTAGTTGTAGATAATTTTTCTAAGTAGATTAGTTGTTTTTATTGGTTTTCTGGCTTCGGGGAGGCCGGGCCGCTTCAGGCGGCACCTCCAACGTTGGGCGGCCCGCCCGCCTCTATTTTAGAAGGTTGGGGAGCACTTCAGGACGGTTTTTTATTCAATTTGGTGGGTGCGTATGGGCTCTTAGACAGTGGTCTGTGTGAAAATAGTGAATAAGACAGTTTGGGGAGACCTTAATCATCATACAACCATCCAGAGGAGATATCCTTGTTCCTCACGCAGTTTTCACTGTTTTTTGGCCACAATTTGGCTGTGTTTGTTGCAAGTGAGTTCTTCATTTAACTTAACTTTTACAACTGTTTTCTCTGTTATAGTCTTGCAAGCTATAGCAAGTATTATCGCTTTCTCTGGTGTGGATTTGCAGCCTACATCAAGTATCTTTGCTGTCTCTTGTGTGGACATTGTTCTACATTTCAATTCTTTGGTCTGGTAGTCTGTCTAGTGACTACTTTCTTGGCTCATCAAGCAGTCAAGTGTGTTTAAAAGGGGCTTTAGCAAAACAGGAACCAACTTACTTTAGCAAGTTAATCTCACTCTATTTTTCTAAAGGGACTGGGGATTTTCTCTCTGGTTTTTCTCCAACTCCCTTGGTCAAGGCCTATAGCTAGTACTATAGGATTGTCTACAACACATGATTGGGTAACTCTTATACCAGGTTTAGAATTTTCATACAATAGTACAGTACATTCTGTCACTTTCAAAAAGCCATTTGAGTTATGGTTGGGTTATGTACCTAATACCCCTTCTAAAACTCTTAATAAATTACCTAGATTGGATATCCATCCAGGTACTAAATATTTTCTTCAGATGCAAGAATTATGCAGAAAACATGCTCAAGAATGTATAAATAAGGTGTTTGAGTATGAGAAGAAAAGATGGGATAAAGCCCATAAAGAACAAATGTTCAAAGAGGGTGATAAAGTCTTTATTTCTACACTAAATTTCAATTTTAATGATAATATTAAATAGAAGGATCCATTCATTGTACCATTTGTAGTTAAAAAGATGGTTGGTAACAATGCTGTTGAAATTATTCTATATGCACCATATGATAGAAAAAATCCAGTATTTCCTATTACTCTTATAAGACCATACCATTCAAATGATACACTCTATTTCCAAGAAGATCAGGACGGCATAAACAGCAACCTAAATAAATAGTTGAAAAGGCAGAAATTGAAAAGATACTTAAAAAGAGACACCTTACTAAAGAAAAGGGTGTTGAGTATCCATTAAGATTTAAAAATAAATCAAGTGAATATGACCAGTAGATTGCAGAAAATTAAATCTCTGATCTAAATTATCTCTTGAAAAAATTTAAATCAAAATAATACTGTTTATTCAGAATATGTATCATAGAATATTTAATAAATTTTTCTATTCACTCCTTACTTTTAATTAAAATGTCTTAACATTTTTTTATTGTTTTTTTGGGTGAGGCAGTGTCAGCCTAGATATCCCTAGGACAGAGTATTTCTTATACTTAAAATAAGACAGCCTTAAGTAAATTAAGCTTATATCTTAAAAATAAGGTTAAAACAGTAATATATATGATTATATTACATATATAAATAATTATTACACTATTAAATAAATTATAGTAGTTTAAATAGCTTATCCATAGCCTAATAATACTTATTAAGGTGTTAATGGAGTCATAATATATTTACCTTAAGTGGTATTAAGTAATAATTGACATACATAAGCTTATATGTATACATAAATCTCATATTCAGTGAAATATGCAGTATATTATGTATATTTAGGTCTATAAGTGGGTTTTAGTCTCTTAATAGCCTATTACCTTTGTTTTTCTGCTTAGTTTAGGTCATATGGACATATTCAGTGGTCTCAAAACGCCTACAGAAGCATAGACATCTATTTCAGGCGCATTCACTCAGTATGGACAAATTAATCTGCTTCCTTGGATGGATATTCACAGATTTATGGGTTGGGAGGTCAATGTTGAGTTAATATGGATGCTTGGGGATGTTATTGGGGGATTGGATATTTCATTTGTTTCTTTTATTTGCTTTGGGTTTCATTATATTGTCTTTTTATTAGTTATTTTACCTGTTTCTTTATGGTATTTGCTTTTATCTGGGTTTTCTATTTATGGTATGGGTCTGTGTTATCATTAATTGTGATGGAAGGTCCTTACTGGAGGTCTGGGTGTTGAATCTGCTTGAAGTGGACGCCATGGGGGGTGATTGGCCCTCACAGTGCTGTAATTGCCGGGGATAGCAGTGACATCATTTGGATTGAAGGTTCGTGCACTCCAGTGGATTTTGGTATAAGTAAGGGAGGATTTTGGTGGTTATTAGACATCACTTACTTACTACAATTCAAATAAAAATTATAAAACAATTATTATCATTCAGAAGTTTATTATAAAACCTTATATAAATTGATATTATCTTTATATAAGCTATAACTATATTCTATTTATCTATTTTCCACCACTAGCACACATTTAAATCCAAGTATTGTGAGTTTTATTTTAGTATAAATATTTTATTAGTCTTCTACTGAGGTTTAATCACTAAATCATTTATTAATAAGTAATAGGAACATTAATAAATACTATTAAATCATACTTATATACTAGATACACTGACAATATTAACATTCTTACCAGAAATAATAGCTGGAACTGTGATAGGTGTCATTCTTAAGATATCAGCTTGTATACTTTAATGATTTCAGCATGCTCATAATTCATTAAAGATTCATTTGAGTCCATATTTAATATTGGATTGTCAAATATGGACAAATCATCTTCCAACATATAGACTTTATTTTCATCACTATATGAGATATTTCTGTCACAATCACTTGATTATTTACTTTTTTAAGTTTCAGTTTCAGATTCACGTTGATTTTCTACAGTATTTCTGTTTTTCTTACATTTGTGACTGTTAACTCAAGGTTTTTTATGCTTATAACAAGTATTAGTTTCATAATTTTTAGGTACTACAAGTGCAGTTGGTTTTTTCTTCAATATTTTGTTTATAAATGGAATACCTTGCTTCATACTTATAATTTAACAATATTTCATTACAAATATCAATAAAGTCAGAATATTCAGTAACATTAATTTTTCTAGCTACAAAAATGTCTCTGACAGATATAGGTAATTTATACATTATCTTATCTTTCCTTAAATTTAAATTCATATTAGGCTCAAAGGCTTTTAATATTTTATTTAAATTCATTAAAAATGCTATAGGTTTGTCACTAATCAACGGATTATAACTAGTTTTCTCTTACAATATTTGCTGAGTGAGTCTGAATTTAGAACCTACAAATTGTTTTTCAATTAGTTGTTTCCATTCAGCCCAAGTGTAATCTTTACCCTCATTCAAACAGATCAAACCATAATAAAGCAACATCCTTAAATAAAGAGACCAATTTTGATGTTATTTCTTCATCTGGTAACTTATATGAGAATTTTAAGTTGTCAATTCTTTGAATAAAATGTTGCCAATCTGAGCTGGCTTCCTTATCATAAGTTGAGTACTGATCTATCTTAGGCCAGTTCTTCTGATAGGATTTTATTTCACTAATCTTAGGTAAATTCAATAACTCATTTACTCTTGATAAATGGTTTTGTATTTCCTCCTGTAAAGATTTGTGACTTACATGTTCAGATTTTACACTACCACCAGATGGTTTTAGTTGTGGTGGTATAGGGAAGGAATGAGATTCACTTTTGCCAATGAAAGGATTATTATTATACTGAGTATACTTATGATTATCCTGTTTCATTAGTAGATTGGCTGTTTTTATCTCAATTTTAGTCAATCAATGTAGCAGCTCAGAGACACTTTTATTTTTCAGGGCAAAAGATAACTTAGTTCTTGATTCAATTTTCAATAAGTGTGCTTCATAAAGATTTTCTAACTCACAGAATTTGTTTGAAAGTTCACTGTATTTATTACTCAATGAATCATACTTAAGAGTTAGAGACAGATGTTCATTCTCTAATTATTTATTTTGTGTTGCCAGTTGAGAAATGTTCAATGTTAAGGATGAAATTGTATCACTTGTGAGCTTAACTGCCTGTTACTCACAATCAGTCATTCTATTCCACAATGCTGAAACAATTTTATAGAAAGTTGGATTTTTGTTAAAATACTCCATGTCTTTCTTCTCAGTTCTCTCACAATCTTGTGAACTTCTTATCTCACTAGTAAGTGGTGGCAACTGAGGATAAACTGTATTATCTTGAGTTAATTCACTCTACCCAAAACTGTCTCCATATCATTTTATTTAACAGATACTACTGGCCTTTCATATTAAAATTTTGTTTTAACAAATTGGCCTTGGGCATCTCTTGAGGACCCTCATTTACATATTTATCCCTCATAATAACATCTTCATCTACCATACCTCTAGCTCCATAACCAGCTTCTTTCACCAATCCAGATCTATCACTGGTTCTCCTTACCCCTTCCAGAGAAGTAGGAATCTGGGAAGAGATGCCTTTGGTACATCTTTCTTAGAATCAGTTTCTTTTTCTACAGTCATAGGCTGGCCATTTTAATCAAATATTCCATAAATGGGAGGCCCCGTATCCCCCATTCACTTCTGCATCTTATAAATTTTGTCCTTGATGTAAGGTTTCTTTTCAATTTTCTTAAATCCAGCCTTGCCCAGTTTAGCCCTAAATTGGTTCTAAATATTAATTTTAGCTTTAGTAGCAGCTGTTCTTCTAGAAGAATCAAAATCATATTCTCCAATAATACATTTGCCATTAACCCTAGCAACCGTTCCCAAATCTAATCCACCATATAGAGTTGTAAAAGTGGCCTTACCGACCTCCTTTATCTTAACCCTTATCTAATTTTCAACCATCAGTACCACCATTCTTTTTACCACTCTTAGTATTATTATTATCATCAACAGTTATTTCTTCAAATCTGGATCTCCTTTCAGAAATTTTATTCCTCCTAACTAAATCTGAAGGTGCTTGCCCATCACAGGGTTTCATGAAAGATCCATCTGGGAATTTATAAACCTTTCCATCAAATTTTACTTTACCAGCCTGAAAGTCCCGGTCCAAAAAATAAAATCTACTGCTTTTTGTCCCCTCTTATCAAAATAGGAGCACACCTTTGGTCCACCATAAGCACCTCTTTAACCATTTCCCCCATTCCCATTACCATTGCCATTAAATCCATAGTTCTTCTTCTCATAACCCCTATATTGATAAGAAGAAGAAGTAGAAGATGAAGCCACAGGTATTCTGTTGGCCTTCTGAGTTTCATGAAAAAATATTGTGAGATTCTTAGTTAAATCAGCTAAATTATCCACCATTTTATTATCAACATCCCCCTAAAGCTTAGAATAAGGCTGACCCAACTGAGCCTTCTTTGCCTCTTGATCCTTGACCATAATATCATTATTTCTGGCCAAAACTTCACTAACCTTTCTAACATATTTAGTACAAGATTCTTGATACATTTCCAAAGCCATGGATTTTAAATAGGCCTAAATGCTGTCCTTGATGACCTGAAAATCTGGTAGTTTCTGTTCTCTATTTGGAATGCCCTTTATCTTGTTGCTCCTAGACAGTACCTTCAAAACCTCCATCCTGATTTCCCTACTAAATGCTGACCAAAACAAATCCTTTTCCTGGTTTTTGCGATGAATCTCCTCCATCAGAACTAGAAAATCCATCACTTCAGTAAACTTCCTACATAATTTCTTGAAGTCCACCATATTAGAGACCACCTTTAGCTTTCCATTCAGTGACAATTTTGTTGAGTTCCACCATAGTATACCTGACTCCCCATCTATCAACCATCTCTTTTGAAAATTTCAACTAATCCCACCTTTTATAACCTTCCATATCAATAATCTCCAATTCCATCTCTCTATCAACAAAAAAGATCCTAACCAGCTTCCCCATGTCCCAATGTAAAGCCCCATCAACAGCAGCAGCAGCTTCATAGCGCTTTAAGAACCATTTAACTTCTTCCTCATTAAGCTTGGACCCATCCCAAGAAACAATCCTGACCAAAACACTGACAGGAAGAGAAACACCAGATCCAGCAGCAGAAGAAATCCCAAAAGTATAATATTAAACTATTAAAAGAATATAAGTGTTTATTAAATAAGCCTCTCACAGGCTAAGAAAGTCCAGATACCAAGTAAAGTCAATTAAAAAACAGAAAATTTGATCCCCACATTGAGCTTGAAAAATCCTCCTAGAAGCAAAAACTGAAAATTTTACAAAGAAGAAAAAAGCTAATATGGCTTCCAAATCACCTAATTCTTATGCCTCCTCTACCTTGGTTCACTTTATTATATCTTTTTCTAGAATA
Organism: Hemileia vastatrix; assembly: GCA_030280995.1. Taxonomy (NCBI): domain Eukaryota; kingdom Fungi; phylum Basidiomycota; class Pucciniomycetes; order Pucciniales; family Zaghouaniaceae; genus Hemileia; species Hemileia vastatrix. Next base: position 6,729,033 of record JASXTE010000014.1, on the reverse strand, counting down.
CTATTAGGTATTGACACACATTACCAAGAATTTACAAAGCTTTCACACAAAATGAAACTTTTGAGCCAGAAATAGTTAACCCAGCTTCTTCAATCATAAAAAATATCACTTCTAAAGTTAAAGCATACTCTCAGATAAAGCATCTAATCCCTTAATTCTCCTCAGAAACTTCATTATCATTATACAATGCAGAAAATCTAATTCCACCATCATCAATAAATAAACTATGTAAAAAGACTCTTACAGTTTTCTTGCTGTAAGCAGAATCCAAGGGAGTTGGATAAACTAAAGAAAACCCTGTCCCTTTAAGTAAAAAAAGAGCTCACAATTATTTAAGCCAAATACTCTAATTGATAAAAAATTACCAATAAACTACTTGTTATTAATGTTGTTGATATGTAGAATCTGTGTTCTTTAGAATGTGGTTGAAAAACACAACAGTGAATCTTTATTTAGAAAGTTAAATAAACAATTGAATAATATATTTTTATGAAGCTTTTATTTTTATAATATTAAGTTGTTAAAATCTGATCTCTGGTGATGAGACCTTCATTATGGTACCCTAAAAGTTAATATTTATGATGATTAATGAATTTAATAAATTTTTATTTTAAAGTGTTATATTTATAAGTGTATTACAATTTTATAAATTTTTATAAAAAATAATTAATGATTGTTGTTATATCAGTTCTTGTGGTTGTTTTATGATGATTTTTAAGATACAAGTTGTTCAATGATATCTAATTTTGAGTCTACAGGATTTATATGCATAGTAGGGGGTATAAAAGTTAAAATTTTTAATCATTTAAAAGGTGTTTCACAACACAAAAAAAAGCTGCAAAGTTGACATTAATTCTCAGTAGCAAGGTGTTTTGGGGGCTCAATATGGCATATTTGAAAAATTAAAGATGGTTGATTTGGTGGAAAAAAGAGGTATTTTAAAATAGAAGATTTCTAACTTTGATACCCCCTAGTATGTAACATGCCCCACTTTCCCTAGCTGGAGCATTCTGGAGCTCTTCTGGAGATCTCTGGAGCTTGTATAGGGCTTGTACCAACTTTCAGACTCAATTAGAGCCTTTAAAAGATAAATAAAAAATCTAGAAAAACTACATATGATAGAGCTACCTCTCCTTTACATTTCATTTTACTTTTTGTAGCCTGCACAGCCCTATTCACCTAGTAAATAATTATCAAAGTTAAGAAAATTAAGAAAAATCAAAATAATTTATAAGATTATTAAAAATAGTATAAAAATAGTAAAAATTCAAGAAAAGTTCCCAAAAGTTCTTGAGTCTCCTGAATTTTATTTCCATACACTTTTAAACCTATACTTACATTTCCTGTCCGGGAATTATTCATTAAATCTTGAGCTGTAAAATTAACCCTTTTAAACCACTTTTAATAGTTAATTTATTTAATATAAACATTTTAAAATTAGATTGGCCTTTCTAATCTCAATAATCAATCTCCAAAAAATTCCATTTTTAATAAACTTAAGTGCAATACTAAAATTTTGACTGCCGCAACATGTGAATGAAGGTGATACACACAAATTGGCATTCTGCACCAAATTTGGTCATTTTTAATGGATGTTAAAGCCATTTGATCCATGTAATGGGCCTTAAACTTTCCAAAATTTCACTAAAAGCATCTTTAGAGACAAAATAGGGATAGATGTGGCTGCATAACTGAATGACATCTTGATTTACTCCAGATAAATGGAAGAACATCAGATAAGTGTTAAAGACTTTTTGTAACACATGAGGGAGGCCCAATTATAGTTAAAACCAAAGAAATATACTTTTTAAGTAGGTGAAATCCCCTAACTGTGTATGATCATTTTAAAAAATAAATGCAAATGGACCAGGTAAAAGGAAAAGCAGTAACAGAATGGCCAAGAAAAACATTAGTAATAGAGCCCCTGTCATTCCTAGGCTTTGAAAATTTTTACTGCCATTTTATTGAAAATTGCTGCCACATTTGCTGACCATTTCACAATATCAAAAAAAAAGAATCAAGTTTATCTGGAAAGGTAAACAAAAAGATGTTTTTGACTCCCTGTAAAGACTATTTGTGAAAGCCTCTACTCTTGAAATCCCTGACTTATTAAAGCCATTTATTCTGGAATGTGACTGCTCAAATTTTTCACTAGGTGTAGTATTATCCCAATACAATGCTGAAAACTTCCTGCACCCAGTAGCATATTTGTCACCAACACTTCTAGGTTCCAAATTTAATTATGAAATGTATGATAAGGAGTTATTGGCACTAGTTAAAGCATTGCGCAACTGGAATCAATATATAGAAGGTGGGCCACACAGACTACAAGTTATTATTTACATGGACCATAAAAACTTTGAAATTTTCCTGAAAACAAATAAGTTGAACTTCTGGAAAGCACACTTCTCAGAGCTTCTGAGTAGCATTAATTTTTTTGTTACATTAAGACCAGGGAAGAAAAGTGGCCAACCCAATGTGCTATCACGACGTTTTAACTTGCACCCAGCACCAGACCAGTTACATACTGTTGGGGATAGGTTATTGAAGAAGGACTTTAAAGAGGGGGTAATTGTGGATGAAGTGGAATGGGCAGATAAATATTTGATGGAATGGGTAAGGAGGGAGCAGGAAAAGGATGAGGGGTTCAGGAGTTAGTGAAGGCACTTTTATTAATAGAGGTATTGGTAAGTAAAGGATTTGAGGAGTATCACCTAGAAGGGAAAACACTATATTGGAATAAGAGGATAGTGGTGCCAAATGATGAAGAGCTCAAGAGGCAGGTGGTAAAATCAAGGCATGAATCCCCTATGGCAGGGTACCCAGTGCCGCTAATGAGTGTGAAGCTTGTATATTGCAAATTTTCCTGGAAGTCCATGAAGGCATGTTTCCAGCACTATGTAGCAGCATGCAACTCATTCCAGAGGAAAAAGATCAGCTAAACAAACATTCAACTAAACTTTTCAAGCATTGCCTAGAAGCCATGGAAAAAACTCTCCTACAATCTTATAGTAGAATTACCCAAGTCTCAAGGAAAGAATCCTATCCTCACAGTAGTTGACCACTGCAACAAGATGGAACACTTTTTTCCCACCACTACCAAGCTCACATCAGAGATTATTTCAGACTTAATGGTGGTGCATGTCTGGAAATTACATGGATTTACTGAAGTTATAGTATCAGATAGGGGAGTACTTTTAAATGTAAGCTGTTAAAATAATTTATGAGAAACTGAGCATTAAACCCATCTTGTCAACAGCATGGCATCCACAGACCAACAGAAAATCTGAGATAGTGAATAATGCAATTGAACAATATTTGTTCCATTTCATTAACTATCAGAAAGATGATTTGGTGCAGCTGTTTTCACTGGCTGAATTCTCATAAAATATACAGACACATGCTGCAACAGGAATGTCACCTTTTTATACCAACTATGGACATCACCCAACATTCTCAAGTGGTACCCCATCAATCGTACAAGTCCAAGAAGTAGAAGAAGGGATTCAAAGAATATTAAGTATACATCAAGAACTAGAAGCAGCTCTCAAGTAATTTCAGCAGTTGATGAAGTGTCATAACAATTTATGAAGGACCCAGAATTGTGTGCTACAGGTAGGTGAAATGGTTTGGCTAAGCTCATGGTTCCTTTCCACATTCTCCCACAGTGATAAACTATATCATAAGATATTGGGGCCATTCAAAGTCAAACACAAGTTATCTGACTTAGCTTATGAGCTGGAATTACCAATATCAATGAGGAAAGCAAATCCAGTTTTCAATATTTATTTTCTCACAAAGAATATCAAAGATACAATCCCAGGACATCCAGAGAATTCAACAGCACCAATAAAAATGGAAAATGAAGAGTAGTTTGAGGAGGATAAGGTTTTTTTGAAGAGGGTGTACAGGAGACTTGACAGGATGAGCCTCTGACCCCTGAAAGGGCCATGGGGCCAATATTTTAGCACTGGCTTCCCTTTTCCTTCCCATCTAAATTTTTTTTTTCCTTCCAATAAATATGTGGGTTATACTGGTCCAGCCATGTCAATCTCAGTACCATGTCATACTGGTCCTTCAGTATTGTCACATATGCCTTGCATTGAGACTCCCTTCCATCACACCAGAATCATCAAAGAAACCTCTCTCTTACTTCTTCTCCCCCGATTGGGGATCTTTAAAATATAAATAGATTCCTATGGTGCTCCAATTTTTCATTTCTCTTTTTATATATCTGTATAGACTTATTAGAAATAAAACAGTCTGTGGATCCACAGTCTAGGGGGGTTGTACATTTTTTTTGTGTCATAAAGGGTCATTAAAAGCAAGTTCAGTATAATTTAATTATCATTCACTTCAAGTGGATCAAATTCTAGCAATTCTTCTATCAAATTCCTATTATCCTTTCCCTCTAATATACTCAAGGAGGGTACAAACTTCACTCCCAAGAAATTTCTTTTACCTGTGCCTATTCTGTGCTATTCTCCACTTCAAAAACCATTATTTTCCCTTTAAAATATCCTTCTAAATGACCACCACTCGCACACTGGAGGCGCATCCCTCTGTTCATATGCCTCTGGTGTTCCTTATCAGACAACCTTCTACTTCCACAAGCGCTGTGTAAATTTACTGCATCAATATCCATAGCATTTGGGTCCTTGGTGCTTTCCCCACTCAATAAATCATAGTTGGGTCACTAACAAGTCTTACTCCAACCATCTGTTTTCTGATGTGTAAACTTGTTAAAAATTTAGATAGCCAGCTCCATGAGCACATTGAGGGAATTGGAACATGGGTGGCTGATTAGGAATTTTTTTTTTTAATGAGAGCCTATTCCTGAAGTGAAAAATGAGCACTCCTTCTCCCCATGTTGTGATGTAGCTGGTGTGGCCCCAGAATTTCAACACGTACTAAGCCACTAAATTTTTTTGGAATAGTTAGTTTAACCCATGTTCTGAATAAGCGGCCATGTCAGGTTCACCAAAAGCTAACTCAAATTCTGCCATGAACTGAATAAATGTTTTTGCTGAATCAATATTTTCAAGGAGTTCCTTGGTGTATGTCCTTGTCTGGTGTTACACCTCATCTGTGAGGTATGATATTAAAAACCTAATCTTTGCTTGCTTTTCTATGAGCTGATTCCCATTGAGAAGGGCATAGAGGTTTACCATTAACACATACTGATCTTCCTTGGGACCTTGTTTTCCATCAAAGATTTCTGGGACCACAATTTTTGCACCTTTAACAAGAGGCACTTGTGTTTTAGGCAGTACCTGTGCCTTGGCTTCAGCGGAATCCATCTATGCATCAATGGGGGAGCAATTTGAGGGCATTATCCATGGGTCTGGTGTTTTTTTCTTGCAAGTGAGCCATTTTTTCTTGCATTTAAGAAAAGGTTGCTGCATCAGTGCTACAGGAGGGATTCATTTTTCTTCTGAAGTGCACCAATTCAGATCAGAAAAAACGTTAAGACCTAAGTAGGTGGACTACTACTAGCGCTAAAATCAGCCTTAGACAGGACTGACAAGGCTGGATACAGCAGTGAGACTAACTAAGACTGACTATATTGGCACTAAAAAAAGTGAGGGAAGCGGTGACTGACTATGATAATTTAGCAGTGAGAGTAGAGAGTAACTTGATTACTAGATAAGTTTTCCAATTAGGAGGGCTCCAAAGCTCTTGCCCTATATAACCCCTTTATGCAATATAACCTCTTCTGCATCTCACAAGGCATAGCACCCATGGTGCTCCTCCTCCCCACCTCTCAAGAAAATTCTAAAAGAAACAAGTGGGGGAGGTGTAAGTTACAGGAACCAGACAGAAAATCTTCCTGGATGGTGTTTCCCAGGGAAAGGTGGTGTGGGAGAGTTGGGAAGAGTTTTAGGTACCCCAACCTGGCAGTGAAGTGGTGGAGGGTAATGGTACATCAGCTAGAAAGCAAAGATTTCTGGCTGGGCATTCTGAGAACATTGAAGGGGGGAAGAGGTGGTGAGAGGTTGGGGTGAGGTTGGGGAGGGTAAATTAACACAGACAGGAAGAAAATCTGAGTATCTTGTGTTTCTGAGGCAAGTGAGGGGGGGAGAAGGTGGGATGTGGGGGAGAGGTGGGGGGTTAAGGTACCCTAGCCAGGTAGAGAAGCTGTCTGGCTGAGTTTTCTAAGTTAAGGGAGGTGGGGGAGAGGTGGGGGAGTAAAAATCATTTGAGGACACCAAGAAGGGGGGAAGGGTTAGATTTGAGGACACCAAGGATGGGGGAAAGGGGGGATGAGGCAGCCAAGGAGGGGGGGAAGGGGAGATGATGGAAGGAGAAAGAAAGAAAGAAAGAAAAAGAGAAGAAAGAAAAAGAATTAGTATAATGATGAAGCCAAAAAAGCTCTTACAGGACAAAAAATGAAAAAAAGAAAAGAAAATCTGAATTAGCAAATAAAAAAATGAAAATGAAAAAATGACTTACCTGGAAAGATGAGTTGATAAAAAAATAGACTTCAAATTCTTTGAAAGATTTTTGAGTAGAAGAGGAAAAGGATATTAGTGAATGAAAAAAATAATGACTGAAAAATTATGTGAAATATGTGATTTTATGTTGAGGTGAAGAATTAAGAGTGAGGAAGGCATTACTCTTTTATGCTATAGAATTGTAAATAATTTATCATGTTTTGAGTTAAAAAGTTTTATTCTGAAGGGCTCTGTGTATGAATAAGATGATACTGAAAAATCAGTGAAATGGGACTATATGGTGTATTCAGCACTTTTGGTTGAGAAAAAGAGGTTTGAGTGATATAAGTGACATACTTAATTTTAAAATCCACCAGTTTTGGGGCTAGTGTGTTTTATAAATCAGCACTTAATAAGGTGTGGATTTTTAAGTAAGAATTCACCAGAACTGACACTCCCTAATAAATGTTTTTTTGTCTTAGGGTGAAGCAGTGGCACAGAAATTATGCAACAGTTATATAACAATTACTTATAGGTCTTAAAGGTCTTAATTCAGTGCAAAGTACAAAAAACAATTTTTTTGTAACTTCTGGGAAACTTTTGCCTAATTTTTACACCCCATGGCCATAAAAAATGTTGTGTAGTGTGAGAAACATGACTCCTGATGGTAGCATTGACTGGATTCACCTTAAAGTTGAAGTGTTAAAGTCTAGAAACTAAGTTTGGGACATTCCACAGGTATAGGCAAGATGAAACCCATAAAAATTTTTAATGCTATCATGATTACCATTTAAACAACACAAGCAAATTGGCTCATTACTTTAGTTTATTAAATTGAAATATCAGATTTATTCATTAAAAATTTATGAAAGAATAAAAAATATTTGATGACTTTACAAATTCCAATAATTTTTTGATATACCTTTAGTTTTATTTGATTTATTACTTTTACCTACTTTTTTTACCTTGTTTATACTTTTTATTAGCCTTTGAATTATTTGGAAGGAGAAGCCAAATTGAATAAAGTCATGAAAAGATTCCAAACCTGGTGAATCTTTTTTTGTTTGGTGATTATTGTGAGAAGAGCTTCAAACTGATTTGATGATTCCATTTCCAAATCCAAAATCAATTATACACCTATAATCCAATAAATATGAACCATGTCCTCTCTTATAGCAGGTGAAGGAATAGTTTTTCCAGTAATAGGATTGATATAAGAGAAGATCCCCATAGTAAGATAATTGGCATCACTCAAATTGTTATGTATCTTGTTATGAAGTCTAGAATCATTAATTATAAAATTCAAAAATAATTGATACTCATTGCTTATTTCCTCCTATTCTGAGTCAGACCAAATTTGTCAGCCAGGCTATTCCAGGAGTCCAGTAAATGATATATAAATTATAAAACCTTAAAGAGTGGGTAAGAATTGTATTTAATGAATATAACTTAATATTTTATTGCATAATGAAATTATATAAGTATTTTATTATATACAAGTGTTACATTAAATTTATTGGTTATTTATATTTTTATATACAGTTAAATTGAACATATTATAATATATTCTACAAATAATGGCGCATTTTTTATGTATTTAATAATTATAAATTTATATTTAATTAATTGAAAAACATATATTATAATTATAAGTGTAAAATAGATTTATAATATATTTAAATTAATTACTTAAATTTATATATTAAATAATACCTCTCATATGATACTAAACAATAATTAATGACGCTTCTTTTGACCCTTAATTGTGTTAGAAAAAACAAATAAATTAATTTGGACTAAATTGAGATTAATTGCATGTTTTGTTGCATCAAATTATTTTTTGTTTCACTTAAAATGTCCTTTAATCAGACTGTACCATCTGTTTGGAATTATTTTTCTCATAGTTCCTATGTTCCAATCTTGTTTAGTTATTCACTATTTTCACTTACTGATTTGGGAATTAATGACAGGAAAATTGGATTCTTAATTGGGGTTTTAATTAATTGTTTCATGTTTTTCTCTATATTGTTATGTTTCATTTACTCTTTTGATATATTTGTTTTATTCCATTCTAATCATTTTATTTACAAAGATAGTAGAGCTTCAGAGGACCCATTGCCTATAAAAGGGCCTTGGATAATCCCCTGTAGCCTCATCACTTATCACACACTCAACAAATTAAATAACTATTTTATTACATTTATATTTTTTTTATTAGTAATAAAAATCTAATTAAAAGTCTATATAACAAATTAAAGGTTGCTTTAAGTCTAATAGTAATTAAAATTGTTTGCCGCGCAGAACCCTTACATTTAAAAATATTATTGTTAATAAAATCTAAGTTTTTGTCACCTCTCAAAGTTGCTCACCGTTGTTTCCCTCTCAAATAAATTAAATATATATTTTTGTGATTTATTTCTTTGTTTTCCTTTGTCGTCCTCCTTCTCTCCTCCTTTTTCTCCTTTTTTTCTTACCTCTTCTAGACGACTGACCGACAACTGGGGACCTTTCCAAACGACGACGACGATCGAGCCTGGCGACGAACGACAAAACGCACGGACCACCTAGCAAAATGAAACTTTTGCCCCGACTGTGTTTCGAACTTGGGTTCGACATCTTAGGTTTATATAATATTAATTTTTATATTATTTTGAAGTGATTTTTTGATCACTATAGTAAGTTCACCTTTGCGCCTCTCACTCATATTACTATATTTTTATTGCAATAACAGTGATTGTGGCTTAGTTGCTGATTCACTGAGTGTAAGTGTTCAATTTTTAAAATTTTTTTTCCTAGTTGACCATTATAGAGTGTTAAATCCTCTTAGTCCTAGAAGAATTGACATTTTTTATTAATACAAATTGAATTATTAATTTAATTTTTTTTATTATTAATTATTGTTAATTTTGGTTGACTTAAAAGTACATTGTGCTTAGTCCCAAATATATTGCCATATTTAATATTGGTAATTAATTGGTTGAATTAACTTGATTGTTATTCCCAATTTAACCTTGCAATCCATTTTTTTTAAAAATTAATTTTTTTAATTATTACTTTATATTGAAAATTATTTTTTCTATAATTTAATTAATAAAATTTTTTTATTATTATTTGGAGCAATTATTGACTAACCTTTATTATTTTTTTTAATAAATAATAAGTAAATTAAAATCTTCCCACTAGTATGTCCAACAATTTGGCAGAAAAAATGGATAACATGCAAGTGGATGAAATAGAAATTGACTATGATGCTGACACTGTAAGTTCTTCTAAAGTTGGTCATAAAAAATCTTACACTAACACAAGAAATTCACATACTGCAGGATGTGGAAATGACAGGAAATGCAAACAAAACAAACCCCTTCCCCCAGTACCACAGAAGGAAGTAAAGCCTCTAGTGCCTCAAGAAGGTCTTCCAAAAGGCTTCAAAATAAAAAAGCTTCCTCTGCCACAACAAATCAGCAACCTATCCAGTCATATAAAAGAGTTGAAGACAGAAAATATGACGTACAAAGCAAAGGTAGACACATTGTGGGATCAGGTCCAAGAACTCAGGAACCAGATTCAGGCCCAGGCCCCTCCTCAGTTGCCTCCCAATCAGCCTCAGTTTCAGGCTCAACCTTCACAGCCACCGAGCTCAACCATCCAAAATCCAAATACTATGGAAGTAGAGCAATGGAAATGGGATTATCTAATGATTCACTACCAACAGAATGTGCAACACCCTCCTCATCATCAGCCTGGCCCATCCAGAACACCCAATTTCCATCCACCTCCTCATCCCTACCAACAAGGCACGAGAAAGAAGGCCCAAGCACAATCCCAAACCCAGTCCCAGGGGAAGTTTCCTCCTCTGCCATGGTAAGTAATTTTGTTGATAGTCACTTGGGTATGTTTTCTAATAAATCTTCTTCTGCAGGTAATATTATTGAACATGGTGAAAGAACAGTTAAACCTGTTAAAAGACAGCTTCCTGTAACTAGTAGCCCTATTGATGTAATTATCAAATTTTCATTTGATGAACCTTTACATTTAACTTCTACATCTTTAATTAATCCTTCTCTTGCAATTAAAAATGATTCTGTTCCCCCTGAAATCTATACCTTAATTGAAAAAACTTCTGAGGAAATATTGAAAGATACCCTTGATTTTAATATTGTGAAAGACAAACATGTGAGAGATGTGTTAATCCATGAAAATGATAGATTAAATAATTTACACTTGCAATGTAAAGTGAGTTCTTCTGTACCAGATACAGCTTATTTAAAAATCAAAGAAACCTTGAATATTGTTCTTAGTCAACAAAAACAAATAAGAAGTGACCATAGAGCTATGTCAGATAGAAATATCAGTCTACATAAGACCTTGAGTGAATTGAAACCCCTTATTGAGGAAAATTATTCATTCAAGAATGAAATAAAATCTCTGCAAAATGAGTTTAAGAAGCTAAAAAATGATTTCCATGCACTAAGTACCAAACACTCAGTTTCTGAGGACAGAAATGTTCTATCTCTTGCAAAAGTAAATGACCAGATGTCTGAAATTCCAAGGATAAGAAACTATGTGTCTGACCTACAGGAAAAGTTCTCAACCTTAACCACCAATAATGAATTAAATGAGATTTCTGCAAATAAGCTGCATAAAAATAAAGGGAAAAAACCTGAACAAAGTTCATCCTTTCTTCCTCATATTTCAACCATTAAACAAACTGACAATGAGTCTGTAAAATCTTTTGCTACTAGCAAAAAATCTTGTGATGGTCATGCACCAGCTGTTTCTGTAAATAATGAAATTTCTGAACACCTGGCTAAACTTCAGGAATTATTACTAATGAATAATTCAAACCAAAAAGTGGACCATCCCAGTAGTCAGAAAAATTGGCCTAAGTTAGACCAATATCCTACCTTTGATGGTGATTCTTCCTCTGATTGGCAACACTTTATCCAGAGAATTGATAATTTAAAGAGATCATATAAACTACCTGATGAGGAAATTGTTTCTAAGCTAATTTCTTTATTTTCCAATGTAGCCTTGATGTGGTATGAATCTGTCCTCTTAGATAACAATCATTATACATGGAATGATTGGAAATCCTTGATTGAGAATCAGTTTGGTGGTTCAAAATTCAGGTTAGCTCAGCAGAGACTGTATGAGAATACTAGATATGTATCCTCCTCTGTTGAAAAGCCCATTGTTTTTCTGATGAAAATAACTAAAATCCTTAGAGCAATTGATCCAAAGATGGATTATGATATTTGGAGAGATAAAATCTTGTATAAATTACCAAATTCTCTTAGGGATTTGATTGTTGCTAGAACTGAGCATGTAAGGGAAAATTCTTCTTTCATTAATATCTGTAATGAAGTACTACTCAACCATAGATATGAACCAAAGAATTACCTTAGTAAATCTTATAATGATCAGAATAAACCTTCTATAAAGCTCCCAGAAAAATCTGGTAAACCCTCTGCCCCAGTTGCACCTAAAAAATATGCAACAAATACTTGTTATAAATTTAACAAACCGTGGCAGAAGGGTCATGTTTGTGACAAGAAAATTCATCTTGTTGAACAAAATGAAGACACTGATGAAGTTGAACTTGATGTCAATAATTCTTCCAGTGACTGTGAAAGTAATATCTCCTATGACAATGAATCTGTTAAAGATGTTTTAATGTTGGAACATGATGTCCATTATTTAAATAATATATCTGAAGATTGTGTATTGAATTTATCTTCAGTAGAAAATGCTGAGATAATTAAAGATATTACTAACAATTCTATTCCTATATCCCCTTTAAAGGCACCTGTTATCATTAATGGTAAAAATGTTGATGTAGTTCTTGATTCTGGTGCTGGAGGAAGTGTAGTATCTGAAAAAGCTTTGGCTTCAGTGGATAAGGAATACTTGATTAAATTATTACCTATAACTTCTGAAAAATGGAGAGGGTATGGTTCTACCTTATTTCCATTTGGCAAATACAAAACCTCTGTATTCTTCAAATATAATGGTGGTTTTTTCAGAGCTATTTGTGAGTTTGTTGTCATGAAAAATGATAATTTGAGCAATTGGTTTATTATGGGAAATGATATTTTAACCATGTTTGGTGTGAAACTGGACCCAGCAAATAATTGCTTTACCTTGGGAATGAATGGGAAAAGAAAATTCAAAATTTCTTCTCCTAAAACCTCTGGGGATTTGTTGAAATCTTGTAACTCACTGATCCAATGTAAAGGTAGAACAACAACTGAAATGGATGATTTATTACATGAAATAAATACCGCTTCTTTTGGTAATCAGTTGACTAGTGAACAAAAGGATTCTATTGTTGCCTCTATTACCTCTTTCCCTATGGCTTTTGCTCATGGTTCTCATGTCTTGGGAATTGTTCAGGAAGAGATGAAAATTACCTTATCCTGTAATTTGAGTGATATTCCTCCTTCCCTTAAGAAAAAACCATATCCTGCTTCTCCATCAAAAAGAAAAGATATTGAAGATAATATTGAAACATTATTGAAAATGAATATCATTGAGAAAGTGGATGTCACCCCCAAATATTGTGTCATCTCCCCAGTCTTGATTTCATATGAAAAAGATAAAGCTAGATTATGTGGAGATTACAGAGCTTTAAATACTTATACTGTTGATGATATTTATCCTTTACCCAGAATTAATTCAATACATGCTACCTTGCAAGGTGCAAAATTTATTAGTTGTCTGGATGGTAATAAAGGTTATCATCAAGTTCCAGTTGAGAAAAATTCTCAATATTTTTTGCTTATTTCTACCCATATGGGAATATATAAGTATGTTAGAATGCCATTTGGCCCTAAAAATGCTCCTTCAGTTTTCCAGAAAGTTATGGATAACACTTTCCATCAAGAAATTATTGAAGGTTGGCTCATGGTTTATATTGATGATATTATTGTTTTTTCTAAAACTTTTGATGAACATATGATTCACTTGAATAGAGTTTTCCAAAAAATGGATGAAATCAATATGACCTTATCTTTAAAAAAGTGTAAATTTGGTTTTCAATCTTTGAAAGTTCTTTGCCATGTTGTGTCAGGCTTACAAATTTGTGTAGACCATAATAAAGTTGCTGCCATTCAAAATGTGAAAGCACCAACTTCTGTAAGAGAAATCCAAAGTTTTTTGGGTATGCGTGTCTATTATAGACAATATATTAAAAATTATCAGGTCATAGCCTTGCCTCTTACAAAACTAACCAGAAAAGATGTTGCTTTTCTCTGGAATAATGACTGTCAGAAAGCTTTTAATACATTTAAAAGTTGCTTAATGACAGCCCCTATATTGGCTCTTCCAGATTTTAACAAGCCATTTGTACTTTATACAGATGCTAGCTTTATTGGTCTGGGTGCTGCCCTTCACCAAAAGCAAATTATTAATGATAAATCCTCAGAGGTTGTAATTTGTTATATTTCAAGAACCTTAAGAAATAGTGAATTGAAATATGGTGCCACTCAATTGGAGTGCTTAGCAGCTGTTTGGGCTCTTGAGAAACTTCATTACTACTTGGATGACCAAAAATTTGAGTTGGTAACTGACTGTAGTGCTGTGAAATCTCTCTTAAACCTCAAAACACCTAACAGACATATGTTCAGGTGGCAACTTGCTGTTCAGGAATACAGAGGAAGGATGACTATTATCCATAGAGCTGGAAATGTTCACTCTAATGTTGATATGCTCTCCAGATTGCCTCTGCCAAATAATGACTCCAATCCTGCTTATGTACCTGAAGATGATACTGTTCATATACATGGTATATTTATAGTTGATATGGAAGAAGAGTTATTACAGTTAATACTGGATTCATATGATAAAGATTATGACTTAAATAAATTAGTTACTATTTTGAATGATCCTAAGAATGCTTCAATTCAAGCATTAATAAAAACTCTTCCTGCAAAGTACCAAAATGCTTTAAATAAAGGAAATTTTTCTATTGAAGATGGTTATATATATTATAGAAGGAAGCTTACCAATGTAATTGTTGTTCCTCCTTCAATGAAAGAAACTATCCTCAAACTTTGTCATGATGACATATTAGCTGGTCATTTTGATCTTGAAAAAACATTGATTAGAATCAAAAACACTGCATGGTGGGCTAATATGTCTGAAGACACAAAATTATATGTTGAATCTTGTGATTCCTGCCAAAAATCTAAAAGGTTAACAGGTAAGAGAGCAGGGTTATTACAACATATTGAAGCACCTAGTGCTCCCTGGCAAATCATTAATATGGATTTTGTCACTGGTCTTCCTGTTGCAGGTAAAGACAGCTTTAACTCTTGTTGGGTAATAGTTGATAGATTCACAAAAATGTGCAAATTTATTCCAACCCACAAAGATGTATCCACCAAAGAATTAGCTTTCTTATGGTGGTCTTACATGTTTAATATTATTGGTTTTCCAAAAGCCATTATCTCTGATAGGGATCCAAAATTCACTTCTGAGTTTTGGACCTCTTTGATGGATATTTGTGGCTGTGAGTTAAAATTGTCTACAGCTCACCATCCTCAGACTGATGGTCTAGCTGAAAGAATGATTCAAACTCTGAAAGATATGATTAGAAGGTATTGTGCCTTTGGTTTAGAATATAAAGACAATGACAGATTTACTCATGATTGGGTCACTCTTTTGCCTGGTCTTGAATTTGAATATAATAGCACTGTTCATTCTGTCACTGAGAGAAAGCCTTTTGAGCTTTGGTTAGGTTATGTCCCAAACACTCCTGCTCAGATTCTCAATAATAAATTACCTAAGTTAGAACTACACCCTGGTGTAAAATCTTTTATGCAAATGCAACAGCTATTCAGAAAACATGCTCAGAGTTGTATTGATAAAGCATTTGAATATGAAAAGAAAAGATGTGATAAATCCCATAAAGAATACACATTTAACAAGGGTGATGAAGTGTTGATCTCTACTGTCCATTTCAATTTACAAGGTAACCACAAATTAAAAGATCCTTTTGTAGGACCATTTTTTGTTAAAAGAATGGTTGGTGATAATGCAGTAGAAGTTGTATTGTATTCTCCATATGATAGGAAACATCCTGTCTTTCCCATTTCTTTGCTTAAACCTTATACTTCCAACAGTGACTTATTTCCAAAAAGAAGAGGAAGACCTAAGAAGAACCCTCAGGAAGTCACAGAAACAGCAGAAATTGATAAAATTCTCAATGATAGAATTATCACTTCTGAAAGAGGTACTGAATATTTATTGAGATATAAGAACAAATCATCTGAACATGATGCATGGATACCTGGCAAGGAAATTTCAAATCTGCCTGCTCTGTTGAAAAAATACAAAAAGAAAAAATCTTAGCATTTTTTTATTGTTTTTTTTAGAGTGAGGGAGTGTCAGCCAGGCTATTCCAGGAGTCCAGTAAATGATATATAAATTATAAAACCTTAAAGAGTGGGTAAGAATTGTATTTAATGAATATAACTTAATATTTTATTGCATAATGAAATTATATAAGTATTTTATTATATACAAGTGTTACATTAAATTTATTGGTTATATATATTTTTATATACAGTTAAATTGAACATATTATAATATATTCTACAAATAATGGCACATTTTTTATGTATTTAATAATTATAAATTTATATTTAATTAATTGAAAAACATATATTATAATTATAAGTGTAAAATAGATTTATAATATATTTAAATTAATTACTTAAATTTATATATTAAATAATACCTCTCATATGATACTAAACAATAATTAATGACGCTTCTTTTGACCCTTAATTGTGTTAGAAAAAACAAATAAATTAATTTGGACTAAATTGAGATTAATTGCATGTTTTGTTGCATCAAATTATTTTTTGTTTCACTTAAAATGTCCTTTAATCAGACTGTACCATCTGTTTGGAATTATTTTTCTCATAGTTCCTATGTTCCAATCTTGTTTAGTTATTCACTATTTTCACTTACTGATTTGGGAATTAATGACAGGAAAATTGGATTCTTAATTGGGGTTTTAATTAATTGTTTCATGTTTTTCTCTATATTGTTATGTTTCATTTACTCTTTTGATATATTTGTTTTATTCCATTCTAATCATTGTATTTACAAAGATAGTAGAGCTTCAGAGGACCCATTGCCTATAAAAGGGCCTTGGATAATCCCCTGTAGCCTCATCACTTATCACACACTCAACAAATTAAATAACTATTTTATTACGTTTATATTTTTTTATTAGTAATAAAAATCTAATTAAAAGTCTATATAACAAATTAAAGTTTGCTTTAAGTCTAATAGTAATTAAAATTGTTTGCCGCGCAGAACCCTTACATTTAAAAATATTATTGTTAATAAAATCTAAGTTTTTGTCACCTCTCAAAGTTGCTCACCGTTGTTTCCCTCTCAAATAAATTAAATATATATTTTTGTGATTTATTTCTTTGTTTTCCCTTGTCCTCCTCCTTCTCTCCTCCTTTTTCTCCTATTTTTCTTACCTCTTCTAGACGACTGACCGACAAAATTGGAATTCCAACTCTGGTTGCAAGTTTGTTACTTTTTTGAAAAGCTTCTTTACAGAGTTTTTTAAGTCAAAGAGCAAGAAAAGAATTAAAGGAAGGTAAAGAGTCATATTTTTGAAAATTATTATCTATTTCCACTTTAGATAAATATCTGAGAAGAGAATATATGCCTATAGAATTATAATGATTGAAATATATTAAGAATGAAGCAATAAATTTTTTTATACTTACCAAGAGAATAATCTGTAAGAAATTCTGGCCTCCATCCAAAACCAATATTTATCCAAACAAATTATTATTCTTTATTGGTAAGCAAACCAAATCCATTCAATATAGTGTTGCAATGAGATCAGATAGTTGAATAAAGGATTCATCTTTAACATTGAAGAATGAATGATTTTCATAAATAAATTGAGGTTTAAAAGTATTACTGATTACAGACTTAGCTTAATCACCTCCTAATTTGGTTAGATATTTAATATCTTCAGTTAAATCTGTGAGATATTTATTTTTTATCAATTTTAGTTTTATAATACTTGATGTTTGATATATGGCCAAAAAAATATTCAAGTATATTTTTTTATAATTCCTTTATTTTGATAAAATCAATCATCATTTTATATCTTTGAGGGTTTGGAAGAACATTTAATTGAAGTAGAAATTGAAGAAGATGATAAATAAGGTAATGATGAATATATATGTGTAAGGCTTGAATCAGAAGAAACAGATTTTATTCTTTCTGAATTTTTTTTTCACAATTTTCATGAAATTTTTTTGGATGATTGAAATGAAGTAGAAATCAAAGAATATGATAAAGAAGATAAAGATTACTATAGAGGTTTAAGGCTTGAATCAGAAGAAACAGACTTTTTATTTCTGAAAAAAATCTTTACTGGTCAAAAAATGTCAAAAAATATTTTTTAAAAATAATTAAAAACTCACAAAATTTAAATTAAATGACCTTAAAGATTTTCTGAAGATAATTAATAAGGATAATTTTTACATTAATTAAATTTGCCAATTTTTTTTTAATTCTGCACAAAAAAAGAAAAAAAAGAAAAAAAAATAAATTTTAACAACACTTTTTGTCAATCTTTGAATTTCTTCCTCATTGGTCCCTGTAAAACTTTTCTGTTAATGTTCTCATTACTCCCTCATTAGTCCCCTTTATCCCCTTGTAAAGCTTCTCCAAATCCCAGTCCAAAATTCCTCCAACCCCCCCCCCCGCAAATCCTCACCAAAACATCTCCAAAACACCCCCCAAACTCTCTCAAAAATCCCCCCCAAACATCACCCCAAACCCTCTCCAATACCACCTCAATCCTCTACTAAACCAGCTTCAAACACACCAAAAACTCTCTAAAATCCCTCTTTAAACCCTCCAAACCCCCATAACCCCCCCTAGACCCACTTTAACCTCCCCCCCTGGTTCCCCTCATATCTCACACCAACCCCCCCCCCCAGCTGCTCATTTGTTAAAGAAAAATTTTTATCAATTTTTTAACTTATTGAATTTCTAATGATTCAATTGGTAAATTAACAGTTGTTATTTTTTTTTTTAAAAAAAATGAATAGGAGGGGGGGTAAGGGGGGATTTGGAGGTGGATAAGAGGGGAACTAGGGGGGGATATTGAAGCAGGTGTTGGGGGGGTTATAGTGGGCTTTGAAGTGGGTGTAGGGGGGCTTTAGGGGGAGATTTAAGGGTGTTATAGGGGAGGTTTGAAGCAGGTTTAGGGGGAGATTGAGGGGGTCATATGGGGGGTTGAGGGGGGTTTGACAGAGTAATAGGGGGGTGGAAAAGGGGGGTTTAAGGGAGTTATAGGGGGGAGGAAAGGGGGTTAAAAGCTTCCAAGGTCTAAGGAAAGGGAGGGTTAGAGGCAGGCAAAGAAAAGGGGAAGGGTAGTAAAGATTGGAATGATGATACTAAAGAGGGGGGAAAGGTGGGATAATTAACAGGCCAAGGAGGGATAAAGAGTGGATGATGAAGAGTAAAAAAAAGAGAAAGGAGGGAAAGAAAGAACAAGAAAAAAAGTTAATTTAACCTTAAAAACCAGAAAAAAAACAAATTAAAAAAAAACAGAAAAAAAACAAAAATATATATATTTAGCAATCAAAAAATCAAAAAAATGAATAAAATGATTTACCTGTAGAGACGATATGGGAAAATAAATAAAACTAAACTGTTTGAGGAATGTTTTAAGAAAAGAGGAAAAGGATATAAGGGATTAATAAAAAAAGGAATGACTGAAAAATTATGTGATAGCTAAAAATATGTGATTTCATGTTAAGGTGATGACCAAAGACAAAAGAGACAGTGAAAAAGTGACTTTCACTGAAAATTCAAAATAAAAGTCAATCTGCAAAAATAAAATTACAAAAGCAAGATAAAAATACTTGAAGCATGATATTTTGAAGAGTATGAAAAAAGATTTAAAGGGTTTTTTTGAGAAAAGTTGAAGTATTATTGGCATAATGATGGAGCCTATTCCAGTGGGAAGAAAGATTAATAGTTGATAAAAATGAAATGAAATTGCTAATAATTTAAGAAAAAATCACTAAATCTCCTAATGTGCTAGTGTTATTGGAAAATTTTAGCTCATATGCTAGTGGTTTGAGAAATATAAGTGCTAGATATTGTGGGAGGTGTTTCAGCTTGTTCATCTTCATAAAAATCTAAACATTGATCTTTGAGGTTAGCAAGTAGGTTGTGAAGTATAGTGCAACACAGAATCTAGTTGATCACTGCCTCCATTTTGGACCTATTTCTAAGAGGACTTCTTAATTCCCTTAAACTTGAAAGACAACCTTTCACTACAGCACATGTTTTTTTTGCCATGGGGCACAACAATTACACAACAGTTGTGCAACAGTTACAAAAAAATTTATTTTTGCACTTAAGACACACCCAAGACTTTTAAGTGCTAAAAATAACTTTTACATAACTTTTGAATAATTTTTGTGCCATTTTTGTGCCCCAAGATGAATCAAAAATTTATTGTAGTGTTCAGGATTCAAATAGAATGTTCAATATGGACTCTTGAATTTGCCAACTGTTTGTTGAACTTGGCATTTTGACTGTCTTCAGATGTTGCTCTCCAAAAAGCAGGAAGTGCATTATCTCCATTCACACAAGTAGAATCTGCAAGAAGATACTGATCTTCATTGAAGAATTTTCACGTTCTTTTGACATTTGCATTCTTTGAAAGACATAGGAGTCATGACATGAACCAGGATAGCCAGCAAAGAAAGATAAATTTTTTTGTTCATATCACATATAAGCTACACAGAAATTGAATATCTATTAAGATATAGTTTCTTGTGTTAGTACGAAAGAAAAAGAAAGAATGTAATTAGAAACAAGCTACCTCCTTTTACAGTCAAAGCAATTGTTGTGACCTTGAGAAGGTTTCTGACTCAAAGGAATAGTAGTACCATCAACAAAACCAATAAATCCTGGGAAGCCCTCTGCTTACTTAACCTGAGATGATTCAAGTCACTCTTCTTTAGTTGGCAAGGTGAGAATTTTAGATTCCAAGGAGTTGATAGGAGTGATGTGTTTTTTTATAAGAGTTAACAGAGCCATACCCTAAATCAAAGACATTTTCCAAACGTTTCAAGGCAGCTCTGTTACCATTGGAACCCAAATGACATAGTGTGATGGCCAATTGAATTGAAGGATCATGTTTTGGTTTTTGAGAATTATTGTGAAAGACGGGGTGGTCTTGAATTAGCTCAAGCAATTTAAGGAAACATTTCTGAGAAGTCCTGAATGACTGTCTAAAACTGGGTACAGATGGGTTAAGAAGGGTATGAAGTACTTGAGGCTTTCTAGGAAGAAGGTAACATTTCCTGGAAATTTTTGATAAAAAAAGAGAATCTTCTTCAAGATTGAAATCAGAATTGCAATCAGAGTCCAAGAGGAGATCAAGAGCTATGAAAGTCATTTCTTGATGTAGCTTATCACAATTTGAGAGTGAGGAAGACATGACTCTTATACAGTATAAAAATGTAAAAGATGTACAGTGTTTTGAGTTATAAAGTGTTATGCTGCAGAGTGCTGTGTATCAATGGGATGATGCTGACAAATCAGTGAAATGGGACATTATGGCAAAATCAGAACTTTTGACTGAGAAAGTGTGGATTTGAGTGAAAAAAGTGACTTATTTCATTTTGAAATCCACCATTGTTGGGGCTAGTGTGTTTCAGAAATCCGCACTTAAATAAGTGCAGATTTTACAGAACTGACTCCCCCTAATATAGCTGTACACGTGTTTTATACCAGCAGTTCCTTTCACCACTTTTTCACATTGAATTTTGATTTCACATGTTATATCTCAAAAAAAAAGATATTTTTAATTTTTAATAGCATTTATTCAAGCCTCAGCAGAACAGGGTGTCCAAGATGGAACAAGGGAGGGGTTTATGTAATCAAAGAATAATTTTTTAGGCAAAATGGGTTAAGGGATCGTTGAGGTTGGGCATTTTGATGCACAACCAATTGTTTCAGTGACAGTTTAGCTGTAGTAATACAAACGTATCAGAGTTTTCACTCTAGCTCATCTTTCAAACACTGAGAAATGAATACAATGGGGCGTTTAACTTCAAAAGACTCAGACCTTTTGCGCATAGTGTTACTTCCGGGCTAGGTACATACTGTCATTCTTGCGGCAACGTTTTGAATTCTGTTTCGATTTTTGAAACCATTTTTATCTTGTGTCGCTACAGTATGAACGTCTTTGAGGAAGGTGTATAACCAACATAAAAACATAAATCATTTGATTGTTACTCCAACTGGCATTCTGTCTTTTTTCTATCCTTTCATTGTCATCCACCCCATGCGTAAACGGTTTAATTTACAACTCATCGCATATGTTATCTGGCTATCATACATCTTCTCGGGTGTTCTCGCTCCAGATAACAGTCTCAGTCTTATGAACATAGATACAGAAGTTAGTCTCTCTACACCTTCAATAAGTGGTCAAGACGTGGCGGCTTCAAAATACTCCATACCTCCTGAAAAGATGATTACTTTTGGCAAAAAACACACTCCCACAGAAACTGAAGAGCCACCTCTAGTAAATAATCTTGCTTCAAATCATATGGAAAAAAATGTAAGAGATATTTCAAACTAAATTTCTATCATAAAGTTTTTACTAATCCGAGTGATGTCCTCTTTCTAGATTTACGGCCCATCTTGTTTGCTACCAAACACAAACTCAAAAAGCACTTCAATCAGAATATTTGTGAGCCAGCAGTCTCTTCACGTTTAACACTATTAGTAATTTCCACTTATTGTGCAGATGATATTTATTTGAGTTTCCATTGAATAACAAGGCTTACTCTAAACACATATTTGTTATCAAATTTTAATTCACAGGGTGTTGAGCTTACACAAAATACGCCATCAAATTCCACTAACAATTTCGATAACAAGTTCGTGGGAGAAATGTCAAAATTGCATCCAATCAATAACACAGAACCTAGATCTAAAAAATCAAAATTGCAACCGCTACAATTACAAGACAACTCACCATTATCTCAAGTACAACGCATGAAATACAGTAAGTAATCCATCAAATTCTTTCTACTTGATTGAAATCCAGTCTCAAAATCAGATGTTGATTAGAAAATAAACAAAATTTAGCGGGTTTATCAGCCTTTTCTCAAGAAATTACCGAGTCATTTGCACTTGAAGAAGCATCTACGGTAAACATGGCACTATCTACCGTTACTTTTAATCGCAATACATCCAGCTTTAAAGCGAATAACTCCGAAGACCAAAAACATAATTCATTTCTGGCAGAGACAAATAGCGGTACATCAAGTAGCCACTCTTACATTTTACGCTTTATATATTCTAATATATATATACCATTAAATATCTATTTTGACCCAAAGCGAAAACACCCCCCGAATGATGAGTTTCTTCAAAAAGCGCGAGCACTGAAGTTTAAAATGATTAGACCCCTCCCCACCGAAAAAAAACTCATAGACCTTCAGTTTGACGTTAAAAAACTTTTTCTTTTATCTTCCAAAAATTTTTTAAGTTCACCTGGTGCGTCATGTATGGATGAAACGACACCAGGACCCATTGAAATTTATGAACTCTATTACAACGGAATGCCTGAATTTTTTGCTACTGAGATGGAAAAAGATTTCAATTTAGTTTTGGCCCAAAGTGCACAAACTTTTATTTTTCAAGACATTCAAAAAATTCACAAAGGACTTCTTAATTTTAATCTAAAAGATATATTCGAAAAAAAGATTTTTATTTATTTATTTTTGGAAATGCTAAGGCTGCTAGAAGATGGATTTCCTTCAAGCGTTATTGACACCTGTTCAGAGTTAATAGCAAATCTCATGAATTTACTTTATACCTGTATTCCCTGCCCTACAGCTGATGAATTTTCTCAATGGATCATAGTCAAAATCAGGGAATGGGTGAATACAGTGGATGAAGGTGAAATACAGGAATGGACTTCTGGAAACCAGAAAGGTGTGCGGTATAAACGGAATTCAAAAGTTCACATAAAACCTGAAGTGGCATGTAGAAAAAAATTTTTTCTTTACATTTACAGGAAGTTGCACCATCGCAACAATGACATGCAGCTGAAAAATATCTATAAATTTCTGCATGAGGTATTTATTAACGAAAATACACAAATCAGCAAACGGGAAGTGGTATCATGGCCTTTGGAAGACAAAAACTTAAACAAGAATTTCCACTATCTTTTCTCAAATCAATTAAAAGAGTATATGAAATTGGAATATGAAGGAACAGTGAATGGACATATAAACATAAAGCTCAAGAAGTTTGGGAATCCCAAGTATGTACGCTTACCATAGATTCAAGGTGGAATGAAGAAGCCTCTTGATCCTCCTCACACCTATCCCTGAATGATTTTGGTGTTCAGATATTTTAATATTTATTTTAGGGATCAAATATGTGTGGCACAGACCCTAGCATTAGAACACAGACCCCCTGGGTTTATAAAGTGACTTTATACATTTCATATTCTCAGTGGTTTGAATCTATTGCTAGGTGAAGTACCTTTCTTCTTTTTCACTCATATATCTTTTCTCATTGTAATGTTTGTATGGATTGTGTTACATTAAGGTTGGTAACAAACTCATAGATATAAGGCTGGTGAGAAAAACTCACAAGACTATTTGATTGATATAATGGTTCTTTGGTGACATCAGACTTCATAACCTTCATAGATGAAATGGGATGGCAGTGTTGAATATTGGAAGCTGAAACTCATAGATTTAACTTTAATTGTCCATCCACTTTACTGCTTTTCCTCTTTACATATTGATAAAGATATATTAAAACCATATTCATCTTACCAGAATTACATCTAAAAATAGTCTTTATCATATTAACTGATCCATAACCAATAATTATCCTTTCATAGTGGTTAATAACACAGTTTCCTAATGCACCCATTATTAAAGCATGCTCTAAATATAGTCTATATAAGATGAATGGCTTCTACTAATTATCAGAATTCCTCTCCACTCATAATTTCTACTTAATATTCACCATGAAATATTTGGGGGGGGACTTGCTAACAAGTTCTCAACTTGAAGTCAGATGGAACTCAGACTAAACTCATACTGAACTCAGAATGAAATCATAATCAAATGTGACTGAAATATGCTTGACATTATCCTGAACTCTGTGTCAATACTCAATGGATCTTCTGTGAAATTATCATGAATGTCTAAATAGAGGATTTAATGGTATTTGGTTCTTGAAACAAGTAAAAGTTGAATGATTTTTAGTTTCAAGATGATTAGTCAAAATTTGAAGCCATTCTTTTAGACTGAATTATAAAGTTCAGCTTAAAAATAAAGGAGACTGATGACATAGGCTTTTTAGTACTATTCGGCTTCTCTTATTTTAAGGATATAATAATTTTTTAAATTGATAATACATAATGAGTGGCTTAGTTATTTAAGATTATTTTTGGGAATTTCAGAAGTCTTTGGATCTCTTAAGACCCACCTTTTTTTTAATCAACACATTTTTGATATATATTATCTGATGAAACAAAAAATTTAAGAAAGATATCTAAAAATTTTACTCAAAGTGTTATTTCATGTAAATTTTTATTACTCTCATAAAATACATCGGTTCCTTGTAGAGAAGTCATTTAACTTCATTTTTACTAAAAGATTTTGTATGTACATATTTTTTTAGACTTTGAAGAAGATACTTATCAATATTTTTAGTTATGGTATGGTTCAGGTAACAACCTGTTCAAGGTAACCATAAATTCACATCAAAACTCTGACAAAAATTATTGTGTTATTAAATAAATTTTACCAATCATTTCCATGGAGTCACTGTTATCCTGTCAAAAATGATGTGCATATTCATGCAATATCTCTAAATATTCATTAATTGGATTGTGCAACTTCTGAACCATAAATAGGGGGTGTCAGTTCTGGAAAATCCACACTTATTTAAGTGGGGATTTCTGAAACACACTAGCCCCAGAACTGGTGGATTTCAAAATGAAATAAGTCACTTATTTCACTCAAATCCGCACTTTCTCAACCAAAAGTGCTGGTTTCACAATTCTCACTACTCTCCCTCTCTCTCACCTCCCACTACCTCTCCATTCCTTTTGTTACATTCTCCGCTTGCAGCTCCTATCACCCCTCCCCTTTGAATTCCCCTCTTCCTCTCACTCCTCTCTGCTCATTAATTCACTCCCATCTTTCACTCCACTCCCTCTCTTCATTACACCCCTTTCCCCTCACTCATGATTGATTTATAAGCAACCAAACATCTCAAACACCCAAAACTAACTGCAAAAAAAAATGAAGGAGTGAAATTTCTTGCTCCTTATTTACAAAACACTAATGAGCAAGTAACAAAATTTGCTTGCTCATGTCTCAAATATTTTAGTATATTTCAAATTTCAAAAAAGAGGATTTTAGAAGTATCTCAAACTTCTGAAGTTCATTTGCTCTCACCTAGCTACAATTTTAGAGTATGTAAAGCCATTTTCCTAACTATAAGGACATTATTGTTATTTTTTGATAGTTAATTAGGCTAGTGCACTTTTTTCCACAGTTGTATAGTGAAATTATCATTTCTCTTTTTCTTGATGCTGTATCTGGTTGTGAGAAAGGTGGTTGTAGTGGTGAGAAAGCTGGTTGTGGTGGTGGGTGAGGTGGTTGAGGGGGTGAGCAAGCTGGTGATGGCTGTGTGAGTGGTGGTGGTGGTAGTAGTAGTAGTGAGCGAGGTGGTGGTGGTGGTGGTAGTGAGCAAGGAGGTGGTGGTGGTAGTGAGCAAGGAGGAGGTGGTGGTGGTAGTGGTAGTGAGTGAGAAGGTGGCAGTGGTAGTGAGTGAGGAGGTGGAGGTGATGGTAGTGGTAGTGAATGAGGTGGCAGTGGTAGTGAGCGAGGAGGTGGTGGTGGTGGTGGTGTTGGTGAGTGAGGAGGTGGAGGTGGTGGTAGTGGTAGTGAGCGAGGAGGAGGTGGTGGTGGTGGCAGTGGTGTGAGTGGTTGCATGAGAGGTGGAAAAATTTACCAAAATTAAAACAAAAAACATACCTAAATGATCAAGAAGAAAAAGAGAAAAAGAAAAAATACTGAAAAAAAAGAAGTAAAAAAAACTTACCATTGTTCAGATAACAATGTTTCAATTGGAAAACAAATAGTGAGAACATGATCTATGAAGCACAAACTAAAAAGGGGAATGTGTGGCGAGAAGTAGGTGAGCAAGAAAAGTTCTGATTCGAGGTCAGAACTGACACCCATTTTTGAAATAAGTGACTTTTTTGCAAAATTTATGTGCTGATTTGTAAGTGCTGATTTGGTTTGAAATCCGCACTTTAGTTAAGTGCGGATTTGCCAGAACTGACACCCCCTAATATTCATTTTTACTACTTCTCATATCTCCACCAAATGAGTTCCTTGAAATTTCTTGTTCAATTTATGGTTTTTTTTGAACCAACACCATCATATATGATATTACAATTATCAAAAACCAAATGGAAAAGGAAATGCTTCAGAAAGATAGAAAAAGAGTTCATATTCTTTCTATATTAGACACAAAGACTCTTAAAATTATTGGAGATCTTTTGTAAAAGAAAAGTGAACATATTGGACCAATTCTTGGAGAAATTGGCAACAGTTCTCATTTGTTGACCTTTGAATCTGTGATGCAGCTTCAGGGAAAAGCCTATTAACAGAGCTACCTATTCAAGCAGCAAAATTAATCATTTCAGCTGTGGTGCACTTTATTTGGAGTTGAAAGGCATATTAATAAAATAAAATGAGCATTTTATCTTGCTGGAATAAGTATACTTCAAATCAATTATTATGGAAGTAAAAAAAATTACAATATTGCATCATATTGGTAAGATATTGACTCATTTAGGATAAGTCAAAATTCAATAACTGAAAAAAAATACTAGGAATTAAAATGGAATTAAAAACACAACAACATCAAGCAGTCAACTTAATGATTGACCACAAAAGCATATGAAGGAGAGATTGGATAATCTTTGGGAGAATGACAATAATAAATGGTTTCAAAGTGTGAACTCTTCTCAAAAAAAGTATAAAAATATTGAACAGCACTTTGGTGGATATGAATCAATAATTGCAGATGTCATGGGTTTAGGAAAACCACTATCCACACTTGCTCTGATAAGTGCAACACAAGAGTAAGAGATGAAATTTCGACAAATATTGGAGCTTTTTGGTAACAAACTAAGTTTTACCACACTATTTATATGCCCATTATGTCAGCCTAGGTACCTTCAGGACTGAGTCTTTCTTATGCTTATATATATATTTATTACTTTATTAAATGACTTATATAAGTTTAAATAGCTTATCCCCAGCCCTATAATACTTATTAAGGTGCTAATGGAGTCATAATATACTTATCTTAAGTGATATTAAGTAATTATAGACATAAATAAGCTTGTATGTATGCATAAACCTCATATTCAATGAAATATGTAGTTATATTATGTATATATATGTCTATAAGCGGGTTTTAACATTTGAATAGCCTATAAGCTTTACTTTTCTGCTTATTATAGGTCATATGGGCATATTAAATGGACTCACAACACCTACACATTCATATACACCTTTTTCAGGCACATATATCCAGTTTGGCCAACTTAATCTACTTCCTTTGATGGATTTTTACAGATTTATGGGTTGGGATATGATTACTGGGTTAATAAGGATGCTTGGGTATGTTATTGGGTTCTTGGAAAGTTTATTTGGTTCCTTTATATGCTTTGGGTTTTATTATATACTCTTTGTATGAGTAATTTTACCTGTTTCTTTATGATATCCACTTTTATCTGTTTTCTATATTTAGGGTATGGTTTTATGATATCATTAATTGTGAAGGAGAATCCTTACTGGAGGTCTAGGTGTTGAAACTTCTTTAAGTGGAGGACATAGGGAGGTGATGGGCCCTCACAGTGCTGTAATTTCCGGGGAGAGAAGTGACATCATCTGGATTGAAGGTCTATGCACTCCAGTGGATTTTGGTATAAAGGAGGATTTGACAGGTTATTGGAAATCACTTAATTACTAAAATCCAAATAAAAATAATAAAACAATTATTATCATATGGAAATATATTGTAAAGCATTTATAAATTGATATTATCTTTATATTAGCTATAGCTATATTTGATTAACCTATTTTTCACCACTAGCATGCACCAATGCAAATATTGTGAGTTAAAACTGAGCATAACCATTTTATTAGTCTTCCCCTGAGGTTTAATCACTTTATATTTTATCAAAAAGTAGTTGGACCATTAATATTTACAATTAAATAATGCTTATATACTAGCATACACTGACACATTATCTTTATTTTGGAGCTGGAAAAATGAAGTAAATATTAATTTTAACTCTTGATCTATTCCATATCATGTATTTCATGGTTAGATTTATGATAATTTACAAGAAAAATGGCTCCAGATAACTGCAATGGTACTTAATACTTATGAAAAATTCATCCCTTCAAAAATAACTAAGCAAACAGAAAAAAGTATATCACTGATAAATAACATTTTATTGTATTAAATTCTTCTGGATGAAGCACAGCACATTATATATGTATCTTGACACAAAAAATTATGTTAAGAAACTTTATAGCAACATCAAAACTCCTCTAGCCAAAAGGACACAGAAGGTTGTTAGTTTACTATCCAAGCATCAAATATGAATAACAGGAACACCATTAAAGAACTCATCAGAAGATATGCAGAGTTTAATCACTTTTCTTTAGTTGGATGGATGGAATGAAGAGTCACTTTGGAGAGAACAAATTACACTGAAGCTGAAAGTTAGTTCATTTCAGGCAGTCAAAACTATTAACTACCTTATGAAGTAAGTCTCTTATGGGGAACAAAGGATGGTGTACTAAATCTTTCTAAAAAGGCTGATGAAGGTTTATTAGTGAGATTTGGAAGAAACTGGTAAAAAATACTGGAAAAACTATAGGAAGTAATTTACTAGAAATTTGGCACAAATTGTGATCAAAAACAATCTTGGTATAATAGTGAATTTCTACAGAAAATAAAGGTCTTAAAACTATTTTGCAAAAATCCAATGTATCAATTTTGAAAAGATAAACAGCCTTATGGATATAAATTTAGAGATTTGGCTAAGATATTAAAACTTATTGAGAATTTGATTGAGTTAGTGCAAGGGCAAGGAGGGATAAAAGGGCCAGAATCAATCATCTTTTCAGAACATGTAGACGTTTTAGAAATTTAAGTCACCAACTTAATACTTTTTGATAAATATAAATTAAAGGAATAATTATTTTAATTAGGATTTTAAAAGCCCTAAAAGAATATAACATTGGATTTACAATGTATGTAGGTGATTTGAGTAAGAGGGTCTAAGATGAAAGTCTACACAGTTTTAAAAATGATTTCAATTACTTTTTTTTTCTTGGCTCCATTAAGTCAGCAGGGCTAGGTATTTCTTTACAATGAGAAAAAAATATTTACATAATGATTTTTTAGAATATAATTTTCACTTTATACAAGAAATTTGTTTGGAAAAACTTATTAATTGAATGTTTTATTATTGTGAATTTGTGAAGGAGCCAGGCAGGAATCCATAAATAGAATCTCAAGCTATTTATTGGCTTTTTTAATGGGTAAAAAATTAGGGTGAATTTCTTTAAATATTATGAGAGAAAGAGTTAGTGTACCAATTAGAGGAGATGAAAAATTTCAGCTTATGAATTTGGTTCTTTATGAATATCTGAATGAGTTACAGAAGTTTCAGAAGTCAGTTGAAGAAGATTATTGATGTTTATTGGTTCCAAAATTTTCAACATTCTTTTTTCTTGATTGTTGAGACTAGCTAAATAATTATTATTATAGCAGAAAAGAGGTAAATATCTTTCACACGCCACGTGACAATCAAGGTAAAAGCAGCTCATTAAGTCAATAAAACAGAGGTCTAAATCCATACTCAAAGTGGAGAAAGAGATTCTACCTAGCAATGGCGACTTCCCTTTGTGTACTCACTATTTGAGTGCGCTAATCTAAACTTTAAATCTAAATTAGTCAATTCTAAAAAGTGTGTTTAGGCTTCTTTTTGATAAGCTACGCACAGCGCAATAGTCAATGCAATATTCCGCTAAAAGGTTTATTAAATATCTGTGTGTTATTAAAAACAGGTAGTGAGCATAGACGGAATGAGTAGCGGAGGATTAAGGGGTTAACGGATGTTAGTGAGGAGGGTCCAGGTGTAACGGGTGTGATTTTGGTGGTCTGTGGTGTGAGGAATGATGGATGGGTATGAGGTCAATGTGAGGAGGAGTAATAGATATAAAAGGGGTTGGAATTTGGTTCGACATTTCTTTATAATTAAATTATAAAACGTATTTATAGTTAACAGTTGTAAAACTGCAACTTAAATCATTTTTATTGTACATTTCCCTTTTCCCTCAATAATCATTTCTAAATTTTAATCTTGATTGTTGAGTGTTACAACCCTTTGTGAGATTCTAAGAATATTAGTATTAACTTAAAATATATTAAGATTCTTCTTGAATATAACTCGAAGCAGTAGCTCTTCCTTTGAGCCATCTTCAAATCACTTCCTTGAACATTTCCTCTGTGCTTCGAAGAAGTCTCTAAACTTTATCCCTCATCTCACTTTCAGGAACACCCTCAACCTTGTACGTAGGTTGTCCGGTGACAGTATAATTTAATTCTCCATAGTTCTCATTCTTTGCACTACTACGTCCTTTTTTCAGGTGTTTTCTAAATTCTTAAAATAGCACCTGTTCAACGCATTCCTCCTACTGGCTCTACTACTAGAGCTCGTGCCAGAGGCAGGCCAAAAAGCCACACAGCCTGTTTCCCGCACTCATTCCCTGGAACCTCTCAACCTTAAGGAACGGTAACATTCAGTCCAATCTGTATAAGAAATCCCAAAATATTTTTATGATTCTAGTGATGATGAAGAAGGAGAAGATACAATGCACGAGACACAATCTGCCCCTGCTACACACCCTTCTGGTCAACCTTCGGATCCTGGACCATCTAATTCACTGGAAGACTTCATGAGGCTGTTCATGAAGACCCTTTCAAATCCAGCGTCTTTGGAAGGATCAAAATTTAAAACTCCTTCCATAAAATCTCCTGATTAATTTGATGGAGAACATCCAGAAAGATTGCGACCCTTCTTGAAAACATGCAGGCTCCTGTTCCATAATGACCCTCAAACCTTTAATAACAACTGGTCAAAGGTTGTTTACACTTCTTCATTCCTAGCCGGAAAGGCAGCAAGGTGGTTCGAACCTTATCTTCTCATGCTCTCTTCGACAGAGACCCGCTTACTCATCACTAACTGGGAAAATTTCAAAGACCAACTTTTTACGTTGTTCGGTGACCCTAATGAAACTGACAATGCAGAAATTGAACTGGACTTCCTCCGCATCAGTGATAATGGTAAAGCTTCTGAATACATCTCAAACTTCAGAGCACTTCAAACTAGAGTAGGTTGGAATGATGCTGCACTCAAGTATAATTTGAAAAAGGGACTACCTTCAAGTATTCTGGATCAATTAAATCTTCATGGTCAGAAGATGACCACTTTAACGGATTTGATGGATCAAACCCTCGAACTCGACAGTGTTTACCAAGGACGACAACAACATAATCAATACGCCAACAAATCTCAAGGCCTATATTTTAAATCGGGACCTTCTTCACACCCATGGCCAACTCAATCCTCCTTGACTCAATCCAAACCAAATAAGGGAAAGGAAAAACCTCGACCAAAAAGCTTGACCCCAGGAAATATCAGTAAATTACTGGATCCTAAAGGGGAACTTAAAGAAGCTGAGAGGAAGAGACAAGCAGATAATTGGTTATGTATGTATTGTGGGGGTAAGCACAAGCTAGAAGATTGTGTAAAGTTGAAGGAAAGAGAAGGTACTAGTTTGAAGTCAAAAAACTCGTAGATAGTTTACTTGTGTGCAAAGAAAACTATCTTATCTCTCCCAGTGCACAGAACCTCCATGTCTTAAGGACTGGAGTTGCCTTAAATTGCTTGAGATTTATACTTTTTAAGGAGGATACCCCCTTCAGTTGTCTTATAGACGCTGGAGCTTCAATTTCTTTTGTCAGTTTATCTTTTGCCAAGAAGTTACAACTGACATTTACAGATATTGATTGAACTCCAATTTGTTTGGTTGAATCAGAGGAACACAAATATAGGGTAAGTAAGAAAGTTTTATGGACTTTCAACTTTCGGAACTTTCCCCCCTTCGAGTGGGAATTATCAGTCTTTAACGCCCCAAGGATGGATGATACCATTCTTGGCCATGACCTTTTAACAAATTGGAATCCTGATATTGATTGGACATGGGGATTGATCACCCCATGCACTAAGTATATTTCTGCTTCTTCAATGCAGGTCAATAGGGAGTTAAACAACCCGCCTGACAATGTCTTGCTATAGGACAAATCTCTGCCAGATGACTTGCAAGCATATGATCTTTCTCTAAATGAGCAATTGGCTAACCCTTCTAGCTCAATGACTTCACTCAAAGAGGATTTAAATTGCCTCAAAGTAATTGAATTATGATCTCTCCTTTCTGGTTTTCCCTCAACAGATTCTCTCAAAGATGATGAGGAAGACCAAATCAACGTTGAAGCCATTAAAACAACTCTACCAGAAATCTATCAAGATTTCCTCAACGTTTTCTCAATTGGCAAGGCCAATAAGTTACCACCTCATCGACCCTATGACCATCAAATAGAGTTAATAGGTCCAGTACCTCTGGCAGGTCCTGTCTATTCTTTGTCGAAGGACGAATCTCAAGTTCTTCAAGACTACATTTCAGAGAATGTAGCCAAAGGTTTCATCAGAGCCAGTAAATCTCCAACCAGCTCCCCTTTTCTTTTTGTAAAGAAAAAGGATGGTAGCCTTAGGTTGTGTGTTGACTATAGAAAGCTCAACACAGTCACAAAGAAGAATGCATATCCTGTTCCTCCTATGTCATTGCTTCTTACTCTTTTTAATGGTGCTAATTTATTTTCTAAAATTGATCTTGGAGGCGCTTATAATCTTATTCAAATTGCTTAGGTCATGAACCACTGACTGCAATGCGCACTAGATTTAGTGGTTTTGAATATTTAGTCATGCCTTTTGGATTGTGTAATGCACAATCTACTTTTCAAACCTTTGTTAATGACATCTTTCAAGATGTTGTCAAACAATTAGTTGTCTTCTATTTAGATGATATTTTAATTTTCTCGAAGACACTAGATGAACATATTCATCATGTTTGACAGGTTCTAAATTGACTTCGAGATCACAGTCTCTATGCCAAGCACAATAAATGTAAATTCCATCTGAAATCAATTGATTTTTTGGGTTTCATGTCATCCACTGATGGTTTAGTCATGGACGACAAAAAGGTCCAAAAAGTCCTGGAATGGCCTGAGCCCAAAACCGTTAAATCCCTACAAGGATTTTTGGGTTTTGCCGATTTCTATAGAAGATTTATTAAAGATTACTCTAAAAATATTTCCAATCTTACTTCTCTTCTTAGAAAAGATATTCCTTTTGTTTTTACTTCTACAGAATGAAAGGAATTCAAAGCATTGAAGACTGCGTTCACCCCAGCGCCAATTCTTTGTCACTTTGATCCTTCTGCTTCGACAATAGTCGAGAAAGATGCAAGCAATTATGCTATCGCAGGGGTCATTTCTCAATTAAATCCCAAAACAAAATTGTTTCATCCTGTTGCTTTTGAGTCAGGCAAACTCATTGTGGCAGAATTAAATTATGAAATTCATGACAAAGAGATTTTAGCTATTATTCACTGTCTTAAAAATGGTGCTCTTTTCTTCTCAGCCTATATAGTCCTTTTCAAATTCTAACAGACCATAATGCTTTGAAATACTTTATTTCTTCCAAAGTGTTAACCAGGCGTCAAGCCAGGTGGGCTGAATTTCTCTCTGAATTTCCTTTTTCTATTTCCCATCTCCCAGGTAAGAACTGCATTGTCCCAGATATCTTGTCACGTTGAGACGACTTTTACCCACAGTGTGAGGATGCATTAGCTGACAAGAACCCAGAAAATGTGAAATCAATTTTCAACAAATTAATGTTAACGACTCATCAACTTAACTTGGTGACAATTCAATCTTTTAAAAATCCACTATCCAACATCCTCAAAGCTCAGTCAAAGGACAATTATTGTTTAGGGTTAAAAAACAAAATACTCTCAAAGCCAGGGGCCAAAAGATTTAGTATTGAATCAGGTCTATTAGTTTTTGAAGGTAGAGTAGTCATACCCGACAACAATAAAATAAAATTATGGATTTTCAATAGTCGACATGATTCTCCATTAGCTGGTCATTTTGGGGTTGATAAAACCTACCAGTTAATAGCAAGGGACTTCTTCTGGCCAGGAATGACCAGAGAAATCAAGGCCTATGTAAGAGCTTGTTACGAATGTAATAGGAATAAGGCTCCCCATCACAGGAAGCATGGGTTGCTTCAACCACTTCCTATTCCCTCTAAACCTTGGGAATCTTTATCGATGGATTTTATTTCTCAACTTCCTCTTTCTAATAATTTTGATGCTATATTAGTAATAGTAGATAGATTTTTAAAAATTTCTATTTTAATTAAAACCACTACTACTGCTACAGCAGAAGATTTGTCAAAGTTGTTTCTAGAATATGTATTTTCCAAACACGGCTTACCAAATGATATTATTTCAGATAGAGGCTCATTGTTTATATCCACATTCTGGACTCAACTGTGTCTACAACTCAATATCACAAGGAATCTCTCCACGGCCTATCATCCTGAAACCGATGGGCAAACAGAAAGGGTCAAACAAATCCTCGAACAATAACTTTGAATGTATGTCAGTTACCAACAAGACAATTAGACCACATGATTACCATTGGCCAAATTTGCTTATAATAACTCGACTAATTCTTCGACACAACAATCTCCTTTTGAAACTGTTTATGGAAGACATCCTTGATTCAACTCAATCCATGTAGGAACTAATCATCCTGCAGAACATTATCTTCAAACCATATCATGACTCCAAGAAGAACTTAAATCAAATTCGGAATTAGAGATTCGAAGGTACAAGGAACAGGCCAACAAACATTGAAAATCTGATCCTCCCTTTAAACCAGGCGAAAAAGTATGGCTCGACACACGAAACATTCAAACAACTTGACCATCAAAGAAACTAGCCGAAAGGCACTTGGGACCATTCGAAATCAACTCCAAAGTTTCTAAAATTGCATTTTGACTCAAGGTACCTCCTAAATTAATGGCTATTCACCCTGTTTTTTACGTATCTCTCCTGGAACTGGCTCAAGAAACATACCCGGGCAGGAACCAACCTCCTCCGGAACTGGTCAAAGAAGAAGACCATCTAGAGTGGGAAGTAAGCCATATCCTTGATTCAAGAATGCGCAAGGGGAAACTTCAATACCTCATGGAATGGGAAGGCTTCCTCGATGATTCAGACAAAACCTCCTGGGAACCAGCCATCAATGTTTCTAACGCCCCTGAACTCCTAAAATATTTTCATCTTAAATATCCTTTACAACCAAAAACTTAAAACTCTCTTTTATTTTTTCTCTTCTCTTTTTTTTCCTTTTCTTTCTTTTTTCCTTCTTCTCTTTAAAATCTGAAATATCTTTACTTCTAAAAAATTCCTTATTTTTATTTTCTTTTTCTTCTTTCTTCTTTTTTCTTTTCAAAAGTTTTTTCAACCTTCTTTAAAATAAATAAATAAAATAAAATTAAATAAAATTAAATTAAAATAAAATAAAATTAAAATTAAATTAAATTAAAATAAAACAAATAAAATAAAAAATTCATAAAAACCTTTTAAATTTTTTTAAATTTTTTTTTCTTTTCTTTTCAATTTTTTTATATACATTTTTTCCTTAAAAATTCTTTTCTTTGAACTATCAAAATATTTCACAAACGCAACATGAAAATCTTTTTCAAACTTCACTTCAACCTCTTAATCTCTCTTTTAAAAATTCTTCTAACAAATTACTCCTTTCTTTCAAATTCTTTTTTCAAAATTATTTCTTCTCTTCTTTTCTTTCTTTCTTTTCAAATAACCAAAATTCGTCAAAAACTTCAATAAATAAAATTTTATTTCTTCTCTCATTAAATTTTCATTTCAAAATTGTTTCAATCAACTAAATTTTTCTTCTTCTTCTTCTTCTTATTTAAAATTTTTTCTTTCTTTTCAAAAATTAAAACTAAATTTTTTTCTCTCCTTTCAAATTTTCAAAAACAAAAAACTGCATTGAAATATTCTTTCTTTATTTTTCTTTTTCTCTCAAAATCTTATAAAATAAATATTAAAATTTCAATTAAAACAACCAAAATAAAAATAAATAAATATACAAATTGTTTTCTACTTTTCTTTTCCTTTTTTCTTTCTTTTTTCTCCTTCCATTATAAGTTTTTTCTTGTATTTTCTATCAAACAAATTTCTTCATTTTCTCCAAAATCACCCTTATTTCCTTCCTTCATTTCTCAAAAACCTCCTCCTCTCCTACCAGTACCACTTCCTCAATCTCCAGCAATTCTTCAGCCACGTTGAAGGAGGCAGCATTGATAATCTTGTCAACATCGCCACTTAACTCTTCAATGAACCTAGTTCGTCGACCCTGGCAAGGTTTCTTCGACCATACCTGGTCAAGAGTTTCTTCATTTTCCTCCCTTGAGGCAATCACTGGTAAAATTTCTTCAGCGGAGATCAAAGGCACTGCTTCCACAGTAGTGGCGTCCACAAGAGGAGCTCCCACACTCAAGGCTTCCACCATTGGGGCTTCTGCGATGACATCTGAATTCTCAAACATATGGTCATCAGTAAAAAATTTTTTTCTTTTGAAAAAATAAAAGGGCAGACTTACTTCGAAAACTAGATCAGCCTCTAGAAATAACTTCAATGTGACTTCCACTTTCACTTCTTTTTCTTCTTTGACATTGTCAATGACCATCTGCCGCTTCTTCGGTGTCCGCCTTGAGATGGGGACTTCCTCCTCATCTTTCTCCACCAATTCATTAACCTCCTCTTCCACACCTTGCTTTTTACCTGTTGCTTGGATTACACAGGTTGCCACTGTATCCTCAACCTCCTCGTCAACTCCTTCTGACTGATCGTCCCCAACCAACACATCCCATATATCTTCGACTACTTCTTTGGTCTTCGGTATTACCCAGAATTTAGTTTTGGTAAACCATTTTTTGAGAGGGCATCACATGTCACCCATCTCCATCGGCAAAACTCGCATTTCTGGCAAGGACCCCATGTGGCCGTACTCTCGACGCAGAAATACTCCATTGACTCACAGGCCGTGCAGGCTTGGGAGTATTGTTGGGTAACAAGCCCCCCATCCGCTTTGGGGTGAGGAGGCGTGGGAGTAAGATTAGGGCAAGTTGACATAATAATTAAAAATAATAATCAAGAGATAAATAGAGGCAAAGTAGTGTGGGAAGTATATGTCTCTCGCTCAACGGAGCTCACATTTTATACCCAGGCATCTGTCACGTGCCACGTGACACTTGAGGCAAAAGCAGCTCATTAAATCAATAAAACAGAGGTCTAAATCCATACTCAAATCGCAGAAAGCGATTCTACCTAGCAACGGCAACTTCCCTTTGTGTACTCACTATTTGACTGCGCTAAGCTAAACTTTAAATCTAAATTAGTGAATTCTCAAAAGTGTGTTTAGGCTTTTCTTCGATAAGCTATGCAAAGTGCAATAGTCAATGCAATATTCCGCTAAAAGGTTTATTAAATATCTGTGTGTTATTAAAAAGGGGTGTTGAGCATGGATGGAATGAGTAGCGGAGGATTAAGGGGTTAATGGATGTTAGTGAGGAGGGTCCAGGTGTAATGGGTGTAATTTTGGTGGTCTGTGGTGTGGGGAATGATGGATGGGTATGAGGTCAATGTGAGGAGTAATAGATATAAAAGGGGTTGGAATTTGGTTCGACATTTCTTTATAATTAAATTATAAAATGTATTTATAGTTAACAGTTGTAAAACTGCAAGTTATATCATTTTTATTGTATATTTCTCTTTTCCCTCAATAATCATTTCTAAATTTAAATCTTGATTGTTGAGTGTTACAACTTCTTTGTGAGATTCTAAAAATATTAGTATTACCTTAAAATATTTTAAGATTCTTCTCGAATATAATTTGAAGCAGTAGCTCTTCCTTTGAGTCATCTTCAATCACTTCCTCGAAAATTTCCTCTGTGCTTTGAAGAAGTCTCTAAACTTTATCCCTCATCTCACTTTCAGGAACACCCTCAACCTTGTGCGTAGGTTGTCCAGTGACAATATCATGGTAAAAATTCCTGTTGAAGCCTAGGAGGTGATAACAATATAGAATGTATCCTTTGTATCAAAACAAGATCATTTAGTGGAAATGATGGTGTCTTTTATTTTTAACTTATTTCATGGGACTTAAGATCAATATTTTGTGCTAGCATTTAAAATTCATCTGATCTCCATGATAGTGATACTTTACTAATTGACCCATATTCATTGATTTCTGAGTCAGAGAAGCCTTTGACATTAGTAAATAAATCTTTTTCTCTTGAACATATAAGAAGGGTCTTGAGAAAGTTTGTAAAATTAACAGAGACCTACAAGAGATTATCAGCAAAGAACACAAAAAAATTATAAATATATTAGACTGACTTTTTTACCTAACCTAGACTGAGACTTTTGAGCTTTTTTTCCCCAAATGGTCTGAAAAATAGTGTACAAGTCTGAGAATATTCTGTTTTTCCAAGAAACCATAAATAGAAAACACCCATTTGATTAGCAAAGAAAATTATGTTTAGATCAATAGGGTATAAAGCACCATCCAAAATTTGGAAAGCATTGTCACAATATTTGATAATAATTTGAGCAAAGCACTGACTCCAGTGAGAGTTCTATTAAAGATTCCAAAAAAACTATTACCTGGAAATTCTGATTATTCAAGGTCATTTAGTAAAGCTTCATAATAGGGGGTATCAATGTTCAGGGATCCGCAATTAGGGATCAGGAATTTTTTTTCCCGGGATCAGACATTATTAATTGCGGAAGATTCTTATCCACTAGCCCCAGGGCTAGTGGATAAGAAAGCCACTATAATGCATTATCCCGCCTCTTATACCCCAATTTCCATTCCTAATTCCTGATCCCAAACTCATCTCATCCATGATGGATTTGCAAGAAAGTCACATGACTCATAATTGCTGATGCCATCCTTAAGTTTTTCCTCACTCTATGCTACTTAATTTTGGTGGCGAACACTTAAGTTTTTTTTCTATCTACACACCCCAACTGCACATTTGGCGGTGAATTCCCACTTCCCTCATCACATAACCCTTCCACCGGCAACAATGAAACACCTCTCTACTAGGAAGCTACTTCACTCAACAATGAATGCTATTACTTTTCTTTTAGTTCTTTACTATAAATCTGACTCTGATTTGGAAGATGCTTTAGCTTATATGTGTTTTCTTTCCAAAAAGTGTTACATCATCACCAGGGGGCCAAATCTTTATCATGATTCCCGATATGATCTGGCCTCCATTCTCAACATTCCTCATTTAAACTTCACACAACTTTTTAGAACTTCTCCCGATTCTTTCTTCAAACTTTATCAACTCATCTCTGATCATCCTATCTTCCATAACAATTCTCATAACAAACAGCGTAATCCTGCCATCCAACTTGCTGTTGCTCTATGTCGCTTTGGCTCAAATGGAAATGGTGCTGCCATAAGATGTTTGGATAATCTCTTTAACATAGGATATGGTACCGTGATATTATACACCAAGCGCTGTATGATTGCTATCCTTTCCCTCAAGTCTCAAACTCTTGCTTGGCCAACTCCAGAACAGCGACTTTAATCCTCTCAAGTAATGCAAGCTGAAGGTTTCCCTGGCTGTATAGGTTTTGTTGATGGCACAACCATCCCTTTGAGTCAAAAGCCTGCTCATGATGGCAACCATTATTTTGATTGCAAAAAAGGGTTTCTTCAAAATCTTCTCCAAGTTCTCATCTTTCACAATCTAACTTTTTATCTTCTTTCTAGATACTCTATTGCCATTCAACTTGTATGAAATGTCAATAAAAAATTTATTGCTTTTCACAGTGGCTGCCCTGGATCATGTCATGACTCTTCTGTCTTCCAAAGAATGAGGATTTCTCAATCCCTTGAATCATACTTTGACAAATCTCAGTACATCCTTGCAGACTCAGCATATGCAAGTGGAAAGTACATTATACCTGCTTTCCATGGTGCAACTTCAGAAAATGACCCCAAAACTGCCTTTAATTATCACCTTGCACAATCAAGAGTACTAATTGAACATGCTATAGGTATTTTAAAGGGACGATTTTCTAGTCTTCGGGAGCTCAGAATCCAATTTCAAAAAAAATTGGAGATCAAAACTGCAAATCATTGGATCTTGACTTGCGTAATACTCCACAATATTCTAGCTGATTTAAAGGATGAGTGGAATGATCTTTATGAAGAAGAGGATCCTGAAACACCACTGGCACTCCCCTCCCTTGATTCACAAATCATTCAATTGACCGGCATACGCCCCATTATAATGCCAATTACTCTCCAACATTTCTCTTCACCCTTTTAATTTTTAATTTTTATGTTTTCATACTTTCCAAATGTCCTCTTTGTGTACTTTAATCACTTGGTTTTGTATTTTGGTTTGTTGCATATTCATTTTTTTTTTCAATTTACGGTGAATATCTTTTTTTTGGATGGCTCATTGGTTTTCTTTCACTTCCTCAACATGAAATCGCATATTTTCTTATATCGCATATTTTGAGAGTGATTTTTTTTTTCATTCATCACTCATATCCTTT
The DNA here is from genome assembly GCA_030280995.1 of Hemileia vastatrix. Classification (NCBI taxonomy): domain Eukaryota; kingdom Fungi; phylum Basidiomycota; class Pucciniomycetes; order Pucciniales; family Zaghouaniaceae; genus Hemileia; species Hemileia vastatrix. The sequence goes on along the minus strand of JASXTE010000014.1, from coordinate 6,687,641 downwards.
TCATCCTCTCCTCAAACATCCCTCAAATATTTTGGTTGCATTTATTTTCTCAACTCAACTCACCAGGTAGGTCATTTTTTTTCTTTTTTCATGGTTTTTTATTTGCTAATCATGATTTTTTTTTTTGCTTTTTTTTTGCTTTTTTTTGCTTTTCTTTTTGGGGGTTTTTTTTTTTGTTTTTTTTGTAAGTGCTTCTTTTATTTTTGTTCTAGGGTAAACTAATTTTTGTTTTGCTTATTTCTCTTTTTTCTCTTTTTTTTTGTTTTTTTTTCTCTCCTTCACCTCTCTTTATCATCCTCAAGGCCCCCCTTTTTCCCTCTCTTTACCTGTCTCTGACCCCCTTTTTACCCCCTTTTTAGCTGCCTCAGATCCCCCCTTTCCCCCCTCTTTAGGTCCCTCATCACCCCCCTTCCCCTCTTTTTAGGTGCTTCAATACACCCCCCTTCCCCTCTCTTTATGTCCCTCAAACCCCCCCCTTCACCTCTCTTTTGCTGCCTCAAACCCCCCCCTTCACCTCTCTTTACCCACATCAAACCCCCCCATTCCCTCTCTTTAGGCGCCTCAAACACCCCCCCTTCCCCCCCTACCCAATATTTACATCCTCCTCTACCCCCCCCTTCACCTCTCTTTACCCACATCAAACCCCCCCATTCCCTCTCTTTAGGCGCCTCAAACACCCCCCCTTCCCCCCCTACCCAATATTTACATCCTCCTCTACCCCCCCCTGTTTATTAATGAACGATTGTTACAGATCGTTCGTTAAGTAATCGAATTGCTAACGATTTGATTACTTAACAAACGATTTGTAACCATCGTTTGCTAAGTAATAGAATCATTAGCAATTCGATTACTTAGCGAACGATCGTTACAGATCGTTTTTTAACAAGGAGGTGGGGGGGGGGGGGGTAGAGAAAGTGGTAAAGGTTTGGGAGGGGGTAAGGTGATTGGAAGGGGGGGGGTTTGAGGCGCCTAAGGTGAGGGGAATGGGGGGGGTTTGAGGCAGCTAAAGAGGGGGGAATGGGGGGGGGGGTTTGAGGCAGCTAAAGAGGGGGGAAGGAGGGTTATGAGGGACCTAAAGAGGGGGGAAAGGGGGTTATTTTAGGTGGATTTTGAGGCAGGCAAGGAGAGCATTTGAGGGGGAAAAGGGGACATTTATGGGAGATAAAGATGGGTTACCAACTTTCAAATAAAGATACTAACAAATTTTTGTTTGTAATTTTGATTATTTTTTTTATTTTTTTTGCAGTAATATAGAAAAAAAAAAAATTCTTTCTGATAAGGACTGTCCCTCTTATTTACAAAACAAAAAAGGTTTATAATTTTATTTTTAATTTTTCTATAATTAATTTTTGTGATTTGTGATTTATTTAAATAATTTTTTTATTTTTATTTTACTGATTTTTTTTTTTTCATGATCTTGTGAGAAGGTTTTTAATAACCAATCTTCAGGTTCACTTTTAATTTTTTTTTTAATTTTTTTTTTGTGATTTAATTTTTACTGAAATTTTCTTTTTTGAATGAATTTAATTATTAATTTTTTTAATAGGATTTTGCTTTTATTGTGTTTTTTAAAATAAAACCTCAGGTTTTTTTTTATAAATTATTTTTTTGGAAAATTTTTTACTGATTTTTTGGTTTTTTTTTTCAATTTTATTTTTAAAATAAAAAAACAGCTTTTTTTATTATTAGGTAGGAATTTTTTTTAAAAAAAATTTGAGTTAAAATTTTATTGACAATTAATTTTTTTTTCAGATCAAAAAAATGTCTTCTTCTTCTGATTCACCCCTTACTTCTCTCTTATCTTCATCTTTATCTTCTTTATCATCTTCATCTTTATCATCTCTATCATCTTCTTTGAAATCAACTCTATCATCTTCTTTGAAATCAACTTCCATACAATCATCTTCTAAATCATCAAAAAAAATTAAAGATAATCAGTCTCATCAGAAGAAAAGATATTTAAAAAAAAAGATTCTCTGCGAAAGTTATTTTTGTCATATCGCAAACATTTTTTTTTATAAAACTAAAGTAGATAAAAAAATTCAATATCCGAAAAAATTCCCAGAAGATATCAAATATCTAACAGAATTTGGAGATGATCAAGTTGTTGCAGTTATCAGCAATGCTTTTAAGTCTCAATTCATTTTGGAAGTCCATTCATTCGATGGTGTAAAAGATGAAGCTTTTAATCAACTATCCGATCTTATCATAACTCTTTATCAAATGGCTTTGGTTCGGTTACCTATAAGGAATAAGATTTTTTTGGGTGGTATCATGATTGGTTTTTGGTTGGAGACCTGGTTTTGTCAAAGGATATTCTCTTGGTATGTCTAATAATTTTTGTTCCATTCTTAATATCATTTCACTTATTTCAATTATATAGGTATATATTCATTGCTCAATAATATCACTAAAGCACAAAAAGATGAAGATTTTTGCTTATGGGACACTCTACCTTCCTTTAATTCTTTTCTTGCTCTTCGACTCAAAAGCTCTGTAATAAGGCATTTAAAAAAATCATGAACTTGCAACCAAAGTTGGAATACCGAATTGGTGTGACTCCGAATGGGAAGATATCAGCCACGAATATCTTTTATTTTATAATGTTATTATCACTCATTCTGGATTCCACAATAGGATTCATATCGATAGGAATGATGCCAATTTTCTTACTTTTGGAAAATTCTCATGTATCAATCTGATAACTGGCCACCCAATACCATCTCCAGCTAAAATCAAAGGACATGGTTTATATTTTCCAGACCACCGGTGCATCATTGATTTTGGTTTGGGAAATGGTATCATTGAAACTATTTGGAATTCTTCTAAGGATAACCATCAAACAACCAAAGCTCCTCCTGGTTTGGAATCCTGTCAAGATTTCACTCATTTCGGTTGTTCTTTTCAAATAAGTCAAAAGTTGATTCAAAGAATCAACAAAATAAAGAAAGAAGGTAAAGTTAATCAATTTAAAAAAACTTTATCTAGATCAAAAAAGTATGGGGATTAGAGTTGTCATCAAAAAATTTATATTTTTTCATAACTTTTTAATAAATATTTTTTATATATCAATTTCCTCAACTAAAGTAATGGGCCAACGACCTTGTGTTGTATAACAGGTAATCATGATAACATTTATTTGTTTCATGGGGTTCCTCTTGCCTATACCTGTGGAAAGTCCCAAACTTTTTTTTCTCGACTTGGTCTGCATTTTGGCTTGAGGAATTGTCATTACTTTAAAGTAGGGAAATTGACATATATTAGATATTTATTTAATAATTTATGTAATTATATTAAATTTAAATGACTTCCACCCCTTACTTCAATCAAATGCATGGGGGGGTATTTCCAAAATTTCAAATCTGAAATGTGAAATTGATGACTTAGAAAAATTTTAGTGATACCCACCCCTTGCTTCAATAAAATGCAGGGGAGAGTATTTCCAATTTTTTTAAACAGATATAGAATTTTTTTGACTTGTAAATATTTTTGTGATACCCATCCCTTACTTCAATAAAATCCATGGGGGGTTATGCCAAAATTTCTTATAAGACTTGTGAAATTCTTGACATGTATGAATTTTTGGGATACCGGTAAAATGCAGGGGGTAGTAAAGCCAAATTTTCATATAAAACTTTCAAGATTCATGACATGAAAGAATTTTTGTGATACCCACCCCTTACTTCAAAAAAATCCAGAGGTGGGAGATTGTCAAATTTTCAAAGGAGACTTGAAAATTTTATTTAAAAAAAGAATATTTAACATTAAAATATGATATTTCAAGAAATACAGAAAATAATTGTAAAATTTATGTACGAATAAATATGAACACATGAAGTGTGAAAGAAATAAAAGAAACTAGTCAACAAAAAATATCATTAATTGTTCTATTTCTTCAACAGATTTTTTTGCTTTAATGCATTAGATCAAGAAATCTTTCTTTTTAGAACTTTCTTGAAGATCATGCTTATACTTCATCAGTTCCATTAAGTTTTGATTCTCGAGTGTTTTTTCCTCTTTTTTGGATTTTTCAATACTAAGAGTTAACTCGAACTTCTTCTCCTCCAAATCTTGGACCCGATCATCCTTCTGTAAGGAGAGCTCGTACTTCCTCTCTTCCAAATCTTGTACTCTGTCATCCCTCCTTAAAGAGAGCTTGTATTTCTTCTTTTCAAAGCTTAGAGTCTCTTTAGCAATTTCCACTTTTTCTAGAGTGAGAATAAAAATTAACATAAAGTAGAAGAAAAGCAGAGTAAAGTAATAAGAGGTATGATATCACTTACCAGCATCACGTTTCTCTAAAAACTGTTCCATCGAAGAAAAAGGTGTTTGTGATGAAGTATCACTTTTTCATCTTCTTTGGGAAAGGAAATTTAGACTAGTTGAAGCCCTTCTCTTTTTGTTCAACGTAGCATTTTCCTCCTCATCATTGTCACTAGCTTCAGACTCAGTTGATTGAGGATCCTGGGTTTGTTCATCAGCCTTTTAAGAAATAAGAAAAAGATAAGTAAATAAAAAATAGAATTGATAAGATAAAAGAAAAAAGAAACAGACCTGAGTTAGATTTGGTTGGGTTAAATCACCTATAGGATCTACAGAAAAGCTATTTAGATATGTCTCATTCAAATGAGGGGAGGCTTGAGTGGAGGAAGAGGATGGGAAAAGATTTGCTTCGACATCATGTTCGGAGATAGGATCTTCTCCATCCAACATGTTTACAGGATTAAAATCAGCTCGCTCTCCAAAAATTGCATCCATCTCTTTAAAGTAAGGACATAAACAATCAAGTTTATTGTCTATGGATTTTATGCCCTTAGTTATATCATTGTCGGTAATCCCAAAACCAGTGGAAGATGAAAGAGCCTTTGCCTTCTTGTATTTTGCTCGTTAATGCTTGAAGCGTTCAGACATCTGTTTAGGCAAAAGATCAATCCTTCCCTTGGTCTTATTGCGTAATTCATTTGCCATTAGAAGATAGCCATTAACTTTTGATGCGGGGGGCCGTCCTAATTTAGTGGCATACTCAGTACCAAAACAAGAATCATAGTTAGATTTGGTTTTCAGCTAGTTGATAAGAATGAGATGTTCATCTTTTTTTAATTGAATGGTCTTTGATTTCTCATCTGAGCTGGGGAAAGAGGAAGTAGTGGGAATTGAAGAACAACTGGGTGATGGCTGCCTTTGAGAAGATCTAGGATGATGAGGCATGTTATTATAAATGAAGATGAAAAGGAGCAGAAACAAGCAGATGAGATAGCGAGATGAAAAGGAGAAGAATCAAATAGATGAAATGGGGAGAAATTCTGAGCGGATAGAATGAACAGGATGGGATGAGAATGGAAGTGCGCAGAAAGGTAGAAGGCTGGGATATCCAGAAAGTTGTCCAAGATGTGGTTATGGAAAATTGAGCAAAAAAATGTCGGATAAGAGGTGAATATTGACACGTAAAGTGTCTAATAACCCAATTATTAGCAAAAATAATTGCGGAAGATAATTGGGGTATGCAGATTATTTTCTGCAATTAATTTAATTGCGGATTGGTCAACATTGATACCCCCTAATATGAATGAGGAATTATATCTGTCACATTAATAGATCCTGAAGCTAAAAAGATTTATACAGGGGATGTAATAGATTCATGTGTAATTAAAAGGCATTTAAAAATCTGGTCATTTGTAGAAAATTTTTTCACACATGTTTAAGTAGGAGATATTTGCATAATAGTTCTACAAAAAATATGAATGCAGCAAGAAAAAGGAGAATTAGAAGGAGGAAGAATTTTATAAAATATTTTATTTACTTGAAAAAAGTTTCTGAGAGGTTTTCCAGCAGGAAAGTAAGACCAATAATCAGGCATAATTTATAAAGAATTATGTATAATAAATGCTAGAATATGGAGGGGAATCTAAAAGCTGAAGTTTTCTATCTTATATGATAGCTCTAAAAGTGACATGAGGACATTAAAAAGAGGTTTCTAAAAATTATGAATATTTACTCAGGAATAAGCCTTGAAAATAATAAATCAAAATGAATATCAATTTAAACTGATTGTATTACATAAGCTGAGTACTCATATATCTGTGGAAAGCATGGTCATCAAAGGAGTTTTCCAAGAAAAGAAATATTGTTCATTTGAATATGTAGCAAAGAAAATTTAAGTAAATATAACTTAAAAAATGATATTTTTTAAAATGACTACTATATTTTGTTTATTAAATGCCACTCATAATAAAAATAGCAATCAAAAAACCCAATGATAAATAGATATCAAATATGCATCTAAAAAACATATACTATTCCCCAGTTACTTGAAATGGTATTTCTCTGTGTTAAACTCAACCTGACACTTGTCACAAGGAAATTCTGTGCTAAATCTTTTGCTCTTTATGAATTAAATCTGGATGATAAAACTTCTATTAAAACATGCACTCAAGCTTTCATTTCATCATTGAAACAATATGGGAAACAGTTACCAGAAAATGAAAACTCTCCACAGTGTAATGTAGATCTTTACTCTAAATTCTACAAAGAAAAAGTAATCATAAGTTTAAAACCAAAAAAATATTTCTATATAATGTGTTTTTTGATTTGTTTTTCATGAAACTTAAAGAGAAGGACTTTGACAAAGGGACCCAAAAGTGCAAATATTTTTAATATCAGATTTCAATGTAATGGATGATATCTGTGAAGGGGAGGTTTTGAAGAATTTCCCTGAAGATTCAAATGCTTCAGAGTATGGCTATTGTGCTTTTTCTTTGACTCAAGGAAACTTTGAGTTCAGCTCATATGTGGACTGGTTCTGGCCTGGAGGTAATCAGATTTGAAGTCATCAGGAATGTTTTTGGTTGATTATGCCTATTTTTTTAAACTTACCACCTTCAAAATATATTGTGAAGAAAATTTATTTTTATTCCCAATAATACCAGGTCCAAATGAACAAACAAGTGAAGATTTTCTCAATCTTTTGAAACCTTTATTTGATAAATTCAAAGTACTTTGTAAAGGCATATGGGTCAGCTGCACAAATTCTCATCCATATAATGGAAAAATATGAGCTGAAATCATCCCATTAATTGCAGATACTCCAGCACTTCAAAAATTAGCAGGCTTTTCTGGTCACTCAGCAACACAATTTTATTCTTCATGTTTATTATTAATTTATCAAAATGATTAGTGAAATTTTAATAAATTTCCTTTCTGGACCCATGAAGAACACATGAAGCATGGAATAGAATGAAAAAATGCATTAACACATTGGGAACAAGAAAAAATTGTTTTAGAGCCTGGTGTGTGCTTGGGTGCTTTGAATGAATTGAGCTACTGGAGACCAATAGAATATTGTGCTTTAGATATGATGCATTTCCATATGCTGGGTAATCTTAAGAAGCATAGAAGGATGTTTTTACAAATTGAAGATGCTGCAATCGACCTTGAAAGGAAGTTGAAGAAGGCAGAGAATCAAAATATAAAAAATTTGGATGATTCAGTATATCCAGAGAAGGATATAAGAAGTTATCAAAAGTGGAAGTATGAATTTGATCAAGAAAATAGTCTGTAACTTTTGTTTTCCAGGAGTGGTAGTATGCAAAATTTAACTGAGTTAAATTTTAAAATGATAGCAAGTGAAATGGGTGTCAATGTAATGAAGCTTCAAAAAACCAATAGCTATTTAATCAGATCCCAATCTCAGTCAAACTCTTCAAGCATATTTTTTGAAAACTTGAGTGGTATCTGTGTTAGTTCAATTTATAATTTGCGGAGTCCAACTAAAGGTGAATCATCAAAAATAGCTTGTGAAAACTCTTCTGAAGGGTTGCAAAAGAAAGCTAAGGGAAATAAAAATTCTCCAAGTAAAGAAGTAGAAGATTCAGAAGAATTTTGAGACCCTATATTGACAGGAGATGAATTGCTAGTGGTAAGGAAGGCTATTCAACAGACAATAACTCCTTAGTTTACACTGGTACCAAAGAATTAGGATCAAAAACTAGAGCCCCACTCAAGGCAGCTGAGTGGCATGTACTGTATACTGTATACTATCCACTTGCATTGATACCACCTTGGACCTCATCACAGGGCTTCTCAATTGGCTTAGAATTATGGTCCAGAAGATCAATACTACTAAATTCATTGACAAATTTGATTTCAATTAAAAAATTTCAAACCCTGAAGAAAATATTAAAAGATGAGGTGAACGATTTAGAAAAACTTCTTTTTCAATACCTTCAATGTCTTCAGAGTGGATGGAACAAAATAAGAGGATAAAACCCAACCTTAACCTAACTAAGCATCCCCCTGATGTGATAAAATAATTTGGACCACCTACTTACACTTCTTCATGGATAGCTGAAAGAATAAATAATAAAATTTCAAGTATTCCAAAAAGTCATCATTCTGGTACATCAAAAAGAGACTTTTCATTGAATATTTTTATCAATCATTAATATCCTATTTGTATGTTAAATGAAACACCAAAAAGAATTCTCAAGTATTGGCATGTCAAGACAGTTCTAATTCAGTATAAAAAAGAAGAAAACATGGAGCTGAAAAAAGATGAAAAAAATCTGAAATATTTGGATAGTGTGAATGAGCTTATTATGTTTGATGATAGAATTTTCAAAAATGGGGAAAAGCTAAAATTGGAAAAGATGGTTTGAGACAGTGTAGAGAGACTCTTACAGTTGCCTTGCTATAAGCAGAATCCAAGGGAGTTTGATAAACTGAAGAGAACCCTCTCCCTTTAAGTAAATAAAGAGTTCACACTTAAATAAGCTATAATCTCTGCTTATTATGAAATTACCAATAGAATATTTGTTATTAATGGTTTTGAGATGTTGAATAAGTGTTTTTTATAATGAGGGTAAGAAAAACAACAGTGAAGCTTTATTTTTGAAACATTAGGGGGTGTCAGTTCTGGCAAATCCGCACTTACAAATCCGCACTTAAATAAGTGCGGATTTCTAAAACACACTAGCCCCAATACTGGTGGATTTCAAAATGAAATAAGTCACTTATTTCACTCAAATCCGCACTTTCTCAACCAAAAGTGCTGATTTCACCATCAAGTCCCATTTCACTGATTTGTCAGCATCATCCCATTCATATGCAGCACTCCGCAGCATAACACCTCATAACTCAAAACATCGTACATCACTTACATCTTCATATCATATCATATAAGAGTTATGCCTTCCTCACTTTCAAATTGTGATAAATTACATAAATCAATGACTTTCATGGCTCTTGAACTGCTCTTGGACTATGATTGCGATTCTGATTCTGATCTAGAAGAAGATTTTGTCTTTTTATCAAAAATGGCCACGAAAAGTTACCTTCTTCCCAGAAAGCCTCAAGTACTTCATACCTCCAAGTACACCATCCAAACACTTCTTAAACTATCTACACCCAGTTTTAGACAGCTGTTCAGGACTTCTCAGGAATGTTTGCTTAAATTTCTTGAGCTTATTCAGGATCATTCCATATTTCACTATAATTCTCAAAAAGAACAATGACATCCTTCAATTCAATTGGCCATCACACTATGTCTTTTGGGTTCAAATGGTAATGGAGACACTTTGAAACGTTTAGAAAATGTCTTTGATTTAGGGTATGGTTCAGTTAACACTTATACCAAACAATGTATCACTGCCATCAACTCCTTGTAATCTCAACTTCTCACCTGGCCAACAAAAGAAGAGCGACTTGAATCATCTCAGGCTATGCAAGCAGAGGGCTTCCCAGGATGTATTGGTTTTGTTGATGGTACTGCTACTCCTTTGAGCCAGAAACCTGCTCAAGGTGGAAAAAATTACTTTCACATTCTTGTCAAAAATTTTCACCAAAATATTTACAAGTCAAAAAAATTCTATATCTGTTTTAAAAAATTGGCAATACTCTCCCCTGCATTTTATTGAAGCAAGGGGTGGATATCACCAAAATTTTTCTAAGTCATCAATTTCACATGTCAGATTTGAAAATTTGGCAATACCCCCCCCTGCATTTTATTGAAGTAAGTGGTGGAAGTCATCTAAATTTAATATAATTACGTATATTATTAAAAAAATATCTAATATATATCACTTTCCCTAGTTTAAAGTAATGACAATCCCTCAAGCCAAAATGCAGATCAAATCTAGAAACAAAAGTTTGGGACTTTCCACAGGTATAGGCTAGAGGAACCCCATGAAACAAATAAATGTTATCATGATTACCATTTATACAACACAAGGTAGTGGGCCCATTACATTAGTTGAGGAAATTGATACATAAAAAATATTTATTAAAAATTTACAAAAAAAAATAAATTTTTTGATGACAACTCTAATACCCATACTTTTTTGATCTAGATAAAGTTTTTTTAAATTGATTAACTTTACCTTCTTTCTTTATTTTGTTGATTCTTTGAATCAACTTAGGAGTGATTTGAAATGAGCAACCAAAATGTGTTAAATCTTGACAGGATTCCAAACCAGGAGGAGCTTTGGTTGTTTGATGATTATCCTTAGAAGAGTTCCAAATAGTTTTGATGATACCATTTCCCAAACCAAAATCAATGATGCACCGGTGGTCTGGAAAATATAAATCATGTCATTTGATTTTAGCTGGAGATGGTATTGGTTGGCCAGTAATTGGTTTGATATATGAGAATATACCAAAAGTAAGAAAATTGGTGTCCTTGGTATCAGTGTGAATTTTATTGTGAAATCCAGAATGAGTGATAATAACATTAGAAAATAAAAGATATTTGTGGCTGATATCTTCACATTCGGAGTCACACAAATTCGGTATTCCAACTTTGGTTGCAAGTTCATGATTTTTTTCAAATGCTTTATTACAGTGCTTTTTTAGTCAAAGAGCAAGAAAAGAGTTAAAGGAAGGTAGAGTGTCCCATAAGCGAAAATCTTCATCATTTTGAGCTTTAGTGATATTCTTGAGCAACAAATATATGCCTATATAATTGAAATGCCTAGATAATAATCATATAAGAGTTTCAGAATCCTTATCCTCTAAATATGCAATATAAAAATTTGAAATAAGACAAGTGAAATTTGGAAAAAAGGCTCAACTTCAAAGGTCAAAATCTCAGCAACCACTGAACCTAATTCAAACCTGTTTGAGGGAAATGAAAGATATGCTTTAGTAGAATCTTCAGTTAAAGGACATGTGATTTAAAAAAACCTAACCCTAATTTGTTACATAAAAAATGAAATAAAAATTTAAATTGGGAAAAAAAGGCTCAACTTTAACGGTCAATATCTCAGCAACCACTGAATCAAATTCAAATCTGTTTGTGGGAAATGAAAGGTAGCCTTCAGGAGAATCTTCAGTAAAAAGAACATTAGATTTGAATAAACCTAACCCTAATTCCGAGTCTGAGTTCAAAATTTTACAAAAACTTGAAAAGTGGTAATGAAGATGAGATCAAAAGGAGTTTTATAATTTCACTGTTATCCAGATAAGAGTCATACATATATTTAAGTATGAACTTTTCATAAATGGAATGAGATATCATATAGGCATGAATAAAAGGAGATGAAACTTACCTTGATTGAAAAGTAGGAAAAATAGAGTGAGAAAGATTGATGTTGGAATTGTGGGGAAATTGAATATGGAGTAAGTGAAATGCATAAAGAATGTGCAATGTATGTATTTCAATGAAATGGAGCCAAAAAAAAGTGAAATAAGGGAAAGGGGGGATAATGACCATGCCAAGGAGGGATGAAGAGTAGGGTGATGGAGCTAAAAAAGAAAGTAAAGAGGGAGAGAAAAAAAAAGGTTAATTATACCATTGAAATCCAAAATAACCACTTACAAAAAAAATTTAGATAAAAAAAATAAAATAAACAGAAAAAAACAAAAAAAATTATAATAGTAATCAAAATATCAAAAAAAAAGAATAAAGTGACTTACCTGGAGAGATGAGATGACAAAATGAATGAAACCAAATTGTTTGAGGGATGTTGGAGGAGAATAGGAAAAGGATATGAGGGTTGAATGAAAAAAAAAATCACTGACAAAATATCCGATTTCATGTTGAGCTGGTGAAAGAAAACCAATGAGCCATCCAAAAAAAAAAAATTCACCGTAAATTCCAAAAAAAATGAATATGCAACAAACCAAAATACCAACCCAAGTGAATGAAGTACACAAAGAGGACATTTGGAGAGTACAAAATGGTATGGGAAAGAAAGGGATGATGTGGCCAACATGTGGTTTTGAAAAAAAAATCACCAAAAAAGTGCTGATTTGAGGTCAGAACTGACACTCATAGAAAAAAGATTAAGAAGTAGAAGAAATAAGTAAAAAAGAATGTAAACATGCCTGGTCAAAATATTGAAAATTTCAGGAAGGGGTGTGTGCCAAGGATTGATGGGTAGGTAGCGAGGAAGGTCAGTGTGTCACGTGTGACAGGGATGGGGTAAGAAAGGAAGGGATGTTTTGTGGCCAAAATGTGGTTGTGAAAAAAAACGGGAAAAAAGTGCTGATTTGAGGTCATAACTGACACCCTTTTTTGAAATAAGTTACTTTTTTTCAAAATTTAAGTGCTGATTTGTAAGTGCTGATTTGGTTTGAAATCCGCACTTAAGTTAAGTGCGGATTTGCCAGAACTGACACCCCCTATTATTTAAATGATTGAATAATATATTTTTATGAAGCTTTTATTTATATATGATTTAGTTATTATATCCATATCCCTTGTGATAAGAACTTTAAAATGGTACCCTATAAGTTAATATATGTGATGAAGAGTGAAAATAATAAAATTTTATATAAAAGTGTTCTATTTATAAGGGTATTACAATTTTTATAATTTGTTATGTAAAATAATAATGGTTGTTGATAATATGTGTTTTTGTGGTTAATGATTAAGTTTTTGAATGTTCTCTGTTAGATGTTCTATATAAGATGTTCTATCTTGTCTAATTTTGAGTCTACAGGCTTTATATGGATAATATGTCACATGCCCTATTTTCCCTAGCTGGAGCATCCCAGAGCTTGTACAGAGCCTGTCCCTACTTCCAGACTCAACTAGAACCTTAAAATGCTAATAAAAAAATCTAAAAATATAGATGATAGAGCTACTTCTTCTTTATAATCCATTCTAATTTTTATAGTCTGTGCAGTTCTAATTACCTAGTAAAAATTATCAAAGTTAAGTAAATTACTAAAAAATTAAAGAAACCAAAAATAATTTATAAAATTATTAAAAATATTAGAAAAATTAGTTAAAATTACAAAAAAGTTTACCAAGGTTCTTGATCCTCCTGAAATAAATTTTAATGCACTTTGAAACCCATACATTAATTTCCTGATTTTTAATTATTTGTTTAATCTTGACTCATAAAATTATCCCTTTCAAACCCTTTTATATACTCATTTTCTTTAATATATCCATTTTAAAATTAGATTGGCTTTTCTAATCTCAATAATAATCTCCCAAAAATCCTCTTTTAATAAAATTTAGTGCCCTACTAGAAGTTAGACTGCCACAAAAGAGGTTGTAGCTATCAGAGATCAAATTTTAAAGAATGATAAAAGTACTCAGAAGCTTTGTGTTAAAAGGAAAATGATTTATGAAAAAATCTCAGAATGAAAGAAACTCAACTATTGAATTCAAGTATTGTGATGATCAGAGTTTTGGTATGATTCATATTTTATTCACATCAAAAGAGGACAAGGAAGATGTTTGGGTGATTGTTAGTCCTTTTAAAGAAATCCTGCCTAGCAAAACACACAAGATCCCTTATGAGAGTCACAATCTTCTAAATAGCATAGTAATCAGGGATTCTAAGGCAGATTCAATTGTTGTAAGAGAAAATTCAATAATTGAACATGCAGCTATCCTGAAGAATTGGTGAGGAACTTTTTGTATGAAAGAGAAGATTATTATGGCTATTGGGTTGAGGTCTGATGTAAGTCAAAACTAAGTATTCTGAATATGGGAATTTTTAATTAATTTTTATCCTTTAGAAATTGAAAGGAGTGTTAATGCAAGCGAAGTGATTAATAGCATAATTATGTGTGGAGAATGGGAGAATAAAAATTTTTTTGATTGAGAAATATCTTACAACGTTATATAAAAAATAGTTGCATAATGTCATTAATTATTCAGCATTATGAGTGATGAAATATAAAATTTATCGGAATATGACAAAGATGAAAAAAAAGAAAAATTAATAAGTAATCTTGGAAGTATAAATAATACTCAATTCATTTTTGGAGCTTGATTTTCAGCCTAATTCCAAACCTCTTTATAAATTTTTTATCTGATTATTTGGTAACACTATTAAACAAATTCTTGTAAAGGATTAAAATATGGACCAAGATTTTAAAATGAGTATGACATTTTTATCTACTAAATCATTCAATATTTCAAATTTGACTTCAATTTTACAAAATATAGGTAAATTTTTAAATTCTATTACTGATAATTTAACTATGGACATAAGATGCAAAATAAATATAATCAAGAAAATAGAACAGAGATTTTATTTTCCAGCAGTGGTAATGTGCAACCTTTAACTGAGTTAAATCTTAAGATGATCCCTAGTGAAATGGGATTCAATGTAAGGAACCCTCAAAAAACTTATATTTCTTTTATCAGATCCCAATCTACCATAAATAGAGAAAACAGATAAAAGTGGATACAATAAAGAAACAGGTAAAAATAACTCATCCAAAGAGTATATAATGAAACCCAAAGTATATAAAGGAGCCAAATAAACTTTCAAATCCCCCAATAACATTCCAAAGAATCCATATTAACCCAGTATTCATATCCCAACCCATAACTCTGTAAAAATCCATCAAAGGAAGCAGATTAAGTTGTCCAAACTGGATATATGCACCTAAAAAAGGTCTATATGCTTGTGTAGATGTTGTGATTCCATTTAATACGTCAATATGACCTAAAATAAGCAGATAAATAAGGCTTATAGGCTATTAAGAGGGTAAAACCGGCTTATAGACCTATATATACATAATATGTCAGCCAGGCTATTCCAGGAGTCCAGTAAATGATATATAAATTATAAAACCTTAAAGAGTGGGTAAAACTTGTATTTAATGAATATAACTTAATATTTTATTACATAATGAAATTATATAAGAATTTTATTATATACAAATGTTACATTAAATTTATTGGTTATATATATTTTTATATACAATTAAATTGAGCATAATATAATATATTCTACAAATAATGGCGCATTTTTATATATTTAATAATTATAAATTTTTATTTAATTAATTAAAAAACATATATTATAATTACAAGTGTAAATTTGATTTATAATATATTTAAATTAATTACTTAAATTTATATATTAACTAATACCTCTCATATGACACTAAACAATTATTAAGGACGCTTCTTTTGACCCTTAATTG
The DNA here is from genome assembly GCA_030280995.1 of Hemileia vastatrix. NCBI lineage: Eukaryota > Fungi > Basidiomycota > Pucciniomycetes > Pucciniales > Zaghouaniaceae > Hemileia > Hemileia vastatrix. The sequence goes on along the minus strand of JASXTE010000014.1, from coordinate 6,672,251 downwards.
TGTTAGAAAAAACAAATAAATTAATTTGAACTAAATTGAGATTAATTGATTGTTTTGTTGCGTCAAATTATTTTTTGTTTCACTTAAAATGTCCTCTAATCAGGATGTACCATCTGTTGGGAATTATATTTCTCATAGTTCCTATGTTTCCACTCTTGTTTAGTTATTTACTATTGTCACTTACTGATTTGGGGATTAATGGCGGGGAAATTGGATTCTTAATTGGGCTTTTAATTAATTGTTTCATGTTTTTCTCTATATTGTTATGTTTCATTTACTCTTTTTGATATATTTGTTTTATTCCTTTCTAATCATTGTATTTACTGATATAGTAGCGCTTCAGAGGACCCATTGCCTATAAAAGGGCCTTGGATAATCCCCTGTAGCCTTATCACTTATTATACACTCAACAATTTAAATACAATTTTTATATTACGTTTATATTCTTTTTATTAGTAATAAAATTCTAATTAGAATTTTATATAACAATTTAAAGGTTGCTTTAAGTCTGATAGTAATTATTTTGGTTGCCGCGCAGAACTCTTACTTATATAATATTGATATTAATAAAACCAAGTTGTTGTCACCTCCCAGCTCACTTATCGTTGTTTTTCTCTCAATAAATTAAATAATTTTATTAAATTTTATTTTTTTATTACCCATACTCCTTTCCTCCTTCTCCTCCTCTCATTCCTTCTTCTATTTTTCTCCTTCTTCTAGACGACCGGCCGACAACTGGGGGCCTTCCCAAACGACGACGACGATCGAAGCCTGGCGACGAACGACAAAACGCACGGACCACCTAGCAAAACGAAACTTTTGCCGCGACTGTGTTTCGAACTTGGGTGCGACATATTAGGTTTATATAATATTAATTTTTATATTATTTTGAAGTGATTTTTCAATCACTATAGTAAGTTCACCTTTGCGCCTCTCACTCATATTACTATATTTTTATTGCAATAACAGTGATTGTGGCTTAATTGCTGATTCACTGAGTGTAAGTGTTCAATTTTTAAAAATTTTTTTTTTCCTAGTTGACCATTATAGAGTGTTAAATCCTCTTAGTCCTAGAAGAATTGACATTATTATTAATACAAATTGAATTATTAATTTAATTTTTTTTTTATTATTAATTATTGTTAATTTTTGGTTGACTTAAAAGTACATTGTGCTTAGTCCCAATATATTGCCATATTTAATATTGGTAATTAATTGGTTGAATTAACTAACTTGTTATTCCCAATTTAAACTTGCAATCCATTTCTTTTTAAAAAATTAATTTTTTAATTATTACTTTATATTGAAAGTTAATTTTTCTATAATTTAATTAATTAAAAAATTTTTTTTTTATATTATTTGGAGCAAATTATTGACTAACTTTGATTATTTTTTTATAAAGTACAAAGTAAAATATTAATCTTCCCACTAGTATGTCCAACAATTTGACAGAAAAAATGGATAACATGCAAGTGGATGAGATAGAAATTGACTATGATGCTGACACTGTAAGTTCTTCTAAAGTTGGTCATAAAAAATCTTATGCTAACACAAAGAATTCTCATACTGCAGGATGTGGAAATGACAGGAAATGCAAACAAACCAAACCCCCTTCCCCCAGTACCACAGAAGGAAGTAAAGCCTCTAGTGCCTCAAGAAGGTCTTCCAAAAGGCTTCAAAATAAAAAAGCTTCCTCTGCCACAACAAATCAGCAACCTCTCCAGTCATATAAAAGAGTTGAAGACAGAAAATATGACGTACAAAGCAAAGGTAGACACATTGTGGGATCAGGTCCAAGAACTCAGGAACCAGATTCAGGCCCAGGCCCCTCCTCAATTGCCTCCCAATCAGCTTCAATTTCAGGCTCAACCTTCACAGCCACCCAGCTCAACCATCCAAAATCCAAATACTATGGAAGTAGAGCAATGGAAATGGGATTATCTAATGAGTCACTACCAACAGAATGTGCAACACCCTCCTCATCATCAGCCTGGCCCATCCAGAACACCCAATTTCCATCCACCTCCTCATCCCTACCAACAAAGCAGGAGAAAGAAGGCCCAAGCACAATCCCAAACCCAGTCCCAGGGGAAGTTTCCTCCTCTGCCATGGTAAGTAATTTGGTTGATAGTCACTTGGGTATGTTTTCTAATAAATCTTCTTCTGCAGGTAATATTATTGAACATGGTGAAAGAACAGTTAAACCTGTTAAAAGACAGCTTCCTGTAACTAGTAGCCCTATTGATGTAATTAGCAAATTGTCATTTGATGAACCTTTACATTTAACTTCAACATCTTTAATTAATCCTTCTCTTGCAATTAAAAATGATTCTGTTCCCCCTGAAATCTATAACTTAATTGAAAAAACTTCTGAGGAAATTTTGAAAGATACCCTTGATTTTAATATTGTGAAAGACAAACATGTGAGAGATGTGTTAATCCATGAAAATGATAGATTAAATAATTTACACTTGCAATGTAGAGTGAGTTCTTTTGTACAAGATACAGCTTATTTAAAAATCAAAGAAACCTTGAATATTGTTCTTAGTCAACAAAAACAAATAAGAAGTGACCATAGAGCTATCTCAGATAGAAATATCAGTCTGCATAAGACATTGAGTGAATTGAAACCCTTTATTGAGGAAAATTATTCATTCAAAAATGAAATAAAATCTCTACAAAATGAGTTGAAGAAACTAAAAAATGACTTCCATGCACTAAGTACCAAACACTCAGTTTCTGAGGACAGAAATGTTCTATCTCTTGCAAAAGTGAATGACCAGATGTCTGAAATTCCAAGAATAAGAAACTATGTGTCTGACCTACAGGAAAAGTTCTCAACCTTAACCATCAATAATGAATTAAATGAGATTTCTGCCAGTAAGCTGCATAAAAATAAAGGGAAAAAACCTGAACAAAGTTCATCCTTTCTTCCTCATATTTCAACCATTAAACAAACTGACAATGAGTCTGTAAAATCTTTTGCTACTAGCAAAAAATCTTGTGATGGTCATGCACCAGCTGTTTCTGTAAATAATGAAATTTCTGAACACCTGGCTAAACTTCAGGAATTATTACTAATGAATAATTCAAACCAAAAAGTGGACCATCCCAGTAGTCAGAAAAATTGGCCTAAGTTAGACCAATATCCTACCTTTGATGGTGATTCTTCCTCTGATTGGCAACACTTTATCCAAAGAATTGATAATTTAAAGAGATCTTATAAACTACCTGATGAGGAAATTGTTTCTAAGCTAATTTCTTTATTTTCCAATGTAGCCTTGATGTGGTATGAATCTGTCCTCTTAGATAACAATCATTATACATGGAATGATTGGAAATCCTTGATTGAGAATCAGTTTGGTGGTTCAAAATTCAGGTTAGCTCAGCAAAGACTGTATGAGAATACTAGATATGTATCCTCCTCTGTTGAAAAGCCCATTGTTTTTCTGATGAAAATAACTAAAATCCTTAGAGCAATTGATCCAAAGATGGATTATGATATTTGGAGAGATAAAATCTTGTATAAATTACCAAATTCTCTTAGGGATTTGATTGTTGCTAGAACTGAGCATGTAAGGGAAAATTCTTCTTTCATTAATATCTGTAATGAAGTACTACTCAACCATAGATATGAACCAAAGAATTACCTTAGTAAATCTTATAATGATCAGAATAAACCTTCTATAAAGCTCCCAGAAAAATCTGGTAAACCCTCTGCCCCAGTTGCACCTAAAAAATATGCAACAAATACTTGTTATCAATGTAACAAACCGTGGCAGAAGGGTCATGTTTGTGACAAGAAAATTCATCTTGTTGAACAAAATGAAGACACTGATGAACTTGAACTTGATGTCAATAATTCTTCCAGTGACTGTGAAAGTAATATCTCCTATGACAATGAATCTGTTAAAGATGTTTTAATGTTGGAACATGATGTCCATTATTTAAATAATATATCTGAAGATAGTGTATTGAATTTATCTTCAGTAGAAAATGCTGAGATAATTAAAGATATTACTAAAAATTCTATTCCTATATCCCCTTTAAAGGCACCTGTTATCATTAATGGTAAAAATGTTGATGTAGTTCTTGATTCTGGTGCTGGAGGAAGTGTAGTATCTGAAAAAGCTTTGGCTTCAGTGGATAAGGAATATTTGAGTAAATTATTGCCTATAACTTCTGAAAAATGGAGAGGGTATGGTTCTACCTTATTTCCTATTGGCAAATACAAAACCTCTGTATTCTTCAAATATAATGGTGGTTTTGTCAGAGCTATTTGTGAATTTGTTGTCATGAAAAATGATAATTTGAGCAATTGGTTTATTATGGGAAATGATATTTTAACCATGTTTGGTGTGAAACTGGACCCAGCAAATAATTGCTTTACCTTAGGAATGAATGGGAAAAGAAAATTCAAAATTTCTTCTCCTAAACCTTCTGGGCATTTGTTGAAATCTTGTAACTCACTGACCCAATGTAAAGGTAGAACAACAACTGAAATGGATGATTTATTACATGAAATAAATACCGCTTCTTTTGGTGATCATTTGACTAATGAACAAAAGGATTCTATTGTTGCCTCTATTACCTCTTTCCCTATGGCTTTTGCTCATGGTTCTCATGTCTTGGGAATTGTTCAGGAAGAGATGAAAATTACCTTATCCTGTAATTTGAGTGATATTCCTCCTTCCCTTAAGAAAAAACCATATCCTGCTTCTCCATCAAAAAGAAAAGATATTGAAGATAATATTGAAACATTATTGAAAATGAATATCATTGAGAAAGTGGATGTCACCCCCAAATATTGTGTCATCTCCCCAGTCTTAATTTCTTATGAAAAAGATAAAGCTAGATTATGTGGAGATTACAGAGCTTTAAATACTTATACTGTTGATGATATTTATCCTTTACCCAGAATTAATTCAATACATGCTACCTTGCAAGGTGCAAAATTTATTAGTTGTCTGGATGGTAATAAAGGGTATCATCAAGTTCCAGTTGAGAAAAATTCTCAAAATTTTTTGCTTATTGATACTCATATGGGAATATATAAGTATGTTAGGATGCCATTTGGCCCTAAAAATGCTCCTTCAGTTTTCCAGAAAGTCATGGATAACACTTTCCATCAAGAAATTATTGAAGGTTGGCTCATGGTTTATATTGATGATATTATTCTTTTTTCTAAAACTTTTGATGAACATATGATTCATTTAAATAGAGTTTTCCAAAAAATGGATGAAATCAATATGACCTTATCTTTAAAAAAGTGTAAATTTGGTTTTCAATCTTTGAAAGTCCTTGGCCATGTTGTGTCAGGCTTACAAATTTGTGTAGACCATAATAAAGTTGCTGCCATTCAAAATGTGAAAGCACCAACTTCTGTAAGAGAAATCCAAAGTTTTTTAGGTATGTGTGGCTATTATAGACAATATATTAAAAATTATCAGGTCATAGCCTTGCCTCTTACAAAACTAACCAGAAAAGATGTTGCTTTTCTCTGGAATGATGACTGTCAAAAAGCTTTTAATACATTGAAAAATTGCTTAATGTCAGCCCCTATATTGGCTCTTCCAGATTTTAACAAGCCATTTTTACTTTATACAGATGCTAGCTTTATTGGTCTGGGTGCTGCCCTTCACCAAAAGCAAATTATTAATGATAAATCCTCAGAGGTTGTAATTTTTTATATTTCAAGAACCTTGAGAAATAGTGAATTGAAATATGGTGCCACTCAATTGGAGTGCTTAGCAGTTGTTTGGGCTCTTGAGAAACTTCATTACTACTTGGATGACCAAAAATTTGAGTTGGTAACTGACTGTAGTGCTGTGAAATCTCTCTTAAACCTCAAAACACCTAACAGACATATGTTCAGGTGGCAACTTGCTGTTCAGGAATACAGAGGAAGGATGACTATTATCCACAGAGCTGGAAATGTTCACTCTAATGTTGATATGCTCTCCAGATTGCCTCTGCCAAATAATGACTCCAATCCTGCTTATGTACCTGAGGATGACACTGTTCATATACATGGTATATTTATAGTTGATATGGAAGAAGAGTTATTACAGTTAATACTGGATTCATATGATAAAGATTCTGACTTAAATAAATTAGTTACTATTTTGAATGATCCTAAGAATGCTTCAATTCAAGCATTAATAAAAACTCTTCCTGCAAAATACCAAAATGCTTTAAATAAAGGAAAGTTTTCTATTGAAGATGGTTATATTTATTATAGAAGGAAGCTTACCAATGTAATTGTTATTCCTCCTTCAATGAAAGAAACTATCCTCAAACTTTGTCATGATGATATATTAGCTGGTCATTTTGATCTTGAAAAAACATTGATTAGAATCAAAAACACTGCATGGTGGGCTAATATGTCTGAAGACACAAAATTATATGTTGAATCTTGTGATTCCTGCCAAAAATCTAAAAAGTTAACAGGCAAGAGAGCAGGGTTATTACAACATATTGAAGCACCTAGTGCTCCCTGGCAAATCATTAATATGGATTTTGTCACTGGTCTTCCTGTTGCAGGTAAAGACAGCTTTAACTCTTGTTGGGTAATAGTTGATAGATTCACAAAAATGTGCAAATTTATTCCAACCCACAAAGATGTATCCACCAAAGAATTAGCTTTCTTATGGTGGTCTTACATGTTTAATATTATTGGTTTTCCAAAAGCCATTATCTCTGATAGGGATCCAAAATTCACTTCTGAGTTTTGGACCTCTTTGATGGATATTTGTGGCTGTGAGTTAAAATTATCTACAGCTCACCATCCTCAGACTGATGGTCTAGCTGAAAGAATGATTCAAACTCTGGAAGATATGATTAGAAGGTATTGTGCCTTTGGTTTAGAATATAAAGATAATGACAGATTTACTCATGATTGGGTCACTCTTTTGCCTGGTCTTGAATTTGCATATAATAGCACTGTTCATTCTGTCACTGAGAAAAAGCCGTTTGAGCTTTGGTTAGGTTATGTCCCAAACACTCCTGCTCAGATTCTCAATAATAAATTACCTAAGTTGGAACTACATCCTGGTGTAAAATCTTTTATGCAAATGCAACAGCTATGCAGAAAACATGCTCAGAGTTGTATTGATAAAGCATTTGAATATGAAAAGAAAAGATGGGATAAATCCCATAAAGAATACACATTTAACAAGGGTGATGAAGTGTTGATCTCTACTGTCCATTTCAATTTACAAGGTAACCACAAATTAAAAGATCCTTTTGTAGGACCATTTGTTGTTAAAAGAATGGTTGGTGATAATGCAGTAGAAGTTGTATTGTATTCTCCATATGATAGGAAACATCCTGTCTTTCCCATTTCTTTGCTTAAACCTTATACTTCCAACAGTGACTTATTTCCAAAAAGAAGAGGAAGACCTAAGAAGAACCCTCAGGAAGTCACAGAAACAGCAGAAATTGATAAAATTCTCAATGATAGAATTATCACTTCTGAAAGAGGTACTGAATATTTATTGAGATATAAGAACAAATCATCTGAACATGATGCATGGATACCTGGCAAAGAAATTTCAAATCTGCCTGCTCTGTTGAAAAAATACAAAAAGAAAAAATCTTAGCATTTTTTTATTGTTTTTTTAGAGTGAGGGAGTGTCAGCCAGGCTATTCCAGGAGTCCAGTAAATGATATATAAATTATAAAACCTTAAAGAGTGGGTAAAACTTGTATTTAATGAATATAACTTAATATTTTATTACATAATGAAATTATATAAGAATTTTATTATATACAAATGTTACATTAAATTTATTGGTTATATATATTTTTATATACAATTAAATTGAGCATAATATAATATATTCTACAAATAATGGCGCATTTTTATATATTTAATAATTATAAATTTATATTTAATTAATTAAAAAACATATATTATAATTACAAGTGTAAATTTGATTTATAATATATTTAAATTAATTACTTAAATTTATATATTAACTAATACCTCTCATATGACACTAAACAATTATTAAGGACGCTTCTTTTGACCCTTAATTGTGTTAGAAAAAACAAATAAATTAATTTGAACTAAATTGAGATTAATTGATTGTTTTGTTGCGTCAAATTATTTTTTGTTTCACTTAAAATGTCCTCTAATCAGGATGTACCATCTGTTGGGAATTATATTTCTCATAGTTCCTATGTTTCCACTCTTTTTTAGTTATTTACTATTGTCACTTACTGATTTGGGGATTAATGGCGGGGAAATTGGATTCTTAATTGGGCTTTTAATTAATTGTTTCATGTTTTTCTCTATATTGTTATGTTTCATTTACTCTTTTTGATATATTTGTTTTATTCCTTTCTAATCATTGTATTTACTGATATAGTAGCGCTTCAGAGGACCCATTGCCTATAAAAGGGCCTTGGATAATCCCCTGTAGCCTTATCACTTATTATACACTCAACAATTTAAATACAATTTTTATATTACGTTTATATTCTTTTTATTAGTAATAAAATTCTAATTAAAATTTTATATAACAATTTAAAGGTTGCTTTAAGTCTGATAGTAATTATTTTGGTTGCCGCGCAGAACTCTTACTTATATAATATTGATATTAATAAAACCAAGTTGTTGTCACCTCCCAGCTCACTTATCGTTGTTTTTCTCTCAATAAATTAAATAATTTTATTAAATTTTATTTTTTTATTACCCATACTCCTTTCCTCCTTCTCCTCCTCTCATTCCTTCTTCTATTTTTCTCCTTCTTCTAGACGACCGGCCGACATAATATAACTACATATTTCATTGAATATGAGGTTTATGCATACATATAAGCTTATGTATGTCTATAATTACTTCATATCACTTAAGATAAGTATATTATGACTCCATTATCACCTTAATAAGTATTTTAGGGCTATGGGTAAGCTATTTAAACTTATATAAGTCATTTAATAGTGTAATAAATATATATATATAAGCATAATAACCATATATATAAGTATTATAAGCATAATTTTTACTTATAAGTTTAATGTAATTAAGGTTATCTTATTTTCAGAGTAAGAAATACACAGTCTCAAGGATACCTAGGCAGAAAACTATACTTTCCTTCTCACTCATCCAATGTTTATCCATTTTACATCTAAAAACTTGTTATAATTGTTTCTAAATCTTGGTAATTACATATTATAATAAACATATTATTTGCTACACACTGACATATACAACTCAAGGTTCTTAATCATTGGAATAGGTATATCACTCTTTACATATATAATATTCCATTATATTACTATTACATATTGCTAGATGATTATGAAACAAGTTGTAGTCAGAGTGAATTAGTCTGTGGTAAAACTAATACGCCTTTTTTATCTCATAAGCTTGGAACAATACACTCAAGGAATATGTGTGGAATGTACTGTATACTTTCTACTATCCACTTTCATTGATACCACTTTGGTTTCAGAAAATTTCATGACAGGGATGCTCAACAGGCTTAATATTACAGTCCAGAGAATCAATATAACTAAATTTATTGAAAACTATTATTTCAATTACAAACTCTCTAACCATGAAGAAAATATCAAAATATGATGTGGAAGATTTTTAAAAACTTCTTTTTGGATACCTTCAATGTCTTCAGAGTGGATAGAAAAATCAGAGGATAAAGCCCAACCTACGTCTAACTCAGCATTTTCCCAATGTGATAAAATTATTCTGACCAGCTGCTTAAACATTGGCATGGGTAGCTGAAAGAATAAATGGTAAAATTTCATGTATTACAAATAATCATTATTCTTGTATGTCAAAATGAATTTTTTCATTGAATATTTAACAACTATTAATATCCTATTTGTATTTTATATGAGATACCAAAAGTAATCCTCAAGTGTTAGCATGTTAAGAAAGTTCTATTATCCAAAGCAACAAAATAATATTAAGGAGCAAAAAAGGAAAGCAGCTGAGAGTTTTCAAGGAAAACTAATAAAATACATCTCTAAAGCAAGAAATTCATCCAGAAGTTCTGAAAAAATAAGTCAAAATATTCACAACTTCTTAAGAGTGTGCCTGGGTGGCCCAAAAAAGCTGTGTCATTATCGAGAAAGTGCAACTGAAGAGGAGGTTGAAAATTGTCTTAATTGGAGTCAGAATAGGAAGAATATACTTTCACAGGCAATTGAAAAGGTTTTTTCAATTAATCAGCCAGAAAATACTGTTGATAAAGATTCTTTGGCTAGAGCCGCAGATGCTGACCTTGGAGCAAAGTTTTTTTGCCTGCTTTTTAGCCTTTAAGTGATTTATTGAGCATTCCAGGTGGTCCACCAGTTTCAATTCCATTGAAGAAAAATATTGAGCAGACTTTAAAAGAAAAATGATTTTCAAGGCTTACCTTTGAATGGACATGCAAATCATTTTTAGATCAGTCTGGAATCAAGTAGTATCAGAAATTTTGATAGAATTTTCATTGACTTGTCTTAAGAAATTGAATTGATTGGATGTAGAGAAGTTCAAATTTGTTCCAATTGTCATTGAACAATGGGTTTAAAAGAAAGGTAAAGAATTGAGAGAGTATAAAGAATAAAAGATGCTTCTCTAGCTGATATCAAGAAGAAAAACTATTCAAAGTAACAAGTGCAAAGGCACCAAGAAACAGTGAGGATTTTCATAAAAACCTTTCAAAATCACAAACACTTACAAGATATTATTTTATTTAACATTTTAGATAGAAAAAACACATTGGTATATATCAGGAAAATACTGCCTTAGAAATGAAGAATTAATTGCCCTATTTTTGAAAACAGAATGCACATCAGATATTGAGGAATAAAAAAATCATAAGAAGCCTCCTGTATGTGTTATGCCAGAATGGAGAAGCCAAAGACTCACCAAGTGTATCTGTTTGCTTGATAAAGAAGCCTCCTAATTAGCAACAAATTAATGGGCTCTTCTTCAGTTAAAAAAGACATATGATTCCTCTTCTTAAAAAAACTTTGAAAAATGGTGTAATTGTAGTCCATAAAAATTTACCAAAATATTCTTATTCAAGTGATAATTAAAAAAATTATAAATCAGATTGAAAGTAATACTATTTCTTCTAAAAAAAAGATGATCTAAAAAATATTTATTAAAAATTGAATAACCTGTGTAAATAGTTAGATTTTTAAAAAGCTTTTTCATATATCATATAATAAATATATTATTTACTGTAGATGTTAATTAGTTTATTTTAAAGGAGATTAATGCAAAAAGTGTCTTTATTAATCAATTATCTTTTTGCCTGATGTAAGTATAAAAAGTATGAAAAACTGTCAGCCAGGCAACTAGACCTACCCAGTAAATAATTATAATTATTTACTTAGGTTGAGCTACACATTTACCTCTCACTTTATTAGTTATATTTACTTTATAAATTAATTATAATATTTAAACTAATTAATAAGTAAATTTAAATTAAAAATATAATTATAATGTTCCCTAATTTGTTATTCCTAGATACATCCTCATTTAAGCTGAAAAGTAGATTAAAGTATAACAATACACCACACAATATAGGGGGCGGACTTGCTAGCCAGTCCGCAACCTTGGACTCAAACTCACCACAGATTGAACACACATTGAGCTATTGACAAAGGAACCATACAATCAGGAATGAACACCACTCAGCAGAGCAGTTTTAGGTGAGTGTTCAAGTAGAGTTCAGTATGGGTTTAATATGAGTTCAGTCTGAGTTCGATCTGAGTTCGATCTGAGTTCAGGTTGGGGACTTGCTAGCAAGTCCACCCCCTATATTGAGTAGTGATACTGAATATTAAATAAAGAATCAAATATTTTTATTTACCTTGACATATACATATAATACTCTTTATAGAAAATTCCTTCTATAATATATTTTAATTAAAAATTTCTATTGTGGGATTTTCTCTCTTTGATATTCTTGTATGTAGCATGTGGTACCATATTTTTATCTCTCTTTTTGCCTATATGAGACCCCTCAATCTTTCTGTTTTGATTCATTCCATTCTTTACACACATTACAATTTTATATACAAATTAAAACCCAATACTACTATAACCTATTTCTTACTATATAAAATTAGATATTTTAAGATTTAAAGTGATAATAATAATTACAATATTACCTTTTAATTGAGTAAAATATCAGATATTTAAATACATTCACCAATATTGAAATTTTGAGCTCTCCTACCCTTCATTGTTGTTGGACCGCTTGAAATACCTTCTAGACATTAAGGACCGCCAGAAAACTGAGGGCCTTTCCAATTGTAGTCAACTAATTGATACCTTGATTCAAAAAAATCTGTGGGACCACTCACTCCAGCACATATAGAAAATTTTGGACAAAAAACAAACATCAAACATCAAAAGCACACAACTGTATTTTCTCATGTGACCAGTATTCTAACCTTGCTTCAAAATTGAAGGTTTATAAATAAGTTAATGTCCTATATTTTGTAGTGACTATCACCACAGAAAATTTGGGGGGGTATTGCTAGCAATACCCCTCATTTAAAAATGTTGGGAAGTGGTTGGAAAGCTGTTGGAAGGCTGTTGGGAGTTCATTGTGAAACCAGATTTAAATTAATTGGACAAAGATTTGGTAATCAGTTAGACCTAGGTTCAACCAAACTCAATCACAGGTTTCTTGGAGCTTGGTGATTACTTTGATTTTGAGCTGAGCACAGATTGAGCGAAGCTTGAACATATCACTTAACATATCATAATATTCACTTTCCCATCTTGTGGAAAGCAAAATTTGATATTCATTCTAAGAATATCTACATATATTTTCTTTCCAAGTTGGTAACAGAAGGTTAAACTGTAGTATCTCAATTATTACACTAGACTACATAGATATTTGATAAAACATTCAATTCAAATCAATTTTAATATTATTGAGATCACCATAAGTGTCTGTCCAAAGACTTACAAAAAGTATGTTAGTATCAAGACATCGTTCTAGGTAGTAGTTTCAATTTGGATTTTGAACTGACATCTAAAGCATTTTACTATTAGACAGAAACATAAATAAGTGTAATAAGAGTGAAATTATTCTATTTTGTGATTATAATGTAACAATAAAGCACATTTTTATTGAGAAAATTTTTCTTCCTCCACAAACCAAAATTTACTCTATAGGCTCAAGATTTATTTTTAAGCCATATTATTCATTTCAGTTATCATTGATTTACTTCCAATATTTATTAAAAAGATAATAATAATACATGTGAAAGAATTATGAGCTTAGCATAGCATATGCTAAAAAGTTATCTTGTTGTTTTATTCAAAACTGATTCTTCATTTTTTGCTTCAATTCATCTTTTAACAACCACTATCTTCAGATACTATTCTTACTTAATATGTCAAGTCTCAGATGTGTTGGACAGTTCTCAATAACAATTGATCAAATTTATATGAATGTAATTTCAAGATTTCAAAACTCACCAACCCCCACGATTTTACAGCGAGGCCATTCAAATGTTCATATTTTTGGACTATTTGAAGAAAGAAAACCAACCCTTGTCAGTAATCTTTCTCAAGTGCAGAGTCAGCACATTGGACCACTATTGGGTTACATTGGCTCTGGATCTCACCATTTAAACCAAAGAAGTGCCTTGAATCCTATGAAGCCTTTCTATTTTCATGCTTACTTGGTTCCAGTTTTTGGTAATCAGTATCAACTTTGGGGATGCCTCTTTTCTTCAAGTACACTAATCATCCTTGCTAAAGAAGCATTTTCTTCTGCACAAATCAATTTATGTCCAATCCTGAACTACGACTCCACTATCTTTTTTAATATCCCGCATGTAATTTTTGAAGGCTCTTTCCAAATATCTCAGAGTACTCAAGATTGGAAAGCTGATCAACTTATCCGAGGAATCAAAACAGTTCTCAAAACACATCAACTTCAAGCAATAAATTTTATGATTGACAATGAACGAATGTTAAAGGAAAAGTTGGATATCATGTGGAGGCACCAGGAAAACCATTGGATTAGAACTGGATTAGATGACTATAAAGATCAGTTTCCTAACAATCAATTAACCCCTGAAGGAAACAGGTCAATACTTGCTGATGATATGGGTTTGGGAAAGACACTTTCAACTCTTTCTCTTATAAGTGCAACTCAAGGTGAAGCAAGACAATTCCAGGTATCAGAAAATCAAGAAGGTATTAATCGGAGTTCAGCCACACTGATTATATGCCCCCTGGCAACACTATCGAATTGGATCAATGAAATAAGTGTGCACTTTGAAGATAATGCGCTTCCTTTCAAGGTTCTTTATGGGAAGGATTGTCAAAATACTAATGTCAATGAGCTACAGGAAACTGCTATTGTTTTAACGACCTATGAAATAGCTAGCCCAACGATGTCAAAAAATCAAAGCCAAAAAAAGATACCGGTGACTCAAATGCTCTTTTGGTATAGAGTTGTTTTAGATGAAGCTCAGTTAGTGCCCATTTCTATATCTAAAACTTAAAACTTAATTTTTATAATCAATTTTTATAAATATTCTTTTAGTTACATTAAAAATCCTTACTCGCAGAGGGCTCAAACAATATTTGACTTGGAATCCCAACACCGACTATGCTTGACTGGAACTCCACTTCAGAACAGGCCCACTGACCTTCAAAGTCTCATATTTTTTCTTAGAATCAAAAAGTGGCAAGAAGACTGGTTATGGAAGAATTTCCTTTTTCCAGGTTTGCAAAAAGGAAAGGCTAATTCTATTAAATCAATCAATCACTTAATGAAAGTCATAAGCCTACGTAGAACAAAGGATGCAATTTTGTCTCTTCCAAAAAAGATTCAAAGGGGGATATCGGTTCAATTAGCAGATCCATGGATGTCTAAACTTGATGTGCTACAAGAAGGATTCACTGAGCGATATGGGCCCTCCAGAAGCACTGACTTCCCTTGGGACTCATCTGAGTTTCTAAGAGAGCTGATGATTTTAAGAAAATTCTGCAACCATCCAATCTACAAAAATCTGGATGAAACTCCAACTTTTGATTTCACCTGGCAGCATTCCGCAAAGATTTGTCATCTTATAGGCCACTTAAAAAACTTTTTTTCTGGTGAAAGGGGTATAAATTTTCCAAAAGCTGTTATATTCTCCAACATTGCAGACTTTTTGCAGATGTAAGTGATTCTATAATGAATTGTTTTACAAAATTGTGTTGGCTTATTAAAAACAATTTTCTAATATTTCAAAATAGAATAAAAATGGCTTTAGATGACCACAATATTAGGTATACCCAGCTTACGGGTGAACTCAGCAGGACAAAGCGAGAAAAAAATATGCATGAATTCCATTTTAATAAAAATTGCCAAGTTTTGGTTGGAACGATTCAGGCTGCAGGAGTGGGTATAGATCTCAGGTGTGCTCAAAATGTATATATAATGGTGAGCTCAATGTCTTTTATTTCATATTAAGAACAAAAATATTAAATTTTTTATATGTTCAATGTTGAAATAGGAGCCAAATTGGAATCCAGCAGTTGAGCAACAGGCTGTTGATTGGCTGTATATAATGGGGCAGCAAAATGAAGTAAATGTTTTGAATTATTTTGTACAAGGAAGTATAGAATTCAGCATGTATAAGATTCAAAGGAAAAAAATGGAGCAAACAATGTAAGCCAAATTTCATTTCTATAAATTTTAATGATAATAGTAATCATTAAAATTATGTTTTTGTTTTCAAGGCTAAGTGTCCCAAACAGTGGAAATGAGGAGTATGAGTGTGCAAACCTATTATTAAGGGAGTTTGTCAATCACTCACATTAGAGGAAGAAAGAATTTCAAGGAGAGCAGGTAAATTTATGGGATTTTGAGGATTTAAAAGTCTGAGTTGTTGAGGATTTAGAGATGCAAGATATAAGGGAGAATAACAGTCATTCGGCAAACCCCGGGGGACATGAGAAGGATTAAGGTTAGGGGATAATGTTGAAACCAAACTGATTCTTTTGTACCAGGCCAAGTCCTTTAGCATACTTCCAGAGTAGGTTGAATTATCTCGAATATCAAAGTGTTGTTGGTCAAGATATTGTGCAACTTTAGAAAAATCTTCAGACCTCCATTGCATTATGATACGTCTTAACGATCCATCATTATCAATTTCGGTGTCTGAACAACACTTGATGTTTGTGAAAAGGTTGTGATAAGTTTCACAATGTGGAAGTTGTTTAAGAAGTTTAGTTCGGTTAACTGAATTCTAAGAATCTTTGTTATTTGAAATAAAGGTCATAAATAAAAATGGTTGAAAAAAAAGGGATTTTCATACTTTTTTTTTATTCTATATTTATGCTTTCTCACTTTGATTATTTCTTGAGAGCTATGAGAATCCTTCCCAAGTCTTAATCTATCAGCATGACCTAAAAACCAACGGTGAAGAACTCCTATTTGATTTGAGAAGCTAATTTGAGTTGAGTCAATTGGATATGCAATCAAATTATTGGTTTTTAAGGCATTGTCCCAGTGTTTAATGAGAATATTTACCAAGACCTGGTTCCATTTGTCAAAGTAATCTAGGTTCCAAGCAAAAGTTGATCCTGGGAAACCACACATGCGAAGGTGCTCAATAAAAGATTCACGGAAAATTGGTGGAAACTTTTCCGAAACCGCTGAATTTGATTCTGGATGAGGTAGTTTAAAGGCAATGTTGCAAGAATTCATTTCGAATGATGAAAATCTGTCTAATTGCTCTTCAGTAGGGTTTTGTTTCCATCCATTTGATTCTGGTGACATATCCAAAAGTGAACGACAAAAATTGTTTATAGATCTACAAAAGTGAGAATTGAATGGAGGCAAAGTCTCATTAAAAATTCTATTAAGTGTTCTTGTGTTTGTGAGCAGGTTTCTCATGAGGAAAGTAAGAGCTACTAGGGTTCATAAATAATTAGATTAAGAAAGTGTTCAATTAAATTAAACAAAGAGGAAGGATAAATTGTTGAGCTCAAAAACTTTATGATCAAAGTTGATTTAAGGAGAAATATCACAAAAATTAAGAATAAGAAATATTTCAACTTTATGGAATTATAATATGCATAAATTATATTTTTATATGCAACTTGAACTCAAAAGGAATGGTATAAAATAAAGAGAATGATTATGTGATAAAAGCAGACTCATTTAAGAAACGGATTTTTTTTTCTTTTCAAAAAATTCTTCCACAAAAATAATTTGTTAAATGTGAGGCTATGTTCATTTTTTGATTACCAAAAAATTATTTTTGGTCCAATATGATAGTAATACATATTCTATTGAGTAATTTTTGTTCAACCTGAATAAATAGACTAGAGTGTCACTTCATCACATTTATGTATGAAAAGTTATAGAAGGTTTCAGCTTTTATGTAATTATTTAAGGTTTACACTTTTGTAGCATCTATTATTTGAGTATTTTTGATTTTTTCTTTATAGAAAATTCTACCTAGTACAGACCAATTTTCAAAGTGATAGAAATATGTTTGTGATTGTTTTTTACAAAATATTAACCTTATTTTTGGGTTTAACTTTGATTTTTGGGGTAATTTTTTAAATAATTATGTTAAAAATATGGATTACTTTTCTTATAGTCCATAACTAAGAATTTTTATCAAAATCAAATAATTATAGGGTAGTTAGATATAACTCAGAAGGCATTTGATAGAAAAATAATTAAGATGCTTTTGCGTACAACAGAATTTTTTCTATGATAGAAAATATTCTGATAAACATGCATGCATTGTTGTCCAAATGCAGAGAGTATACAGAATACAAATAAAGTAGACTGCATAACTTTAAATTAATATATAATTTATCCGATTAAAAATTAAACATTTAAACTTAAATAATTTCAACACATATTCCATCATATTCTTTTGATAAAAAAATGTAGCTTATATTAGCTAGTGCCTTTCAAAAAAAGGAATACCTTCAATCGGTAACTTCGAATAGCTAACTTATTCCTACAATTATCACAATTACAATGCCTCCATTTTTTCATGTATGTCAATGTCAAGATCTTGGATGTGTCAATAGAAAGTATCAAACTTCTTCTGGGTCCTTTGAAGTTGGTATGGCTTTCAAAAGCTCTAATTCTTATGCAAAACATCAAGAGGAAAGAAATAGGAAGGCCCAGATGGATATTTCTTCCAACAATCCACTTAACATTGGAAGTTCCCGCTCCACAGAAACAGTAAGCTGTATATCTATAGTTCAATGTGAGAATTAAAGTCTTTATGATGTTTCAATGATTTAGTACATAGGGGCAGTTGCTATTGGGGGCAGAAGTATCTTCAACAGTCTCTAGAAACTCAAATCTTGGGGAACGGTATAGCCAAATAATTATGTGGCAGGCAGCAAAGCTTTCTCTGATTCATCATTTGAGCAAAGAAGGTTGTACTCAATTTTTGGATGAAGAAATTAAGAAGCTCAAACTTCTAGGTGATAGTGGAATACTGGATTCTGATAGCATTGTCCGCCTGGTCCCACGCTCGATAGATACAGTTTTTAGTAGATTAAAGCTCAATCAATCATTTTTCACTAAAACATGCTGTCCTAAATGCTTTGCTCTTTATGAGTATAACTCTGAATCTCAACCATCTATACTATGTTGCAATCAACCGTTTCTTTCATCATCAAAGCGCTATTTAAAAATGTTTGGAGCAGGACAAATTGCAGTTAAATGTGATGAAAGGCTTTATTTGATGGAGGAACATCAAGAACATGTAAAATACTTATCTCTTAAAACATTTCATCACCATTCTTTTATCGACTGGCTTAAGGAAAAGATCAAACTGTTCAAATTTGAGCTTCTGATTGAGAAGAAAACCCCTGTGGCAGAACGTGTAGAGTATGATTTGATGAAGGATGTTTTTGATGGTTCAATTTGGAAAAACTTTCCCATAACCACTCCAGCTCTGGATAGCAATGATGATGAATATACGATAACTTCAGGCAACTTAATGTTTACTTTATATGTCGACTGGTTTAGGCCTGGTGGCAATAGGATTGGAGGTCATCAGAAGTCTGTAGGCAATATTATGATGGTGTGTATGAACCTACCTCAAGAAGATAGATACAAAATGGAAAATCTTTTTTTGTATGCTATTATACCTGGACCAACAGAACCCACAAGTGAACAGCTTAATCACCTTCTAAAACCACTGGTTAATGATCTACAAACTCTATGGGATGGTATATTGATTGAAAAGACACATCTTTATCCACGAGGACGGAAATTAAGAGTTGCATTGTTCTCTTTGATAGGTGACATTCCTGCAATACAAAAATTGGCTGGCTTTTCGAGTCACTCTGCAAAAATGTTCTGCTCTTTCTGTAAAATCTCTAAAGATGAAATTAGTGAAAAGAATGTGGGAAATTTTTCATTACGGAATCATGAGGATCATATGTGCTGGGCAACAAAGTGGAAAAATTCTAAGTCACATTGGGAGCGTGTATCAATTGTTCAAAATCATGGGGTACGATGGAGTGAGCTGAATAACCTTGAATATTGGCGTCCAACTGAATATTGCTCAATTGATGTTATGCATTCACATATGCTTGGAAACCTAAAAGATCACAGTCTAAGCTATTTTCAAATCCAAAATGCAGCAAAAGATCTAGAAAGAAAGCTGGATAAGGATAAAAATTGGCATGTAAGAGAAGAAGATGATGATTTCTTTTCTGATACTTCACTGCACAAACATTCGAAAAAACGTAGAAGTAGCTTAAGCACCACGAATAATGATGATGATGATACAGGACACACGAGACAGCACAAGCGGCAAAGACGTACGAGTTCAAGACAGTCATCAAGTCATCATGGACTAGATAATGAAGGATTGGGAACAAATCGATCAAGAAGCCAGAGTAGGTCATCCAGCTCCAAATTTATTCCTCCATATAGCGATGTGGCCTCAATACAGTCTCACAGCAGTGACAGTAGGAATTCATTGTATAACTTAAGGCAAAGAAGCATTAGCATATCACAGAGTGAAGGATCTCACTCATCAAATGAGACAGCTAGAGATGAAGAAAATAAAAGGAAAGGTAAGGAGAAAGAAAATGAAGGTAGTAGTAATCCACGAATTACAGCAGCAGAGCTACAGGTTTTATGGAATATGATTGATCAAGTAAGAAGACCTTCCTGGCTAACACGAGTTCCAAAATTAGTAGGATCTAAAAAGGCAGGATCCCTCAAGGCAGCATAATGGCACATGCTGTATACTCTCTACTTCCCTTTGTCACTTATACCCCTTTGGTTTGAAAAATTTAAAGAATCTGAATCTTCAGCTTCCTCAGCTGATAAACCAAGAGAATATTATCTTCTCAAGTCACTTGTAACATTATGCTCGATCACCAATTTTTTGACATTAAAAAATATACAGACTAATGAGCTTAAAGATCTAGATCAATTTCTGTTAGAGTATCGTGAGTGCCTTGAAGAGGGTTGGAATAATATTAATGCAAAGCCAAATCTGCATATCACTCAACATTATCCTGAAATGATAAAGCGTCTTGGTCCACCATCAGGTACAGCTACTTGGTCTGGAGAGCGGGTGAATCATATATTATCTGAAATTCCAAACAATCACCATCCACGTATGTAATGTTTGTAAGCAATGATTTAAAAACTCAGCTGTGCTAATTTATTAATATTTACCACAGGAGAGATACCGCTAACAATGCTCAAACATTGGTATTGGAAGTCTAGGGTATTAGATCTTGGTGAAGCTGAAGATAATGATCAATGTGAGACTAAAAAAATCCATATTGATCTCGATAAACAAAACAAATGGATCCATCTAAGTATGGCATTATTTACTAAATGGGTAAGGGCACAAATGGGAAAAGAAACTTCAAGACGGGCTTTGACACCATCAGAGAAAAGTGGGGATCGTGTAGTTGAAAATTTAGCAAGCATATTGATACATGGAAAGAGGTTTACTAGTTACCATTGACACATTGCTAATTCAACAATTGAATTCTACTATGGAAAAGATAGCCAGTTTGGGAAAATTGATGATCTTTTCAGATCAAAGGAAGAGATTTATCAAATATATTTAATAGTAAGTCCTTTCAAAGAGCTCCGTCCAGAAGAAACATCAAAGGATCCCTATGAGCTTTTCCCACATGTGCATTGTCGGTTAGTAAGAGTAGCCAAAGCAACTCAAATTGTGATTAAGAAAGATGCAATAATTGGACATGCAGCTACTGTCGAGCACAAAAAAGGAATGTTTGGAATCAAAGACGAGGTTGTCACTGCCATTGGACTGCAGACAGTAGTGAGTGAAAAAATTAATCAAATTTATTTTCTGTTGACTAACATCTTTGTATTAATTTGGGATTGGGGAAATTTGTAGGATTGGTGATATTTGTAAATGGTGAAAGAAATAATTCAATGCTCGATTAAAAAATGCAATGCATCCAACTTACCTTATCATAAATCAGTGAACAATTACTTTGGTTGCTTTTATTGCGAGAGAACCCATGCTTTCAATGAGTCATTTTTATCTTAAATGTAAGAATGAAAGAAATAAAATCATGATAATGAGAAATATGATAAAATTTTTACTTAATGAATGATCTTCTTGCTCATTCATCTACTATAAATAGTTTGACCTTCAAACTTTAGCTGATAGCTATATATTATTCACTTTATTTTTCGACAAGAGAACATACACGTTTACAAGACTATATACATAGTATCTTTTTTTACTTTAGCTTTGATAGGTATAAATTTTAACAACTGATCATTTTTATTTTATTTTATTTTATTACAGTTCATTATGGATGATAATTTTGAAGGGATGTCTGTTGACCCAACCGATTCTGATTGTTTTCCGCCACAACATACTAATACTGGAAATACTCCTCCACCACCCTCTGCTGATCCACCTCCAGATGCATCTCAATCTGTACCACCTAATCCTAACCCACCACCTAATCCCAATCCAGGCCAAGAGTCTCATTCAGAACCGAGAAATTTTAATCCCAATCATCCTTCTGCTTCTGAAAGTGCTAATCAGCAAGCTGATCAGCTAGGAAGAGATTGGGCTAGTGAAATATTGAGGGAATTTTTCGGAGACCAATCATCATCTGCTCAGCCTAACCAAGGAGCAAGCACAAGTGGAGCAGGTAAGTCAAATTTGTAGTGTATTCTTTTATTGAAAAATAACCAATTTAATTAACTTATTTGAATTGTTAGTGAATCCCTCAATCATTATGGGTATCAGTGATTACCACAGACTCAATTCAGCAGAGTCTCATGAGCGAGAAGGGGGGTTAAGGGCTGTAAGAGGCTTAGTTAAAAGGAATGATGTTCCCAGGAGCTCGGACAGTCTAAATAGAAATATTTACCACTTTCTGAAGTATTGTCTTGGGGGACCAACACAAAAATCAAAATATCCTGCGAGCCCAACACCTTTGCAGATTGAAAATTGGAATGATTGGAGCCAATTCAAACTGTCCTAACCCAAGTCCAATCTTCTAACCGTGCCAATTCTTCAGCTGATCGACAATTTCTGATAACCAATTCTATAGCCTTCTTTCGATCCAAAATTCGACTACCCGAATTTTTTCCAGCACCTGAGCCTCGAGGACTAAAAGGAGGAGCACCGATCCCACTTTATGTCAAAAGAAACTTAGAGTGTGAATTGCAAGAAAAAGGTTTTTGGAAATTTTCCTTTGATTGGACTTGCCGTGATTTTTCAGAATCAACTTGGAATCAAGTCATGGGAAGCATAGTATGCGACCACTGTACCAGATGGCTCACCACCTTGAATACAATCAATCAGTCAAAGCTTCAGTTCACTCAATGTGTTATTGAGAAATGGGTAGTTAATAAGGGGAAGGAGATGATAAGGTTGTTTGGGCAAGAAGAGGAAAGGGTAGCAAGAGAAAAGATTGAAAAGAGGGCAAGGGCACAAGTAAAACGTTATCGGACCAAGGTAAGTTTTTTATTTTACTTTGCTTTTTGTTATTATGAAGCTGATTTAGTTGGAATTCAGATTGCTAGTGCATGCTACAAGTTAGCAAGAGATCTCTGCAGTGATGTGCCAGGTTTTGTTGTGCTTTTTCATGATACTAGGTGCATCTCTGATATTGAGGAAGGCCCAGCACCAGCCCCAACTGCACCTATCCGAGCTATTCCTGGATGGCAAAATCCTGAACTCAATGATTTGTTTAAAAAAATGGATAAGATGACAAAGGACTTAGCCCATACACCAGCTCAAAAAAAATCAGCATTAAAAACATATTAACCGTCATCAGAAAGGACAGTTGCACAAAATGGTATATTCAATGTTCCCAAATACCTCCCCAAGAATTGCTATTCAGCGACATTTTTGCAAGGATTATCTGTGAATGAACGTGAGTCACTTGGGGTTGGAGCTGATATTGATCTGGTAAAGATTCGGGAATCAATTAATAGAGCATCAACATCATCATAACTTAGGTATAACAGTGATCTTCTGTGTAATATAGCTATCTTATATTGAATTTTATGTATTCTGTTTTTTTTCAAAGCAGCTTGGTAAATGTTATAAAGTGATATTGAGAGAGAGTAACATTTTATTTAAGAAAAACAAATAATGTATGAGATATAAAAATGTATTTTCAACAAATTGATGGTCCATACCTCTTTATGTCACATTTATGTATCCATATTAATTTCAATCGAATTTAATGTTGACCAATACATAGTGAATACACGCTATGCCACTTATACTTGCCAGGCATTGCTACCATTAAATATGCCAGTATCAAAAATTAATTTTGATCGAAATTAATGAGCATGATAATCATGAATTTCTGGAGTCAACTGCTTATTTTTATGCATGGTGCCTTGCCAACATTAATTTCGATCGAAATTACTTTTGATACTGGCATATTGCATGGTGTCTATTCCTGGAAAGTGTAAGTGGCATAGTGTGTATTCATTACGTATTGGTCAACATTAATTTCAATAGAATTTAATATTGACATTTTCATATTGAACCCAAACCAGCAAACGACCCAAAAAATTCTTCATAAAACTGCTCATTAATTTCGATCGAAATTAGTGAGCACCATATACATATTGAATGGTATTTATATCTGGTGTGTGTAAGTTGTAAAGCTTGTGTTCAATGTTTATTGGTCAACATTAATTTTGATTGAAATTAATATTAATGTGTAAATGATATTTACATGCTCAATATGCATTGTAATGTGTTTACTTAAGAATAGAGTGCCCTACTTTTCATCTTACATAAAAATGCTTGGTGGCATGTCAAATTCAATTTTTATTAAAATTAATGTTGACATGTTACCATGCATAACAGTAAGCAACTGACTGAATAAATTGATGATAATCATGAACCTTAATTTCGATCGAAATTAATGTTGCCAAGTGCAGATTGAAAAAAAGCTATGCCACTTACACTAGCCAGGCATATCTACTATTTATTATGTATTGGTCAACATTAATTTTTATAGAAATTAATATGGATATGTATATTTTATATTTACCCTCAACATGTATAGTAAATTTCAATACTTAAAAATACTTGCCGTCCTTTACATGTCATGCAAAAAAGCATTATATCATTTCAACATTAATTTTGATCAAAATTAATGTTGGCATGCCATTATGCATTGAAAAAACTAACTTACTGAAAAAGTTCATGATCAAAATGCTCATTAATTTTGATCAAAATTAATGTTGACCAATACATATTGAATATAAGTAATCTCTTCTTACTCAGACCAGATATAACTACCATTCAATATGTATATGGTCAGCCTTAATTTTGATCGAAATTAATGGGAAGTTTTATGAAGAATCTTCTGGGTTGTTTTCTGGCTTGGGTTCAATATGCAAATGTCAACATTAAATTTGTTTTAAATTTATGTTGACCAATACATAATGAATACACACTATGCCACTTACACTTTCCAGGCATATATACATGCAATATGCCAGTATCAAAAGTAATTTCGATCGAAATTAATGTTGGCAAGGCACCATGCATAAAAATAAGCAGTTGACTCCAGAAATTCATGATTATCATGCTCATTAATTTCGATTGAAATTAATTTTTGATACTGGCATATTTAATGGTAGCTATGCCTGGCAAGTGTAAGTGGCATAGCATGTATTCATTATGTATTAGTCAACATTAATTTTGATCGAAATTAATATGGACATGGACTATGCATAAAATTCCTATAAGTATAGGTAAGCTAAGCAGTTAGATAAACTGGTTTGATCAAGTACACCATATAAAAATTGATGTTTTAATGCCTTGGTTAATTTTGATCAAAATTACTTTTAAGCCATGCATGTTGAATTTTATCTATGTCTGTGTAGTCCATGTGAAATGGCTTGTATTCAATATGCAGGGCTCTATATTAATTTCGATCAAAATTATGAGGTTCATTGCCTCATAAATTTGATGGTTTCTGTCAGTGTTTCATGCATGGTGCCATATGATACTTGTTGATTCCTATCAAAATTAATTTCAACACCAATATATTGAATACAAACCATGGCACTTACAGTACTTGGTCATAGCTAAAATTCAATATGCTAGTCTCAAAATTAATTTCGATAGAAATTAATCAGGATCCATGAAGTTTATCAATAGTGTATGAGTTAAGTTTCAAGTCATATGTTTCATCATTTTCTTGCACCCATTTCTAGGTTATCTCAACAATTTTTTTCAAGTTCTATTATAATAATCAAAACTGTGGTAAGTTGTGAAAAATTAGCTAATCCAAATCTCAAATTGAATATTAATATTTTAATAATTTTGAATGTTGCTTAAGGTATTTCATTGGGTGATTCATAATAATATTTTATCAACTTAGTAGTCCTCTAACTTTTGAAAAGTAACAATATTGGTATAGTTAGGGACAACAATGCAATATCTTGTGCAGACTAAGATATATTGCAAAATAAAACTATTCAATTTTTTTTTCCCTTAGTTGTATCCAAGTTTATCAAAGGTTTGGTCACGGTGCCCACACCCTAGCCTGACACTCCTCCTGTCACTTAAAAACAAATTCTTATCTTAAATTCTAATGTTACCAATTTTATATTTATAATTAATTTCTTGTTTGATGAGGCATATCAGTATATATGTGAATCTCGCATTGTCATCTGAAAG
This sequence comes from Hemileia vastatrix, assembly GCA_030280995.1. Classification (NCBI taxonomy): domain Eukaryota; kingdom Fungi; phylum Basidiomycota; class Pucciniomycetes; order Pucciniales; family Zaghouaniaceae; genus Hemileia; species Hemileia vastatrix. The sequence goes on along the minus strand of JASXTE010000014.1, from coordinate 6,646,100 downwards.
TAAATTTAACAAATATTCATAAAGGATTATCCTTTTTTTTCATATAATATACTAATTAAGTGTATCTCCATTGTTTAGGAGTAAATTCTAATTTAAAAAATTTTGTATTTACCCGTGGCAATTTGCATATGGGATATACATTTGTTATTATTTGTTTTTCAAACTAAAAGTCCCCAAAGAATTACTAGTATTTTCTGTTAGCTACATCAAATTTTGCTTCAATATAAACAGATTGTGATTTAGCATGTTACTCAGTTTACCCCACTATGAATAATACATGTTAAAAAAAGCTCAAATAATATAAAATCCCCCTCTTTATGTTTTCTGTTTCTTTCATCCTCACTTTAATTCTAATCTTATTCAATTTTTTATCCTATTAAATTATCAACTTCAATTTTCTAGAATAGAGTTTCTTATAATTATTCATCATATTACATCATAATTTTTTGATATCAAATACTTTTTTTAATATTCATTAATCAATATGTCTAGTATACAAAATCCTACACCTCCACTTTGTATGTATATCATGTTCCTCTCACTTAATTTATATATTTCACTTATGTTCTATATCTTTTTTTTTCAAAAATTTGATTTTCCAGCACCCAAATGTGTTTCATCCCACTCTCTGATTGATACTCGCTTTGAAGCTTTTGAGCTTGCACCATGTCTGCCACATGGCATGGCACCTAACCCTCCTGTACTTAGCAATGAGAGGCAGGAAATAACAAGAGTTCAGTATCGCAACTTACTTGAATTGGCTAGAGATAAAACAGAAGAGCTTGTCAAGATCCTTAACAATAATCCTTCTCCTTCATATTTATCTAACCCTTGTAATGACTTACTCCAATATGTGAAAAGCCTTGAAAAATGTATGTTCATCACCTTTTTTGTCTCCTTTTAAATTAGTAGATAAGATTATTAATATTTTTTTTTCTTCATATATATTTGTAGCTTATGAGGAGGGTATGATTCCTCCTGATGAAATCATTGTCATTAGGGATGATGATGAGACAGATGAACCATCAGATTTAACTCATGCTTCAACTTCTAAGGAAAATCTTGAAACACCTGTTATCCGCTCCAAGAAAAAGAGATTATCCCAAGGCTCCTCTTTTGTTCGACGTATTAAACCGGCTTCTGCTAATGAATTTTCTGATGTATCAAATAATAAATCTCAAAAAAAAAGCAAAGGTTTTGATAATGAGTATATTCTTGTTTCCTTTTTTTTTATTGTTATTCTTTTATCTTTAAAATTCTATAATATATCTCTTTTATTGCTTACATATTGTACTTTTTATCTTTCTTTTGATATTTTGTACCAGAAACTCACCTGCTGTAGATTGTTCCATCCATAAACGCCCTCGCCCTGATGAAGATGATGAAAAGAGCAATGAAAATAGCAATGATCAACTGTCAGAATATGAAGCTATGATTGTTCATCAAAAAAAGCAAAGTTTAAAATCTTCTTCAAGACATGTTGATATGTTTGATAAAGATGATGATTCAAACAGCTCATCACCAAATTCCTTCATTTCTAAGAAGCAATACCCATCACCTCCTAAATTACCTACTTTGACCTCTTTGAAAGCTTCTCTACCAATGAAATCAACTCCAATCAAGATATCGAAAAAAACTCTAACTTATTCACCCTCAGTTCTAAAAGAATCTGATTTGCAGGAGGAATTCTGTAAAATTCATAATTTTTATAAAGGTAGAATCAGCACGGCAAAGGTCCTCAGGTCGTGGTTGGAAATTGTTACTCTCCTCGAATTACGCTCTTCTACTTCTTCCCAAGAACCTATGTCAAATATTCCAATGTTTACTATTCATTGGGAAAAATCTTGTGGAGAAGATTGGCTTTCAAAAAATACTGAGTTATGCAAATTACCATAATTTTTAGTCTTGACTTTGTTCTTTTACTTATTTTTTTTCCTTTTGTAGCAAATATTTTTTTAGAGATTGATAGCTCACAGCTATGGGTACTCGATAATATTGATTTCAAAAAAATGGAAGATTTATGTGATCCTGATGGTTTAAATACTGAAATTCTTTCCTCAACAAGGAAAACGGATCACCCTGAATCCAATCTTATCCGAATGCTCATGAGATTAATGATCCCAAGTGACCACTGCCATTCTTCATGGGTATCTCTTATATCATCTTCACTTTATCTGACCACACATGAATTCACCCAGCTTCCATCACATCAAAACATTAACTCAGATTGTCCAATTGAACGTGGTCTTCAGCTTCTAGCTCACCTTTCAAATCTGAAGAGTCCGATTTCTGATGGCTTAGAAGTTGGTCCCACTGCACTTCAAACCCGTGATATATCAATGTCAACTCTTCTTCAAATCAGCAATATTATCATTGATATAATTATGTCAATTATCATTCTTAAATCAAAATATTGTGCTGCAACAATATCAAGTGGCAAGACTAGTGAAGCTCAACAATCAAGTGAGAAAAACGAAAATACTGAACTGACTATAATGAGAGAGAAACAAAAGGCTGCACTAAACAAAATAAATTCTGAATACTCCCACCACCGATATCAATCTTTCACATTCTATATAATCGATGGTGTCCGTGGTTTATTTCTGAGCTCTCAAGATCATAGATTGGCTTCAGCAGCTGATTGCTTGGAGGTAATATCAGAAGTTAAGTTTCTTAATTTACATGAAAAAAAATCATTTGATGGAAGAAATAATTTGGAAAAATTTAAATAACTATATTTTAACATTAATAAAACCTTTTATAGGCAAGTGTGATCAATTTCCTTTAAAATTTGATACCCCAAGTCCTCTGGGAATTGCTAGGGCTATTTCTGCAGATTTTCTTAATCACTGGAGCTCCATTCAGCCAGTATCACCTTTTTTTGCTAAACATAGCCTTTCAATAAATTAATATTCCAACATTTAAATAGATAAAGTTCTGTCTATATGATATATCTTGTATAATTCAAGTTATTTTCCTTCAAATTTGTCAAAAATGTGACCATCTTTGAAATTTATTAAGTAACCTTTGACATGATTTTCTAAATTAATTATTAAAAAAAATTATTGTAAGTCCAGCAATAACAAAGATTTTAAAATCTACTTATATGATATCAAATACTTGTATTAAATTCTTAAATATTTTATTGTTTATATAAAAATATGATAACTGCTCTAGTTTTGTTACTTTACCTTTAATATTATATAATCTATTAATTATTACAAATATTTTCGTTGATTGTAACATTTTTAATCAGAAGTAGAACAATTTAAATAATTAAATGAGTACATTCTTAAAAAAATACAATTTAATCTATTATTGATTCAAACTTCTGTCTTCAACTCTTTATTATTAACTTTTTTATTAATAAGCCTGTTTGACCTAAAATACTATACAGTTAATTTGGTAGCATTAAAAGCACATTTTTATGGCTAATATATTTCAAATTCTTTATTATAGTTTTTTTTATTTTAGAACCTTTGCTACCAATTTAATAAAAATGACATTTAAAGATTTCACAACTTATATATTTCCTCAAAAGTAAATCAAATTTTCTTATAATATTATGAAAAAAAATTATTTTATTTCACAAATAAAAAAAATAGAAAATACTATAGTTATCAAAACTTAAAATTTTACAGCTACTACCAGTATTTATCATGTTTAAATTTGCATTAAGTTGTGTATATATAATATAAATTTTTAATATTTATATATCTAGATTTTTTTAGATTTGTCTTAACATTAGATAAATAATACTTTGCTGATTCTATTTCTTCCTCTATTAAGTCATCTCTTTTCAAAAAAACTCTCAAAGCACTAATCAAATGTTCTAACCTAAATTTTTCTTTTTTTATTTCTAAGTATTCTGAAATATCAATATCAAAAACATTAAGCTTTTCTATAGCATGAAAAAGTCTAGTGCTGATTTGAATAGAAGAACCTATCCTAGTGAAGCCAGGAATTTCATGACATCTTGAGGTAAAATGCCTTAGTTGATTGGCAGGCCATAATTTCACTTTTATTCCATTAGTTGCTTCAAAGTTGATTTTACTTCGAATTTCGGGAAACATAAGTTCTCCACCTATTTGTTGTGGTTGGGTCTTATCATACTTCTTATGAATGGTGTTTTTTTTCTGTATCTTTAGGAAAAAATATTCCTAAAGTATACTCACTTGCATACTTATCGAGATGAACCTCATTAGAGAACCCATTACCATTCCCTCCAGATGTCCAAGTTAAATTACTAGCAAACGGTACACCCTCTTCTTCACTAGAAACTTTTGACAATCCAGGAATACCAAGTTTTGCGCAAAGATTAGTTGCCTCATTGTACTTTACATATGATATTTTTTTAAAAAAATATTCAAAGTACATTGCAATCCTCTTCATTTGTTTTTTATATTCATCCGTTTTTACAATATCATCAGTGTATTCATCTGCAAGGAAAAGAATTCAAAAATTCAGTATTTAAATTAAAAAAAGTGATACTTACGAATATGTAAAGATTTCTTTCTATCTAAAATAAAGCCACCACCAAACATTTTTCCAAAACCACCAGCTCTTTGATGATAACCATTATTTTTAATTTCATGTTCGCAGTAAGAAAGATCCTTAATGCATTGCACCGTAGCTTCTATCATATCTAGTTCTTTGAGCTCATGAATTTCAAAAGTCTGCACAAGAACATTAGGTATTAAGACACCTTTTGGTTTATAAATACTACATCCAGGAAAAAAATTGTAATAATTATTTCAATCTGTCATATTATTTGCATAAGATCGTGCATATAAATGTGGCTTCTTCCCGTTTGTATCCATTCCAAGAGCGTTTACAAGTTTCATTCCAGTAGCAATGTCTTTCGCCCACCTATTGTTAGAGTTCTTCCCTGGCCGTTTTTTTTTTCAAATCCTTACTCATTGATGGTTCAATCCTAAGAGAATTCAATTTTGATTTAAAATAGAAAAAAATCAAAAATTAGAAAATAGTAACATCATTTCAATTATCAGTCAATGATACCTTTAACTTTATCATATCTTCAATATTAGAAATACAAAAGTTAGCATATCTACATATTAGTAAATTTATATACTTTTTCTTTATTTCAAATATTAAGAAAGCGTTTCAAAGGTATACTTTATTAAATTATACATATAAAGAGTATAGCTTTATCCTGTATGCATTCAGCAAGTACGAGATTTGGCTCTACACTTAATATTAATAATATAATGAAAGTATAACTCCAATACACTACTAATATTAAAAAATTTACGGAATTATGATATCCACATATATAAAATGAAAAATCTTGCTCTGATCAATATATTGACTTAGAAAGTTATACTTCAATAAATTATTAATTTTTAAATTGTAGCATTGTCCTGTATGCTTTCAGCAAGTACGAGACTTTGAAACAACTTAAAAATCAATAAATTAAAGGTAAAGTACAAACAATCTAATTATTATTATGAAAAGCAAAACATTATCCTGTATGCTTTCAGCAAGTATGAGATGATGTTTTACTTTTCATATTAATAATATAATGGTTGAGAAAGTATTAAAGAAATATAGAAAAATGATAAGCAAAACATGAACTTACATGTCCATAAAATCTTCTTCCATTTGTAGCTGATTGATCAAAATTAATTATAAAGTTTATTTTATAATCACTGTTTTAAAAAATAAATGGTTAGATAAATAAATTGAACATTTTTGATAAGGAATAAAGAAAAGTAAATTGACAAACAAATAAAAAAACTTTAAGTTAACTGAAAAAGAATTATTTTATAATGAATCAAAAGGGTACAGTAAAAGATACCATAAAAATAAATTCAGAATTAGAATCATTAGATTAACTTGTCAAAAGTGTAAAAAAGTGTAACAAACCAAAATGATATGAAATGCAATAGCAAGAAAAATTTGCTTACCGGTAATCAGATAAGGTCAAGAAAATAGTACCAATAATTCAAAATGATAAAGCAAAAATATGATTGATAATTTTTGAAAAAGGTAAGTGAGAAAGAGAAAGGAAAAATAAATTGGGTGGCAAACAGATGTATATATCATGAATTTTCACTGATCACATTTTCAAAAAAATGCAGCTCTCCAAGTCATATGATAAACTTCATCTAAATTCCAAGAATGATGTTGCCAAGGCACTGTACACAGCATGATCAATTTTTCCTATGCATATACTAATTCCAGCTAGAATTTACTTGGCTGCATGTTGTACAGATGCACATTTGTGGAACACTGAATTTCACATCTAAAAAAAATTGACGCCACATAATTCTAGCTACCATGTTTCACGTAGCTAAAAAACATACACTCATCACATTTAAATTTACATTGCGCCAAAATTAATTCATTTTTGAATTTTTTTAAAAATGTGCACCACCTATTTCTAAAATATGAACCTCCGCACCATATTAAATTGGGAGACTTTTAATTATGCAATTTTTTTGCCGTGACCTTTTTCCTGATCTTACTTGGTTCAAAATATTGAAACATGGCCAATGTTGATGAAAGAAACATTTGATTTTGTTTCTATGTGTAACAATGGAAGGCTGTTTCTTACTGGCTGAAGAGTGTTGTATATTTTATTTGAACAAATTTTTATTTTTTTATGTATTTTATTTAAAAAAATTACTTTTTATTGCAGCCAGATTTATACTGGCTGCTTTTTAGAAACCTTAATTTAGGACCCAAGCCTTTGAAATTGGCTTGGGTCCCTTACATTGCAATTTAGTACTTCCAGCCAGGTTTCCCCTGGCTGGAAGTGTATCTTTCAAGCAATCGAAGTCGCTAAAAGCGACTTCGATTGCTTGCTGTAATGTTTGCCACCCTCCCAGCTAATTTACTAGGCTGGGAGGTGGCCAGAGCAGTGTGCAACGCGCGTTGCTGCTGCAAGTAACGCGCGTTGCACAATTGCTACCATATCTCATGCAGCTGATATCAAGTCAGCTGCATGAGATATGCGCAGCACATGCAATGCGCGCTGCATGCAGCAGAAACGCGTGTTGCATGCAATGCGCATTACTTGCAGCAGCGATGCGTGTTTCATGTGCTGCATGCAGTGCATTGCACAGCCAGTTTTTTTCTGGCTGTGCAATGCACACAGAGAAACCAAAGTCCCTGCAAGGGACTTTGGTCTCTAAAATGGAAGCGACTTTCCCTACCAGGTGCAATCTGGTGGGAAAGTGAGAGAAACGTTAGACCGAAGTTGTTTGAAAGCAACTTCGGTCTTAAAAACATTAAAAATCATAAAAAAAAATGAGAAATGTAGAAAAAAAAAAAAATTAAAATGTGAGTATAAGAAAAAAAATAAGTGCTAGTGATACCAAAAATCCAAGCCAATTTCATTTGGCTTGGTTATTTAATAATTATTTTTTAATACATTAAATTTAAAATTCAATCACCATAAAATATATGAATTTTTTTTATATGAATATTATAAATTTAATCTACCTCTTTCTCATAATTATATTTATAATTTTGTTTTTTTAATTTTTGACATTTAAGTTTATTTTTTGGAAATACAAAATTAAATTTTCAACTAAATTTTTTAGTAAGGTAAAATAAATTATAAATTTGACATTTTGTAATTGAATAATGAAAAAATTTTTAAATTTATTTAAAAAATATTTTTGTTAGAAGAATACAAATATTTTAAGGGTAGAAATATGGTGCAAATTGTAAGTAAAAAAAATTATATTTTTTTTTGTGAGGGGTTATTTCAATTTTTAAAAATCTTTTTCAAAAACATTCATTAAATACTGAATTAAATTACTTTGAAACTCAAATTTTTTGTAAAATAATTAAAAATGAAATAATAATATTGTTGTATTTGATATAAAATTTGAATTGGTAATATTAATGTCTCTTTAAGTAAATTTGAAAATCATTTAAAAAGACCATGTTGATAAGAACTTCATTTTTGATATACAATGGTTATATATATATCTTATATATATTTCTTGAGTGTTATTTTTATATACATTCAATAAAATTTGTAATATAAAATGCCATTTAATAATTAATTAATGTTCAACTTAGTTATAACAACTTCATATTTAATACCAGCCACTAGTATTTACTTTTTAATTTAAAACTCCAATATAATATGAGAGTATCCTTATTTTGTCTGTAAGTAATGAACAAAAATAACAGACCATAAATGAGTGGGTAATTAATTACAATAAATAGTTGAAGAATAACCTATAAGAAATGATAAGTTTATAAAAAAGAGTACATTAAAAAAATATACTTTTGAATTTTTTTTGATATAATTTGGGTAGTTAAATGAAAATTTAAATTATCAGACATCAAAATGGATAAAATCTAAAAGTGGTGTTTATATAATAAGCCTCATATAAAAAAATGATAAAAAATCTACTATGTAACTAAATTATTAAATATTAAGATATTATTAAAATTATTGAAAAACTTATTTTACAGTTATAATGAAATCTAAATGTGAAAATAATGGTGGGATAATAGTAAGACTATGTGGAAACACTTTAATTTATACATACTTTCAACTATGTTGGGATAAAAAAATTGTTAAAATTGTATAATAACATCTAGTTAATAGTGATGCAATTTTATTTAGATCAAGAATAAATTTTTCTGAGGAAAAACTAATTAAATTGAGATATGGCCATCTCCTTTCAAGAGATAGAATAATAATAAAAATTTAAAAAATTATAATAAGTATTCTTAATCACCATTTTTGAAAAGTCTCTAGTAAAATTCATTATAATATATCATTCATTGATTACATTATATGGAGTTTCATCTTGAAGTAGTGATGTGCAGCTTTGAACGTATGTTATGAAAAACAAAAAAGTTAAAAAATATATAGTTATACTAATGAAAAAGCCAAAAATAAAAATACTATTATAAATTAAAAAAATAAAACTACATAAATTTTATTCTGCTCTAATGATGGAAGGGTACTATGTATGAATTTCCACATGTTAAATCCAAACCTGCTTTAAGGCTAGTTTACAGGTAGAGCTATTAAGTTTCCTTAAATTCTAAAAATAAATTATGCATTTTACTAATTATTTTTTTCTTGTTTTCTTTCCAAAGTTGTTAGAGTTGCTTAACTAATACTGTTATCTTGATTGTAAGATATATAATTTTTTTTGAATACATGATTTATTGTTTCAAAAATTATATTATAAATTTAAATCATTTATTTCATTTTCTAAATCTTCATTGTCAAAGACACAACTCCATTTTCTATTACTTAACAAATATATAAAATGTGATAGTAAAATTTGAGGAATTTTCTTTTTGAGAGGGTCAAACTATATTGTGAAGATTTTTATCTAGAAATTCTTGTACTCTAAAACCAAATAATTTTCTCCCTTAAGTAAGCCATTTCAAAAATATGAGAATATAAACAAGAATTTTAACTTATCTTATTTTTATTTTCTTTACTGAAAGTTTTAGTTCAATCCCTTTTTTTATATGACATTAGTATAAAAACATGGTTAAATGCTACTATATAATTAATTTTTATTATATATATATATATATATATATATATATATATATATATATATGAAATATTTAGATGGTCATCCTTTTTCATTTACTTGAATAAATGGCTCAATTATAATACCCAACACTTATTAATGTTTCCCAAACTCAGTAACAAATTTCTCATATGAAATATTAGCTTCTAATATAAGAAGTTTATCTATAGATGATATTCAACATGTGATTTTACTTTTTAGATTCAGCTAAAATTAAACAAAAGGAGAAATCATGCATATGTGTATAAATGGTAACCATATGTTACTTAGAGGATTGTGAAATTCACTCATCAGAATGATTTAAGTATTAAAATAAATTGAGGTCATTATTTTCTAGTATTTGAAACTAATTAGGAAATTATTCTAAAAATATATTTTAATGTGTATCATGTTTAAAAAGTTGGAAATATGATTTTTGAAAATTGTGAGTTTCTTATGAGATACCAAGCTTAAGTTTACATTGTTTCAAGTAGAATAGAATTTTAGTATTAGAAATTGAAAGCAATGTACCATTATCAGATTTTAACTGTGTTCTACTTATAGAATGATTACATAACATTAAACATTATTTAAATCAAAAAGGTTTAAAAGATATTTAGAATTTTACCAAATTTTACCATTTATTAATCTTTGATTTGAAAACAAACTATGATGTACACTCACTAGAAATAAGCAATCCCAATTTTAACATAATTTATCAATCCAAAAATAATGAGTCAATTAACATGAAAATATATATTATTTCAAAACCAATTCTCTAGATTTAAAATATGATGCTTTAATGAAAAATTATTACAAAACTTTAATGCAATGAAGTCTCTTAAAAAATTCAAAAATAGAATATCAAAACAAGTAATTTCTGCAAAAAAAACTACTAACTATTGTAGATAAAGCATAAAAATAAGTCATATTTTTTAAAAAAATGATCTAACAATATTTATTTTTGTTAAAAAAATCAAAACATTGTTAAGTTTGCTTGTTATAATAATGTTAAAATCCACTAAACATTAGGGGGTGTCAGTTCTGGCAAATCCGCACTTAAATTAAGTGCGGATTTCAAACCAAATCAGCACTTACAAATCAGCACTTAAATTTTGCAAAAAAGTCACTTATTTCAAAAAAGGGTGTCAGTTATGACCTCAAATCAGCACTTTTTTCCCGTTTTTTTTCACAACCACATTTTGGCCACAAAACATCCCTTCCTTTCTTACCCCATCCCTGTCACATGTGACACACTGACCTTCCTCGCTACCTACCCATCAATCCTCGGCACACACCCCTTCCTGACATTTTCAATATTTTGACCAGGCATGTTTACATTCTTTTTTACTTATTTCTTCTACTTTTTAATCTTTTTTCTTGTTATGTGCCAGTTTCATAATGCCTCCCAGACATTCCAAATCTCAAAAGGTAACTCAAAAATCTGCTTCGTCACAAAAGTCTCCTCGTAAAGCAAGCCCTACACCTGAAAAATTAAAGGCAGGTTCAGGTCAGCTTAAAAAGGATGATTATCTCATCATAATCAACTTCCTTAAAATAAAATCAAATTTTGAAGCATGTTTTGGATGTGAAAAGTCCACTCGTATTGGACGTCCACCTTCTTCAAAGGTTAATGGCTACTTGTTGATGGCCAATGAAGTAAGGAAGAAAACAAGGGGGAGAATCGATATCAATCCTAAACAAATGAAGGAGAGATTTAAGAGTTACCATTCAAAATATAAAAAGACTCATCATGCTTTAAATGAAACTGGCTTTGGTATTGACGATGATGATTTGGAGATTGGAATTACTACTGTTTCCAAAAAGCTCAATGTCATGTGTCCTTTCTATGAGGAAATGGATAATCTTTTTGGCACCCGAGTTGATGTAAACCCTTGGTTTCTACACGATACTACTAAGCATATACCCTCTGGATCCAAACCTTCCTATAATCCTCCCAACACACCTTTACTTGAAGAAGATCAATCCCCTCCACCTTCTAACCATAGTTCAGCTGAAGATGATCCCAACTATCAAGCAGAACAATTATATCGCAGAAGATCTGAATCCTCAGAGGCCCAAAATTTAAATGTATGTTTACTTTTTGTTTTTTCTTCAATTCTTCTCTGAATTTCTCTTTCTTTCTAGTCTCCTCCTACTCAAACTCAATCTCCATTAAATAATCTCAATTCTGGAAATGTGAATACCTCTTTAGAAGCTGCTTTAGAAGAACTTCCTGAAGCCTCTTGTTCAAACTCCAAACTAAAGCGTCGAGCCTCAACTTCAATCAACTTGAACCATCTATTAAAACGTGGTAATACTTCAACAAGCTCATTTGGCTCCCTTGAGGATTATTTTGAAAAAAAAGATATAAGTAAGTTTTGTTTACTATATATCTTAATCATTAACTCATTTATTTATTTATTTCAATTTAATTTTCTCAGCGAAATCAACTATTGCAAATAATGCCCTTGACTTTGAGAAGATGAAGTTTGATCATATGCTAAGGAAAGATCAGCAAGCCTTAGATTTGGAAGAAAAAAAATTTGAGGTAGAGCAGATGGAAAGAGTAAATGACCGTCAATTTCAAAGAGAAATGGCTACTTGTGAATTGGAAAAACAAGAGAGTTTTAAAAAAAAAGATTTCATTATGGAATGTGTTAAAAATGGCCAATCTTATGAGGACATTAAAAAATTACTTGACCTTTTCAATTGATAATTTGTTTTTCTAGTTAATTTAATTTTGTTTGATTTCTTTTTGGTAATATTTTCTTATATGCTGACTTATAAAAGGAAAAGAATATAGTACGTTATTTTTGACAAAAATTTGAATGTATAATAAAAATTTTCTATCTTTACTTTCTAGTCAATAAGTTTGCTTATCTAAATTTTTCTAAGTCATCAATTTCACATGTCAGAATTAAAAAATTGGCAATGCCCTCCCCTGCATTTTATTGAAACAAGGGGTGGGTACCACCAAATTTTTCTAAGTCATCAATTTCACATGTCAGATTTAAAAAATTGGCAATACCCTCCCCTGCATTTTATTGAAGTAAAGGGTGAAAGTCATCAAAATACAATATAATTACATAAATTAATTAATATATAAATAAGATATGTCAAGTATACTACTTTTAAAGTAATGACAATTCCTTAAGCCAAAATGCAGATCAAGTCTAGAAACTAGGTTCAATGCAAAGTATTTTTTGAAGCAACTTATTTAAATAATACTTTATTAAATTAAGTTGATCAATAAAGATTGATTGACAATATTGCAATTCTTAAATACAATAATTTTATTAAAAAATTTCAGATTACATATAAAAAAAATCAGTGACTTTTTCTATTAATTACAACTGTTTTTACAGAATTGAAAACTATGTTTCAGCTAATATTTTATGGAAGCGAACTCTGTTCTTCGCCCGAAGAACAGAGTTCATCCTCCCATTTTCACCCTCTGTTTAAAAAGAATAAAATGACTTACCTGGAGAGATGAGTTTAGAAAAAAGAAATATAAGTGAATGGAAGTGAACTCTGTTCTTCGCCCGAAGAACAGAGTTCATCCTCCTATTTTCACACTCTGTTTAAAAAGAATAAAATGACTTACCTGGAGAGATGAGTTGAGAAAAAAGAAATATAAGTGAATGGAAGTGAACTCTGTTCTTCGCCCGAAGAACAGAGTTCATCCTTCTATTTTCACCCTCTGTTTAAAAAGAATAAAATGACTTACCTGGAGAGATGAGTTGAGAAAAAAGAAATATAAGTGAATGGAAGTGAACTCTGTTCTTCGCCCGAAGAACAGAGTTCATCCTCCTATTTTCACACTCTGTTTAAAAAGAATAAAATGACTTACCTGGAGAGATGAGTTGAGAAAAAAGAAATATAAGTGAATGGAAGTGAACTCTGTTCTTCACCCGAAGAACAGAGTTCATCCTCCTATTTTCACACTCTGTTTAAAAAGAATAAAATGACTTACCTGGAGAGATGAGTTGAGAAAAAAGAAATATAAGTGAATGGAAGTGAACTCTGTTCTTCGCCCGAAGAACAGAGTTCATCCTCCTATCTTCACACTCTGTTTAAAAAGAATAAAATGACTTACCTGGAGAGATGAGTTGAGAAAAAAGAAATATAAGTGAATGGAAGTGAACTCTGTTCTTTGCCCAAAGAACAGAGTTCATCCTCTAGCTGCAATCGTTCAATAACTTAACGATTCGTTAACGAATCGTTAAGTGAAGGTTAAGGGGGGGTAGGAGGGATATGAGGGAGGATTTGGGGGAGTTTTGAGGGGGATAGGAGGGGGGTTTGGAGGGGGGGTTTGGAGGGGGGGTTTGGAGGGGGGGTTTGGAGGGGGGGTTAGAGGCGGGTTTGGTGGGGATTTGGAGGGAGGATTTGGGGGATTTGGTGGGGGGTGGAGTGGAATGAGGGGAAGATATGAGGAGACCAAGAAGGGGGAGAAAGGGAGAGATGAGACCAAAGAGGGAGAAAAGGGAGGTTAGAGTGAGCCAAGGAGGGGTGAATGAGGCAGCCAAAGGGGGGAAAAGGGGGATGATTCCAAGGAGTTGATGGCAGTGATACATCGTTTGGTATAAGTGTTAACTGAACCATACCCTAAATCAAAGACATTTTCTAAACGTTTCAAAGCGGCTCCATTACCATTTGAACCCAAACGACATAGTGTGATGGCCAATTGAATTGAAGGATGTCGTTGTTCTTTTTGAGAATTATTGTGAAATATGGGATGATCCTGAATAAGCTCAAGCAATTTAAGGAAACATTCCTGAGAAGTCCTGAACAGCTGTCTAAAACTGGGTGTAGATAGGTTAAGAAGTGTTTGGATGGTGTACTTGGGGGTATGAAGTACTTGAGGCTTTCTGGGAAGAAGGTAACGTTTCCTGGCCATTTTTGATAAAACGACAAAATCTTCTTCTAGATCAGAATCGGAATCAGAGTCCAAGAGCAGTTCAAGCGCCATGAAAGTCATTGCTTTATGTAATTTATCACGATTTGAAAGTGAGGAAGGCATGACTCTTATATGATATGATATGAAGATGTAAGTGATGTACGATGTTTTGAGTTATGAAGTGTTATTCTGCGGAGTGCTGCGTATGAATGGGATGATGCTGACAAATCAGTGAAATGGGACTTGATGGTGAAATCAGCACTTTTGGTTGAGAAAGTGCGGATTTGAGTGAAATAAGTGACTTATTTCATTTTGAAATCCACCAGTATTGGGGCTAGTGTGTTTTGAAAATCCGCACTTATTTAAGTGCGGATTTGGTCAAATTTAAGTGCGGATTTGCCAGAACTGACACCCCCTATTATCTAAAGGTGGTAAAATATGTTAAAAATATGTTGAATTTTATGAGATAAAAATCAACAATTTTGTATCATTTCCTGTTGTGCTATGACTTTATTCCACCCTTTTTATCTGATTCTTCCAGTATTACTTTGCTATGATCACTAGTTTTCAAGTTAAAATTTACAAATGTTCATTATACTTGATAATATGAAAAATAACTCAAACTTTTATAACTACAAAATATGATTTTGTAACTCCTTCTTTCAATCAATATTTGAAGAAATTTTTAGTTTATTTGAGCAACGATTTTAAGAATAACAAAAAATTTAAAATTCACAAGGAATTATTTCCAGAGACTATAATTATTTACTTGTGTAATGCATGAGCTACTTATCAATGATGTAAAACATCAGAAAAGTAAGTTATAGTTATAAATCTACAGATTATACTGTTTCTGGTATATATATCTTCAATAAATCTTTTAAACTTATCTTAGCCTACATACCACACAATAGAAAATCATTATATTGAAAAAGGAAAAAATTATATGATAATATCATAAAGAATGATAACCATAGATTAATATTCCATATAAATGGTTAATAATATTTTAAAAGAACCTAAATCAGTATTCTTTCATCAAAATATATCCTTTTTGTCTTTGTAATTTATTCCAAACAAATTTTTTGAAAGTTGAATCTATATATCTAATGCCAAAACCACTATTAAGTTCCCTCTTAGACTTTTTAAGAAATTATATATATATATATATGTATATATATATATTATTTATCAAAAATTGAAATAAAGAATAAAAACATAATTTTATTTACCTTTAATTATTTAAATATAGAGTATTTTCAGAATGCATTGTGGTTACTTGTGAAGGTTAGAAGATTTGAAGTTGGATTTATGAGTTTTTAGAAGGGCAAATATTGTAAAATTCTTTCATAAATATTTATTTCATAGTTTCAAATGTTGAAATCTACAAACTAATGGGATTTAAAATTATATTGAGATTTAAAATCTGTTTTCTACTCAAGTAAAATAAAATAAAATGATGATATCAAAATTGGAATTAAGTTTAAACTTTTGATATGCTCTATCTTCAATTTTATTGATAGTGCATCAAAAATTTAATAATATTTTTTTCCTTCATCACTTTTTACATAAAAGATAGTTTTATCATTTTATGAATTAAAGATTGCTTATATAAATTTAACATCTATGTCAACTGTTTATGACTATTAATCTATATAATAAATTTTTTAGAAGAAAAAATAACATCAGTATATACTGACTTTGAAATTATTCAATTTAAAATAGTTTACAGGTAGATAATGAAGGGTGATTTCATTTTTGAATATGAATTATAGAAGTCTTATTTTGTCAATTTTAATTCTTTTTGAGCTCAAATGTATCCACCGCAACTTATGTAAGAATAAAAATTATTTTTATTGAAATTTACATGAGAAAGTATGCCTATTATTCAAAATCAAACTTGCTCTAATGGTGTTTTTCAATCATTATTTCCATTCATAACAATAAAAAACATTTCAATTTGCTGATGTTTTAGTTTTTGATATCCCCAAGTTTATATCTCAGGTGTACTATTCACAAAATTATTAAAAATATAATTTTCGAAATACATGATAAACTTGAAAGTGAGGGGGCATTAAATTTTTAAAAATGAATTCTAAATTCAGGATGGATAGTATTTTTTCTATTTTCACAAATGAACAATTTTTTGTTTCAATTAATCCAGAAAGAAAATTTTGTTGTAAGCATATTATATTATATTTATTATGATTTTAAATACTATATTTTCAAGATTTGTGTTTAATATTTCCTGTGAATGTTAATGTTAATGTGAATTTAAAGTAAGCTTGAAGAAATTTAATCAATAGGCATATTGGATATTTAAAATAATATTTTGCTCCAATCTTGAATCATCCTGGGCTAAAAAATATCCCAAATAAGGTTTTTGTGGGTCAATTTGGATTTAAGTAGGATTAAGTGAGGTTTAATAAAGGACAGATAAAAGGCTAAATTCATTACTAGTGACTTTTTTCTCAAAATAGTTATAAAATATGTATCATTCAGGAATCAAGCTTCAATAAAGTTGAATTGAAACAGAGATAATTTCTAGCAGCACAACACCATATTTACAAAGGTGTAAAATACCTCAAATATTACTCATAATATAGGAAGGCAAGGAATCTACAAAATTCAAATTTCAAACGAGGATTTATATTTTGAATTTGAAATTGAGAAATGGAATATTATTTTCCAATTTAAATATCTATTAGTCATTTTACCAAAAGTTTTCAGTAATCAGATTGAATTTTGATGGTATTTTTTTGTAGATTAATCATTTTGATGAGCCATTTACTCAAAATTACTGGTTTTGTTTCTAATATTCCATGTGAAATTCATTACTAATCTTTTTGAAAGTGAATAGTTGACATATTGGATATGCAAAAGCTTATGTTAGATCAAAGTGAGATCAAAGGGAGTTCAAATGATGATCAAATTAGGATTTTACAAGTTCAAACGGTGATCAATGTAGGTTCATCTTGAGCACAATTTGTGACAAATCTCTGACTAAATGTAAGGCCAAACAATTTCCTACATGGTGATGATGTGTGCATAATTCAAGCATAGATTTGTGGCTCAACGGAGTTCAAGCAAGTGGTATTGCTAGCATTACCCCCCCATTTTTTCTGTGGGGTATAGTCCTTTCTATCTCTAGGTCTAACTCTGAACATATTATATTAAACATATAAATTTTTATTACTCTACACTCTGTAATTGGCATTGACTTTCTCAAATAACAGGGGGAGGTGTCTGGTGTATAAATATTTTTTTCCTAGTAGAAAAATATAGAGAAAATACTGTTCTGAGTCCTAGAAGTAATATAATTTTAATTATTTGATTAAAAAATTTATATCAATTAATTAATTCAGTTGACTATTTGTCCTGATAATTAATATATTATATAATTATTTAAGTTGACTTTTAGTCCTGGTAATAAATAATAACAATATATTAATTAATTAGCTGATTAAAATATTATATCGATTAATTATTAGATTAAAAAGTATATATTTCAACATTAATTTTGATCAAAATTAATGTTGGTATGCCATTATGCATTGAAACAACTAACTGACTTAAAAATTTCATGATCAAAATGCTCATTAATTTTAATCAAAATTAATGTTGACCAATACATATTGAATATAAGCTATTGCCACTAACTCAGACCAGATATAACTACCATCCAATAAGGGGTATCAATGTTAAAAAACTGAAAATATTTAAAATTTATTTTGAAGCACAAAAATAAAGTAACAAACTTGAGTTTAATAATACTTATAAAGGTGTTTTGGGGGATAGATATGACATATTAGGAAATAGTAATTACTGATTTGGTAGAAACAAGAGGTATTTTAATATGGCATATTTCTAACAATGATACCCCCTAATATGTATATGGTCAGCCTTAATTATGATTGAAATTAATGGGCAGTTTAAAAAAGAATTATTTAGGCTGTTTTCTGGCTTGGACTCAATAGGCAAATGTCAATATTAAATTCAATCAAAATTAATGTTGACCAATACATAATGAATACACACTATGCCACTTACACTTTCCAGGCATAGCTACATGCAATATGCCAGTATCAAAGTTAATTTTGATCAAAATTAATGATGGCAAGGCATCATGCATAAAAATAAGCAGTTGACTCCAGAAATTCATGATCAACATGCTCATTCATTTCAATGAAAATAAACTTTGGATACTGGAATATTTAATAGTAGCTATGCCTGGAAAGTGTAAGTGGCATAGCATGTATTCACTATTTATTAGTCAAAATTTATTTTGATTGAAATTAATATGGACATGGACTATGCATAAAATTCCAATAAGTATAGGTAAGCTAAGCAATTTGATTAACTGTTTTGATCAAGTACACCATATAATTTTTTTTAAAAGCCTTGGTTAATTTTGATCAAAATTAATTTTAAGCCATGCATGTTGAATCTTATCTATGTCAAGGGGTCTCTTTTGGTCTAGATGATTTATTCGAGGTTATATGAGGGTTTTAAGTGGTTACTGGTCTTCCAAAGGTAAGGTACATATTTATTTAATCCAATTGATTATTTTTACTCAAATTAAGAAGAGGTAAAGTTATAATATTATTATAAGTTATATTTCTTAGAATTACTATGATTTAAATACTAATGGTTATAAAGTATAGTAATAAATTTGTTTTAAGTAATGTTTTTAAAATTGTAAAGTAAGTAAGGAATGAATCAAAAGTACAAAAAGGAAGGGCCTTTTATAGGCAAAATTTGAGAAAAAAAAGACACGGAATTAACACCTCCTAGTACAAGGGTATGAGAGGAGAAAACTTAAATAAAGAGAGTATGTGAAATAATGAAAGATATACTAAATGGAGCGTCAAGGAAGATATCAATATTATTTGAAATAAAAGTTGAGTTCTCTTGATTGTCACATTTTAGTACAACACATTTACTTTTAAAATGTAGATTCAACGGTATTTAAATTTCTTAATAAAAGAATATGAATTTTTTTAGATTTTATTATATTTTAATACTATTTTTATTCCCTCTCATCTGTATTATTGAGCACCGTGTTAGGGATTAAAATATGCATGGGAAAAGTACTTATTTTTATTAATTATCTACATTACTTAGTGTACTTAGCTATTTAGCTGTAAGTAATACATAAGTAGTTTAATAATTAATCATTAATAAGAATTTTAAAAGGCGTGGCTTCACCTCAGTAAGATAATCAATTATTTTACTAGGTATGTCCAGTAGCCTGGCTGACACTCCCTCACTCTAAAAAAAACAATAAAAAAAATGCTATGATTTTTTCTTTTATAATTTTTTAGTAGAGTAGGAAGATTAGATATCTCCTTCCCAGGTATCCAAGAATCATATTCAGATGATTTATTCTTGATTCTCAATAAGTATTCTTTACCTTTTTCAGCAGTGACTATTCTGTCATTTAGAATTTAATAAATTTATGCTGTTTCAATGATTTCATTTGGGGTTTTCTTTGGTCTTCCCATCCTTTTTGGAAGTAAATCACTATTGGATGTGTAAGGTTTCAGAAGAGATATTGGAAAAACAGGATTTTTTCTGTCATATGGAGAATACAAAATAACCTCAACTGCATTATCTCCAATCATTCTTCTGACAACAAATGGACCAACAAATGGGTCTTTCAATTTGTTATTACCTTGTAAATTGAAGTGGACTGTAGAAATAAGTACTTCATCAACCTTTTTAAAAGTTTATTCTTTATGGGATTTATCCCATCTCTTCCTCTCATATTCAAAAAATTTTTCAATACATTTTTGAGCATGATTTCTGCAAAGTTGTTGCATTTGAAGAAAAAATTTAACACCAGGATGTATATCCAATTTAGGTATTTTGTTATTGAGAATTTGGGCTGGAGTATTTGGAAAATATCCAAGCCATATCTCAAAAGGCTTTCTTTGAGTAACAGAATGAACAGTGCTATTATAGGCAAATTCCAACCCAGGAAGTAAGGTAACCCAATCATGAGTGAATCTGTCATTATCTTTATACTCAAGGCCAAAGGCACAATACCTTCTAATCATGTCCTCTAAAGTCTGAATCATTCTTTCAGCCAAGCCATCAGTCTGTGGATGATGGGCAGTAGAAAGTTTCAGATCACAACCACAAACATCCATCAGAGACATCCAAAATTGAGAAGTAAATTTAGGGTCTCTGTCAGAGATTATGGCTTTAGGAAAACCAGCATTATTAAACATATGAGACCACCGTAAGAAAGATAATTCTTTAATGGAAACATCCTTGTGGGTAGTGATAAATTTACACATTTTTGTGAATCTGTCCACAATAACCCAACAAGAGTTATAACTGTCTTTTCCAGCAATAGGTAATCCTGTTACAAAATCCATGTTTATTATTTGCCATGGTGCATCAGGAGGTTCAATATGTTGCATTAATATAGCTCTCTTACCAGTTAATCTTTTTGATTTTTGGCAAGAATCACAAGATTCAACATATAATTTGGTGTCCTCAGACATATTAACCCACCAAGCAGTGTTTTCAATTCTGATCATTGTTTTTTCAAGATCAAAATGTCCAGCTAATATGTCATCATGACAAATTTTCAAGATGATTTCTCTCATAGAAGGAGGAATAACAATGCTATTACTCAACTTTCTTCTATAATATAGATATCCTTCATCAATTGAAAATTTACCTTTTTCCAAAGCTTTTTGGTACTTTGGTGGAAGGGTTTTAATTAATGATTGTATTGAAGCATTCTTTGGATCATTCAATATATTGCTTAACTTTTTTAAGTCAGTGTCCTTATCATATGAATCCATAATAGGCTGCATTAGCTCTTCCTCCATATCAACCACATATATTCCATTAATATAAATTATTTCATCCTCAGGATCATAAGCAGGATTAGAGTCATCATTTGGTAAAGGTAACCTTGATAACATGTCCACATTTGAGTGAAAAATACCAGCCCTATGAATAATTGTCATTCTCCCTCTGTACTCTTGAACAACTAACTGCCATCTGAACATATGTCTGTTAGGTATTTTCAAATTTAAAAGGGATTTAACTGCACTTCAGTCAGTGACAAGTTCAAATTTCTGGTCATCTAAGTAATAATGTAGCTTTTCTAGAGCCCACACTACAGCTAAACATTCCAATTGAGTAGCACCATATTCCAATTCACTATTTCTCAAGGTTCTTGAAATATAACAAATTACTACTTCTGATACTGTATCATTCATCACTTTTTTTGATGGAGGGCAGCACCCAGGCCAATAAAACTGGCATCAGTATATAAAACAAATGGCTGAGTAAAGTCAGGTAAAGCAAGAATAGGTGCTGACATCAAACAGTGTTTCATAGTGTCAAAAGCTCTTTGTCTTTTAGTATTCCAGACAAAAGCAACATCCTTTCTAGTCAATTGGGTAAGCGGTAAAGCTATGACTTGGTAATTTTTAATATACTGTCTATAGTATCCACACATTCCCAAAAAACTCTGTAGCTCTCTAACTGTATTAGGAGCCTTCACCTGTTGTATGACTGCCACTTTGTTCTGGTCAACACATATCTGTAAGCCTGAAACATGACCAAGAACTTTTAAAGAATGGAACCCAAAATTACATTTCTTTAAAGCAAGTGTCATATTAATTTCATTCATTTTTTGGAACACTTTACACAGGTGGTTGAGATGTTCCTCGAATTTTTTTGAGAATATAATGATATCATCAATATAAACCATCAGCCATCCTTCAATTATCTCTTGATGGAATGTGTTATCCATGACTTTTTGAAAAACTGAAGGGGCATTTTTAGGGCCAAATGGATCCTAATATACTTATAAATAACCATATGAGTAGCAATCATCAGAAAATTTTGAGAATTTTTATCAACAGGTACCTGGCGATATCCCTTATTTCCATCCAAACAGCTGATATATTTAGCACCCTGTAAGGTAGCATGTATGGAGCTAATTCTAGGCAAAGGATAGATATCATCAACAGTATAATTATTTAGTGCTCTATAATCACCACATAACCTGGCTTTATCTTTCTCATAAGATATCGGGACAGGTGAGATAACACAATATTTAGGTGTTTCAACTACCTTTTCAATAATATTCATTCTTAAAAGGGTAGAGATATTATCTTCAATATCTTTTCTCTTTATGGGAGAAGCAGGATAAGGCTTCTTCTTCAAACTAGGAAGTATATCAGTTAATGGACAAGAAAATGAAAGTTTCATTTCCTCTTTAACTGATCCCAGTTCATGTGACCCATGAGCAAGGGCCATAGGGAAAGACTTTATCAAGTTAATGATGGAATCTTTATCCTCACCAGAAATTTGTTCTCCAAAAGAAGCATTGTCAATTTAAGACATAAGGGCATGCATTTCTTTTGTAGATCTTCCTTTATATTGAACTAGAGAATTTTCTGGTTTTAATAATTTTTTTGAGGAAGAAATCTTAAATTTCCTCTTTCCATTCTTCCCCATTGTGAAACATTGGTTTGAGGGATCCAATTTTATGCCATATTTGGTTAAAATATCATTCCCTACTATAAACCAATTGTTTAAGTTATCATTTTTTATGACAACAAAATCACAAATAGCTCTTACAAACCCATGGTTATATTTAAAAAACACTGTGGCTTGTATTTACCAATGGGGGACAAAACAGATCCATAACCTCTCCAATTTTCAGAAATGATAGGCATAAGTTTTGATTTATAGTCTTGATCCACTGAAGCAAGTGCTCTTTCAGAAACTACACTTCCTCCAGCTCCAGAATCCAGAACAACTTCAATGCTGGTTCCATTAATCAAGAATGGTGCCTTGAGAGGGGCAATAACAATTGAGCTATCCTTAATGTTCTTTATGATCTCAGAATCTTCAACTGTAGATAAATTATTATTATCAATATCAATAGTATTTAAATAACGGATATCCTCTTCCAGAATCAAGATTTCTTGTTGAGATTCATATGAAATATTGCTGGCACAATCACTTGAAGTATCCTCCAGTGCTACTGTATCATCAGCATGCTCCTCTGTTTGTTCTACAAGGTTTATCTTCTTGTCACAAACATGGCCGTTCTGCCAAGGTTTGTTGCACTTGAAACAAGTGTTTGTTGCATACTTTTTAGGTGCAACAGGGGCAGAAGGCTTCCCAACCTTTTCCAGAGGTTTCTGTTGAAAAGTTGAGGGTTTTTCCCAAGTGGTTCTAGGAATGAATCTTCTGGAAACATACTTGTTGTTTAGAAGAATCTCATTACAAGTATTGATGAAAGAAGAAGGTTCTCTGGTGAACTCAGTCCTAGCCACTATCAAGTCTCTCAAAGACATTGGTAATTTATAAAGGCTCCTGTCCTTCCATAACTCAAACTCCATTTTTGGGTCCATAGCTCTTAAGATTTTAAAAAGTTTCATTAAGAACTCAATAGTTTTATCAGTAGAAGAACTATATTTAGTTTCCTCATACTGCCTTTGTTGAGCCATCCTAAACTTGGAGCCCCCAAATTGTGCTTTAATTAATTTCTTCCAATCTTCCCATGAGTAATCATTCCCATCTAATAGGACAGATTCATACCACATAAGGGCTACATTGGTAAATAAAGAAATTAACTTAGACACAACCTCCTCATCTGGGAGTTTGTAAGAGTTTTTCAAGTTATCAATTCTGCAAATAAATAGTTGCCAATCAGAAGAAGAATCACCATCAAATGTAAGATATTGGTCAAGTCTTGGCCAATTCTTTTGATTTGAAGGAGTCTACTTAGTACTAGCTTGTCTCTGAGTAAGAAGCAGCTGTAATTTCTCCAATTGGGTTGTATATCTCATTGTTTAATCCTTCTGTTGAAGATCCTGGTGCATCATCAGTTTTTGATGGAAACTCAGTGGTATCAACAGGTATTTCGGGAGCTATTTTTAATTTAGATGAACTAGCCACAGGTAATATTTGAGAATCCTGCACTATATGTTCCTTCACAGAAATGTCAGAATATTTCTGGTCATTCAACAATGAGTTCAATTTTTCTTCAATGGTTGTTAGTCTTGTTTTCATTCTTGGAAGACTAGATAAACTCTCATTGATAGTTGCAAAAGATAACCAATTTTTATTTTGAAAAGATGAATAATGGTCATTCAATCTCGTCAGATTCATATTATCTATCTCCAGCTCTTCACAATAGATAGATACAGTATCTTTTAATTTAGACAAATCATTTTTGATATTTTTCCACAAAGCAATCTTCTTTTCATGAGTTGCCTTATAGTTAAACAAATCATCAGAAACTTTCTGCAATTCACTCCTTAAGGATTGATACCCTTGCTCAGTTAATAAACCATTAAACTTCTGAGTTAATTGCATATTGCTCATAATATGATTCTGCTTTGCAATAATATCTCTCAAGTACTCATCATTAATCTTTTCTACATCTGGAGTGTTTCTTAATAAGAAAACTGAGTAACTTTCCAGACTCTCATAAAACTCAGGGTCAAGAGTTTCATCAATTACAGCCATTTCAGGGTTAATCATTGAAGTAGCAATTAAATGTAATGGATTAGATACATGAGTTATCTGTCTACTGCTCCCAGCCTCTACTGGCCTCAAGGTCTCTTCTTCCCTCTCAGATTTACCTGAAGGAACAGAATCAGCTACAAGAAATGGAACTTGAGAATCAATAGAGGGGCTTACCAGGGTTTTCTGGGTATGACCATATTAGTCTGTCTTCTTCTTTTGCCTCCTTGATAGGGGTGAGGAGGTGTGGGGTTGACCTGGCTGGGTCTTGACGGACCTGCCTGAGATAACTGATGCTGATTTTGAGATAGATTGTCCCACTGCCACTTGTCCACTTCCACTTTCTCTTGGGACTGGGGAGCCAATGGTTTATGATCCCTGGGGGAAAAAGGTTTCTTCTTCTCTTGAAGAAAGGTATCTATCTTTCTCACCTTTTCTTCCAGAGCATCTACCTTTGCCTTTACTTTCAATTTTTCTGTCCTTAGCTCCTTTATGTGAGTTGACAGATTTTTTACCTGTTGAGGCAATGGCATCTTTTTTATCCTGAATCCTTTTCGAAGTTCTTCTGGTGGGTTTATTACAGGCTTCTGATCCTGAGTTGTGTCTACTAGGATTTCCACTTCTTCCATCTCCACATCTTGTTTGGGGTAAGGATTTATTAATCTGAGAAATTCTTCTTGTTAAAGGAGAACTTACAGAAGTAGGCTCATCATAATCAATTAAGTCCAGTTCCTCTTCACGTGCAGCAGAACCACTTTGATCAGTCATTTTTTTTTCTTTTTAAGATTTAACTGAAATAAAGAAGAGAGAAAATTAGATGAATTAGTCTTTATTTTTAAGTTAACAGAAAAAAAATATTAGGATAAAAATCAACTAAATAATAATTAATTTATTAATTTAAAATAATTTAAAACCAGGATTATAAAATAATCAACTGAAGAAATAAATTAAAATTTTATTAAGATAATTATTTTCAGGATTTAAATCAACTAATTAACTACCAGGACTTAATTCCAACTGAAATAATTAAAGATGAATTTTTTATTAATAAAAAAATTTATTGTATTATCATGATTTAAATCAACTCATTAATTAACTACCAGGACTTAAAGTCAACTGAAATAATTAAATATGAATTTTTATTAATAAAAAAAAATTATTGTCAGGACAATTTGTCAACTGGAACAAATAAAATTTAAATTTATCAGGACAAAAGTCAACTGAATATTATTATAATTAATTTTTAAAATATAATTCTTATTACTTCTAGGACTAAGAACACAATTGCTCTATTATTGTCAACTAGGAAAAAAATAAAAATAAAAATAATTCCAATTTACTTGACACCTCCCCCTGTACAATGAGCAAATTAATGCCACTTACAAAGTGCTGAGTAAAAGGAAATATGTAGAGAATGAAGAGTGCAAAGTGACCCACTAATATTAATTTCAATAATTACCAAGAAATATACGACGTTTAGTCAATATATGAACCTAATTTTTTGGAGCGCGGTTCAATTCCCGTTTGCAGCAAAAAATTTTGTCATGTGATTTATGACATTCGTCGTTTCGTTGTTAACTCTTCCTTACAGGTACCTCAATGGCAATGGTCCCACGGCCTCCAGTCCTCATGATATTGATGCGCCGCCGATGATTTGGAAAGGCTCCCAATTGTCAAGGGGTCTTTTTTGGTCTAGAAGATTTATTTGAGGTTATATGAGGGTTTTAAGTGGTTAAATTAATATGGACATGGACTATGCATAAAATTCCAATAAGTATAGGTAAGCTAAGCAATTTGATTAACTGTTTTGATCAAGTACACCATATAATTTTTTTAAAAGCCTTGGTTAATTTTGATCAAAATTAATTTTAAGCCATGCATGTTGAATCTTATCTATGTCAAGGGGTCTCTTTTGGTCTAGATGATTTATTCGAGGTTATATGAGGGTTTTAAGTGGTTACTGGTCTTCCAAAGGCAAGGTACGTATTTATTTAATCTAATTGATTATTTTTACTCAAATTAAGAAGAGGTAAAGTTATAATATTATTATAAGTTATGCTTCTTAGAATTAAGATGATGTAAATACTAATAGTTATAAAGTATAGTAATAAATTTGTTTTAAGTAATGTTTGTAAAATTGTAAAGTAAGTAAGGAATGAATCAAAAGTACAAAAAGGAAGGGCCTTTTATAGGCAAAATGTGAGAAAAAAAAGACACGGAATTAACACCTCCTAGTACAAGGGTATGAGAGGAGAAAACTTAAATAAAGAGTGTATGTGAAATAATGAAAGATATACTAAATGGAGCGTCAAGGAAGATATCAATATTATTTGAAATAAAAGTTGAGTTCTCTTGATTGTCACATTTTAGTACAAAACATTTGCTTTGAAAATGTAGATTCAACGTTATTTAAATTTCTTAATAAAAGAATTTGAATTTTTTTAGATTTTATTATATTTTAATACTATTTTTATTCCCTCTCATCTGTATTATTGGGCACCGTGTTAGGGATTAAAATATGCATGGGAAAAGTACTTATTTTTATTAATTATCTACATTACTTAGTGTACTTAGCTATTTAGTTGTAAGTAATACATAATTAGTTTAATAATTAATCATTAATAAGGATTTTAAAAGGCATGGCTTCACCTCAGTAAGATAATCAATTATTTTACTGGGTAAGTCTAGTAGCCTGGCTGACAATCTATGTCTGTGTAGTCCTTGTGACATGGTTGGTATTCAATATGCAGGGGTCTACATTAATTTTGATCAAAATTATGAGGTTCATTTCCTCATAAATTTTGTGGTTTCTGTCAGGGTTCCATGCATGGTGCCATATGACACTTGTTAACTCCTATCAAAATTAATTTCAACGCCAATATATTGAATACAAACCATGGCACTTACAGTACTTGGTCATAGCTGAAATTCAATATGCAACTCTAAAAATTAATTTCAATAGAAATTAATCAGGATCCATGAAACTTACCAATAGAGATCAGTTAAGTTTCAAGGCATATGTTTCATCATTTTCTTGCATTAATTTCTAGGTTATCTCAACAATTATTGTCCAGTTTTATTATAATAATCAAAACTGTGGTAAGTGGTGAAAAATTAGCTAATCCAAATTTCAAATTGAATACTAATGTTTTAATAATTTTTAATGATGCTTAAGGTATTTAATTGGGTGATTCATAATAATATTTTATCAACTTAGTAGTCTTATAACTTTTGAAAAGTAATAATATTGGTATTGTTAGGGGGAAAAATTCAATATCTTGTTCAGACTAAGATATAATGTAAAATGAAACTACTCAATTTTTTTTCCCTTATTTGCATCCAAGTTTAACAATTGTTTGGTCACTGGGCCCACACCCTAGACTGACACTCCTCCTGTCACTTTAAAAACAAATTCTTATCTTAAATTCTAATGTTACCAATTTTAAATTTATAATTTATTTTGTTTTTGGTGAGGCATATAAGTATATTTGTTGCAGTGATCCAAACCTGTGTAGGCCTTTGGAGTGCATATTTTGGGGTATTTGGTATGTAGGGTGCTACTGGGGTTATGGTGTTATTAGTGGATTTTTTTCAATTTTAGGTGATAGTTAGTAGTGTTTATGGAGGCTTAAGCTAGGGTCACTTATTATTTCTCAGCTTAATTTCCTTTCTTTTCTCTTCATTTTGG
The DNA here is from genome assembly GCA_030280995.1 of Hemileia vastatrix. NCBI lineage: Eukaryota > Fungi > Basidiomycota > Pucciniomycetes > Pucciniales > Zaghouaniaceae > Hemileia > Hemileia vastatrix. The sequence continues at coordinate 6,617,476 of JASXTE010000014.1, read as the reverse complement.
TATCCCTTATGGGTGGTTACTTTGTTTTATAGGGTAGTTATGGTGTTGTTATTGGTATTTATTGGAATTTTATTACTTATTGGTGCTTATTTAGGCTTAAGCTAGGGTCACTTATTATGTCTCAGCTTATTGTCCTTTATTTTCTCTTTATTTTGGTATGTCTTGTGTGTGTTTATCTTGTTTATCAGTGAAGTTATGGGTTTTTATGGGTTGTATGGGTGTTTCAGGGCCTAGAAGTGGCTTGCCCGCCTTGGCGCTGGGAAAGCGCTAAAATTCACTTTTATGCATGAAAAAAGCTGGGAAAGCTGGATTTTGGGCGGGGATTTGGTCAGGGTGGTCTGTGAACTTGCTGTATGATGTGTGGGTGGGAAGAGTTTTAGGGAATCATCTTATCTATTTACTCATTACCGCTCTGTTCCTCACTGTCTCATTGGTTTGTGTTTGTTGGCATATATTACTGTTCATTTCAACTCTTTCTGGTAGTCTGTCTGGGACTATTATCTTTACTTTTAAAGAGGTAAAGAGTGTCAAATTAAAGGGTCTAGCAAACAAATCTCCAATTTGCTGCAACAGGTAAATCTCACTTGTTTATCTAAAGGGACAGGGGTAATTCTTTCTGTTTTTTCTCCAACTCCCTTGGTCAAGGCTTATAGCTAGCACTATAGGATTTTCTACATCGTGAATCTCTTATTTTTATCTGAAAGTAAATTTACCAAATAGTAATAAAGCATTATCCTTTGTTTACATAAAATATACTAATTAAGTGTATCCCCATTGTTTAGGAGTAAATTCTAATTTAAAAAATTTATTATCCTTTGTTTTCATAATATATACTACTTAAGTGTATCTCCATTGTTTAGGAGTAAATTCTAATTTAAAAAATTTTATATTTACCCGTGGCAATTTACGATTGGGATATGCATTTGTTATTATTTGTTTTTCACACTAAAGGTCCCCAAAGAATTCCTAGTATTTTCTGTTAGCTACATCAAATTTCGCCTCAATATAAACAGATTTTGATTTAGAATGTTAATCAGTTTACCCCACAATGTATAATACATGTTAAATAAAGCTCAAATAACATATAATCCCCCTGTTTATGTTTTCTGTTTCTTTCATCATCACTTAAATTATAATCTTATTCAATTTTGTATCCTATAAAATTATCAACTTCAATTTTCTAGAATAGAGTTTCTTAAAATTATTCATCATCTTACATCATAATTTTTTGATCTCAAATACTTTATCTTGATATTCATTAATCAATATGTCTAGTATTCAAAATCCTAAACCTCCACTTTTCATGTGTATCATGTTACTCTCTCATAATATATATATATTTAACTTATGTTCTATATCTTTTTTTAAAAAAAAGTTGATTTTCCAGCCCCTGAATGTTTTCAATCCCACTCTCTGATTGATACTTTCTTTGAAGATTTTGAGTTTTCACCATGTCCGCCACATGGAAAGGAACCTAAACCTCCTGTAATTGGAAATGAGAGGCAGGAAAAAACAAGAGTTCAGTATCTCAATTTACTTGAATTGGCTAGAGATAAAATGGAAGGACTTGTCAAGATCCTTAAAAATAATCCTTCTCCTTAATAATTATCTAACCCTTGTAACAACTTACTCCAATATGTGAAAAGCCTTGAAAAATGTATGTTCTTCACTTTTTTTGTCTCCTTTTAAATTAGTAGATAAGTTTCACTGCGCAATACGGGGGGTGGACTTGTCAGCAAGTCCACAACCTTGGACTCAAATTCACCACAGATTGAACAAACATTGAGCTATTGACAAAGGAACCATACAATCAGGGATGAAAACAGCTCAGAAGAACAGTTTAGGTGGGTCTTCAAGTAGAGTTCAGTATGAGTATAGTATGAGTTCAGTCTGAGTTCAGCTTGGGGACTTGCTAGCAAGTCCACCCCCTATATTGTGTAGTGTTTATTAATATTATTTTTCTTCATATATATTTGTAGCTTACAAGGAGGGTATTATTCCTCCTGATGAAGTCATTTTCATTAGGGATGACGATGAGACAGATGAACCATAAGTTTCAACTCATGTTTCAACCTCTAAGGAAAATCTTGAAACACCTGTTATCCGCTCCAAGAAAAAGAAATTATCCCAAGGCTCATCTTTTTTTCAACATATTCAACTGGCTTCTGCTAATAATTTTTCTGATGTATCAAATAGTAAATATAAAAAAAAGCAAAGGATTTGGTAATCAGTATATTCTTGTTTCCTTTTTTTTTATTCTTTTATCTTTAAAATTCTATCACATATATCTTTTTTTACTTAAATATTGTTTTTTTATCTTTCTTTGATATTTTGTACCAGAAACTAACCTACTGTAAATTGATCCATCCATAAACTCCCTCTCCCTGATGAATATTATGAAAAGAGTGATGAAAATAGCAATGATGAACTGTCAGAACATGAAGCTATGCTTGCTCATCAAAAGCAGCAAACTTTAAAATCTTCTTCAAGACATGACAATATTTTTGATAAAGATGATGATTCAAACATCTCATCACCAAATTCCTTCATTTCTAAAAAGAAATACCCATCACCTCCTAAATTACCTACTTTGACCTATTTGAAAGCTTCTCTACCAATGAAATCAACTCCAATCAAGATATTGAACAAACCACTAACTTATTCACCCTCATTTCTAAAAGTGTCGGGAGAGGTCAAGTACAAAGACATGAACTAGCTTGAATGGTCAGTGTCTAGATTATTTTAATGGTCCTATATGAATACTGTAGTACAAATCCAATAAGTCTTAAAATATAATTCAATATAAGGGTCTCAGAAATTTTAATCTCAATAATTTATATATGGCTTACAATCTTATAGCTGGTATAAAAATAGATTTAATAAATTCAGATAATAATAAAAGACTTTATAAGTAATATTGATATGTATTGTAATTGTTTTGATTATATGTTTAATTATAATGATAAAGAATGTAGAAAACAAGACCAAAAACCCCCTCCTTGTATACACAATAACTTCCCCAATCAACCCCTTGATTTAGCAGACCTATACACAGTTAATGACGCCTCATTCCAGCTATAAGACATTTCCAAAAACATACAGGGTGTCCCATAACATAATTAGAATGATATCACCTGCCAAAATCCTGTATTAATAGGGATAATCCATCAAAATTGAAGAATAGGCAAAAAAGAGAGTATATGTGTATTATACATTATAAAAAAGACTAAAAAGGGAATCTTAAGACTAATAATTACTCAATAATAAGGGGGATCAACAGTAGAAATTTTGGGGCTAATCCTGACATTATACTATGTGAAATCCCCATTCATAAATACCCAATATTGACTGAGAAACCACTTAGAAACCCAAAAAAGGGCATAAGATGTGGGGTAACTACATGCAGTCCTTGGAAGGCGCTTTTACGGGTAAATCCTCGACTAATTTAGGCAAATTTAAGTGTGGTAGTGAAATAAAGCGCCAAGATTGAGGTTATAAATGAAATTAGTGCATATTAAGAGGGTCAATGCATTTGTAATTAAGCTAGGACCCTAAATAAGCGCCTCTCGCCTATTTTAGTGTGTTTCCCAACAGTGGGCGTATAATGTGGGGTAATTATAGAGTGAAAAAGATAACTTTTCTAAAAATTAAGCTATTCAAATAGGAAAAATTCAGGCAGTATGTGGCCAGTACATAGAAATCATTTCTAGCATAAAAAACACCAAATTTGAATAGTGTTATTTTTATACATTTGAGTAGCCAAATCAATAGTCCTAATTAAGACAAATTTATCTGTCAAGGCGCATTTTCAATATCATTAAAATTATAGCACATATCATCCACTTTTAAGTTCTTTAAAGCACATTTCTTATTTTTTACACAAAACAATGAAAACAACAGCTTTAAGTTTACTTAAAAATTATGTAGCCTTATATTTAAGGTTCTTAAGATTACCCTAACATATTACAACTTAATATTAAGTACATAAGACTTATAAAAGATATTATAATGGCATATTTCTTATATTATCATAATTTTACTTATGTATATTATTTCTGTACTCTATTTTATTGCTCCCATGTGTAGTCCATGTGTTTAATGTAACTTAATTTACTCAGTCCTGGAAATATATAGGCTGACAAAAAGACTCAGATTTGAGGGATAAATTCTGTAAAATTCATAAATTTTATAAAGGTATAATCAGCATGGCAAAGGTCCTTAGGTCATGGTTGGAAATTGTTACTCTCCTCAAATTACGCTCTTCTACTTCTTTGCAAGAACCCATGTTAAATATTCAAATGTTTACTTTTCATTGGGAAAAATCTTGCGGTTAATATTGGCTTTCAAAACTTACTGGTTTATGTAAGTTACCATAATTTTTAGTCTTTACTTTTTTCTTTTACTTATTTTTTTTCTTTTGTAGCAAAAAATTTTTTAGAGATTGATAGCTCACAGCTATGGGCACTCAATAGTATTTATTTCAAAAAATGGAAGATTTATGTGATCCTGATGGTTTAAATACCAAAATTCTTTCCTCAAGAAAGAAAACAGATCACTCTGAATCCAATCTTATCCAAATGCTCAAGAGATTAATGATCCCAACTGATCACTTCAATTCTTCATGGGTATCTCTTATATCATCTTCAATTTATCTGACCACACATGAATTGAGCCAGATTCCAATACATCATAACATTAACTCAGATTGTCCAATTGAACATGGTCTTCAGCTTCTAAATAACCTTTCAAATCTGAAGAGTCCAATTCCTGATGGTTCAGAAGTTGGTCTCACTGCATTTCAAAATTGTGATATATCAATGTACACTCTTCTTCAAATCTGCAACATTATCATTGATATAATTATATCAATTATCATTCTTAAATCACAATATTGTGCTGCAAAATTATCAAGTGGCAAAACTAGCAAAGATCAACAATCAAGTCAGAAAAACATAAATACTCAACTGACTATAATGAAACAGAAACAAAAGGCTGCGCTAACAAGATGAATTCTGAATACTCCCACCATAAATATCAATCTTTCACGTTCTATATAATCAATGGTGTCTGTGGTTTAATTCTGAGTTCTCAAGATCATAGATTGGATTCAGCAGCTGATTTCTTGGAGGTGATATCAGAAATTAAGTTTCTTAATTTACATGAAAAAACATCATTTGATGGAAGAAATAATTTGAAAAATTTTAAATAACTATTTTTTAACATTAATAAAACCTTTTAAAGGAAAGTGTGATCCATTTCCTTTAAAATTTGATATCCCAAGTCCTCTGGGAATTGCTAGGGCAATTTCTGCAGATTTTCTTAATCATTGGAGCTCCATTCAGCCAGTATCACCTTTTTTTGCTAAACATAGCCTTTCAATAAATTAATATTCCAACATTTAAATAGATAAAGTTCTGTGTACTTGATGTATTTTTTATAATTCAAGTTATTTTCCTTCAGATATGTCAAACATGTGACAATCTTTGAAATGTATTAAGAAACCTTTGACATGATTTTATAAATTAATTATTAAAAAAAATATTGTAAGTCCAACAATAAGGAAGAATTTAAAATCTACTTATATGATTTCAAATACTTGTATTATATTCTCAAATATTTTATTGTTTATATAAAAATATGATAACTGCTCTAGTTTTGTTACTTTAATTTTAATATTGAATAATTTATTAATTTTTACAAAATTTTTCATTGATTGTAACATTTTTAATCAAAAGTAGAACAATTTAAATAATTAAATGAGTGTATTCTTAAAAAAATACAATTTAATCTATTATTGATTCAAAATTCTTTCATCACCTCTTTATTATTAACTTTTTTATTAATAAGCCTAATATACCTGAAAGACTATACAGTTAATTTGGTAGCATTAAAAGCACATTTTTATGGCTAATATATTTCATATTCTTTATTATAGTTTTTTTATTTTAGAACCTTTTCTACCAAGTTAATAAAAATGACATTTAAAGATTTCACAACTTATATATTTCTTCAAAAGAAAATCAAATTTTTTTATTATATTATGAAAAAAAAATTATTCTATTTCACAAATAATAATATAGATAATATTATAATTATTGGGGACTCTTTTGGTCTAGAAGATTTTTGGTGAAGGTTAAAAGTATTGGACGGTGGATTTGGAAAATCTCAAAGTCAAGGTATGTAGGTTATCTTTTATATTACTTTACTCAATTAAAAGAGATATGATTTTTATAATTATTATTAGAATCAAAAATTTATAGTTATGTAGAAGGAAATACTAAAATCAATAAATAGTAGTAATAAATGTTTTAATAAAATAGTAAGTAATGAATTAATAAAACAGCACAAAAAGAAAGGCCTTTTATATGAAAAAGGAGAGAGAGAGAGCACAGAGTTAACATGTCTACATAAAGGAGTGTGAGAGAAAAACTTTTCCAAAAATAAGAATGTTCAAATAAAAAAAGTGTGCTATAAGGATGCATCATAAAAAAATATCACATTATTTGATATAGTTTAGAGCTCACTTTTATATGTCACACTTAGTGTAAAATAATTTGAATTAAATCTTTGTATTAATAAAATTTTAAATTTTTTAATAAAGAAATTTGAATTATTAGACTTTAGTATTAATTTATTTTTATATCTCTTTCAACTAGTTATTGAGCATGGTGTTAGGGAATAAAAAATATGAGGGACATTATTATTAATTTTAAATATTTTCTAAATTTACTTATTATAATTAGTTAGTTTATTGCAAGTATTAATAAAGTAAATATAATATGATTAATAATATAATAAGAAATAATAGGTGCGGCTTCATCACAGTAAATAATTAATTATTTTACTAGGTAAGTCTAGTAGCCTGGATGACACTCCCTCACTCTAAAAAAACAATAAAAAAATGCTATGATTTTTTCTTTTTATATTTCTTTAATAGAGTAAGAAGATTTAATATCTCCTTCCCAGGTATCCAAGAATCATATTCAGATTTTTTATTTTTGAATCTCAATAAGTATTCTGTACCTTTTTCAGCAGTAACTATTCTGTCATTTAGAATCTTATCAATTTCTGCTGTCTCAGAGATTTCAATAGGGGTGTTCTTTGGTCTTCCCATCCTTTTTTGAAATAAATCACTATTGGATGTGTAAGGTTTCAGAAGAGATATTGGAAAAACAGGATTTTTTCTGTCATATGGAGAATAAAAAATAACCTCAACTGCATTATCTCCAATCATTCTTCTGACAACAAATGGACCAACAAATGGGTCTTTCAATTCGTTATTACCTTGTAAATTGAAATGGACTGTAGAAATAAGTACTCCATGACCCTTTTTAAAGGCGTATTCTATATGGGATTTATGCCATCCCTTCTTCTCATATTCAAAGGATTTTTCAATACATTTTCGAGCATGACTTCTGAAAAAATTTTGCATTTGAAGAAAAGATTATACACCAGGATGTAAATCCAATTTAGGTATTTTATTATTGAGAATTTGGGCAGGAGTATTTGGAACATATCAAAATCAGAGCTCAAAAGGCTTTTTCTGAGTAACAGAATGAACAGTGTTATTGTAAACATATTCCAAACCAGGATGTAAGGTAACCCATCATGAGTGAATCTGTCATTATCTTTGTACTCAAGGCCAAAGGCACAATACCATCTTATCATGTCCTCTAAAGTCTGAATCATTCTTTCAGCTTATCCATCAGTTTGGGGGTGATGGGAAGTAGAAAGTTTCTGATCACAGCCACAAACATCCATCAGAGACATCCAAAATTCAGAAGTAAATTTAGGGTCTCTATCCAAAATTATGGCTTTAGGAAATACAGCAGTATTAAACATCTGAGACCACCACAAGAAAGCTAATTCTTTAGTGGAAACATCCTTGTGAGTAGGGATAAATTTACACATTTTAGTGAATCTGTCCACAATAACCCAACAAGAGTTATAACTGTCTTTTCCAGAAATATTTAACCCTGTTACAAAATCCATGTTTATTATCTTCCATGGTGCATCAGGAGGTTCAATATGTTGCATTAATCCATCTCTCTTACTAGTCAATCTTTTTGATTTTTGGCAAGAATCACAAGATTCAACATATAATTTGGTGTCTTCAGACATATTTACCCACCAAGCAGTGTTTTTAATTCTGATCATTGTTTTTTAAGATCAAAATGTCCAGCTAATATGTCATCATGACAGATTATCAAGATGATCTCTTTCATAGAAGGAGGAATAACAATAATATTACTCAACTTCCTTCTATAATATAGATATCCTTCATCAATTGAAAATTTACCTTTTTCCAAAGCCTTCTGGTACTTTGGTGGAAGGGTTTTAATCAATTCTTGTATTCAAGCATTCTTTGGATCATTTAATACAGTACATAACTTTTTTAAGTCAGATTCCTTATTCTATGAATCCAGAATAAGCTGTAATGGCACTTCCACCATATCAACAACATATATTCCATGAATATGAACTATTTCATCTTCATGAAAATATGCAGGATTTGAGTCATCATTTGGCAAAGGTAAAATTGATAACATATCCAAATTTGATTAAAAAATACCAGCCCTATGAAATATTGTCATCCTCCCTCTGTATTCTTGAACAGCTAGCTGCCATCAGAACATATTTCTGTTAGGTGTTTTCAAATTTAAGAGGGATTTAACTGCAGTGCAGTAAGTGACAAGTTCAAATTTCTGATCATCCTGATAATAATGTAGCTTTTCTAGAGCCCAAACTACTTCCAAACACTCTATTTGAGTGGCACCATATTTCAATTTACTATTTCTCAAGGTTCTTGAAATACAACAAATTACTACTTCTGATACTTTATCATTCATCACTTGTTTTTGATGGAGGGAAGCACCAAGACCAATTAAACTGGCATCAGTGTATAAAACAAATGGTTGAGTAAAGTCAGGTAAAGCAAGAATTGGTGCTGACATAAAACAATGTTTAATAGTGTCAAAAGCTATTTATCTTTCACTGTTCCAGATAAAAGCAACATCTTTCCTAGTCAATTGGGTAAGGGGTAATGCTATGAATTTATAATTTTTAATATACTGTCTATAGTATCCACATATCCTCAAAAAACTCTGGAGCTCTCTAACTGTGGTAGGAGCCTTCACCTGTTGTATGTCTGCCACTTTGTTTTGGTCAACACATATCTGTAAACCTGAGACAACATGACCAAGCACTTTCAAGGAATCAAAACCAAATTTTCATTTCTTCAAAGCAAGTGTCATATTTATCTTATCCATCTTATGGAACACTTTACAGAGGTGGTTAAGATGGTCCTCAAACTTTTTGGAG